>CM031238.1:340970757-341700757 GCA_018340775.1 Taxus wallichiana var. yunnanensis
TAATTTTATCTTTATAATAGTTAATAAGCTACCTACTATCTCATTTTTGTCTAATAAATTTCATTTTTTCAATAGAATATTTTGATGGACAAAGATTTGTTAAAGGTGTATTATGTTTTCCACTCTATTGACATGTTCAGGGGCCTTTCCTTGTAATAGTAAACTAAAAATCAAGCAAAGGGATAGATAATTTTATTTCTCAATTTGATCCTTATCAAAGAATCCTTCAGATCTACTAGTTCAAGGATTGCATAGATGAATGATGCAAGATGTGAATTATTCCAAGACAAAACAACGCAAGCATACAAGACTGCAAAATATGAAAATGCAAGAGAGATAATTGCAATAACACAAAAATAGCTCCAACTCAATACGATCAAATAAAATAATGCAAGAGATGTACATATAGAAGGTGAATGTGTAACCTCCTCCTAGAATAATGGTAATCTCCACCTAGAATAGTGGTAACCAACAACTAGAATGGTGTGGTCAAGTGGTGACTAACACCTATAAGAGTATAGTCAAGTAAAGAACCAACACCTAGAATAGTGTAGTCAAATTTACACCTAAGCAAGCATATCTCATAAGTGTAGGGAAACTCCAAGTGAATTGGAATATCCCGAGTAGGAAATCCTACACTAACACTCCCATAAGCACAACTTAGGTGGGAAGTGAAAAATGAAATTGGGTCCCAACAACAAGGCTTGATGAGGTACCCACGTATAATGAAATCTCTCATAAGATAGAGTAAAAGGAGAAAACTCAATGGGAAATATCCCCCAAAGAGAGACATGAAGAAGTTAAGAGGTTAGAAGGACCCTCCTCGAAGATGAAGAAGTTGTTGATGTAGACCACACCCCAAGAAGAGCTCGTTGATGAATGAACTTTCTCTCAATAAAAGGTTTAGTTAAGATGTCAACAATCTACTCCAAAGACTCGGTAGAATATCAAATCCTGACATGCTCATGAATGAGCTCCCAATGAATTTTATGTGAATCTCAATGTGTTTGGTCCTCTAATGAAGAAATGAATTCCCACGTATCTAGATGGTGCTATGGTTTTCAAAAATATGACTCAGTAGGGTCGCTGATCTGGATACCAAGCTCAAAAAGAATCCCTTGAATCCAAATAGCTTTAGTAGTTGCATTAATAGCTCCCCTGTAGTCTTCCTCTGTGGATGATAGAGAAATATCATTTTTCTTCCTCTCACCAACTGATAGGACCATAACCCAATGAGAAACTGTAACCTAAAGTGGAATTACGACACTCAGTGTCATCAGCCCAATCTGAGTCCGTGTAGCCAACCAAGTCAATGTCTGAACCAGCCCTCTAGTTAATCCCATATTTGTGTGATCCTTGAATATAGTACAAAATCCTCTTAGTTATTTTCCAATGTAGCTCATGAGGTTCCTACATGTACCTCGAAACAATACTGCAACATAGGAGATATCAGGTCTCATGTGAGTCAAGTAAATAAGGTTGCCAATAATTTGTCGATACAAAGTAGCATCAACCAATGGTGTGGAACAATCGGTCTCAATATTGACTCGAGATAATAAGAAAGGAGGTGGATATGTCTCGCACCAACCATGTGAAACCGAGCTAGAAGATCAAGAGAGTACTTGGGTTGTGCAAGTGAAATCCCTAAATCGACTATGTGATCTCAATACCCGTGAAGTAGTGTTATAGACCCAAGTCAATCACGGAAAATATATCCTCAAGAGTTTTCTTCACCGATAAGATATCCGATGAAGTACTCTCAGTGATCAAAATTTCATCAACATAAAGTATCAATATCAGTAATGAATCATCCCACCACAATAGATATACATTGGAATTTGAATGGCATCGTGTAAAACTAGAAGCTAGGAGGAAGGAATCCATCTTGGCATACCAAGCCCGAGGGGCATGTTTGAGGCCATAGATAGATTTTCTAAGTCTAAAAACTAAGGATGAATCCTGAATAAACCCTGGTGGTTGATCCATGTAGATATCCTCTTGTAGGTCTCCATGAAGAAAAGCACTCTTCACATCCATCTAGTACACACTCCAACCATGTGTCAGCTAAAGCAAGTGTGAGTCTAATCAAATTCATCTTGGATATGGGTGCAAAGGTCTTTGAGTAGTCTATGTCAACTACCTATGAAAAACCCTTGGCTACTAACTCGATCCTTGTACTTATCAATTGACCCATCTACTGCAAATTTAGTCCAATATATCTATCAACATCAAACCATCTTCCTTTCTTTAGGAAGTGAATTCAAATCCCAAGTGTGATTACTAATTAAGGAATTATATTCCTCATGTATAGCATTATCCCACTCATGTATGCCTGATGCCTCTCGAATGTCAACGGATATGTCACCGAAGCATAGAAGGCATGTGGCATACTCGATAGTCTACTGACTATGTCCTGTCATCCTCTTTATCCTCTACTCAAGTGCAAGCACTCTAAAGTGTTTGCCTAGCCCAAAGAGGGCCTAAAGTGGGTGAGTCATGTGTCGAATCCTCATCCTATGAAGTATGACTAGAAGTAGATGAGGATAAATCCTTGTTACATACTATATTCTCGTTGTCGAACTGAAATAAGTAGAATACTCTGCCTCATGAACCTGTTGTGGATGATCTGAATCCTCTAATGTCTCATCAAAATTGAGTGAAGCCAAAGTATATGGAAAATCGTCAAGTAAAGAGTTGGTGGGACTCTCCTGAAACTTAACACTTCTCTCGATGAAAAACTCATGAGTAGTAGGATGGATAAGCCTATAGCCCTTGACCCCCTCTAGATACCCAACAAAGATGCAAGGTTTGGATTGAGGCTCCATTGCATTGCATTTATTTTTGGGTATGTGTGCCATCACTAGTGATTCAAGACCCTAAATTTATTAGCTTCCGGTTTCCTATTGTACCAAGCTTCAAAGGGAGTTATACCTTTTAAATATTTGTGGGGAACCTGGTTCTATATATAATAGGCACAATTGATGGCTTCTACCCAAAATTGTGGAGTCAAAGATTTAGAGTGGATCATATAGTTTTCCATCTCTTTCAAGGACCTTTTTTGCATTCTACCATGCCATTCTACTAAGGAGTGTAAGGAACTATCCATTGTAGATCAATACCCTCTGTGGTGCAAAATTGCTCAAATATGTTGCTAACATACTCCCCCCATTATTTGTTTGAAGAAATTTGATGATTTTCCTAGATTGATTCTCAACAAGTTCCTTGAAGTCCCGAAAGTAATCAAACACTTCAAATTTTTTCCTAAGGAAGTAGACCCATGTATATATGGAAAATTCATCTATGAAGGTGAGAGCATATTTGGCCCTAGTGAAAGAAGGATGGGGAAAATCCCGAGACATCACTGTGAATCAAATCTAAAGGTGTTGAAGCTCTCCAAGATTTTCCCTTGTAAAATTTCTCTTCATGGTGTTTTCCAAGAGCAAAACCCTCACAAATTCCCTTTGAGAAATGAAATCTAGGAAATCATGTAACCATGTCATCCTGATTGAGCTGCTCAAGGTAGTGGTAGTTAATATGGTCAATTCGTGCATGCCATAATCAACTAACTCCATCTGAGTATGTGAGAAATGTAGTAGGGGAAACATAAAGTGAAAAATGTGATAAGGTACATAACCTAGCATGGTCATTTTCCCTTCCCACTGCTACTGTAGTGTCAATGTGAAAATCCCTTATCTCAACTGAATCTAGATACAATAGGACTCTCATGCCCTTCCCTATATGAGTCATTTGATACACTAATAAGAGATTAGTTGAAAGTGAAGGTACACTAAGAACATTTTTTAATGTTCCACCTTCGACTTCAATGCACTTCCTCTCCACTGAACGTGGCTAGATTATCATCACCCAAAGTGATGGAGGACATGTTGCAGGGCTCTAAGGAAGAAAACTCAACCTGTGATGAACCCATGTGGTGTGAAGCACCAAAGTTGATAACCCACGAAGGAGTAGATGAGGATGCAACTACAACTAGTGATTTTCCCTTATGTTTCTCTTTACCTTTTCCTTTGCCTTAGTAGATTCTTGGGTTGATGAAGACTATTTGATATATTCAAGGACCCTTATGTTGTTCTTCTCAAGGAGATGACTGAGGTGGTCAATTTGCTTCTTCATACATTTTTTCTCATCGTGCCCAAGTTTCTTGCAATAGGCACACTTAACCTTTTCCTTTTTAGGCTTCCCATTTGAACTGGAGGTTTCAGTGGTAGACTTGGAAGAGGTAGTGGATTTCTGTTCTTTCTTCTTTTCTAGATCCTTACTCTTTTGCTTCTTCTCTTGGTTGCTAGAAGCTTTTTTTCCATTCTTGGCAATGAGGGCTTGAGGTTTGGATGACTTCAAGGTACCCATTTGAATTAATTTTTCTTGATCCTTAGTAAAATCAGCAATGAAGTCATCTAAGTATGGCATAGACCATGTGGCTCCAAGAGCCCTCTTGGTAGCATAAAATGTAGAAACAAAGATAGAGTAATCAGGACCTAGTTTGGAAAGCATTAAAAGAA
Organism: Taxus wallichiana var. yunnanensis; assembly: GCA_018340775.1. NCBI lineage: Eukaryota > Viridiplantae > Streptophyta > Pinopsida > Cupressales > Taxaceae > Taxus > Taxus wallichiana. The sequence goes on from CM031238.1 coordinate 340,975,275, forward strand.
CAAGTTTTTCATCCTTATTTTCTATTCCACATTATTTTAACTGTAATCGTAAGGACTTGAGCTTGGTAAATAAATATTCCAAGGTGTCAAAGTTGCTAGGACTTAAGCTGATAAGTTCTATTTCTAGCTCATGACCCCTCATAGTGTCAACTTTTCCAAATAATTTTTAAGGTTTTCCACACCTCGTTGGGATATTTGGTTGAATCTGTGTGAAAAGGAGTTCAGGACACACTAAAAGACACAAAATACCAAATGCTTCATCACATTTATTATACCACTTAATTTTTTTGCATATGTACTAGGCTTTGGTTCCAACACCATTGTGATATGGTAGAACCTTTTACTCCTCAGACCAATGGAGATTTTTATTTCCATTCATGGTAGTTAAAAGGTGTAAGTTGGTTAATTGAACTTAGATCCATTATTGTAGAAAGAAAGGTTGTGGTAGTTGTTGTAGAAAATAAAGAAATGTGTGGAAAGAAAGAAGAGAGGAAACACCCTGTACACCCCCCAAAAACTATATCAAGAAGCCCCCGCCCACAATATTGGCACTTTATAACTTAGTGCATTTTACAAAAATAAATAGGTCCAATGCTTTGGGAAATGAAAAATATTTAAATTTTGCAAAAAAATAGCACTCGGTATCGAGCTACCAATCAAAAATTTTACAATAACTATTTCCGTAAATAATCCCTATTTAAATGAATTTGCACTAAACTTAAAATGTGTTTTTTTTACTAAAATATAATGTTGGGATTATAGTACCATGGAAATGGAATCGATTCCCCAAAATCTATAGTAGTGTAAGTGTAAACAAGATAAATCCAAATCAAAACAATGTACACACACATAACACAACATGTACCATGGTTCACTCAATATGGGCTACATCCACCAAAGATAGAGATATCATATATATAATAATGAACAAGAGTACAAACCAAATCTTCCCACAAGAGTACAATGCATCTCTCCAAGAGTATCTCCTCTTCTAGATCTCTAAACGGATCTCCATGAGTGCACTACAACCGTGCCTCCAAACCACTAGTAGATCTCACATAACCAGGAACTATTGCATCTCTAAACTACAACCAAGCTCTTTGTGGATCTGCAACAAGACCTCTCACATGGGTCTACCATATGTGCAACTATAATTGTGCACTAAGAAGTAAGTTTGTCTCTCCATCACTGCATCAACCTATGCAAACATGAAGACAACCTCCTCTACAATATCTAGATCTACATGGATCATCAATACAACATGATCTCATGGATATAACAATACAAGATCTCACAACAACATGTGGATCTAATAAGAAGAATCTACAATACAAGATCTCACCAACATGTGGATCTACAAGAAGAAACTCTATGTGCTTTGCATACTATGCAAGCCATTACAATGAGACTAAACAATACAAAGGAAATACAGTAGAAGACATTACACTCTTCTCACCATTCATATGTACCTGCTTATTTCCTTCTGTCCAACTTCTCTCCATGGAAGCTTTGTCTTCATGTAACCATATTTTTCTTCTTCTTCTTCATCCTCTCAACCAAGGATTCCACATGTAATAATAATCAATTACATGCCATCATCCTTCTAACCCTATATTTCATGCTTATATAAGCATATACAAACTTAGGTCAACTTAGATATGCATTTACAACCTTTAGATTCACTTTATAACTAAAGTTAGATCTAATTCCCGTGAGTTAAATATAAACTTCCACACACAGAAACCAATGTTGGCTCTCTGACCGATGGCGGTTCATTTGTTGACCGATGGTGGTTAATCTACTGACCAATGGTGGTTAATCTTCGATTGACAACGATTAATAATCCGACGTTGGTTACTGTGTAAACCAGCCACCTATAATGCATGCTCATTGTGAAGCAATCTAGCTCCACAACCCAACAATCTCCCACTTGGAGATAAATTGTTGAACCTCTGTACCTGTACCTATACATCACCATCCTCTACATACCATGAAGACCAACTATTCTTTCCTTCAACAATTCTCTCAAGTAATCAAGAAGATTAAACCATCTTCTAAAACCAAGAAGATAACAAACCATGACTTACCATATACCTGCACGAAGCTACTACTGATTTGTGATACCCAAGCTATCAATACATCAAGCTCCCACTGAATCATAACACCAAGCCTCTCATGCAATCAAGCCATCATGACTAACACACCTATAAGAGATCCCACTCAAACAAATTGAGATTCTATTAAAACCATATCCATCCAACCATGTTCTCCAACCATCTATCCATGTCTCCATGCTACCACCAATGTAATTGACCAAAGACAAGTCAAACTAGAATATGTGAAAGAAAAACTAGATCTTGGGTCTAGACAACCCAAATGAGTACTACATGCAACCAGTGGATGCATCCACAACACCTGCATAACTCAAAGAATCCAAACACTTGCAATCTATAAATCCAACCCTGCATAAACAACTTGCATGTCCAAGACAACCATCTGTAGAATATCTATCATGGAGTAACATAGTAACAAGAGGAAATACAAACATCCCCTACTCATGCTCAAGGCATCTAAACCATGCTCATACGCATCTCAACCATGCTCATAGAATCCATGTGTAAAAAAATATCTACATCATCATAGAATCACAAAACAATCTATCCACATGTATAAACTCACCATATACATCCATCCATATCATCAAGCTCTCCAGAAGCTCCAAGTCTCTCATCGACTAACTCCAAGGCCACATATGAATCATGTGCTCATCAATGTCAACAAAAAAACTATGCTACTAATGACTAGTGAAAATACCAGTAAAAATGTCATCAAACATACTGCACAAACCATCCAAGATGAAAGCAAACAAGGGCAACATCAATAAGATGTAAATATACATTGTTGTCACACTGTAACCTATAACAAATAAATTTTCCTTCTTCTACCCTTCAATGTCAATAACATTTCTCTCTCTTCTTCACCCAACTAAACAACCATCAACTATCATCCCATAAGGATATCTAGGCACCAAAAATAAAACTAGAAGTGACATCACCATGCAATAAAATCAAAAATACCTACAAAGCCGTGATGTCCTCCAAAACCACTTGTGCCTCATGCTACTCTAAATAGTAACATCCTCCTCTCACTCCGCACGTGCATGTGTCCAACCTGCAATGCCAACAACCATGGCTTGCTCCCACTCAACATGAACTCCCCGCACTGATTTTGATACCAAGATCAAAAGCTCCAATATATATATATATATATATATATATATATATATATATATATATATATACATACACACACACACACACACACACACATACATATTTCATTTCCTATAAATATGTCTAAACATGACTTTCCATTGAGGATCTCATCCTTAGACTAGATACCCTTGTCCTCAAGATTCCAACACATCCCGGAAATAAAATTCAAACACACCAAATATCCATGGTGCATATTTTACTTGTGCACACAATCCAAACATAATACCAGTTGCTTCAAATGAAAGAAATAAAACATGAACCATATAGAGATACTTGACCCAAAGTCTCACTGGACTAACTAAGCCAACTCTGTCCTCTTTCTTATTCAAACATTGAAGTGATCTGCCCTCTGTACACACTGTGCCAGAAACTTGATCCTCCAAAATAAGACACTGAACCATTCATGCCCTCTTCTACTGTAAGAAAACCTATGCAAAATTGTTGTCACAGAGACCGACCAGGGTTCGATGACCGGTACCGGTTGCCCTCCCTCGTGACCAATGATGGTTCCTCGACCGATGCCGGTGTTGATAGAATGAACACAATGCAACAAATTGGCATAGGTCACCAAAATAAGTGCCTATTATGACTAAATCCGATAGTTGTGTTGAGCTAGTCATTTCAAGAAGCACCCGACCTTACACAAAAACTTAATAGCAATCATACATGCAATAAAAATTGCACCAAGATGAAACACATCACCTTACCAGCACCAAGACACTCAACCACATTTTCAACTGAATTATTTTCCTCTCTGATGGAAGCCTCGTCTTCATTATGCACTATTATATTTTTCCTCTCTAAGAAGCAGTGCATCTAACTGCACCAAGTATGCATAACTGCTCCTCTACTCATACTCAGATCTAGATCTGCAATCCCAAACATACATGTGCAATATATAAAGCACTGCAATACCAAGGTAACAAAACCATACCTCTATAATCTGGATCTGCAATTTGATCAACATGCCTATGCCTCCAAGAACTAGGAACACCTCAAAGAAATAAGATACATTCACTACATCTAAAATTCTCATATATATGATTTTTTATTCACAACCAAGTTTCCCAAGAAACAACCAAAGTCACCCTGTAACCAACCATAGTCACTGACTAACCCCGATCACCCCGTGTGATTGATCACGGTCACCCCTGCCATGTCACCGTTGCCACCTTATTAACACCATTCATGGTAATTTCCAACTATACTCTTCTAGCTCCCACTTGAGATTGAATCTCTTCTTGCGATCTTCTCATTAGGAAAAACAAACCCTGCTCTCATACACCTGTTAGTAAACCACTAACAAAACCATGAAGCAAACCCTTGCTCTGAAAACTAAAGCCATCGCTCTATCAAACAACACTCTAATACCAGTTGTTGGGAATATAGTATGTGGAAATGGAATCAATTCCCCAAAATCTACAACAGTGGAAGTGTAAACAAGATAAATCTAAATCAAAACAATGTACACACACATAACACAACATGTATCATGGTTCACCCAATATGGGCTACATCCACCAAAAATAAATATCCCATATATATAATAATGAACAAGATTACAAAGCAAATCTTCCCACAAAAGTACAATGTATCTCTCCAATAACATCTCCTCATCCAGATCTCTAAATAGATCTCCATGAGTGCACTACAATCATGCCTCAAAACCACCAATAGATCTCACATAACCAGGAACTACTACATCTCTGAACTGCAACCAAGATCTTTATGGATCTACTACAAGACCTTTCATAGGGGTCTACCATATGTGCAACTATAATTGTGCACCAAAAAGTAAGTATGTCTCTACATCACCGCATCAACCTGTGCAAACATGAAGACAACCTCCTCTATAATATCTAGATCTACATGGATCATCAATACAACATGATCTCATGGATCTAACAATACAAGATCTCACAACTTGTGGATCTAACAAGAATAATCTACAATACAATATCTCACCAACATGTGGATCTACAAGAAGAAACTCTATGTGCTTTGCATACTATGCAAGCCATTACAATGAGACTAAACAATACAAAGGAAATATAGTAGAAGACATTACACTCTTCTCACCATTCATATGTACTTGTTATTTCCTTCTGTCCATCTTCTCTCCATGGAAGCTTTGTCTTCATGTAACCATATTTTCTTCTTCTTCAACATCCTCTCAACCAAGAATTCCACATGTAATAATAACCAATTACATGCCATGATCTTTCTGACCCTAGATTTCATGCTTATATAAGCATATACAAACTTAGGTCAACTTAGTTATGCATTTACAACCTTTAGATTCACTTTATAACTAAAGTTAGATTTAATTCTCGTGAGTTAAATATAAACTTCCACACACATGAAACCGATGTTGGTTCCCTGAATGATGGTGGTTCATCTTCCGATGATGGTGGTTAATCTCTTGACCGATGGTGGTTAAACTTCTCGGATGGCGGTTATTCAACCAACACCGATTACTATGTAAACTAGTCACATGTAATGCATGCTCATTGTGAAGCAATATAGCTCCACAACCCAACATATAATTTTAGCAAAAGAAGGAAGAGGGTTTGATGAACCCAAGGATAATCCCTTCATTGTTTCCACTGAAATTTTTGTAGATTTGAGTGTAACAAAGAACACAAATACGAGACTAAAAAACAATTCCTGAATCCAAAACTGCAATGTGTGTATGGGATGTTAGAAGCTTGGTTACAGAAATGCCTCTTGATCAGAAACACACCCTTTGCAAGTCTGAATAGCATGCAAAGCACTAACATAGGTGAAAATTCCCTTCACATGTTTGAAAAACACCTAGATCTGGATAAATCTTCCAAGGATCCTGCAACAACGATTTAGGGCCTGTAAAAAAGCAATCTCCAAAATTGTAAGTGTACTATACGGGAATGTAAATATAAGAAGTCTACATATAGGATATATACCCACAAACCAGGAAAAACTAACACCAAATAACACCCAAATACTTGCAAATAATGATCTCAAATGAAAAATAAATTTGCAAAATAATAACTAGACAATCTCAATACTAGTTCGGCTCGATACCATATTGAAGAAGCGCTCAGGATCTACTAGTTCAAAGATTGCATAGGTGAATGATGCAAGACATGAATTGTTCCAAGATAAAACAATACAAGCATACAAGACTGCAAAAATATGAAAAATCAAGAGAGATAATTGCAATAACACATAAATAGCTCCAACTCAATACGATCAAATAGAATAATGCAAGAGATGTACATATAGGAGGTGAATGTGTAACCTCCTCCTATAATCATGGAAATCTCCACCTAGAATAGTGGTAACCAACAACTAGAATGGTGTATTCAAGTGGTGAATAACACCTAGAAGAGTATAGTCAAGTAGTAACCAACACCTACAATAGTGTAGTCAAATGTACACCTAAGCAAGCATTTCCCATAAGTGTAGGGAAACTCCAACTGAGGTGGAATATCCCAAGTAGGATAATACAAATAAAGTGAGGAAAAATAAATCCTACATTAACACTCCTCATATTGCTCCTTCTCGTAATGGTTTCCTTTTTTCCAACATTAGGAGAGAAACAATACGATAGATGAAAACATTAGAGAAAAAACAATATGAAGACATGTTTTTCTTATTATTTTTCTTCATCCTTCAACCTGATTTTCAAAATCCTTCATTGCTCACATTGTTCCTCATATTACTTATTTTGTTAATGTTTTATCCTCCTTATTCTATTACATGCACACATTTAGAAGTGGAAAGATCCATCTATTCTTGTTATTACAATGTTAGGGAAAAATGATAGATGAAAACATTAGAAAAAGCATAAATATAAATTAATGTTTTTCATTTTTTCCCTTCAAATGTGACGCAGGAGCATTGCAAGCGAATCAAAAACTTGCATCTCCCATAAACACGTAGTTAGAAAATAAGCTAAGCCTAACATTACGCAAGGTTTAATTGTGTCAAGTCTTTGTTGGTCTATATTCGCAAGTCATGTTTTGTGTTAATGTCTTTTAAAATTGCATAGTCTATATGTGCACAAGACTCCAATAATGTTTTGTGTCATATCTATGTAAGTAGTGTAATTTGTTTTCGTACTTATCTCATTACGGGCATGTTTTAATAACTATTTTGCATAGTTTATTGATGCACATAAGTGTTTGTAAGGATTTGAAGTTGTCTTATGATTTGTAGCATACCAAAGGGACTTAACAAGGTTCATAGTATCTTATCGAGTCCATAAAACCTTTCATGAGATAGTGCAAGCATGCATTTTGATAGTGCAATCCAGAAAACATTTTAACATAAAATTTCATACACAATAAAATGAGTGATTAGGATACATCATAGCATCTTCTTGTTACAATTGTATTTTGATGAATGAAACAATTCTTCAATTGGGTAGCATAAGGATTTGTAACTTTTCATAAGGATGATGTGAATTCAAATATTGTTCTACATAGGAAATTAGTATTTGGTGCATGACATCACAAGTAGCATTCCCATAGGCTCACAATAACAACATGCTCTCTATAGAATAAGGTGCATTTATCCTTTGAGTTTAAAATTCATTAAATTGTGTTAAATGATCGTACAAGGATTCGGTGAAGAGGGATACTACACAATTTTATGTCAATGATATAGTTTGGAGATTAATTTTTGGAGCTTAAAATGTAAAATTGTTTTAGGGAGCTATAATGCCCGCACTAGATATAACCAAAAACATGCGCCAAAAGAACAAGATTATTTTTTTCGTCAACAACAATATTTGGGCCCACATAACAAAACACAATGCTTGAACCATAACACGACATGCATCACTTTGCATGCATCTCTAAGACAAGGAGAATGTGATGCCAACAAAATAACAAATAAAAAAATGGCTAATACAACCAATCCATCTAATAGCTTGTCAAGGTAAAAATAATGCCACCACTTCCACTCATCCCTCCACTAAGAAATGAAGACTAGCCTTTAGTTCCTACAAAATAGGCATGCAACTATGCATGAAAACACCCTTATCCCTCCACACTCATCCCTCTACAAAGGCTAGTCTCTCCAACCCTTGTTTCCTCCCTAAAATAAACAAACCTATACACCAAGCACACTTATCCCTCCACTATGACAATGCAAATCCCAACAATCATACATACAAAATCATACAAATGCATGCAAAAAAATAATCCATCAAATGGATGAAACATTCTCCAAAGAGTAACCAAAGTGTAATAAAACATCATTAAGTTAAAAAGAGGGAAAGAAGAGTATTTCACTAGATAACAATTTACACTACCAAGTCTACATGCGAGACTTTCAAGGGGAGAGATCATCATTTCAACTTCCATTTATCACTCTACTAGGAAATACTGGCTAGCCTTTGGTTAATCCCATTAAACATGCAATATAATATAACAAATATTTATTTATCCCTCCACTTGAAACCAAACCTATCACTCCACTAAGACTAGCCACAAATTCCCTTGGTTCCTCTATATAACAACATACAACTCCGTATTCCTCCTTTCACTAGCATTCACACTTATGATGGACCCCACCCCCATACATTCATACATATATACAATCGAAACAACAATAAACTAATTTCACATTAGCTCCAAAAGAGAGAAACGAAACAATAACCATAAACCACAAGGGAGAGGTAGAATAAGGACTTTATCCACCATATACATATATTTCTTGATTTACATCTTATTACAATTTACTCCTTTTGTATTAAGCATTGGTTAAATGAAAAATAATATTCATAAGCACATACATTCTCACAAATGAGACAACAATAACTAATACCACATTCGCTCAAACGAGCACATCACAATACAATAATATGACCTCATGAGGGGAATAAGAAGAAAGGGCTTTGCCCACAATGTACATAGGTTATTTAGTTCACATTTCCCTTTTAGTTAAATTTCTTCATTTAACATCATTGGTTAAAAATGTTTGCATGCACAAAACATATGCTCATGTCTCAAAATTGCAAGTTTCCCATTTTATTAAAAATGTTTGGTCACCAAGGATACACTCCATTTACTTTCATCTTTATTACAATAAATTATGTCATTTAACCATTTAGTTTGCATCATTCGTAAGGTGCACATATATTACATACCATTTGTTTTGAGTTGGGATTTATGTTAGCAAGATATGTTCTTCCACATGAAACATTCATTATGTTTTTATTGATAACAAGGGGTTTAAATGTCAAGTTAAAAGTACAACTTCAAGTTTCCAATAACCCCTTCCACAACATCTTGTTAAACACAATTCAATAGTTGGAGTCAATTACAAGGTATTATCCACAATTAACCTCTTAAGAGGTCTTGGGATTAAGTTGTATTACAATTACATTGCTTGGACCTCACCATGAGATCAACATCAATGTTACCACACTATTCTCGTTCCACCAAAACTTTGCACATTATGATTATCTTTTTATTCGTTAAAAGAAAAGGAAATAACATTATGGATTTAACACACTAATCAAATTTCATGTGGTACAAAATAAATGACCATTCACTCGTTATTCACAACATCTACAACCCACCATAGGGTCAAATCTAGGCACATAAAACATACCCATCTCACAAGGACTTATACAATTAATGACATTTCCTTGTCACAAGTCCATAACACTTTTGTTTCCAATATCATCATAAGGGACACAATTTTAGCGGTTGACATAGAATACAATTTTCATAACTTCAACCACAAATGATCCCTTAAGAGGTCTTAGGATTAGTTTATTCAAAATCATACTTGAAGGGTCTAAGGATAAATTTATTCCAATATACAAGGTCCACAACCCACTATAGGGACAACACTAGGGAAAAATTAGGCATTCTTATCTCGCAAAAATATTTTCTCAAACCAACAATATTCCTAGTTATTTATCAAGATACACTTCCTTTCCTATATTTTTTAATAAGATCACTCACACAAGAGTCCTAAGTACTAGACATGTTGAGGGTTCAAATTGTTAAAGGGTATTGTTTTAATTGTTCCCTCGTATACTAAGGTTGATTGAGAGTAGGAACATGATAGATAAGTTTAGACAGACCATTTAGTTTTCAATAGTTTAAGTGTTTAAGTTTACTACCATACATTTCACAACATAACAATAATTACCATGATACTCGAATACAAATTTTCTAATACAACCAATTTATAAAGTACAATGTATAAGTACATCATTTTGTTAATTACCACACAAACATGATATAAACCAAATTTTCTTCCTTCAATTCATACATCAAGTACAATTACTCAAATAGAATACATTTCTTATTTCATTGAAATTACACATTTTACAAGCTATAAACAACTTTAAACTCAGAATTCATCAATCATCTTAATCTCGCCACGTTACCTACAACCTGTCAAATTATGTAAACATGGGTCAGTGAAAATGTTGCATGGACCCACCCCTCCCATCTAACATGCTATCAATACTTACAACATCAATTCCAAGAAAGAGAACAAAATTACTATTTTTCATATTTTCAAACCACAACTATTTTTCACATATTAAAGAGGGAGTAGAGAGAGAAAGAGAGAGACATTCATTATCATACACACAAGCAAATCAATTTATTCACATGCATCATAAGGAGATAAGAGATAACACAATCAAGTTTTACTCACAACATTCTAATTCTTAACATATTTCAGTGTAATACAAAGTTTTACGATTTCCAACACATCTCATTTTTGTTGTCACTAAGGAGGTTCGATTAGGAGGTACGTCACACACTCCAAAGATGAATTTTTGTTAACCATTTTATTAAGTATACGAAACCACGTATTTCTACTCATCATATATGTTTCCAATCATCACACTAGTTTTATGCATTAAACGAACCTTTAACGGTCAACAAGGGGTCCATGGGTCCCCATTACGTTGTTGTACAAGCTAGCCCAAGTGGCCACAAAGTGATCCTGTAACAAGGGCACAAAAATCATAAAGGGATCTTTAATAGTCCTACCGTATTCTTTACTATACAAAGAATCATAGGAAACTAACGGGTCTAAAACCAGTAACCATAACTCAAAATGGATACAACTGTCTGGAGCCGCTTGGCTAAATTCGATTGTTTTCCCTTCAAAGAAACTAAGCCAATGTGGCTTTGATACGATGCACAAATGTGATTTTCGGAGGGAACGGGTAAAATGAAATATGTTACTCCATTCTCTATATAGAAACGAAGAGGTTTGCAATATATGCACAAAAATCGAGGTGATTCCGAAAGGGTTCTGTCAGTAGCAAGAGGTTGCTTCCTATGAACCAATTTTTTAAGCGATCTAAAAACTCACTTCATAAACCAATTAAAAAAAAAAATAGCGATGTTTCTTGGTTGGAGTGAGGTCATCATATAACAAGAGAGAGGTTACGGTGGTTCAAAGTAGAAAGGGGGTTTAGAGACGCTTCTTGTGCGTCAGCTTTGAGAGGTGTTTAAGATAATTGGAGGGTTGTTTCAACATTTAAGGTTACATTTTAGAACATGTTTATCATTCTCGTTTGACTAATCATGGAACATATAAATGGTGAACATGTTATATATTTGTTTTGATCAATGAGTTCACGACCTAGTATTTTGACACGTCGTCCAAGGTGACTATTTAAGGCCTTGGGTTAACATGATGTGGAAATTGTTTTAAAGAGGTATAAAGGTAGTGTTTAGTGTTAAAGAAACAACTGGACTTGTTGAGCTACATTTGACATCTTTCTCCCTTTATACTAAAAATATAAGATTCTAAAAACAAGTAAGGAGGAGGAATTCCATGTTTGTATCGATCGAGTGAGCAAGAGTTGTGGAGTTTGACATTACATGTACCAGTTGCAGTTACTTGAAAGCCTTTAACGATTTTTACAACTCCATTTTGTGCATACTTTGTAATCATTGTTTCCCTTGAGAACACATCTCTTTGAGGCATTCTAATAAACAATTCACGCGCCTTGTCTATGCATCTCGAATAGGTATTGGAGTCATTAAGAAGCCTAGAGTATATGTTTAATTCCCATTGAAACCAAGTTCATCTCCCAGATTGTTGTAAGACAAATTTTTGTGAGAGATGCAAATCAATTCCATCATTTCGGAAAAAGCAATGTTCTTGTAGAGATTATTGGTAATGCCAAGTGAAAGTCTGTAAACACAAGTTACCACTTCTGCATAGACGTCTAACAGAAGAACATAAGGTGCAACATTTTGATTATCCGAATCAAAAGAAGAGTTGTAAATATTAGCGATTCTATAATCTTATGTGCTCTTTAAGCACCAAGAAAACACATCCACACAAGCCTGCTGGCACGGCCAAGAATGTAAATCAACGCAAACATAATGATTAATTCTAGGCATTATTCTATAAGAGGCGCTCATGTCATCCACGGAACCTGCAAATAAAACAAAAAATGAAGCTTACATGGTCAGGGTATGTTCTATGAGACCACCTCTTTGAGGCGTTTTCTCAAATAGTTGAATTGCCTCCACGTTTTTGCATACATATCTACCACAGCACTGCAACTACAACAACTGAACTAATACCTTATTCCAAAGCTCGCATTACGGAACAGACCAGGAAGATACTGACCTGGGCTTGTGGAATTTGACTTTGCGCCTGCCAAATTCATTCGCTTGAAACAGACGTGTGCTTCTAAGAGAAATGGGATTTGTGACAAAGTGAGAGAATCATTATTACTATTACAAACCTTGGAATGGGATGCTTGAACATATCACCAATGTCAGTCGGCGCTCGCAGACAGCACGCCGAACCGATCTCAAAGATTGATACGATGCATCGCCTCACGAAAAGGGGCCCACATCTTCTTCGACCAAGCGTAAAGGGAAGGTAACTACAGTAGATGATATCAGTTCGCCTAGTTCATATTTATGTTCAATGATCATTATATATTTGATTTATGATCATTTTATTTTAACAATTTTGATCGACGTTTTTGAAATATTTTTTATCATCATAATCTGATCTATCCCGTTTCAATCTAGAACATTTAATCTAGATTATAGCCTTGAATAGCTGGTATTCTAATTGACTATGCCTAGATCTCATAAAAATGACAATTTTATCGATAAGACCTTCACAATTGTAGTGGATCTTTTATTGCAAGTAATCCCAATGGCTTCACGGAAAAAAGACATTCACCTATTACGGAGATGATGTGATTTGATATTTTTTGTTTTTGTTTTTATCGTTCTGTAGCTTTCCACAATTTTTTGAATCAATCTCCAAGCAGTGAGTCAACTCAAGTGTGTAAAGTTTTGTTACTATTTAAGCCCTATTCTTACATAGAATACTAGGACACATCTAATGTCATTTGGGTCACTTGTATCCTCTATGAAATGATGGAAGTAGGTAGATCGTGTGCATATAACATGCCCCTATGCTTGTGTTCATTAGTCAACATCAAGAAAAGTGTCATGATTTGGCTAGGAAACTTTGTTGGGATAAACCCCAAAGGGAAACTAAGGATAAACAACATATCGTCCTTTGTAATCATTGTCTCAAGATGATACAAGTCAATTACTTTGACTCACCGTTTTGACGTAAATGATAACTAAAAAAGCAGTAGGGACCGAAATGAACAATGCAACAGCAATAAATGCGAGGATATTTTATAGACTATTCAATTCTAGAGATTTGTTGTATGATCTATACTTGCGAAAATTGTAAGTTAGCGAGTGAGATATGTGGATCAAGTTGTAAAGTATCTCAATTTACAAGATTGCTTTGTGTGTAAGTGTTTTATATTTCTTTTTATAGAATCAAATGAAGATCTCAATGTTTTATTGCATTTGTGGGTGTTACCACATTTCATTGCATTATTTTGTTGTGTATTATGATATTTGTGTGGTCTAAGTCATCCCTTAACTAGGACCCCTAACTTTGGTTGCATCATTTGGTATTATAACAAGGTTTGTATCCTTACAAGTTGAGTAAACCATAGTTGTTTTTCATGTTTACGAGAGAGAGCAGAAAGCGGTTAAAGATATCTTCAAACAAATGTTGGGGATGTGGTGTAGGAGACATTCATCATTTGGTATCATTGGTTATTTTATGCATTCATGTGGATAGAATATAGTTGCGAGACATATTTTGACTGGACGATTTGGATAGAAGATGTAGAAGAGATTTATTTAAAGGAGATCTTGATTCATAGGGATTACATCAAAGTTTTACATCTCTAGAAGTTGCAGAGAGAGAGACGCCAAAAATCACCAACAAGGAGGTAGTCCATGTGCATAATAGAGAGCACAACTTCCACCTAGCACATTTCGTAGAAGGTGTGCAACCAAGGAGTTGTTTCTCCATCGTGAAAAGAAGGATAGAGAGAAATTTGTGAAGAATATGGCACAAAAAATGCCACGATGCGTAAGAGTGACTTGAAGTCACAATTGGTAGAAATGGAGGAATTTGCATCCATGCTATAGATGTGTTATAGAAGAGGAAAGTTCAAAAGAAAAAAGAATATTTTGGGAGTGAAATAACCCATAAAGAACAAAAGGAAAGAACCTTGTAGAAAGGAAAGACCAATGAAAATTCTACTAAATATAGGTTGAGTATGGCACGAAACACTCATGTTCTCGGAAAATAAGACCCTAAGGAGTAGATAGATTGGGTATTTTACATGGACTATTATTTTGCACAAATAAATATTTAATCCCCTAAGAAAGTAGAGTTTACGTAAAGGAAGTTGTGTGATAGCATAGTTGAGCATTTTAGAAATATATGAGAAAGGAGACAGCTTTAAAGGAAAGACAAGGATGAAAAGTTGGAACAAGATGGTTTCCAAATTATTGAGTCCATTGGTGTGTTTGAAAGATCAACATAATTATTTGTGAAGACTTGATGAGCATAGGGGAGAATATTGCCTCAAGAGGCAATACAAAGAGTGAGTTGTCATGTGAATGAAATACATATGTTCTACAAAACCACAAAGAAGAGGAAAATTTTGTGCAATCCTTCGAAGAAGAGACCATCACAAAAGACATGATGGAAGATATAGTTATTGAGTTAGAAGAAAGAATCTTAAGGGATTTTTACAAAGAAAACTTCCTTGAATGAATCACAAAGTGAAGAAGTTGATCTTTCCTTAATGAAAGGTTTCAACGAAGATGAGTTTCCTTAAGCACAACTAAATATAAAAGAATTCGTTTAGGTGCAACTAGAAACTATTGTGCATAGTAGGGAAATGGTTACGCATAGTCATCCAAGCGAGGAGAGTAGACTGTGTGTCACTACAAACATACCAAACGGGTAAAGGAAGAGCTAACATGGGAAAAAGGAAGCGATGGTGCAGAATCAACTAAAGAAGTTGTTGTGACAACACAACAAGTTGATGTGGAAACAAGCGTTGTAAAGAAGAATTGTGAGAGTATTAGTATATGTGAAGAAGTATACCCTTTGAGAGGCATCAAGAAGACAAATGAATGGGAGAGATGAACAACTGAATTTGCGTAAGGCGTGTCTCTAATGATTGAGGGAAAAATATTGAAAAGAAGTCGATTATCACCGAGGATTTTTCACAATGAAAAAGAGTAGTGTTTAACAATGAAACAAGTGTGTGCAAGGAGGAAAGAGGTAGAATGACATTGAGAGATTCTATCTTGGGCATTTATGAACATGGTTTTTTTCAATAGTATTAACTCACACAAACATGATTACAAGTGTGTGTGTGGAGATGATCAAGGTGATGCAAAGGAAGCTAGTAGGAATTTGTACGAAAATAGATCTTCATGGGATAGGATAGGAGAGAAGATGAAACGAAAAGAAATAGAGGGACTCTTGATTTCCAAAAATTTAAAAATTGCTACACAAAACCAACAATAGCGACAAAGAGAGGAGTGGAAGTCCACATGTTGTAGATGATTGTGGATTGAAGAAAAGGTGAAAAAGAGAGTGAACCATTTTCCTTCAATTAAAAGGATAAAGAAGAGGAAGTAAATACATATCCACGAAGGGAATCTAAGGGTGCACAAAAGGACATGTGTGTAGGCTGCGACACTGCATCAATAGAGAAAAGAAAGAGACTCATGTACGTATTGGTGGAGGAGAATAAATCACAAGATGAATTGTGTGCACTTTGTCTTAAGGGAACCTATGAGAGGAGTTGAAGAAACGAAGAGTCAACATGAAATTCATTAGAGAAGCATAGTTTTGATTGTGTAGCACATCTTGATAGTGTTGCAAGGAGACAGAAAAGGAAGGAATCAACCATAAGCAAAGGGAAGGTACACAAATTTGATTACGCAAAGCATATTTCCAAAAGATGGGGAAATGAGAGGAATGAGAGAAATCAAAGATAATAAAAGGAGTGGAGTGGATGAGAAACAACTAATATTGAAACCGATTCAAGTGTACGGATCAAATTGTACAATAGAGGATAACTAGATGAATAAAGTGGAAGAGAAAAGAAGTGAAAATAAAGAGGAAGGAAATGAGAATATTATGTAGCTAGACCTTAGAAAAGGTGTGAAGTTTTATTGAAGGTAGTTGCATAGTACAACTTTGCAAAGATGTCTCACTAAATATATGAGGAAAGATGGAGCGCATGTATACTTGTTTGTGATGAAGAGAAGAACGTGGAAAGGGAAAAAGCTGCACAAAGAAAGTGATGAGTGGGATGAAGTGCACAAATGTTTAAGAAAATGGTACACTTGATGGATATGGTCGATAACGTTGAGAGAAAATCCACCCACATATGTAGGACATGAATGAGAAGAGACAATGTTACTTGGAGGAGGTGGTTAGACTACAATGAGTATGAATCCACAAGTTGGAGACTCGGAACTAGGATGAGCAAGGGAAGGTGGATGGTTTATGAACTAGGAAGAGTTGAGAGGAAAAGGAGGGAGGCAAGTGTGACTAAGCACAAAACTACGCAAAGGGGAGAATCATGGTGTTGGTGAAATAATTTTTGCAAGTGCAGTTATTAGTTTTCACCAACGATCACGAGGCTAAGCCCCTCCTTCTTGGGTATGGGGAGGATCCCATTTATTGAATGTAAACTAATTAGAACTGTGGGGTGGCTATTAGGTCGGGGATCACATAGAAATACTCCAATAAACCTATGGCAAAGTGCTTGTACAATGTACAAGGGAGGAATTTACTTTGAAGAGAGGTAAAGAGGATATGGGGAAATAGAGAGAGGAGGTTAATGTTGTGAGTAGACTTACAGATTTCACACACATTAACCAAATTAGGTCCACATTCAATAGGAATAAATCAACCATGTAAGCAATAAAAATACTAATAAATCAGAGACACAAAGTTTTATGGATTCATTAATCAAAGACACAAAGTTCCTTCTTGGTTATAAAAGATTACAATGCTTACAAAGTTGGAAAGTAAAGAGAGAGTAGAAGAACATATGAAAGGAGATAGAAGAAATGTAGCTTTATTTCTTGTAGTAGTAGTGATACAAATCCCAACAACTAATAACAATCAAAATTTCCAACCCTTTGGAATGGAGAAGTTGTCCTAATTTATAGCTTACAAATTGTCTCTTCCTCTCCCCATGTGACTTTTCATCTCACCACCACGTATGACTTTTCACATTCCCTAAGAATGAAATTAAGTCCTTTTCTTATTTTTGAAAAGGGACTTTTACAATACAACATTAAGTCACTTAAGTGAATAAGATAAAAGAGTGAAAAGTACATTCCCAATGAAGAAATAGAATGTTAGAGAGAGATGGAGGGGGAGAGAGAAGAAGAGAGAGGATGAAAAATATGGAGACGGGAAATCCTCTTGATGAAGAATCTGCTTTTGGTGGACCTTTAAGGAAATGCTTCATGAGTGAGATTCTTGGCCTCTAACCACCCATTGAACCAAAACACTATGATTATAAATGCTTCCTCCTGTGAGATGCAAACACATTCCAAGGCATTGAATGAGTGTTCAAAAACACTACTAAGTGAATTGCACCATGTGAACTCGAGATGGTTTCCTAATCATGGAAACATGATGATCCTTTTGAACACAAGGTTGGAGTCAAAACATGGAGATCATCACCTTACTCCCCTTGGCTTCAAAATTCACCTCCGTGACAAAGATGTCTCCTTTTTTAATGGAATCAACTTCAGGATGCTTGGACACCTTCTTGCTCATCTGCTCCTCATTGAAAAGGTCTTCTCCTCCAGATAGAAGGATTGTTCCCCTGAATGAAATTATTTGCTTTTGACCTCTTGTTGGATTGAAACATTGTGGTTACAATATCCTTCTTTTGTGAGATGTGGGCACACTCCAAAGCATTGAATAAGTGTTCAAAAATATTGTTGTGAGACTTTCATTGAGTGGACTTGTGATGACTTCTTGATCTTGCAAACATGATGGTCTTGGGTACCTTGGTAGCTTGCGGTTCAAGTGACAATATTTTACACACACTAGTTCATTTTGACATGTTATTTGCCATGGTGTGATTCACATGATGTCCCTCCTCTTGGAAAGATATTTAAACACAAATTCGAGTTGGAATGTGGAGATCATCACCTTCCTCCTCGTGACTTCTGGAGCTTCACAATTCACCTTAGTGACAAATATATCTCCTTCTTGGATGGAATCAACCTTAGGAGACCCAAGTACCTTCTTGTTCACCTATTCCTTATTGAAAATTCCTTCTCGCTACAAACGAGGAAAGAATAAACTTTGCATTCACCATCATACTCATCAAACACATTCCCATGTTAGATCTTGAGAAGATGATTGAGAATTGGGGCTTACCTTTAGCAGACCTTATTCGATATTGCTTTCTTTTCATGGTCTGCATAATTTAGACGTGATGACCTCATTTTGTGATTATTAGGATGGATTGAAACACACAGTCTTGGAATTCACCTCGAGACTAAGTTTTTGAGAGTTTGTGAGGGCTTTCTTTCTTGTTTGAACCATAAGATAATTTCCTAGCCTTGCAATTGTGGAAAAAAGCAATGAGATAGGTGGAATGTGAGTTGATACAAGTGATTTGAGCCCGATTGCAATACTTTCTATTTTTAGTAGGTCCTGACTAGGATGACCATTTTTAGTAAGTTTTCATAATTTTCACTTTTTGATGATTTTTACTTGCAAGGAGTAACACGGATGTTGAAAGTTTACTATTTTGGAAACTTACTATATTTAGACATGAGGAGACCTGTCACAACTTACTATTTTTAGACGGAGGTCTTCTAGGTGTCGAAATGGAATGAAACTAGTCTCAAAAGATTAGGTTTTGTCTCGGACCTTCTGCTCCAATTTTCAAGGAATTTTATTTAATAAAACTTCGTAGATCTGAAAAGGCATCTCTAGGGGCTACAAATTTCTATTGGTTGCTACAAATCATATAGAGCATCAATAATAGTGTTATTACATTCAACTTGAAGGTATTTTTGGGAGGAGTGCACTCTCAAATTTTGGTGGAAATCGAGTGCAGGGTTTTGGAGATATGAGCAAAATTCATTTTCCAAGCTTGAGTGTTCGAAAAACTCCAATAGCATCACTATGCAACAATTGAGTTTTCGGTGAAGTTCAAAAAATGATTAAGTGTTTATGATTTGGGAATTAATCACATTCACCTTGCAACTTTTAACTCACGTTTAACTAGGCAGCTAAACCGGGGTTGGGAGGAGAGTTTGAGTGTGGTTGCACCCTAAAAGTAGGGGACAAAGGTGCAAAAGAGGACACAAGGGGAAAAGAAGTGTGCTTTGCATAAGATTATGCCAAGCGTCAACTTCTGGTGCATTGTGAGGGACATGCGGGGGTTGAAAATGGCTTCTTAAGGCTAAAAATTGGTTTTTGATGTGACCTAAGAGGTGAGTGGAAGGACGGGTAGCGCACTTTCACAGCAGATTTTGAATTCTTGGAACAAAAGTGATGTGTCCATCATGTGGAGGGTTCCAAGATCTTTCCATTGAATACTTTTTTACTTTCCAACTCCTCTCGTAACTTCCATAATCATCCAAACAAGTCATCTTTCTCTATTGGAGTAAGACATTCCTTGCACCCAAAATGACCCTGTCTTGTTTGCTTGATTCCCAACATCAATTTCTTCTAAATATTTTCCCTAAATTACCTTGGAGAACTTCATTTCTCTCCTGTACAACTCTCATATGGCTTGATTCTTCCCTGTCAACTTTTGGAGGGTATACACCAGTTGAAAAATGGCCAAAAATGGCCCTTTCTAGGCCTTTGAGGATAGTTGTTCTTCCTTGAATCTTAGTGACTTTCTCAATCACCTTAGGCATACATCCCTACACATGGAACACACTTGAAAATCATGTTAGCATGTTCCTCTGAGCCAAAATGAGGATGAAATTGTGGACATGCTAGCTAGAGGAAGGGTTTATGGTGACCGAGAGATTTCAAGTGAGGGCTTAGTTCTCATGGCTGAAATTTCAAATTTGCATGCTAGACATTTAGCATGACAACACGTGGTCATTACACTTCATCGCGGAAGGGTGATTTTACCACTTATACCATACTTGTTAGCAAGAGCTCACAATTTTAGTTAAATGGTGAGTATGATGCAAGAGCATCCCAAGTGAATCAACACTCTTGTATCGCCCAAAAACATGTGGTTAGAAAATAAGTTAAGCCTAGAATTATGCAAGTGTTGATTGTGTCAAGTCTTTGTTGGTCTATTTTGTGCGAGGCTTATTTTGTGTTGATGTCTTGTAAAAGAGCACAACCTTCGAGCACATGAGGTTCTAGTTGTATTTTATGCCATTCATGAGCGTGCAAATAGTTCAATGTTGTTTTGCACATATGTTGTAGTGTGATCGAGTCTATAACTACTCCACACAATTTGTTGGCATGCGTAAGTGTTTGTTAAGGATTTGAAATTGTCTTATGGTTTTGGCAAATCCTAAGGGATTTAACAAGGTTCATGTTATCTACTTGATTCCAAAACGCCTTTCAAGAGATAGCATAAGCATGCATTTTGGTAGCATAATCCAAAAAGTGTTTTCAGCAAAAAGGTTGTTTGCATGGAGATGAGGATTAGGATGCATCATGGTATCTCCATGTTACATTTGTCTTCAATTGGGTGATGTAATTTAATTAAAGGCAAGGCTTTATAACAAGGTTCATGATATCTACTTGATTCCAAAAAACCTTTCAAGAGATAGCATAAGCATACATTTTGGTAGCGTAATCCAAAAAGTGTTTTCAGCGAGAAAAGGTTGTTTGCATGGAGATGAGGATTAGGATGCATCATGGTATCTTCATGTTACATTTGTCTTGAATTGGGTGATGCAATGATTTAATTAAATGCAAGGCTTTATCACTTAGCACAAGGATGATGTGAAATCGGACAGTGTTAAACATACAAAAGTACTATTTTAGTGTGCAACATCAAAAGGAGTATTCCCATGGGCTCATGATAACAACATGTGCTCTATTCAATAACACCCATTTATACTTGGAGTTTCAAGTCATTGGAGTTGTATTAAGCAAGCACTCAAGGACTCAATGAAGAGGGACAATGTGCGAGTCTTATGTGCAAGGGTATAGTTTGGCACATGTTTTTCGAGCTTCAAATGTAGTATTATTTAAGGGGGTCAACATTTCATCTAATTCATAATTGTAATTGTTGAGGCAACTCAATTGTCTCAAGTTGTGTTATCATTTGGACCCTATTCTTACATAAAATATTGTGACACATCTAATGATATTTGGATCAATTATATCCTAGAAAAAATGATGTAAGTTGGTGGGTCCCACACCTATATAAGCATGCCCCTACACTTGTGTTCACTAGTCAACAACAAACTAAGTGTCACAGTTCTAGAGACTGGTTAGTTCTAGAGAGTTGTTGTAAGAGCTATACTTACACAGTATGAGTTGGCAAGTGAGATCTACACATCTAAGCTATTGTAAAGCATATTGGTTTGCAAGATTCCTTCATGTGTATGTGCATAGTATTTTCACTTGTTAAATCAAATCGGGATCTCAACGTTTTACTACATTTGTTGGTGTTATTGCATTTCATTGCATTAATTTGTTGAATATGTGGCCATTTCTACATTTCATTACATTATTTTGTTGTTTATTTTAAGGATTGTGTGGTCTAAGGCATCCCTTAACTAGGACCCCCTAATTGTGATTGCATCACAATTCCTCACATTGCTTCTACAACTCACAATGCTCCTCATATTACTTTTCTTCCTAATATTTGTATTCTATCTAATTCTGAAACTACTCTTCCTCCTAAAATGAGTCTATGATGAACATCGTGCTTGAATTAGAAAATTAGATTACGAAGCTTGTCCAATTTCCTCTTCGAAGCCTTCCCTTGCAACACTAAACCAAACATCAAACAATAGAAATATTTTCAACAGATCTTAAGGACTTCGTGTTAACAAATATCAAACAAAGGATATATAGCAACTTTTAGTAATGCTAAACTAACACTATAAGCTATGAAATGAATCAAAGAATAGGTTTGGCATATATAAGGCCCTTAAGTTTTGGTTCTTCTTAGTTATCTTACTTCATGAAACTATTCATACCACTATTCCAACCCAAAACTCACAATAACTAAAACCCAACATTAATATTTGCTATTGCATAGTTGTTTTTATTCAACTTAGCAAAGATCCACAAACATGCTAAAATAGGTCTTAATATGTAGTACGATGCTAAAACAACGTGTATGAGAATTTCAAGATTGGAGAAGGGGTCCCTTGAATCAAATAGAATGACTTAACAAAACTTTTTCTATGTTTTTATCACTTGACGAATTAATAGTCATTTCAAAAATTTGTTGATACGAGAATAGTAATTGCAATAATTCTACAAATTGTCCTTCACATTTCATTTATCCATACATCAATTCTTACCATGTTTGCAAATTCTTTGAGCCTTTCATAGTATCGTCCTCTCTCTTATCCCATAGCCATATCCCTATTATACCAACTTTCACAATATATAACCCTATATCTATGTCAAATCCTTACTAAAACATAGATCTAAGTTGTTGTTCATTGTTGTTCACCAAACTTACCAAAAACTAGAAGTAATAAGTGAAGTTATACTAACTTATGTGAGAGATTGGACATAGCTCATTCATTTATATGATTATTGGGTGAAAATACAAAGTGCAAGCATCTAGGTAGCAAATGATTTTCTACCATGAGTTAATAAGTAAACAATCTACGCAAATAACCTAATTTACACAAACCATAAGCTTGATCTTTACAAAATTTAGACCATGTTCCTTACAAAGTCTAAATCAAGTTTCATCTATAGAAAACCCTAATTTCAAAGACTTGCCCTTATTTCTCCTACAAAAAAATATGTATTTAGCACACTCAAGCCCTAATTGTAAGCCTTATTTTTAGCAATACGCAAAATGTAAATAAAGCACATGAATCTAATGAAATGCCTTGTACAAATAAGTCATCCACCAAGTGTCAATAACTTAGTAATATATGTCTCCCTCCCAATGCACAAGTGTAGCAAACAATACTATTCATTAAGAAAAGACGTTAAACCACGATAGTATATGCAATATTCACTAAGCGTTTAACACACAATAGTATACACAATATTTACTAAGCATTCAATATGCACAATAATATACGCAATATTTACTAATAAGCATTCAATAAACTAGAGTGAGGTGTAGCGGTTAATTTAATATTGTTTAAGAAAAAGCTGCTCCTCGTTGAAGCTAGTGATATAAATGATATCAATCACATCCTTTTAAAATAAGTTGTTATTAGGGGAAATTGCAACTTAAAAAGTTTCACCAAGAGATCCCTTAAATTGAGGAATGTCTCCTAAATGGACAAGTAAAATATGTAAATGATATCATATGTTACGATGACATCATCTAAAACTTAGATATTATAAATTTTTTTATTATAATAATTTTACAAAGAATTTAAAAAATAATCATTATTAATTGGCTACTTGATTTACATAGGATCTAATATATTTTTTAGTTACAAATTATAAGACACTAAGTTTTGAGATAAAAAACACCATGAAACTAAATAAGTCAAAATTACTAAAAAATTTAAAAAAACAATTAGAATGAAACTCAAACAATTACTTCAAGATGAGAAACTAGAAAATAATTTACAACAGTTAAAATGAAACAAAAAATAGAATTGCATCTTAAAAATCAACTTTTGAGACAACAAATGTAATAAAAATCTATCTAATGTTACTTCAAAACTTAAAATTAAAAAATTATAGATTTTAGTGAGTAGATGTTTTGCCTTTAGGGAGTGGGTGGTACGGAGTAAGGGGAGAAACATATGAGATCTATAATGTAATGATAAAAATTAGCTTTATGAAATTTTGTAAGACTAGATGGCACCATCTAACTTGTAAAGTTAGGTGATTTAGTTTTTTTATTAATTTAATTCATAAATAAAAGATAACTTCATTATTTCAAGGATTTTTTTTAATGGTTAACCCATATTCCTCTAATATGACTTCATGCATGGTTTTCACATTGGAGTTTTGCATGGCATTGAGGAATTCTTAGTATCTTTCTCTAGTATTAATTTTATGTTCAAAGTTATTTCCTACGATCAAAGAGTACACAAGGCTTTTAAGATAGTGACAATTCTCATGAATCACCCAAACTAGCATGTAACTAACAAAAAAATTAGAATTCAACCATTGTACAAGTTTAGTTGAATCTAAGTCACAAGGGTGAGGGCTACATACTTTTTCTAAGTTTATATGTGCTTAGAGGTTGATTTAATGTTTATGTTGTTGATGTGGTTGAAACGGGTCTCTCTAGTGGTTTGGAAAGAGTCGTGTTTGGAAGAGTATTAGGCATGATGGAATTACTCATTCTTTTTTAATCGAAGCTATGGTCATAAGTATCGAAACACCATCATCGGTGTCATACCAATTTTTGGGTTGCATAAGCATTTCAGTGCCTTGTCTTGGAAGATGAGGAGTCTCAAATTGCCTCAATGGCATACTAAGAAAGCCTTCATGTCTTAGGAGAGGACCAAACTTTGTATTGTAACCTTGAATCTAAAGTAGGTGTAAATAGCTTGAAGAGACTTTCTTCACTCATGGTATGTTTGCAACGATTTCCATCATTTTTAATGAAGTCACGTGAGGATGCATGGTTTAGTTGTTTAGAGTTGAAAAAGTTGCCCAATTCATCTTCAAGCAAGTGATCATATTGAAATTTGTGCATAAGAGTATTGACTGAGCTTTGTAATTCAAAGACGAAGTTGGCTTTGAGTTAATTGTACCACTATAAAACATCATATTGAAATTCTACAAGAGCATTGACTGAAGCTTCTAATTCAATGATGAAATTGGGTTTGAGTTAATTGTACCACTCTAAAACATCCCTATTAGGGTTGTTGCTAATAGTTTTGTAGCAACATAAGTGATTGTTTTGATCCAATCTTTATAAAGATTGTCAACTGCTATAAGATGTAAGGTGGGGTCATTTAAACTGTCGTGTGAAACGATTGAAATTACTCCTCGATGTCCATTGTAAGGATATATGGAGCTAAGGCCTCGTTTTGTAATTTTTGAAGTACCCTATTATGAATGGGAGATAGTTGGATTGGGTTCACATTAGCATTCACAAGGGGGTAAAGGATGGGGCATTTATTAGGTAACCCCCTTGAATTTGTTTAGTTATGTTTGACATTTGCATAAGTTGAATTTATATTTGCATAAATTGATTAGTGATTGATATTTTCATGTGGGCCATTCGGTCCAAAGACATGCATGATCATTTGAGTGGGTTATATTGGAGCATATTTACTTGTTTGAACATTAGTGTTAGCTAGAGGAGGCATTGGTGCTAGTTGTAGCACCCGCTATAGTGAAACTGATTACAAATATTGTAGAAGATTGAGAGATAAGGAAAGTCATGGTGTTAGCATTGCTTGCATTGATGCTTGAGAATATATTTGCCCTAGTGGTAGGGTGGGGTATTAAGATAAGAAGTCATAAACATTTGCGTTTCTTTAGGGGTTTTCCCATATGTTGGAGGTTTTCTTTTAAAAATTGTTACAATCTAGGAGTAACTTTGAGATAATGGTCAATGTCGTCTTGGAGAGGGATTTGTTGTGGTTTTTGAAAGACCAACCGTTGGCCGTGTTAGGAAGAATTGTGGTATTCTTGGTTTTAGCAAAAGCCAAGTTGAAATCCGCCTTATTGAAAGGTTGTATTTGCATCAAAACCCATTGTGGGGCATCCACTTGGGTATCGTGAAGATATTCCATCCTAAGAAAGGAAGAGTAACCTTTAGGGCTTCCAAAGAGAGATTTGGAAAGGAATAAATGCTTGTCGAATTGGGTGAAAAGAGAGGTATTAAGCTTAGAAGCTAAAAGAAATAAAATGTGAAAATGACCCACTGGAGTGGAGTAAGATTCAAATCAAAGAGAGATTTAGAAACGATAAGTATTAAGATTCGAAGCTAAAAGAAAGAAAATGAAAATAACCCAACATGGGTTGAAGTAACATTTGTGTTGGGTTCACCATAATCTTTTGGGCCTAAATTAGACCTCTAATATATAGATCCTCTATACAGGCATTGGTGGAAGAATTTTAGATCCAACACAAGCAAGATGTTTGTCCACAAAGCAGATCGAGGTTGTAGACAAGGGTTGTGAACACAAGAGTAGGCAATCAATCTATAAGGGGAACCTACATATACAATATTCAAAAAGATGGAAGACCTTCTTGGATTAGGGGTGTCGATAAAGATGTTTAGCAATAGCTATTAAAAAAAAGGTGTGAAGGTGCCATTATGCGAAAGAAGCAAGAGCTAGGAGGTAAATGCATTAAGCGATAAAGCAAGAGGTATGAATAACAATGATGTAAAAGATATCAATAAAGTAACAAGAATGTACTAAACTATATTATATAAAACACAAAGCATTGAACATCCACGATTTGAACAAGGTACAAAAGAAATATAGATTACAGTTGAATTAATAGTGCATTAATCTCCTCTTTATGGCTTGTAGCACTTTGTGAGAGATCGTTGTAGAGGAAGTTAAGATTGATAGATGAAATTCGAAGTGGACCAAAGTTGGTGACTCCAAAGACTTGGTAAACCTCATAGGTGCAACTTCTACTCTTGATATCCTCAAGGCATTTTATGCTAACTTGACTTCCTTAATGTAAGCTTCTCTTAACCCTAAATCCTCTTCTTCTTAAGGAGGATTTTTGTGCACAAACAAAGTGGATTGATGTTCTATCTTTTTAGAAATGAGAAAAGGAAAACCTATAAATAGATATCAAACCCCTAAAAGTCAAAACTCAGCCAACATCATCGACCTAGTTGATGACGTGTAAATAAATCTGCAAAAATCAAATGATCGACCCATATGATGACAGCAGCCAAAGCAATGGTGCTAGGGGCGTCATCGACCAAATCGATGACATTGGCTATGTGCAAGCAAAGTGGGGAGAAAAAGGCATAGGAATGGTACAAGCACCAAGGAGGACAAATCTTTGTATGTGATAGTGATATGATAGTGATAGTAAGGATGGCACAAGACTCACAAAGCACTACAAACCAAGATCACTGCAATCCTGGTGTATGCATAAACAAACACTCATTGAGATTGATGTGCCCCCAAGCCCTATACAAGAAAAGTGTCAATAATTTGAAAATATTGTATATGCAATTTGTATTGCATAGCATGTTTTTCATCAATGTTAAGATAGTGTTGCTCATATCTTTTAGATACGTGAACAATCAACAACTTATAATAATTTACATGGGTAAATAGAAATGGAAATGATTATAGAAAAGCATACGCCATGATGAGGATCAAATAAGTAAAATGAACCCAAATAAAGAGGAACTTAATGTGGGAAAAATCGAAAACTCGTGGCTAGCATATATGAATGAATACAAATAGAATTGAAAATTAAGAATATTGGTTTATTATCCTAAACAATCACTATTGTCAAGATGTTTTTCATTTGCTAATCAAACAAACATGTATATCCTCATCACACATGGATTAAAAAATGGTATAAACATCTGTAGGCCTACTGGTTTTATTTTAAGCATAGATTGGTAGAGGATAACCTACAAGAGGAAGACAATCTTGATGGCCATAGGATTTTTCTTTCACTACATAAATTGAGACGGTAAAGAAATGACATTTATGGGCTTCAAATGCAGCCTCAGCTTTTAAAAAAGTTCGCCACCATAATCTTGAGAAGAGTGTCTATCACAACCCAAACCTTATAAGAGAGAGCTGTGATGCCATTTATATTTTCCAAAATAAATTACTTGATGACAAGACAAAATCTAAGAGCCATATAAGCGTAGTTGCTTGAATTTCTTGGAAAAGAAGTTATAATGAAAAGGGAAAAGGTGAGGGTTGAAATGACTCTCCCAAAACTTAAGAATTCCAGGATACCTCGTCTTTAACACCAATTATAAAAATCTAGGCTAACGGCAATGCATCGAAATAACGCTCGGAAACCTGCCACAAGAAATGTCTATGCAGAAAAACACACTTTCCTTAATCCAAATAGAACAATGTCACAATCTTACGTTGATTCTTAGCTTCTTCACACGTCTCAAGAAGAAGCCTACTGTCATGAAAAGCAAAGCATATTACTTGCTGCACATGTGAAATAATATCCATGTTACACAACCTGTCAAAAAAACGGTCATCAGACTACCTATTAAACCTAGCAGCCAGGGCTATACATGTCTAGGAAGAATTAAAACAAAAACTGGAAATCAACAGTCCACCAACTGCCTAGTAGAGTCCAAAAAGACACTACCATGTGAGAAGGTGTATATAGCACATAAAGCCTATCTATCAATTTTTATCAGTGATGCATAGCATTAAATATTTTCCACGCTGGTGAAGCTATTAAAAACAATGAAGAGAAATCTCACCTGCTTGCTTCAATCAAGGGCAAATGGTCATTATAAGGCTTTTCAAATACATTTTTCACCTGCAAAAATGGATAAATATTCATGTGCCTTTTTGGACAACAAGAGGATGACAACAACATTTCAAAAGCAATGACTTTTTCGACAGCAGGAGGATGACAACAACATTTCAAAAGACAATCCAACTACCATATAACCATGATATTCAGAAGTCTGAGCAAAGAAAGTAAGATGAACTAGCATTCAAGCTGCCATTTTTAAAAATGTGCTAAATTGATTATTGGTGTTGTAGAATCAGCACATTAAACTTCTGTTATATATGTTTCAAATGAAGGCCTAAAAAGATAGATAAGCAAGCCCCAGTTTTCACCTCAAAGAAAACTCGGCGTGGCCCAGCTGAAAGGAGGAATCTTCAAGCCTCTCTAGATGGAGCAGATTGAACTTCTCAAGCTATTCATCCAAGTGAATAACAATGCCCAAACAACCATCTCCTGGATGGAGCTGGTTTTATCATTCTAATATTTACTTGATCAAATTTTAAAGATACTATATATGTGTTCACTACTACTGCACTTCTTTTAGCAAGTCATATATGGTTTTAATTGTTTTAGAATGTTTGAGATTAGAGATCTCAACTCTTTCTAAGTTTCTCAAGTGCACCTCTTCCTCTTGTTAAATGATTAACACTTCACTTTTGGACTACCGTTTTAAGAGATTCTCTTTCTGTGGCTCTGTTTTGTGAAAGCTCTGAAAGCAAACAAGGCATGACCTTATCAGCTGTAATTTTGTGAAGTCCTCTCTATTATCAATATAATTTAACTTTTTCAAAAAAAAGTGGAGGTTTAAAAAGCTATGTCTAATCCAGATCACTGTTCCAGGGGAAGCATCCCCCAGCCTCTCCCCCTCCGAAAAAAAAAAAAGTGACATCCCCGGGAGATCCCCAAGACATAGGGACTGTTGGAAAACGTCCCGCCGCTGCCCTGCCACCCCCACCGCCATCAATAGGAGGGGACATCCCCAAACCATATCCCTCAAAAAGGGGACATTTATGAGATGTCCCCCATTTTGGGGACTTCATGGGGACTTGGGGACGTCCTATAGACTTCCGAAGTCTCTCGACCTATCTCGGAGACTCCTAACTGTCCTTGCGGCATAAATTTGTCAAAAAGTTTTTTTCAATCATTTTGTTTTATAATTTTTGACCCCAACCCTAATCCTAGTACTTAATGGGCCCCACCAACCCCCTAAGCACTCCAAAAAAATTTATAAATAAGCCTTACACCCTCACTCCAAATCACTATAAAAATTCAAAGCAAGAGTGAGAGCATTAGCAAGCAAGAGTGGGTGGGTGAGAGCATTAGCAAGCAAGAGGGAGAGCATTAGCAACAAGTAACAACAAGAGTTAGAGCAAGTGTCAAGTCTTCATTGCTCAACCGTTCAAGTTTCAAGTTTTCAACATATTCATCAAGCCTTCAAGGTAAGCCATGACCCATGGCCCTTCATAGTTAATTTAAAAAAATTGTTTCAATTTAGAATCATAAATTGTTCAATAAATTAATTAAAATGTTGATTTTAGGGTTGTTCAACTGTTGTTGCTGAAAACAGCAATTACATAACTCTAAAAACAGCCTTTAGGTGTTTCCAACTTTCCGTTTAACAAATTTATAAGTTTAAAGTTATAAATTTATTTATTAAATTATTTTGAAATATTTATTTGCAAATTTGCATATGGATTAAAAATTTAAATAGTTGATTATCAATTAATAGTTTAATACTAGTCAAATTAGGATTTTTCTTTTGTGTATCCTCTACTTCTACGCTTCGTGCAACTTGAAGTAAGAAAAACAAAAGTGAAAGCCTTGTTTGACAAAGGTTGAAGAACAAGGATCCCTATTTTGTGCATCCTCTGCTTTTGCGCTTCATGCGACTTGAAGTAGGAAAAACAAAAAGAAAATCCTTTTGTCTTCATCCATAGCAAAATTATTATTATTAAAATAATAAATTTAATTTTCAAACAATAAATTTTATTTCTTGTCATGTCACTATGAGTTCTACTTCTCACATTATGAGTTATGCAGAGGGATAGTAAGAGCCTATAGGGGTTGAGTATGAGACTCCCTAATAAGAAGTCCCCTTTAAGTCAATTTGCAACCAAACTACAAGTAAAACTTGGGGCAACAAGGGGCACTAGGATGTGGAAGTGTCATTTTTGTCAACTTGAATTTCAAGGCAGCATTACAAGAGTTAATGCACACCTCCTTCACATCCGAGGCAAAGGTGTGGGGGTATGTGACAAGTTGTCACTAAAAGAAAGGGCTGAAATAAATAAATTGTGGGGTTGCAATGAAGAAGGAAAACCTGTATCTACTACTTTGCCAGCAAGGAGTGCTACTCCTAGTAGTGCTAGAACTTTCCAAGATGCATGACTTCCTACTTATCCATCTAGTTGAACTTCAAGGGCAGCAGAGTCTAAGGGAAAATGTACAATGGCAAGTAGTAATGACGTTGCAAACACAGTGGCAGAATTATTCAATGTGCAACATAAGGATGACACCGATGATGACATTGGCAAACTCTTCTTTTCCTGTGGGATTGTGTTCCATGTGGCTCACTCTTCTTATTATAAGAACATTGTGGCAAAGATAACAAGAACTGCTGGGACCATCATATGTGCCACCAGGGGATACAAAATTGAGGACAACAATTTCAGATAAGAACTATTCCGAGATTAATATAATAACGGAGAAAATGAAGGCTACTTTGGTCACTATTGAATGCCGCATAATCATGGATGGGTAGACGGACATTAGGCATCATCTAGTCATCAATATCATGGTCACATGTATAGAGGGCCCTTCCTCAAGGCTATTGATTGTTCAGGCACCACAAGGATGTTGATTTTCAGTTCCAAATCCTTGGAGATGTTATTAAGGAGGTTGGATTAGAGAATGTAGTGGAAGTAGCAACAGAGATGCGGCCCATGTATGTAGAGTTGCATGGAAGTTGATTGAGGTGGCCTACAAACATATTTGGACTCCTTGTTGTGTGCATGCCATGAATAATGCACTCAAGGACATGGGAAAGATTGGCTGGATCAAAGAAGTTGTTAATGATGCTAGAGATATGCAAATGTTTATCTGCAACCACCGCATGCACCCTTGTGCCCTTCTCTAAGGAGTTTTGAAACTGTAGAGACTAGATATACATCGTATTTCTTCTCTTGAAGGATTCTTGAGTTGAGACACACTGCTATGAACTAATGGTCATGACAACAGAGTGGAATCAATGACCCGATTCTAATTCTAAACAAAGGAAGAGGGTGAAGGAGGTGGTGAAGAGTGACACATTTTGGGCTGATGCAAAATACATTCTCTTTCATTACTCCAGTCTTTAGAGTCATTAGATATGGGGACTCTAATGCACCTAGCCTTGGAGAGGTGTATGAGTGCATTGACAGTATGCTTGGCCAAATGAAAGCCATTGTACAAGACAAAACTCCTACATTGCAATTCTACAATGACCACATTCATCCAATCATTCATTGGAGATGGGAGAAGCTCAACACCTCATGTACATGGTTGCCTATGCATTGAACTTGAAGTGGTATGTGCAAAGGCATGGCAGAGTTACCCCTATACAAATTGTTGAGGTGAAGGCAGGATTCATGAAGGCTATTCAAAAAGTTTACAATTTTACATATGCCAACACTATTCGTACAGAGTGGACAAAACTTGACACTCTTAGGGGATAATTAAAAGAGGCCAAGATGGATATGGCATAGGAGGACCCACTTTTGTGGTGGACTATGCACGAGTCTGATTCTTTGACAACCACACTAGCCATTCGCTGCTTGTCCCAGGTTTCTAGTTCTTCTACTTCTAAGAGGAACTGGTCTACTTATGGCTTCATCCACTCTATGAAGAGGAATAGACTTACCTCTAGGAGGGTGGAGAAGCTTATAGATGTACAAAACACCTTACGTCTCATTGACTGCAACACACTTACGTACAAGGAGAGTCCAGTAGCCCGATGGGATGTAGAGCCAGAGGAGCCATCTTAGATTGATGATGATGTGGCACAGACAGGGTTGGTTGGAATTGGTTTGGAGGAGCTTGACCTTGAGGAGTCTAGCAGTTCGAGTGATGAGGAGTTTGGCGCAGACTTTGGGGATGATTAGACTCATTAGAGGCATTGAGCCACTAGCCAATTGTATTTGAATTTTGAATGTAATCATCATTTTGAATATAAATATTAAAATATTGATATTCAACATTTTTGTTGTTCAATGCAATGTGTTTAGTATTTCAAAGTTTCATTTGTTGTTCCTTATACATTTTTTATAACTAATTTTTCAAGTACTATATATATATTTGTGCATCCATCCACAAATCTAGGCTCTTGTTCCCCCATCGTTGAGACCCATCCCCGGTTTGAGACTCTATGGAACATTGGTCCAAATCAAATAATACTTATAACTTTTATCCAATGTCCTTGGTATAATGAATAGGTTGTGGCAATTGATCAGAATATAAATTTGAATTATCTATAGAATGTTTGCAATTGTTCTATCTTGAATGAGAAAGTTGCGGTTTTGTTATATTCTCATTACGATACAGTGCAAATTCTTAATAGCATGTCCCTGTATATTCAACACCAAGCAGGAAAAGTGTCTTTAAATGCCAATCAAGTTCCACCAGAGGCCTCCTCCAGGATCGCTCCAAGTTCATTTAAGGACAGGCAAAGACCATGTTGCAATGGATCTTACAGATGTGACAACTACAGGTCACATGCCAACAAACTTAGAGTATGAGGATCATCTTGGCTGCAGTGGAGCCAATTTGGTTGGCATTGCAGATCTAACACTTTCTTGACTTTGCACCACGACATCCATGCCAAATTGCAGTCACCTCTATTGAGGAATAATAAATAAAAATCTCTATTCTATTTCCAAGGGAGAGCACCAGCAAGCATTGGATGATGAAACCCGTGACTTTTGAAAAGTTAATAGCCCTAACATTGAGCCTCTACAAATAGGAAGGAGATCGTTTAATCAAAGGAGATCTACCTCTGCCTACTAGTCTGATAGCCAAGGGAGCTTGAGATGTTATAAGTTTGGTGTCTCTGAAGCATCTACCATGCATGCAATGATGTTTCATTCTTGATGCCTCCATACAAGTTATATGTTTAATGGATAAATAGTCACTGATGACCAAGCCAAACCTCCTCGCTCTTTGTGTTCCATGGATAAATAGAGATTTCACTAGGCCTTGCATGCACATAAACTCAGGAAACTAAACCTGTAAGAGAAGTTAAAGGACAGTTTGAAGTGATCAAATGCTTTTAAGAAGGTATATTCTTTTGCAACAGACATTGGAGAGAATATAGGGCTTAATGAACCAGTCAACTCCTCTATCTTCTTGACACTTCAGGAACATGTTGGCTGCATTCTAGGAGCTTGCAAATCATGAAGACTATTTCAAACTAACCACCACTTCATGAAGACATCTGTTGCACCCCTATATCCGAGCTGGAGTGAAGATGAAAAGGTCAAACAGAGCATTGAATATTTCTGTTACATGAACTCCTACATCCCACATGGGAAAATTGTTCCTTGTACTTCAAGAAATTTGATAAATCTCATCTATATATACTGGTGTAAACTCAGAACTAAAGGACTTTTGCTATTGTAATACAGAATATACAGCTTTTGTGGCTTTGTACTGCAGGCTTATAGCCTTATTTGATCAATAAAAGTTGAAATTGCCTTCTCTCATTCTTCCCTTGCTGTTCCACTGTGTGATTTCAGAAATCAGCTACACTTGTGAATTTCTAGTCTCATTCTAATCATTTGAATGCAGTTGTGGATGTCAATCAGTCCTTTTGTGCTCATTTTGATGAAATTGGAGGCATTCTAGTCCTCTTGTAAGCTGATATTCATTCTTTTACCTCTGTTACAGTAAGTTTATGGGAGTTGTGTGGTCGAATCAGTCTTTTGAGGTCTCATTTGTGCTAGTTGGAGCAAGTAAAAGCATCCACTAAACATTTGGTGTATCACCACAGTTAATTTTAGTTGTTTTTCTACTCTTTTCTTGCCAAAAAGCATAGTTGCAGCCATAGATAAACTCGTAGCAAGCAGTAGTTAGTCTGTAAACTGATCCTATATCAGTTGCATTTTAGTTTAGAAAGGAGTCGACCTTTCTCCGGAGGTTCTTCTCAAGAAGCCAAGGTCCCACGACTTGGAGAAGATTCCATTGTTACAGTGAATCAACTATCAATCACGGGTACACTATTCACACATCAACAGTTTCTAGCATGCTCGGTGGAACAAATCTCATCAAATTTGAAGATTGCAGCTGAAGAAAAGGTGTTGTTCTCAGTAGCTGCAGCTAATTGCATACATCTTAAGAAGCACCTAGCAACTCCAAAGGCTCAGAACTCAGAATAACAATGTTTCTCAATGCCAAAAGTGCAAACAAGGTCTTCCACTAGAGGTAAGAAAATTGCTTTCTCTCAGTTGTCTTTACCTCCTCAAAGAAGAAGATATTCAAGGCTATTGTCACCTTATTCAAGAGTTTATTCTGGAAGACTATCTACAGCTGTCTCTAGTAGTTCTTCTCAGCCTAATCTAAGAATAGTCCAACCCACTTCCATGGCTGTAAGAAATCATGTTTTTGTAACTTTTGATGGAGGCAGTCCTCTAGCATCAGCTCAACATGACAATATACCAACCTCTGCCCTCAAAAGCCTACCATTCTTCACCGGTGAAAATTCCACTACCTCCGGTTGAGCACATACAAGATATAGCCAACCTATGCTCTGTTCACCATATCACACAAGAAAATGTTGTTATTAGGTTGCTTGCTATCTCACTTAAAGGCAAAGCTTCACAGTGGTATAGGAGTCTTCCACCCAATTCCATCCATAACTGGGACGAGTTAGGGGCTGGTTTATGTAAACAATTTGAAGATAAGAGTGATCATTTGTCCTTGGTTGAGCAACTCACTATTATCAAGAGAGCACCATATGAATACCTGGGTGATTTCAATCTTAGATTCCAAAAGACATGGGACAGAATTCCTCCATTGATCAAGCCATCCCCAAACACTGCTTTCCTTTACTATTTGAAAGCTTTAAACAGTGACATTGTTGTTATGATCCAGTCTATGGGAGGTGCTACTCTTCCGGATGCTTATGACATTGCTATTAGGGCTGAAAATTGCCTTATACAGGCTGGTAAGATTTCTCCTAGACCACCGATGCCTTTATTCCCAGAATTACCACCAAATCAGTCTTCTGGTCAGCCAAGTTTAGCTCCCATTCCCACTGCAGCCAATCAGCAGGCCACTCCATCTACCTTTGTC
The DNA here is from genome assembly GCA_018340775.1 of Taxus wallichiana var. yunnanensis. Classification (NCBI taxonomy): domain Eukaryota; kingdom Viridiplantae; phylum Streptophyta; class Pinopsida; order Cupressales; family Taxaceae; genus Taxus; species Taxus wallichiana. The sequence continues at coordinate 341,011,790 of CM031238.1, forward strand.
AATGAATTGCAGGAGGTTAAAACTCTGTTACAGACCTTTGGGAATGAGTTAGTGAACCTTAAAAGGCAGCAGGCTCAGTTTAGTAGGCCATTTCAGACCAATAATCAGTCCTATCAGCTTACTAGACAGCCAATCCAAGCAAAGCCATTAAATGTCAATAACCCCAATATTGCAAGCTCATCCAAAGCAATAGTACCTGTCCAAAATAACCTTTTACAGGACTATGAGTGGTGTTATCCATGTGGACAATCCCATAATCAGAATGCTTGCCCTAATGGAGTGCTCAGTCAAGTGCTCATGGTTCAAAACATGGCATCTTCACCGGAACATCCAGCTGAGACTTTTACACAAGGGGAGCAGTCTCAAGAACAAAGACAAGGTGAGTCTCCATTGTTGAATTGGCATGAGAACGATTTTTGTGCTTTGAATCAAACTGATATATCAAATAGAGGTAGCAATCCCATTACATTCTACACAAGAGCTAAGAAAAGAGCGTTGGAGGGTGAACCATCTCCTTCTACAGCTGGTCAAACATCATCTCAGCCATCTCTTGGGACTACAAAGGACAATACTGCTGTTAAAACACCTGAGACACAAACAAATCAGGCTGTTAAGAGTGTTAATCAGCCTCAAAATCAGTCACAGAACAGCCAACAAGAAAGAGAGAATACTGCTGTCACGAAATTGCAAACAAAGGTCAGTCATATTCCATTTAGTAGTGTGGATCAAATGAAAAGGACTAACCTTAATGTCACTATGTGGGAGGCTTTGTCCATATCAGCTCAAAGAGATTTACTTCGAGAAGCATTAAAATATATATATTATAATCAGTGCATAAATACATCAACCAAAGGTATGGCTGCTCCAATCAATCTATGTCAGCATGACTCATCAAGGAGGATTTCAATGGAAAAATCAAGTAAAACCAGTAAGCCACCTCCTTCCTATGTCTCTGATTATTGGAGAAAACAAGTATCTTTAATACATAATAGGTATGATTGATTTAGGTGCAAAATGTAGTTTTATTTTTAAAAAAGTTTTGATGCCTTTTAAGAAAGTGGCTGATTTACTTGGGATTAAGAACAAACTAGTTAGTAAGGGTGTTGTACAATTGGATGGAACTGCTGTTGGAACAGTTGGGGTCATTAAGGATCTGAAATTAACCTTGCATGCTTGCCCAAGCTTCTCTATTTTGCAAGATATTTCATTTATATACCTTCCGCCTTACTTTGCAATTTTCTTATCAAGAGATTTACAGCCAAGATAGGTGGTTACTTGTCTTCTAATTGGTCTCATATGTTATTTAGAACTAGGTATGGCACAAGAGTGACCATCAAGGCTGAACCGATCTCTAGGAATCATCTTGAGCCTTATACACCTAGTCCAATTCCAACCAATCTAATTGCACTTATACATGATCAAGAAGAAGATAGTGCTGGTCTTGATCCTACTACATGTGTAGAAGAGATTTTGGATGTTTGTCTTGATGAATGGGGTAATAATTTTCAGTTTGATCCTTATGAGTTTGTTGAAGAAACAGTTTGGGAACATACTGCATACATGAGAAGAATTCAGCCATTCCAAATCTTATCAAGCCTCAAGAAGAAGCTGAAGGTGTGTGGAAAATGTTTTTTGATGGATCTAGAAGCAAAAATGGCGTAGGTGTTGGTATAATGCTTATTTCTCCCAAGGGTGAAAAATACTTCTTTGCTTTCAGATTTCAGTTTTCATCTACTAATAACATGGCTGAGTATGAAGCATTAGTTCAGGGCTAGAACTTGCACAGAAGAAGGGAATCAAGTTGTTGCAGGTCTTTGGTGATAGCAAGCTAATAATCAACCAAGCGAGGTAACAAAACATATCTAAGAACAGCTTACTTAAAGCTTACAAGCATAGAGTGTGGGATCTTATTGAGGACTTTGAGGCATTCGGCATCCAAGCTGTCCCAAGGGAGCAAAACAAAGAAGCGGACAGATTTGCAGCAGTTGGGGCACAATTTGACATACCCAAAGATATCATGCAAGAGCAAGAGCAACACGTCAAGATAGTGGTAAGACCGGTTGTTCCAGATAATCAAGTAAGTTGGCAAATCTTTGATAGTGATCAACAAATTATTCATTTTCTACAAGAGGAGGCTGATTTTTCTGCAAAAATCAGTCCAAGTTACAAGAAACCTATGGTGACCAGATTTACAGCTGAGTACTAACAAGTTGCCTAAGGGTTTAATTACTTTAGAAAGCATGTTCAATTCAGATGACCAGCTGAAAGAGAAGAAGATGAACTTGGTTATCAAGGAGGAGGAATATGAACAAGTGGAGATTGCAAAGGACAAGCTCTTAAAGGTTGGAAAGGTGTGTTCTAAATCTGAAAAACAGTCCTTCATTGAGCTTTGCCAATCATTTGATGATGTCTTTGCTTGGAACTATGAAGATTTAAAAGGCTTTGACCCCAGCCTTGCACAACACATGATTGAGTTAGATCACAATGCCAAACCAATTAGGCAAACACAAAAGGCTATTAACGCCAAGATTGAACCGGAAGTAACACAAATTTGCAAATCTGACCTTCAACAACTGCTAGAAAGCACAAATAAATCCTTGATCTTCAATGGAAACCTCTGGATGGAGAATCCTTCTCTCTAATCCTCAATTTCGTCCTCAAGAGCTAACTTCAAAGAGGTTTTTCGTCCTTTGGAGTTTTTATGGAAAGCATGCAAGCTTACACAAATCTGAAAATTATCATAACAAAAGAGATGCCTTCCCCTTGCAATTCGACTTGCTTTTATAACCTCATTTGGCCTTTTAGCCACCCACAACCACCAATCAAATTTATTTCCCCGCATTTAATATTTTTCTTTACCTTTTTCTCCTCCACATGGGTCGCATTTTCCTTAGGGAAATAAAATAAAATAAAGTGACTTTATCATTTTATTTCTTTTTATTTTATCACCTTTTTTCTTTTATTTTATTTTTTTATTTTAACTTTATCATTAATAAATTAATATAAAGTGCTTATAATAATATTTTATATTGCACTTTATAATTAATTCATTATGACTAAGTTTCCTTTTATTCCTCCCTTAGCTCGTTGGGAAACAATGAATGGGCTAAGGGTCTTCAACTGAGGAGGGGATATTATAATCCTCCCTTCTCCAAATTGCTTGCCCTCAGGCAATTGCAACTCTCACATCCAAGTGCCATATGCAATAGATAAAACATGTTGTAGTGCTCCAAGAGTCTTGATCTCGTACCTGTCAAATGAGAGAGCTCTTGCCAAAGTATGTAGCTCTCACAATGATCACAATTATGCATTTGGAACAAGGGATCCATATGCTCCATATTACAATTTGTATTACCAGACTTAACGTGAGAAAAGCAAATCTAAAATGGTTTGCTATGCAGGAATAAATTTGACCCATTATTATCCTCTTCATACCTTGAAGCATAGTTACCAGGTTCGGCCGGATTTGTATGAAATCCGGTTCGAACTGTATTTTTTGAAGTAACCGAATAAATCCGGTTCGGTTCGGCCATTTTTTTGCACAAAAAAAAAAATTCCTTTTTTGGCATTTTTTTACTTTTTGGTGAAAAAATGGTGAAGAAAACAAAAAAAATTGCCATTTTTGGAAAAAGGGTCCTAGGAAGATGTAGCAACAAAAACTTGCATGTGCCATAACTTTCATTTTGTGGCTCCATTTCAGGTGTCGTCTTCTCTAAAAGTGTATATTTTCTCGAGCTCTATGCATTGATGGCAATATTTTTCTTATTTTCATAAAATCCATTTTTGCACCTTTTTGGACCAAGCAACTTCTTGCAATCTTTTGAAAGAATCATTATGATGATGATGATTATGGTAGATGGATGCTTTTTTGTATGATTTGTCTATATATAATGATATAAGTATACAATAATATAAATTTATAATAATATAAGTATATATATTCCGAACCGGATTTTTCCGTATTTTTTGAATTTTTCGAGAACTCCGAATTTTCGGATTTTTTTGCCCTTCCGAATTTAATCGGATTTCCGAACCTGGTAACTATGGTTAAATATCACCAGATAGTTATTAATGTTAGGACCAATACCCAAGCTTAATCGAAATGGTCTCTATTCACCATATTGCTTCTCATGTATCTCCTCATGTATTGTTGTTTGATTACAAGGCAACAAAAGTGAAAGTAGTCCTCATCATTTGGAATTTGGGTCTTCACCACCAAACTCTCATCATCAACTTGTCATTGGAGTCTTCTTCCTTCTTGGGCTCAAGCTCCTCGATTTCCTCCTCTACCACTTGCTCACTTTTTCCCTCCAATACATGAGAACCTCTCCATGAACCTTTGGCTAAAGTCATCAAATGACAAATAGTTCTTCCCTTTGGGTCTTTATCAAACAATACCACCAATCTTTGCTATCCCTTCCAATGATAATAAATGAATTTGAGGGCATCCTCCACACACATAGGGTTTGATAGCAAGTATGCCTCCAATTCTAGCAACCATGATCTCACGGAAATTTTATTAGTACCTTCAAAAATAGAAATCTTACCCCGCCATGGTTGTAACTCTCTACGGGGCTGCATGCCTTATACACTGGTTAAGGACCACCGCTCTTATACCACTATAATGTCCCCAAATGTACAATTTTTACCCCAAACGGATTATCCATTGTAATCCCAACCAAAAATGCAAGTAGTAGAAATTATACAAAAATAACCAAGTGCATATTTGAATTTTACTAGTAAATGGAGACTTGCATGAAGGAAATCACTCAAAACTGAAATAATTCAACTAAATTTCTTTCCCAAACTGATCAACAATTTTTATAAGGGCAAAAATATGAGAAAAATACCAAATTGGATCGAAAAGAATGGCTGAATTATTTTTAAAAATCTGCAGATGATAGTCCTCAGAACACTGAAAATACAATTTCCTTTTGGCCCAAAAATTATACAAACCAGCTAATCATGGCTTTTAAAATTATGCAAAAGTTGTTGGTGATGAGATCCGGACAACCGTGCCCTAATGTACCAAACTCCACTCACAAGGGTGTAGATAACCCTAGATATGGCTGCAAATGAAGGTAGAAAATCTATAACAAGCTTCCACCTTCAAACCCTCACCAAAAGTAACACAAATTTGCAAATCTGCCTTCATCAACTGCTTGAAAAATGAAAACGCAAATAAATCCTTGATCTTCAATGGAAATTCTTGAATGAAGAATCCTCTCAAGAGAAAGAAGTGTTTTAGTTCCTTTCTCCGTAATCCTCAAGAATGTTTTCGTCCTCAATAGCTAACTTCAAAGGGTTTTCGTTGTTTAGAGTTTTTATGGAAAGCATGCAAGCTTACACAAATCTTAAAATTATCATAACAAAAGAGAGCATCTTTCCTTTGCAAGTAAACTTGCTTTTTAACCTTATTTGGCCTTTTAGCCATGACAACCAATCAAATTTATTTCACCGTATTTAATATTTTTCTTTACCTTTTTTTCCTCCACTCTGGAGTCGCATTTTCCTTAGGAAATACGAATAAAATAAAGTGATTTTATCATTTTTTTCTTTTGAGCTATAATCACCTTTTTTTTTTTTTTTTCTTTTTTATTTAAATTTTCATTATTAATAAATTAATATAAAGTGCTTATAATAATATTTTATTTGTACTTTATAACTAATTCATTATGACTAAGTTTCCCTTTTATTCCTCCCTTAGCCGTCGGGAAACAATGAATGCGCTAAGGGTCTTCAATTCATCCTTAATATTATAATCCTCCCTTCTCCAAATTGCTTTTCCCTCCAGCCAAGTACTGCAATCATGTGAGTAGCTCTCACACCCAAGTGCCATTTGACGATAGATAAAACATGTTGTAGTGCTCCTAAAGTCTTGATCCATTTGACTGTCAAATGACAGAGCTCTTGCCAAATCAATGTAGCTCTCTTGGCCATATGCCCACAATTATGTATTTGGAACAAGGGATCCATATGCTCCATATTACAATTTGTATTTACCATACTTAACATGAAAAGCAAATCTAAAATGGTTTGCTATATGGGAGGAATAAATTTCACCCATTATTATCCTCTTCATACCTTGAAGTATCACCAATAGTTGTTATGTTAGGACCAAAGGCTTAATCGTAGAATGGTCTCTATTCACCATATTGCTTCTCATGTATCTCCTCATGTATTGTTGTTCGGACAAGGCAGCAGCTGAAAGTAGTCCTCATAAATTGGAATTCGGGTCTTCACCACCAAACTCTCATCATCGACTTGCATGGATTGGAGTCTTCTTCCTTCTTGGGTCAAGCTCCTTGATTTCCTACCATTGCTCACTTTTTATCCGATACATGAACCTCTCCGTGAACCTTTGGCTGAAGTCATCAAAGAAGCAAACACATTCTTCCCCTTAGGTCTTTATCGACATGATGATATAGTCCTAGCCTTTGCATCCCTTCCAAATGATAACGGATGAATTTGAGGGCATCCTCCACACACATAGGGCTTGATAGCAAGTATGCCTCCATTTCTAGTGAACCACGATCTCACGGAAATTTTATTAGCACCTTCAAAAATAGAAATCTTACCCCATAGTTGTAACTCTCTGAAGGGGCTTATGCCTTATACATTTTTTTACTATCCCCCATTTGGAATTGCTTTAGGACCACCGCTCTTATACCACTATAATGTCCCCAAATGGACAAATTATACCCCCAAACGGATTATCCGCAAATCCCAACCAAAAATGCAAGTAGTAGCAATTATACAAAAATTAATAAGTGCATATCTGAATTTTACTAGTGAATGGCGACTTGCATGAAGGAAATCACTCAAAACCAATGTTTTAAAAATCGGAACATGGTTGAGTCCGGACCGTCTATCGAACCATAACGGACCTGGTTCAATATTTAATGAACCAGTTTACTAAAAAATACATAAAATTTTATATTTTTAATGAAAATAATATATTTGAAATGTTAAAAACCATAATTCCAACAATTACACACAAAATATGCATAGTTTGCTCATGTATATAGTACCAGTAGTTGGAATACTCATTTTCAAAAATACTCGTGCTTTTCAAAAAAACAAACTGGAATATTCGCCAATACATTGGGTATATAACCTTAAAAATACTATAAGACTGAATTTTTTATAAAAACATAAATTTGCAGCCAAATTGAAATTGGAGGCATATTTGCGCGTTTTCTTTCATTCTTATTAATGCTTTCTTTTTTTGGGAACTTTACGATAGCATTCGGTCTTGTGTCTAAGGATGCAAAATTGGAGTGTAAACACAAAAAAAAAAACTTCAAATAGCAAAAAAAAACCTGCATTTGTTGATATGTGAAGTCAACATTTGAATAAGCGGTTGAGTAGTGGATGCGGGTTGTACTTCTGATTAGTCCATTGCACGGGTCTGAATACTGCACAAGTTTTGGAAAGCTATCCAGTATTTTTAATTACTAACTTCTAAAGACGACCAAAGCTCATGATTCTTTTAGAAGATTGCAGGTTTTGAAGTTGGTTGGTCCAAAATTTTATAAATGTGTGGATTTTATGAAAATAAGAAAAATATAGTCATCAATGTGTAGAGCTCAACCCTATTCGTCTAAATATATTTTTTTTTAAAAAAATCTAAACAGAGCCACGAATGAAAGTTATGGTACATTAAAGTTTTTTTTGCTACATCTTCCTAGACCCTTTAAAATGGCAATTTTTTTGTTTTCTTCACCAAAATCCAAAAAATCAAAGAAATGCCAAAAGGAAAAAAACTTTTCCATTCGCCAATTAAGATGAAAGATCGGACGGTTGTTCGGCCCATATGTTTGGTACTAAATCGGCCCCAAATGGTTTTAAAACCATCCGATTTCCGATTGCAATCCCAAACCGTCAAACGGTCCAAATTTTTTAACCGTTCATCTCTAAATATGTTCAACAGTCCAAATTCATTCCTTGCCAAAACCCTAGGATTTGCCTATGCTCAAAATGAAATAATGCAACTTAATTTCTTTCCCAAATTCAACAATTTTTATAAGGGCAAGAACATGAGAAAAATACTTAATTTTTCAAAATAGGGCTGAATTATTTTATAAAAATCTGCAGATGATAGTCCTCGGACACTTTCAAATACAATTTCCTTAAAATACCCAAAAATTATACAAACCAGCTAATCATGGCTTCTAAAAGTATGGCAAAGTTGTTGGGGATGAGATCCAGGACAACCGTGTTACCTAGCATGTACCTAGCTCCACTCACAAACAAGTGTAGATAACCCTAGATATGAGATGCAAATGAAGGTAGAAAATCTATAACAAACTTCCACCTTCAAACCCTTTCCGGAAGTAACACAAATTTGCAAATCTCCTTCACAACTGCTGGAAAACACAAATAAATCCTTGATCTTCAATGGAAACCTCTGAATGGAGAATCCTCTCAAGAGAAAGAAGAGTTTTCCTTCCTCTCTCTCTAATCCTCAAGAGGGTTTTCGTCCTCGAGAGCTAACTTCAAAGGGGTTTTTCGTCCTTCACAGTTTTTTATGGAAAGCATGCAAGCTTACACAAATCTGAAAATTATCATAACAAAAGAGACGTCTTTCCTTTGCAAGTAAACTTGCTTTTATAACCTTATTTGGCCTTTTAGCCACCCACAACCACCAATCAGATTTATTTCCCCGTATTTAATATTTTTCTTTACCTTTTTTCTCCTCCACATGGGTCGCATTTTCCTTGGGAAATAAAATAAAATAAAGTGATTTTATCATTTTATTTCTTTTTATTTTATCACATTTTTTTCTTTTCTTTTCTTTTTTTTTTTAAACTTTATCATTAATAAATTAATATAAAGTGCTTATAATAATATTTTATATTGCACTTTATAATTAATTCATTATGACTAAGTTTCCTTTTATTCCTCCCTTAGCCATCAAGAAACAATGAATGGGCTAAGGGTCTTCGACCGAGAAGGGGATATTACAATCCTCCCTTCCCCAAATTGTTTGCCCTCAAGCAATTGCAACTCTCACACCCAAGTGCCATATGCAATAGATAAAACATGTTGTAGTGCTCCAAGAGTCTTGATCCGTACCTGTCAAATGAGAGAGCTCTTGCCAAAGTATGTAGCTCTCATAATGCCCACAATTATGCATTTGGAACAAGGGATCCATATGCTCCATATTACAATTTGTATTACCATACTTAGCATGAGAAAAGCAAATCTGAAATGGTTTACTATGCAGCAATAAATATGACCCATTATTATCCTCTTCATACCTTGAAGTATCACCAATAGTTGTTATGTTAGGACCAACAAGCTTAATCAGAATGGTCTCTATTCACCATCTTGCTTCTCATGTATCTCCTCATGTATTGTTGTTCTCGGACAAGGCAGCAAGCTGAAAGTAGTCCTCATCATTTGGAATTTGGGCCTTCACCACCAAACTCTCATCATCAACTTGCGGATTGGAGTTCTCTTCCTTCTTGGGCTCAAGCTCCTTGATTTCCTCCTCTACCACTTGCTCACTTTTTCCCTCCGATACATCGAACCTCTCCATGAACCTTTGGCTGAAGTCATCAAAGAAGCAAACAGATTCTTCCCCTTGGGTCTTTATCAAATGATACCACCAATCCTTTGCTATCCCTTCCAAATGATAAGGGATGAATTTGAGGGCATCCTCCACACACATAGGGTTTGATAGCAAGTATGCCTCCAATTCTAGCAACCATGATCTCACGGAAAGTTTATTAGTACCATCAAAAATAGAAATCTTACCCCACCATGGTTGTAACTCTCTACGGGCTCGTATACCTTACACATTTTTTTACCATCCCCCACAGGTTGCAAGGATCACCGCTCTAATACCACTGTAATGTCCCCAAATGGACAATTTTTACCCCCAAACGGATTATCCGCAAATCCCAACCAAAAATGCAAGTAGTAGAAATTATACAAAAATAACCAAGTGCAGATTTGAATTTTACTAGTAAATGGCGATTTGCATGAAGGAAATCACTCAAAACTGAAATAATTCAACTAAATTTCTTTCCCAAACTGATCAACAATTTTTATAAGGGCAAGAACATGAGAAAAATACTAGATTGGATCAAAATAGAAGGCTGAATTATTTTATAAAAATCTGCAGATGATAGTCCTCGAACACTGCTGAAAATACAATTTCCTTGTCCCAAAAATTATACAAACCAGCTAATCTTGGCTTCTAAAATTATGGCAAAGTTGTTGGTGATGAGATCCAAGACAGCCGTGCCCTAGAATGTACCTAACTCCACCCACAAGGGTGTAGATAACCCTAGATATGGCTGCAAATGAAGGTAAAAAATCTGCAACAAGCTTCCACCTTCAAACCCTCCCGGAAGTAACACAAATCTGCAAATCTAGCCTTCAACAACTGTTGGAAAACACAAATAAATCCTTGATCTTCAATGGAAACCCCTGAATGGAGAATCCTCTCAAGAGAAAGAAGAGTTTTCGTTCCTCTCTCTCTAATCCTCAAGAGGGTTTTCGTCCTCAAGAGCTAACTTCAAAGGGTTTTCGTCCTTTGGAGTTTTTATGGAAAGCATGCAAGCTTACACAAATCTGAAAATTATCATAACAAAAGAGATGCCTTCCCTTTGCAATTCAACTTGCTTTTATAACCTCATTTGGCCTTTTAGCCACCCATAACCACCAATCAGATTTATTTCCCCGCATTTAATATTTTTCTTTACATTTTTTCTCCGCCACATGGGTCGCATTTTCCTTAGGGAAATAGAATAAAATAAAGTGACTATCATTTTATTTCTTTTTATTTTATCACCATTTTTCGTTTCATTTCTATTTTTATTTAAACTTTATCATTAGTAATTTAATATAAAGTGCTTATAATAATATTTTATATTGTGCTTTATAATTAATTCATTATGACTAAGTTTCCCTTTTATTCCTCCCTTAGCCGTCGGGAAACAATGAATGGGCTAAGGGTCTTCGACTGAGAAGGGGATATTATAGTTTCGGACGATTGTTTTGAAGGCCATTTTTAGGGACGGCTATTAAAAAATAAGGGAAATTTTTTAAAATATAGGAAATTTCAAATATTCATATGATAACATTGATAAAGCATTCATCACACACATTATAGAACCTTAATACATAAAATTGGAGCTGAATTGGGATTTCACATTAGATTCAAGTCTCAATTACAATAATGATAATATAGTTACAATGAAATGCCCAAGGGCTGCAATTTTCTTACTGCTTGTTTTATTCATTATTGTATTCTCCATTTTGGAAAAAAATAACACCCAAAAGTACAAAAATATCATTTGCTAAAAATGGTCGTAGAAAGCTCTGCAATGACTGGAGTTCAAATACAAAAAGATATGCAAGTTAAAACGATGAAATATTGGAGCTTTGCAGGAGCTAAGTTACATATTGGGATAAAATTGCATAGTCTATAGCAAATCCAGTATGGCATCACACATTTACAGGTCTTAATATCCTAGAGTTGTCAGAAAAGAGGTGAAAATCGGAGTTTTTCTCAATTTAAGTAGAGAAAAAAAAGGTCTATGAGTGCTAAATTATTCTCCAAAGAGCTCCAACCTTAACTTTAAAAGTGGACGAACATATCAAGTACAGTTGCATTTGGAAAAGGAATATGAACAGTCAAGGATACCATCTGGAATGTACAGAAATTCTAAAAGACCATTCTTGGAACAGCTAGCAAGCTTTCCCGAGCTTCACAAGGACATGCTATCTTAATCAAGGCCCTTCAAGAAATAAGTTTCATACAAGGGATGAAGCTGCACATTCTTAAGTACAACATTACACATTTGCAGGTGCTTGTTTCATATAGTTGTCAGCACTTGTCAAAGAGGAGGAGAAATTTGCAGCTACTCTCAATTCATATAAAGACAGAAATTACGGATTACACATTTACATGTCCTTGATTTGTATAGTTGCAAGAGAGGAGAAAATTGCAGTTATTCTCACTCATAAAGAGATGAAAATGATTGATGACAGCCAAATGCTTCTTCTTTATAACAAGTAAACGAATATATCATGTGATGTTGCATTTTAAAAAGGAAACCGAATGGTCAAGGAGACAATATGAAGTGTCTAGGAAAACTATAGAAGAGACACTCTTTCAAAAACTAGTATTCTTTCTTGTGCCATATTAATCAAGACTCTTCTCAAAAACCTGTTTATGGCATGTGCATGGAAAAATTGCAACTCGTGCTACAGTCCATTCAGATTCATTTGCAAATATTGTGCATTGCCCTTTTTCCTAATGTTAGAGTTCATTCAGGTTGAATTTTTCAGGAATATTGTGTTTTTTTTTTTTAAATTAGCTTCACCTTTGTTGGGATGTAGGGGACACCCAGGACGTTTCCGGTATGTCGGGACGTGCAGGCGTCCCCTGCCGTCCCCGACGTCATGACGAGACATCTGGGTGTCCCCTACATCCCAACAAAGGTGAAGTTCATTTTAAAAAAAAACACAATATTCTGAAAAGTTCAACTCGAATGAACTCCAACATTAGGAAAAGGGCAATGCCGTCCCCATGCCGTCCCCCTCTTCAATTATGACGTCTTGGGGACATCCCCAAATTTTTTGATGGATTGGGGACGGGTAGGGGACATTTCCAACCCGTCTCAGAAGTTTTTGAAACGTCCCGGTGACGGGATGAGCCTAAAAAGGTAGGGGACGCATCCCCATGGAATATAGATTGAGAATGATCAAGTGAACAAGGTTCTTCAAGAGTTTCATGATGGTCCTTCAGGAGGACATTTTTCTCCACGAACTACGACTGTAAAAAAATATGAGGGCAAGCTATGATTGGGTGATTAGTTTGAAGATGCACACCAATGGGTAAGAAAATGCAAGAAGACCTCAATCTTAGACTTCTTGGAAAGTATAGTAACAAGGTTTGGTGTTCCCTCAACCATTATTTCAGACAATGCAAAGGCTTTTGTTGGAACTCAAATTAGTGCTTGGGTTGTGACGTATGGCATTTATTTGAAGACTTCATCCAACTATTACCCTCAAGGCAATGGTTTGGCTGAGTCAACCAATAAAAATTTGATAAGAATCATCAAGAGAACCATGGACAAGAATCAAAGATCTTGGCACGTCAAACTGAAAACAGCTCTTTGGGCTGATAGGATCACTCCCAAGAGGGCTATTGGCAATTCTCCCTTCATACTTGTGTATGGAAGAGAGGCTAGGCTGCCTCTATCATTAGAATTGCCCTCATTGGAGCTTGCACAAAAGCTGGAGATGCTTGAAAATGACCCACTAATAGTCAAGTTGGCTGAACTTATGGAGCTAGAAGAGACAAGAGATAAAGCCAACAAGACTCTTGAGGCTCATCAAACACAAGTGAAGAGGTTTTTGATAAGAGAACAGATAGAAGCTTCAAGGAAGGAGACTTAGTGCTAAAATGGGACGAAGACAGAGCAAAACCAGGGAGACATACCAAGTTTGATGCAATTTGGAGTGGTCCCTACATCATCACAAGCTGCAAAGAGGCTAATGCATTTCAGCTGTCCAAGTTGGATGGAAAAGAACTACCTATCCCAGTCAATGGGATACACCTCAAAGCTTGCTTTTGAGGCCATTTTCAAGTCACGTACATATTAGTTTAGGTTTTTCATTCCTCCAAGTGTTGTTTGCACATTGTTTTAGGATAGTCACGCTTTTCTTTTCCTCTAAGTGTTGTTCGCACATGGTCAGTTTGCTTTGTTGGCTGTTTTGGTTTCTTTTGTTCCTTTTTGAGGTATTTTCAGTATGTATCAGGCTGCTTAAGCATGTTTCAATCAGAACTAGGCATTGTTTGAGTAATCCTTTTGAGTTGGTTTCAGTACTCATAATGACTCCTATGCCCAATAGGACTTGACTAAGACTACTGGGTCCATGATTAGCAGGCAATCATCCCACAGAGGTCACCAAAATGTTGACCCAGCCAAACCTCCTCGCTCTTTGTGTTCCACATAGATAAATAGAGGTTTGACTAAGTCTTGTGTGCACATAAACTCAGGAAACTAAACCTGTAAGAGAAGTTAAAGGACAGTTTGAAGTGGTCAAATGCTTTTAAGAAGAAGGCCTATTCTTTTGCAACAGACATTGGAGAGAATATAGGGCTTAATGAACCAGTCAACTCCTCTATCTTCTTGACACTTCAGGAACATGTTGGCTGCATTATAAGAGCTTGTAAACCATGAAGACTATTTCAAACTAACCATCACTGCATGAAAACATCTGTTGCACCCCTATATCCAAGCTGGAGTGAAGATGAAAAGGTCAAACAGAGCATTGAATATTTATGTTACATGAACTCCTACGTCCCACATGGGAAAATTGTTCCTCGTACTTAAAGAAATTTGATAAATCTCATCTATATATGCTGGTGTAAACTCAGAACGAGAAGACTTTTTGCTATTGTAATACAGAATATACAGTTCTTTGTGGATTTGTACTGCAGCTTATAGCCTTATCTGATCAATAAAAGTTAAAATTGCCTTCTCTCATTCTTCCCTTGTTGTTCCACTGTGATTTCAGAAATCAGTTAGACTTGTGAATTTCTAGTTTCATTCTAATCATTTGAATGCGATTGTGGATGTCAATCAGTCCCTTTTTCGCTCATTTTGATGAAATTGGAAGCATTCTAGTCCTCTTGTAAGCTGATATTCATTCTTTTACCTCTGTTACAGTAAGTTTATGGGATTTGTGTCGTCAAATCAGTCTTTTTAAAGTCTCATTTGTGCTAGTTGGAGCAAGCAAAAGCATCCACTAAACATTTGGTGTATCACCACAGTTAATTTTAGTTGTTTTTCTACTCTTTTCTTGCCAAAAAGCATAGTTGCAGCCATAGATAAACTTGTAGTAAGCAGTAGTTAGTCTGTGAACTGATCCTATATCAGTTGAATTTGAGTTTAAGAAAGGAGCCGACCTTTCTCCAGAGGTTCTTCTCAAGAAGCCAAGGTCCCATGACTTGGAGAAGATCCCATTGTTACGGTGAATCAACTATCGATCATGGGTGCACGATTCACATGTCAACAGTCACATCATTTTTTACACATAATTCTTGTATAGCAAGATTAGTACATTTATTGTCGAATAAGATGAGCTCAAGTGGTAAATAATTGGTGCTTCCAAAGCGAGATTCCTTGGTTCAAATCCCCAAGAAACATGATAAAGTATTGAAATTGGGTTAAAATACATCCTTGTCATTGGGTGTGGGTACCCCAGCAGACGAGTACGTTTGCAAGTCCTGGGTAAATTTTTCAAAAGAGATACCCCTCAGTCATGACATCTAATCCAGAGGTCACCCTGCAGGGTAATTTACTAATTAAAAAGAAGGACATTTGGTGTGTACTATAGTATTTTCACATGTTGGGTAGAGTATTTTTGTATAAAGCATACAACTAGATTTATATTTATGCAGCAATGCCATCAGCCTATTTATTTTCCATGATGGTGATATGTTGTAGAAGCATTGCTTGATCTCCAAGCTATCCTACATGAGGAGCTTAATGGATCATATCCCTCAAAATAATCAGGCACTGTTGGGAAAGTTTCCAGCAGTAAAATGCTCAAATCCGCTCTTTGCAGAGCTTAATTAACGCCATGCAAAGCACTTCTATGCTTCACAAGACCACGAAACTACGCAAAACTAGAGGAGCTACATGAACCTAGAGATGCTTCACAAGCTTAGTTCATACAAGGGCATTGCAAGATTACAGAAGCTTCACAAGCCTGAGCGAACTTTGTAAGACCACAGAGCTGCACAAAATAAGTTTTGCTAAGCCCAGTTTCACTTCCCAAAGCCTATTTTGCCACCTTAGCGAAGTTCTCAACTGTTGTCTATGCCATGTTGTTCCAGTAAGTCAAATCCCTCATAAAGTGTGTATTCCACATCTTTGTGGTGTTGGAAGGAGTGATGATTTAGCATCCCTGTGACAAATCCTTATTGTCTACAAATTCACCGACTTTGTACCATTAGGACATCTTGTGCAGCAGAAGTGTTTTGGAGCTTCTTCCATTGTGCAAGCCTAGAGATGCTCCACAAGCTTGCTTTGTACTACATCTTTGCAAACTTGGTTCGTACTAAATCTTTGCAAGCCTATACGGGCTTCCCTTGACAATAGAGATGTGCAAAACTAGTTTTTCTTCGCAATCCCAATTTTAATTCACAAAGCCTATTTTGCCACCTTTGTGAAGTTCTTAACCACCATCTAGGACATGTTCCAGCAAGTCAGATTCCTCATAAAGTGTGTATTCCACATCAAAGGCATATGGGAGTTTGGAGTGATGATTCAACATGCTCATGCCAAATCCTCATTGTCTAAAGGAATTCCCCAGATTTGCAATACTAGGACGTCTTGTGAGGCAAAAGTGTTCTAGTCTTCTAGAGCTTGTTTCACTACACAAGCTGCATGTGGAGCAAATTTTGCTGCAAAACATCATTGTCATGCGTAGAGATCAAATCTGAACATAAAAAGTCACAATGATTGAAGTAACACAATCCAGCACTTCTTGAAAGTTTTGCCTCACAAGAAGACTCTGATCAACAGCTCGCCAGAGAAGCATTGGACCTGCAATAGCAGAACATGTCAGAAATCTCAGAACTGGCAGGAATCAAACACCATGCAATGAAAATTGCAACACTGAATCAATTGCTCCCAAACTCTTCCTATAAAAGGTGAATCAGGGATCTAGAGGCAATCTGAACTCCTTAACATCAACACTTCTTGTAGCGCAGTTTGGCCTTTACATGCAGTGCATAAGAACGTGTAAGGGGTTCCCAACAGGGGAAAAAGAAGGTTCTCGCTACCAAGAAGAGAGTGGCTACACAAGGGGATTTCTGGAAGAGTCTTCCAGTGGTGCTTTGCAGGATCCAATAGTATAGCATGTGTTTGGATTCTAGACTAAATAGAATAAGAGCATTGTAGCTAGTAGAGAGTAGGAAATAGGCGTGTAAGTGCATAGGAGTGTATGGAAAAAGGAAGAACCAGCCAAGCGGTTTAAGAAATTTGTCTAAGAGCTTTGTAGAGTTGAAGCTGTGAGTATTTAAACGTAATGTCTTTCTGTTACATTGAGGAATGAATGAATGAAGGTTGTATGCCAATATTGTGTTGACGTTGTGATGTTGCATGTTTTGATCAAGTTATGAGTCAATGGTTCATTTGACCACCAACCCACCTTGCCATCATGATATCACAATGTTTGAGAAAATGTTCAGTACATTTTAGTTTGATATTACCAGGGTAATCTGACATATTCCTAGACTTGTTGTATTGGGATGTTTGACAGCATAATGATAAATTTGCTAATATGGAAGCTACTTTGTCTCGACATTATTCAATTCAAAGTCTTTTGTGTTTTCTTTATTTTTGGTGAAACTAAGGGTGCCGTGGGACTAGCATTGGGTTAGGCCTGCACAACGTTGGCAACCCTTACTACTATACTCCTAAGAGCATCAAACCATTCAAAGACCCAAACTACACCTCCAAATTGGACTCTTGACCGTGATAGCCCCCAAGTCCCCAAAGGACAACACTCCTACCATGTGCTTAACCCCTAGATCACCACTTTTTTTCCTCCACACCCAGAATGACCTAGGTACTTTGTTCCCTTGGGCCAGCTAGGTACTTCCTATGAGATCACCCATCACAAAAGTACTCTAGCCCAAGCACGCTTAACAGCATGACCCAACAGTTCCTCGAATGTCCATGTCTCCATGGACAATGCGCACAACTAGCTCCTTCCAAACATCCACCCAACACTTCGCTCACCTCTATGTTCGAAGGCATATCCAACCTTTGGAATGCATACAATGGCACTGGGACAAGGGCACAGGGTTCCTCAACTTGCCCCCAATTTGTGCCAACCACTTGTTGTAATCGAGGTCCTTATGACACCTAGAAGGCACTTTGCTTCCCTCCCTTTGAAGGATTTCCAATCCCTCACAAAAGGTGTCAGAGGCACATAGGTCGCTTGGATATCAAGAGATGGACATATCAATAAGCAAATGTCACCAGGGACTTGTTGACAAGACGAGTGTTGATGATAGTTAATTGTCTAGTCTAGGACTTGTAGGTCAAAACCCATTGCCTTTATTTTGAGGTGGGTGGGGACCACTTGACAGAGATCGTGTTTGAGAAGTCAGAAGCTTATGCATTTTTGTGTTTAGTCACACATTTTTGTTTGTTATGTAACTAGACTCTAAGCTACACTTAAGCAGTTGAGAAGGTATCTCTTAGAGGACTAAATTAGCATCGGATTTTTTTCTTGTTCTAGATGGGAAAAGGATTAATTAATCGAAGGAAAATATCCCTATCATGCTATAGTTGGGTCGATTCCCCTTCTGCTAATTATATGTCTAGCTCTTGCAATTCAAGGGCTGTTTTTTTAATGCATTAATGTGTTATTACAGTCATGTGCCTTAGTGACTTTATTATGCTTGTATGGCTAGATTTTTTAGAAGCCTCTTCTGATTTTATTTATTGGACCTCGAACCCAATAGATTGAGTAGTCTTGAATCCTCCCAAATTAGTTGTATTAGAAGTTACTGGTTCCTAATTATGATAGAGCCATCTAGTTCATCTTTGTTATATTCGAGAATTCTTATGTTATATTGATCGAAAACATTAGATACCAGTCTTGATCTATCTTTATCTCTGTCAGACTTAGAAGTTTCTTGAGAATAATTCCTTTTTTGGAGGGGGGATTTAGATGTATGGTGCACGGAGAACAAATTTTTACTTTTTTATTTTTGATCTTTGAGGATATCTAGTCTAGGAGTTTTTCTAACAAGTTCAGCGTCTCTCTTGATGCACCTTCTTATTCTTTAACACAAACTCTAGTAGTGCAGCATTGTTGCTGACTTTCTGCTATATTTTTGCTGACATACTGTTGTAATTTGGATGCTTGTTGACTGGTAGCTTCAATCAATCTCTCATGCATTCATATTTTCTTGGTGATCAATCCACTCAAGGTGCATATGAGGATCTTACTCTGTAATTAGAAATGAAACCTTAACTATGAACCATGCCTAATCTTGATCAAAATGAACTCACTCATAATCAAGACCATTTTAAGCATCTTCTGTCCTAACTCTGCCTACTAGCATCTCACTTCAATATAAAGGAATGTTTATCCTTGATTATATGTTCACATTTCTATACAATTCAACTAGTTCTATGAATTCCCAAGGCACACCTGAGAATCAACTATTCCCATGTAGCTTGTAATTCAATGCAATTATCAATGACAAGGTCTTTCACATCTTACCTTTGTGTTACAGTCATTACTCATAGCCGAACCTGCCTCTTATAACCTTCTCAAGCCTTTATCTCCTCATAGACATCTCTGCTATCAAGCAACTACTCAAGTATCTCTTATTATAAGTGTCCTTCCACGCAATCTTGTAATTATAATCCTTTAGCAAGACTTACTCACTTGTTAACCATAGTCATCCTTCTAATGAGTGTCCTCTGACTGAGATATGATGCATACCTGACCCTGTACCTGCATTCAATAACCTCTTCAAGACATTATTGCTTACATGCCTTCATCATTCAAGCATCTCACTTTACATGCAAGAACTAATATGTATCATCTAGATTGTTATGTACTTGGTTGTTTCTTTAATCTCTGTCTTAGCCTTTGAGAATGGATTCAAACTTGGGAAAAGGGAGTACTATCATATTTTATACCTGTAGATAATGAATTCATCACATTAAAATACTGAGAGGATCTTCCCCTTGTTAATTCTTCATGATCCCTGTTCACTGTCAACAATTCCTAGACCTACCAAATTTCAGAGCAATCTGAATTGTTTTGCAGAAGTTATGACTTCTGATACGCCCAAAACAAGCTAAATTTCGACCCTGCCACTGCCTACACTACCTGGGAGATTTCTGCTATCAATATCTTCATCTACACTTGCCCAATCATTCTGAAATTTTGTGGACGTGATCCTCTTATCAAGATAGAAATTTTCTGAAATTTTTAGCCAAATTGGATGGGTAGAAAATTTGGTCCTCCCCCTTTCATTCTCTTCTTCGCTTCCATCGTTTTTCTCCCCCGCTTGCTCCTTTTCCCCGCCTGTGGGGGCATTGGCTTCGGGTTTCCTTTCTGCTGTCTTTTCTCTTCTTTTCTGTTTTTGGGAACTCGTTTTGAGTTGTCCCCGCTCGCACTTTGTATATTGTTTGGGCTGCAGTCCCATTGACCTACTTTTGTGGTCATTCGTTGGACATTAATATATTTATCTTATCTTATCTAGCTCCAGCCCACGTGTACACTTTAGCTTGTAAAAAACAACCTTCAAATTCACTGTCGAGAGCTAAATTAAATTGTCATGAGTTTATATTTGTCTCCTCTATCCTGCGGATTGATAGTAATGAGAAATATATCAAATAAACTTGACTGCAACTTTCCTACACACTGTCCTATCCTGGAGATTTTATCACAGTCTTATGAAAACATGTAAAAACACAAATACAGAGCCATTTCTTGGCTACAAAAACTGTATGCTACGTTTATTCATCCCTGAATTTATGTTACAAAACCTTCCATACGTAGGAGAAAGGTGATTATCTTCAAAACAATAAGCATTCTAATCTTGACTTCTTGTTCCACAAAATCCTCAACTACTCAACAACATGCTAATTTGTCTTTTCTCATGAAAGTATGAGCTAAGACTTATCTAAGATGGAATTACATCCATATTACAGCCTATAAACCTATCACTTGACTTATATTTCACCATTACACTTTTACATTACCATAATAGACCTCTAGATTACAATTTGACTCTCACACCACCATGATGACCTTTCAAGTGACCACAAACCTATGGAAGGTGACTTCAACTTTGAGACTACTTATTACAATTACTAGCAAAACTTAATTGAAATACTTCAATTCAATCTCTTATGGAGCTATTATAGACACAATGAAGCCACAATAGGCTTCTTATTGCAAATAGGACTATATATACACCCTGGTGGTTTGATGCTCCCGCATCATCTCTCATGTGGAAGCATTCCATTTACATGACAACAGCACAGTGTGCCAAAGGATATCTGTTTTCTATTATGTATTTAAAAAAGAAAAACACAACAAATTAAAAATGGATATAATATTTCATTAAAATAGCACAAATTTTTGATTTTTTTATTTCATATCAAATATGGTGCCCAGACATCAAAATAAACATATAGCATATATTAATAAATGAAAATTACAACTATGACAAAATCTCATGACACAGGTCAAAAGACTCTGAACATTTCAATTTTCAATACCATCAAAGTTTTAAATGTCAATCCCAAGAAACTTGTGGCAAACTTTTATAACTGACTCTTTTGAATGAATCATGATTTTTTTGCATGGGTTTACAACATGGCATTTAAGTTATAAACTATTTTTACAAAAACAGTGGTTTTGACCGGTCAAATCCTAGTTTGACCATGAATTGTATGGCACGTCAATGTGGCATAGGAACATTTTCAGTTCTTGATTACTTGAGATCACTTGCATTTTTTTCTCAAGTAATGCGACTACAGTCTTGCTCCATTCTTCTCAATTTGAAAATTTATGGTCATGCAAGATTTTCACCTAGAGTGAGAATCTGTTGCTTATCATTTTCATATGGGCTTTACAGAAGGTAGACTATTTTTGGCTAGTGCTATGAAGATTTGGTGAAAAAAATTGTTACCTAGGTTGCAAACTCAAAATGATCAGTGTTTGGTTTTAGTTTTTCTATTATTCTCCTTGATTGGACAGCTTTTTATAAATTGTTTTCTTTCCAGGGGTGCAGCAGAGGGAGTTAGGGCAGAGACATTGTTGAATAATAATTTTTCAAGTTTATCTGTGATAAGATAAAATACAACTTTACTTATTGACCATTTGTGGTGGCTGTAGTACACAATTGCAATGTAAATTAAAAGCATTCCCAAATTTTCCTTCCTACAACCTATACACAGTGGAAAAATGCAAAGACGCTTGCAAATAGTTAGTAAATATTAAAGATAGAAAAATCAAAGGTCTAGTCCAAAAAAGAAAACCATCACCAAACAACTTTTAAAGACAAACATCCCTTGATGATCTTTATCAATCCTATTAGGAAAATTAACTCACTCCAATTCGTCTATTCTTCCAATCTATGGTGATAGAAAAATCAAAGGTCTAGTCCAAAAATGAAAACCATCACCAAAAAACTTTTAAAGACAAACCATCCTTCGATGATCTTTATCAATCCTATTAGGAAAATTAACTTACTCCAATTCGTCTATTCTTCCAATCTATGGTGATAGATTCCATGCCAATCTATCGTGAAATTTCCTACACGTCTCTATGGTCACAAAATTCCATCCCACATTGTGCCAATCTTCACCAGCGTGCACCTTGCGCTGATTTCAATCTATGTGCCAAGATTTGAGTCGTGCACCAATTGCACCAACACCAATAGCACCAACCTCCACATAAGCTCTAATGTTGATCTAATCAATAGCTTCACATGCCAATCATTGGCCACTTGACCAGCACCAATTCCAATATTTTGCATCAGCCAATCAAAACTGGCTCTATCTTCAATCCTTCGGTGACAATATGCACCGAGGTCCAACCTATGCAAAACTGTGCCACTGTGTCACACACCTTGCAATGCATCAACAGTTACAAGTTCCTGTAACGGTTGGGAGTAGAACCTTTCCATCATCTGTGTCTTGCAATTTCTTGATTGTTACATATGTAGTATATCATTCTCTCTTATTAATAGTACAAATTAAGTTTCCTAAGGTCGGATGTGATGCTCAGTCTAAAACTCGGACATTCCATATAAATATTGTACAGAACTCTTTCATTCTCAAACATTTCACTTTGCACACTCTGTCTTCAGCACAGCAGACTACATTGTATCAGTCACTCCTCTTGCGCACTTCCATCACCATTTACAACTATTCCATAATTGTGTTGATGCATATTTTTGCATGCATGCAAAAGACAGGTGTGAATACCCTCTTGTTTTAGGGCCTGTTGTTTGATGATCTCAAGGCCCGAGTTGCATGAGTCTCAAGAGTGTACCAGTATCAGGAACAAATAGAAGAGCTTACGGCTTAGTACCTCTTACAGGATGACAAATTGTGTCACAACCTTATTTGCAATTCTAGAACAACCTCACATCAAATAGGTCACATAAACAACAACTACTTGAACAAAACAAATCTAGTCTACCAACTTTCAAGGAAACTAATTTGATATAATACAGGTTTTGGATCCATTCATTACAGAAACTTAAAAGAAAAGGAAAGGGTAAAGCAGAAAAGAAGTTTTTAACAAGAATAATTAACTAACAAAGTTTTCAGCAATCTTTGCAAAAATAACATCCGACAGGACTGGTAACACTCAATCCCAATCAAATATGGTGCAAGATTCCAATGATTTTATCGAATAGGGAGCACTGATTTAGATGTAGCGACAACTAATTTCTCACAGATTATGAATTGCATAGCACATCCATTCATCCAAAGTAATTAGGACCTAAACAAAGAAGAACAATTAATTTAGAAGAGCACAGCACGAACTAGTTGTATTGTCCCCTTTTCCAAGTTAGTTCATTTTGGAGACTTTGAGCCCATTCCACTTCCCATGGGCAAGAAGGAAGTGAACAAGGGAAGTGATTGTCATATTTTTCAGTTGCTTTTCGTGAGCAATTGCATTCTTCTTTCCTAGTTTTCTACATAAGTCAAGTTGGTTGGGCTAGGAAGGTGAAAAGCCAAAAAGAAAATAGAAGCAAGCATCCTTATGAGGTCGGTCATAGTTGGAGACTCCCTAATTGATTTTGGCACCACAAAGGGGTATAAAAGAGGGTTCGCTTGGCTCATTTGGGCATCATGAACTTGTCAAAAATATACTTGCATGGTTTTTGGGCTGATTGCTCAATTACTTCCACTTAAGGGCGAAAATCTTTTTGTGTGGCTAACAAGGAGGACGAAACCCTTCCTTGCTTGATTGAAGAACGAAAACTCTTCAATTTGTGGTTTCCAAGAGCTTCAAAGAAGGTTGATATTGCAGATTTCAGCTAGGGTTTGATTGGAGAAGAGCTGCTAGGGTTTGATTGTCATTTTCAGGCCCTCTCCTAGGGTGGCGACTTGCTTGGAGGAGTTGGGTGCCTTCTAGGGCACATCTTGGCATTTGGAGTTGATATTCATATTCCTCATAATTTTAGAGGCTGATTTCACACTTTCATGAGATTTTTGGGGCTTGGAATCTCCATTTCCAGCCATTATTGTGAGTTGTATTTCTGCTGTCATTAATTTAATTACAGCTGTATAGAACTTCATAATTTGCATATATTTTGGAGTACTTTTGCTTGGTGTTTATTCCATTGGTTGAGTATAATATTTAGGAGAATTTATACATCCATTTTCAGCTTGTTTGGAGGGTGTTTGATGCCCTAAAAGTGCAAATACAGTTCGCTGCTAGGGTTTCTAATATTTTCAAATCTGCTGTCATAAAAATCAGATTACTCTCAATTGGGATTGGTGCTATTTCTTTGTTTTTCAGTTTCAGCCCTAAACGGGACACTACACTAGCCTCCATCAGAACACAGCATGCAAAGCATTAGCATCTTTTCAATAGTATATCATTCAACATTCAAGAAATAACGAAATTCTTCCTTCTATTACTTCTAGAAATTAGATTTTTCACAATCGACACCTCTCAAAGGAGATTCCTTGCTAAAGTTTCTTCCCAATGGAACTTTACCCAACAATTCATGACCCTTTGAATTGAAACCATGAAAACTCTTATATAGCAAAGCAATGGGTTGCAGCCTCCATGCATAACATTGTTTTTATTTACTATTCTAGGAAAAACATTGATATAAATAAAATCATGTTTTGAAATTTCAATTAACTTGCATGTTTTATTCACTAAAACAGCTAATATGCACCACAGAATAACTTCAATTGATCTACCCTTTGATTATCTTCTAAGAAAATTCCATGAATCTTTGTTCCCATCCTATCTTCGTAATTATCTCCTTTACAATTAGAGTACTTTTTTCTAAAAGGCAAAATATTTATATTAACAAAAGAGAAGGTTCGAATGAAAGGGGCATCTAGAAGAGATGTTTAAAGACAAGCTAATTACAGAAAAAGTTGAGAACCGTGCTTGGACAAAATAAGACGATGCATAGTATACATGGCAAGAAACCAAAAGAGAGGATTTGATGATATTAATGATCCCGAGGCACATATTGTAAGGGAAACTATCCTCTAGTATAGGATGAGAAGCCCAGGCTTGCAAAGAGGCAGGGGCATGAAGTGTGAAGTATGCAGCAGCATTAGTACCATATCTGTAAAATGTTCCTGGCCAGTATCTTGATGCTCAGATGAGGTCCAATTGTATCAGGATCCTACATATGAACTTCCAATCGCCTTTTAGTGTTTTTAGTCAACATAACTGCAATGACTGCGTCAAGATTTTGTCATGCTTGATGATGGCGTTGGGGAGGATTCCACATAGGTCTAACTGATAGCCATCTTATATTGTCGATGAATTAGAGGTTTCCCCAGTGTGGAGAGAATGTCCTCAAGACTCGGATGATGGATTCCATGTTTTTCAATAGTGTGTCCAAGATGTTGAATATTGTCAGAGACTTTAGCCATTTTTGCAAACAATTGGACATGAGAGGTAATAGTGGATTCGGGAGGTGAGGGGAAAGGAAGAGAGGTTGGAGGATGCTAGGGAGTGTGGTGGCGAGACGAAGAAGGTTTCAGAATGGAACTTCTATGGAGCAATTGTGAACGGTCATTATAAGGAGTATAGATAAATGGCATCGTAATTGAAGTTAGAGAAACAACAGCATGATGGATACTAAGTTTCTTGAAAGATGGATAGAGTGAGGGTGTGGCAAGGGAACACATGAGTTTAAATGCACATTTTCATTCAAAAAGAAGTCCTTAAGAGTTGTATGTACGAGTATGAGATGATTGTGAACTGGATGAAGAAGAGGGAGGCATCGATGCCATGAACTTTGTGAGGTTCTCCCAAATATTGGTCTACTGAGAAGTTGCAGAGTGCTGAGACCTTGTTGGATTGAGTTGCTCATTTGTCTCATTGTATCATTATCAACCACATGAATAGTATGCTAAGGGGAATTATCCATGGTGACAGAGGGAGATGGAGATGGGTGCTAGAAGGGAGACAAAGTCAGTTTGTGCTTTCTATATCTTTGTCTTTTGTAAACTTGTAGTGGTTGTGAGTTGGAATTCCTCTCTAAAGACTGATGGTTGAACCTATTGTAGACACCAAAATCTTCACAAAATCATTATTACATCATGCTTTTATTGAACTTATATACATGTGAGTTTTGAACAATGAAACAAGGTCTTAGTGGCATCAATCTTTTGTTGTATTGCTCTTTATGGCTTGATTTGACCCTATCTCTTATTGTTTTACATTTTTGGTTTGATTCTAAGCCATCTTATAGAGATCTCTGGCAGTTCCATTTTGTTGTTTTGTTATGTCTGATCCTGGGGACAAAACCATCCAACAGGTCAAAAGTCAAAATTGTATCATGGTCCTGACCCTTCTATACAATCTTGTCCCCTTTAACTTTTTAGTTGTTTTCTCCTAATGGGCCCATTTGTTAATCTTTTGTCTTTCAAAATCATTTTTTTGGGTTGGCCTTTCCCGCCACTAAGGTCTGAATTTCAAAGTAAGAACTCATATATATATACAAGTCTAATGTAAAATTTATTAGCTAGCAAGCACATATCTATCTAACATCTAATAAGCTAAGAAAGCAAGAGACACATTTGCATACTGCATACACAACAAAGGAGGGCATAAATTTGAATTTTTCATCTGCACACAAATTTTTATTGGGATGAAGTAGCATAGCTTGTTATCGGTGTTGAGGCACAAAGGCCAAACTAGGTCAAGGGATAGTTGAATGCACAGCAGCACACAAAGCACTTGGAGAACTACAATGAGTCTAAAATGTAGTGTAGCGCTCAGTGACTCACAAATGGGATGCTGTTGAGGTCAGCTTGACTCAAGCATCTTGCATCTTTGTTCTAGATCTAATGATTTCTTGAGTGTGTTATAGGATAGCTAGGGTTTTTTTGCAAGTACGGGTGCAAAATCTAGGGTTACATGTGGATCCAAACATACAAAAGTGTGAAACAAGTGACAATGAAGGAACC
Source organism: Taxus wallichiana var. yunnanensis (assembly GCA_018340775.1). Classification (NCBI taxonomy): domain Eukaryota; kingdom Viridiplantae; phylum Streptophyta; class Pinopsida; order Cupressales; family Taxaceae; genus Taxus; species Taxus wallichiana. The sequence continues at coordinate 341,038,996 of CM031238.1, forward strand.
CACAAAAAATTAGATTACAAGGAGTTAACGGTCCAACAAAGTAGGGAAGGTCGGAACCAGACTATACAGTCCTGACCCTTTTGTGCGATCTGCGCATCAAAGAGTATTGTCAAAGAACAGTCAATTTGGGTTTGGCCAAAATCTTGCATAGTTCCCTGTTTTGGTGGTGACATAGTCCGAAACATCTCTGATATCAGCTAAGTCATTCCTTTTACCTCTCTTGCAATTTCAATTGATATATTGGTTTGGCATGCTTGCAAATAGTTTAGTTCTCATTGTAAATTTGTAGATGATTGTATGTCTCTATAGTTTGTAATACATAGTGTCCAAATCTACTTAAAACTAGTTGCATAATTATTATTCAACTATAAATTTAATCAAAAGTTTGATTAGGGTTGATACATTTTGGTGAACCTGTTTTTGATCGAACCCTTCACCTAATCTAGGATCTTGCTTGTTCCTTTACATTAGAAATGTTGTTTTCCAAACCCTAGGGCTGCCTTAGGGAATGTGTGTGGTTTTTTGACTGTCTTCCTTATTCTTTGTGTGATTATGGCTTGCATTCATGCCTTGTGGAAACATAGTGGTTACCATCCCTCTAACCAGTCCATACCACTTTTGTGAATGCAAGACATATGTTTTCCTCTTCATATGCTTGATAGGGATGATATAGTATACAATTATGATCAAGATGCCAATCCTCTTGTATTTCGAGATAAACCACCCCACTTTGCTCCAACATGTAGCACTCTTCTTCCCCTACTCCTAAAGAAGCCAAAGCCATAGCTAAGACCATGGCGTTTCTATGTGTTAATCCCACTACCAATGGTGATAGTGATCCTAGTTGTGAGAGTAATGTAGCTGGTTGGGACAGTGATGGTGAACAACCACCTTCCCTCCACCCGTAGATGTCCCTCATATAGCCATAGATCTTATATACTCTAGTGATGATGAGAGTGTTTCTAGCTTGCATGAGGACGATATTCCTTCCATTCTTACATTGATCGATGGTGAGCCTTATGTTTTGATGAGTTATCCTCCTAGTGATGACATACATGATGATTCTTCTCTCCTTGCACATGATATCAATGAACACAATTGTGTCTCTCCCACTCCTCTTGAATGCAAAACTAATGACCTTGATTGTAACATTTCTATTTCGCATATACATGATTCTACTTGTGTTCCTACTCTTCCCATTGAATGTGAAAGAAATGATCTTGCTTACACCATTAATGTTTCTACTAATACTCTTGAATGCAACAATGATACAAATGATTCCATTCCTATTGCATGCATACTATGATTGATACAACTTGTGTTTCTACTTCTCCTCTTGAAAGCAAATGCAATGATTCTATTATTACTTCTCCTCCACTACTTGTAGATGATAATGATCATATTGTTTCTATTTCTCTTAGCAAAAATGAACATGTTGATTCTCCTCTAGTTGCATGTAATACACATAGTCTAGTTTCCTCTCCTAGTGTGAATGATTTGCTTGTGGATAATAGTAATACTCCTTTAGAACCTCAATATGCGACCAAGCCCATAGAACCCCAAATTCTACCTAATGACACATCACCCCATATTGCCTTTAAATGAAATAATGTTCTTATGGCCACTATTAATGGTAAGGTACAACCCTTAAATGAGCCTCTAGATGTCTATGTCATACCTCCTCAAGAGGTCCTCTCTCTTATGCATGCGTAGGAGATTTGCAACGTAAAGTACATACTTTGACCTTAGAGAGCAAAGCTTACTATGATAGCATTGATTCCAATACTATTTATGGCAAATCCTATTCGGCGTAAAATCTTCCAATCATAGTTCCCTAGGAATTTTTCATGCCTTCATTCCAATTGTTTGATGGTACCTCAGATCCTTATCTACATCTTAAGCATTATAGAGAGGCACTTATGGTTTCATATCACAATGATAGATTGCTTCTCAAAGCTTTTCCTAAGAGTCTCACAAGAGATGCTATGTATTGGTTTACACACCTCCCTAGCGGATCTCTCAATACTTTTTAGAACTTGAAGATGCTTTCCTAGCCCACTATAGTTGTAATAAAGGCCCTAGGGCTACATATGAGCGTTTACCCTCTTTACATCAAGGTGAGACTGAATTTGTATCTAACTATATCTTACGTTTCAAAGAAAACATGCACTTATTATTATATCAACCCATTGACCTAGAGATGCAATATATATTTTGTCGAGGTCTCATACAACCTCTTAAGGAACAATTACTTTATGACACATGTGATTCATTTATCGAGCTTTGTCTACGTGTTATTGATCTAGAGCGAGAGCTTACACTCCCACATCAACCTAAGCCTTCGGATGAGAACATTGCAGTTGTTGTTTCCATTATGCATGATTATGATGCACCACCAAAATCGGTACCTAACGACAATCAAGTTAAGGTTTTGCATCGTGGTAACACTTTTTATCATCCCGAGCCTAGACCAAGAGTTATCACAAAGGCTCCTCCTAGGCCTAAGCGAAAACCAATATATTTTGACAAATCTATTGATAGGCCACATGACATCCTACTTACACTAATAGATAAGGAGTTAATTCAATTACCATCTAATGACCATCATCCCCCTCACCGGCTTGAACGAGCAAAGGGAAGGCTTTTTGGTAATTTTCATCATTAATGGACACCGTGACAATGATTGTTATGCATTGGATCATAAACTTAACTTACTTGAGGACAAAGGAATTATCACTTACAAGACACACCACTCTAACAGATCTACTTCACCTCCTCCATGCGACATCGTCCTATAATGAGTTTTACTCTCATTAAGCATTACTCTGTTAATACATCATGTAATGTTTCTCATGATGAAGTTACTCCTCCACAAGAGCTGCCACAGCCCACATCTAAATGGATTTCCAAGTAATAGACTTCTTTGGCACCATTGGCAACACATATGATTAAGCTCAAGCTTCACATTTGATTTGCACCAAATGCATTTTCGGTCTCTAGAGTGACTGCTCACACCTAGTCCCACTTGATTTCTCCATCACAATGTTGTACTTACCCATATATTACACTCACTATCTACGTCTCTTCTAACCGCTACCCTTTCACTAAGTACCTCACAGCATATATGAGGATCAGCCTTCTTTCTTAAGAATAGGTTTCTTCTCCCTATATGCTCATGAGATCTTATGTAAAGGTTAAGTATATACCACCCATCACACCTTCTCATCACTATACGCTCATCAATAATCGTGTCCTCAATTCCTTAAATACACTTCTCTTTTAATCACATCTGCATTACGCTTTCTTACACATCACACATCACATACCAAATGTAATAATCCATATATATCATATAAATACTAATAATGTGCACATCACAACATCAACCGAAACACAACCACATTGGAGCAAAACCACATACATCTAACAATCATAATATCACCACATACATCTATGCAGCTCATCCACTATGCTACAAATGCTATAATCATTACAGCTAACACAGTTTTTGCATAACACAGAATCAATGTCTATACATATATGATAATACACCGAGGACCATGCCCTTCTTGAACATGTCTATACATCATCACTACCCTCATCAATCTACTCAAAAATTCAACCAATTCATCAAGATATTTTCTACCTCCACAGATAGAACATAGAATACATGATCATATTTTTCTAGGGCACAGATCCTCAAAACTCGACACAAACACCCAAAATTGAAAAATTCTAACACAGTTCAATACCGTACAGAACGTTCCTAGACAAGGGATATCTCATATACAATTTTCCATTTTCACAAATTATATAAGCTATCCACACAGTATCAGATACCTATAACTCAGTTCAAATAATTATACAAGTGACATGAGTATTTCACCACTTCTTCCCTATAATATTCAAATTCAGTCACAAACATGGGATTTTGCGGGCATGAGCCCTCTCCCCTAGCATTTCTCCAAATTTATATGACCAATCTCAGCAGCCTAACCTTGTATCGGGACATGGCACTGTCAATCCCTTCCATGCTTTCTAATCAAGCAATTACAATAGTATAAAATTAGAACACTAACCGTTTTACACAATTATCGAAAATTATTGTTATTACACACAATTACAAGATGTCAACACTTATTAGCTCATCAACTGTCTACACCTTAATATCATTCACTGCTCGATCAACATCCTAAACACAAAGCTTCTGCGGCATGCGACATTCTATCTCTAGCCAATTTCTTGCAAAGCAATAGTCACTATCAATAAACGTAATAATGCAAGCACTATTTGACTTTCCACCATATTATCTATAGTACACAAGCCCCTATGGGCCTATAGTCACATATCCTGACCTACTTCCATCATTTGCTTCATGCCTCGCACTTCTGCAGGCCATATCTTGGTCTCGATTTCTCCAATTTTTACGTTGTCTTCAGCATCAGGATTGCTATTTTCCTATTTCTATACTAAACCATGATGACTCTTCATTCAGGTCCCATGACCCTCATTTTATGCAAGTTTATTTACACATGCTAAGCCTATGGGCTCCCTACAATACTTTCTAAAACAACATTCATGCACCAATTTAATACACATTTATTCTATCAAGACTTGATCTTCTTTGATCACTTTCTACACTATATCATCTTGGCAAGCATACCCTCTTATTCAAAAAACTCCTACAAATCCATCTCCTTTATCAGGATGGTGTTTCTATTGCACACCTATTACAAAATCCATACTACTATATTAAACAATTTTTCAACACTACAATTCACACTCGGCACTTTATCCCGCAATACTCACTATGTCTAGTTATTATTATCCATGGCACATCCTCCAAAACTGTGCGCACACTCTTATTGAAATATTTCTATCTCTACACTACTCCAATTACTTTGTCACTAATCCTTTGTTCTCAATTTATGTCTCTACTCACAGCTTCGCAGCAGTATGTTCTATATCTTGGGCCCTATTTACCTGTTGTACATGTCTTTTACAGCGTTGCAATCATGCTTTTAACTACTTTTGCATCAATACATTACTACACTATATCGTGTGCCTTATACGGTTGTGCACAAGTTCTTCTACAACTACTCTAAATCTAGCTCTATTACACACATACTACTCCATTGCCTCTTATCAATCACTCTATTCAATATTACAAATCACACTACTCAGATCTCAATTCTTATCCACTACATTACACAATCTCTGACATACTCTCATCTCTTCACTTTCATCTCAAGCAACACTGTTTTCACATTCCCTTTCGGTGAAAGGGGGCAGCTCTATAAGCCGACCATTCATGGTCGCCTCTCCTTTTCGCTCTCAAATCAGCAACCAACATCTAATGGATTGGTCATACAAGGCCATCCTCCTTTACACACATTTCAAGCAAGGTTGGTTATGCAAGGCCACCTTTTTATCTTTGTCACACAGTTCCATCATTTCATCATCCCAGAGTCACTCCTAATTACGGAAATGCACTATGCACTGAACACACATAGTCACGAACATGGAATGCCACTATATATGGTACAAATGCAAGGGGCCAAAATCAAGCATTCCAAACTCACCAAAGCACCAATACTACAGTTTCTAACAATACACCCGTATAAACATGTGGTGGGGGCAACGAGATGTCGTTTCCCTTTCACCTTATAGGGGTTTCCAAATATCTGAGACCTAGATCCATCTGCAGCAATCCGGTCCCATTATTGGGAAGCGTTATAATGGGTAACCAAAAGCTCAGGACTCTTCCTTTGGTGTCGGGACACCAAATTCCCACATTATTACAAAATCAAACACCTTGTTAGAGATTTGATCACCCCCAACTCTACAAACACACCAAGGACGAATATCCATGTCTCTAAATACTTCTTTTTTATTGGAATATTCCCTTTTGATACCTACGACATGCTTCTCCCTCATCTCGTGCATGGGTCAGCCAATGACTCATGTTGTTCGCCACGCACGCTTACTTTCTCTCGACACACTTAAGGTTGTTCTTGCTTCAGCACTCTCTTAGGTACGACTTTCTTCTCCTTTACGCTAATCAATTTCATTCACCGGCATAAAGAGGGGGTGGAACTATAGACACCAAAGTCTACACAAAATAATCATTACATCGTGCATTTATTGGACTTATATACATGTGAGTTTTGAACAATGAAACAAGGTCTTAGTGGCATCAATATTTTGTTGTATTGCTCTTTATGGCTTGACTTGACCCAATTGTTTTACCTCTTTGATTTGATTCTGAGCCACCTTATATAGATCTCTAGCAGTTCCTTTTGTTGTTTTGTTATGTTCGAACCTAGTACAAAATTGTCCAATAGGATCAAAACCGTACCACGGTCCTTACCCTTCTCGTACAATCTTGTCCCCTTGAACTTTTCAGTTGTTTTCTCTTCATGGGCCCATTTGTTACTCTTTTGTCTTTCGAATACTATTTTCTAGGTCGAGCTTTCCCGCCACTAAGATCCAAATTTCAAAGTAAGAACTCATATATATACAAGTCTAATGTAAGCATTTATTATCTAGCAAGCACCTATCTATCTACCATCTACTAAGCTAAGGAAGCAAGAGACACATCTGCATATTGCATACACAACATAAGAGGGCATAAATCTGAATTTGTCATCTACACACAAGGGTTTTTATTGGGATGAAGTAGCATAGCCCGCTATCGATGTTGAGGCACAAGGGTCAAACTAGGCCAAAAGATAGTTGCATGCACATCAGCACAAAGCTCTAAGAGAATTACATTCAGTCTGAAATGTAGTGCAATGCTCGGTGACTCACGAATAGGGTGTCCGCCAAAGTCAGTCCAACTCAAGCATCTTGCATCTTTATTTTTAGATCTAATGATTACTTACGTGTGTTACAAGATAGATAGCATTTGTTTTGCAAGTGCATGTGCGAAATCTCGAGTTACATGTGGATCCAAACATACCAAAGTGCAAAATAATCGATAACGAAGGGACCCAAAAAATAGATTCCTAGAAGTTAACGATCCAAGAAAGTAGGAAGGTCGGAACCGGACCATACAATCCCCGACCCTTTTACGGGTCCTACACTAGAGAGTATTGCTAAAGAACGATTGATCTAGATTCGTCTAGAATCTTGCATAGTTCCCGGGCTTCTAGTGGTGACACAATCCAAAACATCTTTGATATCAGCTAAGTCATTCCTTTTACCTCTCTTGCAATTTCAATTGATATGTTGGTTTGGCATGCTTGCAAATAGTTCAGTTCTCACTATAAATCCGTAGATGATTCTATGTCTCTCGAGTCTATAATACAATGTCCAACTCTACTTAAAACCAGTTGCATTTATTATTCAACTCTAAACTTAATCAAAAGTTTGATTAGGGTTGATACACCCGCATAGGTTTAAGGTTGGAGAGACTAGAATTTCTTCCCGTCTTCGAAACAATAAAGATATTTATACTAATAGGTGGGTGAGGAGAGCAGGCGAGAAGAGATTATATAGGTTTGAACATATATTGGACTCACTTTGATTTGAATTTTGAGCAGCTTGTCAAATGGCATTTTGCAAGGGTTGGTTGGGCAAAGTAAAATTCACAATTGTGGGAGGTTGGATCGACAATGGATCTTAGATAGGATTTGGGATTGACCTTTATAAAAGCCTCGTCACTATTCTCCTCATAAACCTCCCAGCCATCCATAGTCGGAATCATATATTGGATATTGTGGATCCAAGAGGATCGAAATTGTATCGTAACAAACTTATAGAGGAGATTGAGGACATTCTCATTGCTAAGAGGAGAATATTGACTAAGGAAAATACCCCAACCTTCAATTTACAAAAGAATTTTGCACGCATTACAAAATGAACCTCTAGCTTCTTACATCTCTTCTATGGACATTGGGGGTCTCAACATCTATTTCTTATGGCGGATCAATTGATCTCTCTTATCTTAAGGCCTTCTTAAACCTCTACAAAGAGTGGATTCAAACCAATAGCTATGTGGCTAGCACACTCTTAGCAAAAATGCTAACAAGTGATGCATTAGAATAGTATAATCAGCTTTCTTCTCATTCAATCACCAAATTAGAAGCCTTAGTTAACCCCTTAATGAAATAATTTCAATAACTTGAACTCCCCATAAATGCTTTACAAAAATTTATCAATATCAAACAATTACCTAAAGAATCAGCCCATGACTTCATCAAACAACAAAAATCCATGGCAAATAAAGCTAATCATAATCTTGATAATCAAAATCTCTTTCAAATCTTCCTTAAAGCCTTGACTCCCAATCTACAATATAAGCTCTAGACTTTTGCCCCCACCACATTGGAGGAGGCCCTCGAACAAGCTAAGAGGCAAGACTACCTTAAGAGGGAACTCTAGAAACCTTCAAACCAAAAGATTCCTTCAAATCAACCACTAATGCTATCAATTCATCACAAAACCCAACCCCTTTAAGGGAAAATCTATCATGATTCCTTCTACTAATTCCAATCCAAGTACTTCAAACTCTCCCCACCTACCCTCGAGTTAGCAAGAACTCAAGAAAATCATGCCTATTCTCGAATTGAATCACCTTGATCCTTTATAACTTGTGCCCGCATGGTATGACCCTAATCTATTAATGGCATGCTAAAATTGGGCGGTCTCATGACAATTGCCGAGATCTCAAAAAGATCTCCTTTTAACTTCCTCACGGACGTTAATTTCAATATTGACCCTATCACCAAAGAGCACTATGAGAAGTACCAATCACTTCTTAAAAGCCATCAACATCATCAACAACAAAATTCTACACCGGTCCATAACCCCAAAAAGGCACCCATGAATAACTTTGTGACCACCATTGAAGGGTATTATGACCATAATCAGATCAAATATGAATATGTGAATGCAGCTAAAGTCAACCATCAACAAAATCCTAGGCATAAGGATCTCATCCAAACATCTAAAAACCCTCTCATGACAAGTTGTTGCTTATAGATAATTCTACCGCACATCTAATGATCAATCTAATGACGAGCTGCTCCACCAACGAAGCCTCGGCCTAAGAATCTTATTCCTCAATCTACGGAAAAGATTTTTCAATCTAACAAGAAACCTCCTATAATCATCAAGTCCTCAACCACTTATAACACTTCTCAACGAAGGTACCATTATGGATCTTATCAAAACCTCATTGGAAAATTCTTGAAGAACTCAACTTTGCCTTGTAAGATTCCCCTTATGGAACTTATGCATACATATCATCATAATAGATTTCTTATCCAACAACTTCAAGCTTGAGAGGATTCCTAACAACTATCGAGGACCCCTCTAATGAATCTCCTCCTACTTCTAAGATTCACACCATAGAAACCGTGACTCCTCAAATTACCAAGGCACTCTCCCTAGAGTTCCCCGAGGATGACACAAGAAATGACAAATTCCACTTACATGTCGATGATCCTCCCCTCCTTATCGTGTCCTTGTCCAAGATGTCCAAATAAGTAAAGTCCTTGTGGATGAATACTCGGGAATTAATGTCACATTCTTTTGGTTAGTCAAAAACCTAGGATTTCCTTAGCAAAACCTCAAGCGAACACAAGTCGCTTATTATGGCTTTGATAAAACCCATCAAAACCCCTTGGATGCATTTGGCTCCCCATCACTATGGGACTCAAAACTATGCACACCAAGGTTTGGTCTTAGATCATCCTTTTTCCTATAGTCTCCTTTTGGGTCGTCCATGGACGCATCTCATGAGAATTATTGCATCTTCCTAAGCCAATGCCTTCAATTTATCCATGAAAACCAAAAATACAAGCACGAGGTTGATCCACCCGTGGGGCATCCCCATTCCTCGTCTTAACAAAGCATTTTGGATTCTTACCACATCAATTGTGCATAGTGTACCATTCTTGAAATCTATGACTATCAACCCGATACCAACGTCACTCTTTCTAAGTCAAATGATGATAAGCCTAATGAACTCCAAAATACATGTAACAAAAACAAGTTACCATAATGTATTACAGATTGGCTCCTACGTCTCTCTTTCCAAGAGATCGCTCTCCTCCCATACTTGAAGCCAAGATTGAGAAATACCCTCCTTGTAACGCTAACAAAGCTTCTTACAATCAAGAAAAGGATCTTTATGAATGCAACAAATTTGAAATTGCCAAAATGTTCCAAGAGATCGCTCTCCTCCCATTCTTGAAGCCAAGATTAAGAAATACCCTCCTTGGACGCTCGATTTAAACTTCTTACAATCAAGGAAAGGATCTTTATGAATGCAACAAATTTGGAATTGCCAAAATGTTCCAAGAGCATCCACCTCTCTCTCCTAGATCATTTAGTAATCTTGGCATCATTGCCAAAGAACCTCTTAACAAAACTAATACCTCCAACCACAAAGTGACACACAAGCATGCACTATATTGCCCTCTTAGGACGACAATTACATCATGTCTCATGTAAAAGATAGACACCTTGATGCTCTCCACTATCAAAAGAACTTCACTAGAATGCATGGTTTCAATGATGAAGCCAACATGTTCTCCACTTTTTATGACATCAACCCCCTCATCATTTGATACTAGCGACTTACTTGAGATAGAAAAACTCTACATTACCATCCTCCACCTAATCCACTCCTAGAAAACACCAATTGGGTCATTGAACAAATTTCAAGATTTGTTGTAGAGCATAAACCTAAAAATCGGACAAATCTAATTGCATTGTTCCATTGCCGCCGCAAAGCACAATGTAGTTCACAAAAACCTGAAACAATAGGCTACATCAGCCATCCTTCCTAGAAACATGATGTTGTTTATTGTTCCTCCCCGCAATAGACTGTGTCAACCACTCTTTAGAAAACCCCGGTGTAGTGTTCCCAAAACACAACCCAATTGTGTCGACCAATATAATCCCATTAGGGTTGATGCCATTTAAAATCCTATTGAATCTTCCTCCAACCAAGCAAAAATCACTCTTAATGCTAGGGTGATAGACGTCGGAAAATAAGGTCAAAAGTGTAAGTGTAATAAGAAACTATATGTTGACCTCAAAATCAATGTCAAGTATAACGGTCCTTTACCCACATTTGACAATGATGAGGCCATTCTCAAGCTACTCCACACATGAGAAGACTACTTACCCCATCAACAAACATAAACTTGGTAATTTTACCATGAAATCTCCTTTATTCGTCAATTTCATTGCCAATGTCGACCCGATAAGCGATGAAATTTCCAACCTACCCAATGCCCCCTATCATTTCCAAGATGGCAACTCTATGCTTGCAGAAGGTACTCTCAATGTCCAACTAAACGATGATGGTGACTCCCACGTGGTTATGATTGGGAATTGTTTTCCTCGTTTACAAATGCAACATCAAGTAGCCCTTCTCAAAAGCGAGGTATTTGCTTGGAGTTATTATGACAAGCTTAGAATTGATCCCGAGATTGTCGTCCACAACATCGTCATTTACCCCATTGCCACTCTATCAACAAAAGATAAGAAAATTCAATCTGAAAATTTCTAAACATTGTCATAGGAGCTCATCAAACTTCTAGATGCCACATTTAACTGACCTCTCAACTATACCAAATGGGTCTCCAACATTGTACTCATTCGTAAAAATGCCATCTTATCTATCTACATTCGCATTGAATTACAAAACATTAATTTAGCTTGTTCTAGGAATAACTTTCCTCTACCATCCATTGACACCATAGTCGACGCTTACTACCGGATATGAGATGTTATCCCTTATGGACGAGTTCGCAAGCTACAATCATATCCAAATCACTACAAAACATCAACATAAAACCACTTTACAACCAAGTGGGGAACCTCCTCTTTTCAACAATTTCGTTGCCAATGTGGACCCGATAAGCAATGAACTTGCTAAACTACCCAATGCCCCTATCATTTCCAAGATGGTAACTCTATGCTTGTGGAAGATACTCTCAACATCCAGCTCAACAATGATGACGAATCCCTTATGGTTATGATAGGATATTGTTTCCCTCATTTATAAGTGCAACATCGAGTAGTCCTCAAAAACAAGGTATTTGTTTGGGGTTATACCGACAAGCCTAGAATCGATCCCGAGATTATTGTCCATAACATTGTCACTTACCCCAATGTCACTCTCGTCTAACGAAAGATAAGAAAATTCCCACTTGAAATTTCTAAACTTTGTCATGAGGAGCTCATCAAACTTCTAGATGCCAAATTCATTTGACCTATTAACTATTTTGAATGGGTCTCCAACATCAGTACCCATCAGTAAAAAGGTCGCCTTAGCTATCTGCACTTGCATTGACTTACAAAAGATTAATTTTGCTTGCCCTAAGGCTAATTTTCCTCTATCATCCATAAACACCATAGTTGACACTACGGCCCCCTTATGGAAGAGGTCTCAAGCTACAATCATATCCAAATCACTCTTAAAAATCAACAAAAAACCACCTTTACAACCGATTGGGGCACATATTGCCACATGAAGATGCCCTTCATTCTTTAAAACACCGAGCTACTTATCAACGTGCAATTACACACATCTTTCATGATTTAATCCATAGAACTATTGTAAGGATATGTAGATGATCTTCTAGTCAAATCTCAACATGCAAAAGATCATGCTCATGACCTTGGGCTTAGCCATTGAGCGCCTCCGGAGTACAAGGTCCGTCTTAATCCCGGTAAATGCATCTTTTGTGTCACTCTAGGAAATCTCTTGGGGTTCCTCATCTCCAAACAAGGAATTGATGTGGACCTACAAAATTAGAGCAATCATTAATATGCCTCATCCGACACCCATTCTCGACATTTGCATTAGGAAAGCTTTGGTCAATTTGATGGTTCAATCTCTAACTAGTTTTGATAGCCTCCTTAAGAAACGTGTTAAGTTAGAATGGAATAAGGACTATCAATAAGCATTTAACTGTATGAAGAAATCCTTCCTTAACATTGCTACAACCACCTTCTTCCAATCATCCCCTCATCCTCTATACCTCATCTACCCCTATATTTATTGGGGCAATGTTGGCACAAGAGGATGAGAAGGGAAAAGAACACGCTTTCTACTATATTAGCCAAGCACTCCTCAATTATGAAACATGCTACACCAACGTAAAGTCTCTGGTTAGCTATATTTTTCCATTTTTAAGCTTTGATGTTAAATGCTTTATCAAACAGCCTATGTTACCATTCATATCGATCCTCTCCACCAATTTTCCACAATCGACCTACTTACGGACCATTTTGAAAAGTGGATGGCATTCATGGAGTTTGACTTGCAAATTATCACACAAAAGCAATCAAGGGCAAGTGATTGCCAATCAATTTACTTCGCTCTAATCCTTGTCGACCAACATATCCAAGACGTCTTATCCAATGAAGATGCCCTCATCATCGAGGGCACGGACCAAACCCTTAACCTTATAGACTACCACGAAGACACATGGACCCTGCACTTTGATGGAGCCAAGTATTTGCAAGGAAATATCGTTCCTTTCTCCTTTCACCTCCACTTTGACATTACTAATAACATGGCCAAATATGAAGCTCTTGTTCTTGGAATGTGTGTCGCCATTTCTTCTAACATCACCTATCTAGACGCTTTGGGAGATTCACAACTTGCTTATAGACAATTAGGTGGAGAATACCAGTGTAGAAGTGAAAACCTTAAAGCCTACCACAAGATAGTTACCAAGTTAGCTACAAATTTTACATCCTTTATAATAGAATCAATCACTCAAGATCATAACTTCGCCGCCAATTCCCCGAGCTTCCTCTACATCTCATTTTCGACCCCATAAAGCACTTCATGATAACCAATTCCAAGTTCAAATCCAGAAATCTCCTTCAATCTTACCTTCCCCGATATTGTGCTCTCATTTGTCACATCGAAGTTGTCCACAAAAGGGCATAGTGCATGGTACAAAGATATCATCCAATTCCTTGAAAAGCATATTTATCCTCTAGATGCCCACCGCCGAGAAAAACTAGAATTTGGAAGAAATCTTTCAAGTATGTGCTTAAAAATGGTTTTCTCTACTATCGTAGCTTCAAGTGTATCTTGCTCCATTGTGTTACCAAGAACGAGGTCCCTCCTCTCCTTGAGCAAGCACATGGGTTTGTGAAGGCCATTGTAGAAGCATACATGGTATAGCTCGCATATGCCTACGTAAGGGTTACTACTGGCCTACCTTAGAGGCGATGCACATGTTCTTGTAAAGAAATGCAAACCTTGCTAGTTCCATGATGATCTCATTCATTCTCCCTCGGAAGTCCAAGCACTTGAAGCTACCCGAGCCTTCAACGGTGGGGATTAGATTGCATTGGAAAGCTAACCCGTTCACTAGACGAACACACTTGGCTATAGAATATTTCATGAAGTGGGTCGAGGCCATGCACCGCACCGATGTGATCGAGCTATAATCACAAATTCATCCTTAACCAAATTATCTACCACTTTGGAATTCCACAAACCATCATTTCTAACAATGATGGAATTTCAAATGCAAAGAAATGAAATAACTTTGTGCTAAATTCAAAATTAAGCACAAGTTCTCTAGCCTTTATCATCCTCATTGTAATTTATTGACAAACAAATGTACCAACAAGATTTTTAATAAAATCTCAAGAATACCAATCGGGGCTCCCGTAGCGATTGACACCTTAAGTAATACCAAATGCAAAGCAATGAAACAACTTTGTACTAAATTCATAATTAAGCACAAGTTCTCTACCCCTTTTCATCCTCGGTGTAGTGACCGACAACACAATCTACCAAGAAGGTTCTCAATAAAATCCTCACAGTACCAATCGAGGCTTTTGTACCAATTAGCACCTTAAGTTGTACCCAACACCTTGGGCATAGCGCACTTGCATTTGTACTTCCACCGGGCAACTCCTTTCTCTTTAGTCCACGACAATAAAGTCGTCCTACCCTAGAAGTTACCCTCCTTCACATTTCTCTTCATGGGATCATGCCCGTGAGGAATGTCGAGAAACCCATCTTCACACTCTCGATTTGTTAGATGAATAATGCTCCAATGCTCTCCAACATAATTGTCGCATTAAGCTCGCATTGCAAAACAACATAACAAACTTGTAAAACATAAAAAAATTGAAATCGGAGAACTGGTTCTCAAATTAGATTACATCCATGATGAGGAGGGAAAATATGCCCAAAAATTGTGAGGTCCATATCTAGTTAAAGATATCTTAGGACCAAGCACTTATCGACTATAAACTAACAAAGGTCATATCTTCAAGGAACTCGACTAACGCTCAATTCCTAAAGAAATAGTATTCTTGATCTTTGTTTATCACCTTGCTTGTACACAACTTTACTTTCATTTGTTTTGTTTAGTTAGATATGTTTAGCATAATTTTATATTCTCATGTTTGGATTATAATTTATTGCACTAGCATGGTACTAACATCTTATGTCTCCTCTTATAGTTTCTCTTATTTCTTTTGCTTCTTAGCTTTATCATTTCTCCTTCACTTTACCACCCTTGGCTTTTACCCACTTTACTCTCATTTTTTTACTGGATTGTTAGTTCGGCTAATTCACTTCCCTACTAGCACCTCACAACCTATTATTTTTACAAGACTGCTAGTTTAGTTGATTCATTTCCCAACTAGCACCTCACAGCCTCTTATTTTTACAGCACTATTAGCTCAGTGGTTCATTTCCCGACTAACACCTCACAACCTCTAATTTCTATAGGACCATAGTTAGAGTTGCATGGGCACGGATATAGACAGCTAATTTCCAAGACCCCTAATATGAATATGGTTGGATACAGCATCCATAAAAAACACATATATACCTACATGCATATATATATTAAAGGCATAGAACACAAATTTTTCAAACAAATATAATTATATAAGTTGTAAAGAGGAAACCTTCATTACTAATTAAAAATATAAGATCATCACTGCAATAACCCAAAATGTTTAAGGATATAATAATTAATTTTATCACCAATGCTATCAAAAATGCGGTCACTATTCTCCTAAAACTGGAGCTCCACATCCTCAAGATTCTCCGAAGGAAAGGGCCATGATAGTTTGATTGAATCCCACTTCCCAAACCGAATGAAGATGCACCAAAGGAACCGCCTGTTGTGTCAGAATCATTGAAAATGGGATTGGGATGTATCAATGTATTTAAGGATACATCGATATCATTCATCTCAAGTTGCACATCATAAAGCCTAATAGGTTTATTCTTGTAGTTTGAGCTGGAATGGGACAGGGAGCGAAGATTAGAATGGACATACACTGGTCTTCAGCCTTACTAGCTGCCAATTTATTATGCTTCACATAATGGAAGAACTAGAAACCTATTTTAAAAGATGACGTCACAAAGTTACATATAGAGGCAAAAAATAGACCAAGAAATTTTTTTAATTTTGAATATAAAATGCAACCATGTAACAAAAGCCTAATTGACAGTTTTTTGCAAATGTTTAGTTGTAGCATGATGGTAGTTCCATGCCATTTTTTTGCAAGTTGTAGCACCATAGTCGTTTCATCACTTGATAGGGTCCATTTCTTTCTTATCCGCCATTGTGTGAACACTACATAAGTCCCATATGGAGATGAAAACATTCCAAATTCCTCAAATCTTTGCTACAACTTTAAGATCTGTATACATCTTCTTAAAGGCCTTTCTATATCCATCAATTACCTCTACATCCATATTTGGTGTTGTTCTATTTGGCATTGCCAACATCTCAGCATGGTAGTATTTGGGATTCAAAGCATATGCTAAAAGCTGCAAAGGGGTTGTCATTTTATCCCACCTTTTTTTGACAATCTCATATATTTGTTTGTAGAAAGTTTCAGAGGGGTCTAGCTCTTTTGCCATGATAATGTCTCTAATTTGCTCCACCATTTTATCTATGCAATCATAAATATCACCCAAGATTAGTTCATTTGTGTCACAACATCAAATGAGGACATATATTGGCTCAACAAAAGACAACAAATACTCTACTTGGGCCCACCAATCATCATCAAGAATGATATTCTGCATATTGTTTGCTCTCTGTTTGGGATGCCTCCAAACTACTCAGACATCACTAATGACCATGCTTTTCAAGGCTTGTATTATGTCTTGGGCCTCTTTAAAACAATGTAATGTGCAGCAAAGTGAGTCTCCATCACCTTCAAGTTGAACATAGATTAATTTTAAACAAATAGAATTATTATTAAAACAAATTGGCGAATGACCATTTGCTAAAAGCGATTTTTTAAAATCTTAACTTTGAAGTAAAATTAAGAATTTTGAAACTAAAGCTTGAAATTTGAAGACTTACCTTTAGCAACTCGAACTTAGTGAACTGTCAATAAATGGCTTGTGAGATGTGATTACAAATAAACATTTGAGTTTTTTTTGCCTCTTCATGTATCTTTTGTATCCACTAGATTTTGCCAATTTTTTGCATTTTTAGGTTCAAAGAACAAACTGCACAAGGTGTTCACCAAATGTGAGAATATCAAGCCTCTACGACCAGCCTTGCTACTCTACATACTTTGGCATTATCTGTGACGAAGTGGACAACATTTTTTGGCCCCGCTAATGCAATTGCCTCAATAAAAATTTTGGCAATAAATTGGGTGTCCTTCTCATCACCCTTGCATTCAACTACTTTTAAAAACATTGCTCTCTTTGGGCTCATTTAACAATATTGATCAATGGCATGTGACACACTTCCATCCATCGCAAATGATGGACATCCCCGAGATACGCCATGAAGCTTAAATTGTCTTCAACGACTATCAATAATGTCTATCTTTGGCTAAAAGGGTGGTAAGAACCTTTGCATATCCTTTGCTTTAGTATCCTTTTGGTGCCTAATTGATTGACCCAACCATCTCCTGCCAATATGGAGAGGATACAACATTAAATGCAATGCCATCTGCATACAAGCAACAAAAAATCATTTGATTAATATCCTCCCGACTCAGTAAATTGAATGATTTTTCAAGAGGCCCCAAATTGCTCCTCTTTTACCCCGTGAGTGATCCTACCTATGGATACAAACGGGGCCTATATGAAGTTCCTTGACCAAGCCCTTCAAACGGAGTGGACCTCTGGTTTTCCGTTTGAACATTGACCATCTTGTCATCTTGCTCTTTTCAATATTTTGCAATTTTTTCAGTTGATAACCCCTTCCCTAGTCATCCATCAACATCTGGAACAAGGCATATAACATACCCGAGATATGAACCTTTGCACACCTATTCGCATTTTTGGCAGATCCATTCATAACTACCATACCCTGAGATTTTGTTTACAATAGTGACATATTTCCACAATTGAGATCTAGGGTTGGATTTGATTCGCTTGTCATTCCCTTCCCTAACATTCAATGCCATAGTTTACTCTGTAAAAGACAAAAAAATTAAATTCCAAAATTAAAAACGACTTAAAATTCAAATATATATGTATATATACCACAATACTTTTCAAAACAATAAATGCACAAATTAAAAACAAAAATAAAAGTTAATATGATTTGTATGTTAACAAAAATAATTTTTGAGAACCAACTCATATTAAATAATATATATAAAACATTAATGTGTTATATATTAACATAATAATAATTATAAAAACAAATCATATTCATTTTTATGACTTACAAAAATAATAATTACAAAAATAAATCAAATTAATTTTAAATTCATAAAAATAAAATATATATAAAATAAAACTAAAATCAAAATATAAATGAAGAACAAACTATAATAATATATATTAAAATAAAAGCTGAAAGTGAAAAAGTGATTAAAATTTAACATTATAAACAAAAATATAAAAAGCATAAGCTATACATGTTTAACCTCCCTCCTCCCTCGACAACATCATTGCTTCCCTAAACAAACACCTTTGAATGTTGCACCTTTACATGTTGCGAATGCAATAGGATATGCAATAAAACTAGCGCCCATGAACCCTTCTACCCTAGACGCGATCATGCAAAGTTTTTGAAAAATAAAGATAACACAATCACCACTCACGCTCATTAGTTTGTCTTCCAAATTTAGTTTCCCATGGTCTTCCAAACGTCTTCTATGATCTATGTATTTTAAGCCCTGATAACAGAATTGGTACTGCAAAATAATAGATTTTTTTAAATCAAGCCCTAAAAATCAGTCATCCGCTAGAAAGGATACATCTAAAATACCTTGTGTCCATACTCGAATGTATCCAAAATGGCCCATATTCGGGCTTGATATGGGGTATGGGCAGATGGTATCCAGGTCGTACTCGAGCCATACTGTGCACATACAAGTTTCAGGCACGTTGATACGAGTGTCCAAGCAGGGGGAGGGACGTATACTACAACTCTGATGTTAGTTTTGTTGATTCATTTCCTAACTAGGGCCTCACAACCTCTTGTTGTTACAGGACTGTTAGTTTGGTTGATTCATTTCCCAAGTAGCACCTCACAACCTGCACTCCATAGCTTCAACATCTTACTGCCTACCGCTTGGTTTCATACACTTCATAATTTTATCTCTTATTTTTACCCACCTACTAGGTTTTTACGCTTCCTAGCATTTACAACTCTTGCTTATTATCTATTATAGTACACCTCTTTGCTTAAAGTTTGTGTTTTGCATTGTAAGACCTTAGGGTCTTCCTCACGAACACCCATTATGACCAACTTGTTACCTAGGGGTAGCGAGGTGTCCTCTTATAAAGATATAACAATGGTCAAGATTGTCATTTTTCTCCTATAGTCAATTGTGCTCTTTGTAGCTCAACTCTTACGATCTATCTACTTGTCTTTCATCTATGTTTTATCTTCTCTTTTGACCAAAAATACTCAAATTTTTCCTTCATTGTATCACTCCTTTATACATCATGATTGGAGCAACCCAATCATAGCTCATTATCTACCCTTTATACTATACTCACTATTGAGCACATAGAGGTCAGTTTCAAGATAGCACTCTTTTCTAAGGTGCAATTCTAGGAGTATCTAAGCATCATGGTTTGTAGGTTCTCCTTTATAACGGCTAGGTGTAAGCTCTCTAATGTTAGTCATATTTCATACCCATTGGATCAGCCTTTCGAATTCATATGGAGGAACATTGAAAACTAGAACATATAAAAAAAAAAAAAAAATCCATATTCTCAAAAGAAAATCAAGAAAAGGCAAATTATTGTTATCATAAATATTCAATCACAAACAAAAAGACGTGACATCATTTTGGAACACTTCCTATCCTAATTGAAAGCAAAAACTCCATAGATCCCCTTGTTCTGAGAGATTGAGGTCCTTTGGGATGCGGTAAGTTTTTCGACTAGGGTAGGAGATAACATATCTATCTCTTAGTGCCCCTACCTTTTCATGCCAATACCTAATCCTCGTAGTACGGCTATAACTCCTTAAGTGAGGTCCTGCATGAATAAGGAAAATGTTGTGGGAAGTAAGAAACCATTTACTATTCTCGCATCGAAACCATTTACTATTTTGGCATCTTATAGATTGACATGGGATATCCTTATATTTCACTATTTTTCCTAAGCCAAAACCTACATATTCAAGTTCCTTCACTCCTCGATTTCAAAAAATCTTTGTCTTGCCAAGCTAATTAAAGTGTCTTGATTACAATAAAGAACTTTGTTTTCACTTGGGTGATACCCATTTTTCCTCCTTTTTACATTATCCCCTTGTTAAATGGGCTAGATTCTAAGTCCCTCCCATCTTCTTTGCATCCTCTTCTCCATTTCTTTTAGGACATGTTAGCATTGTGACAGATGTTAGGGTTTAAGGACATTCCATTATACCATCCCTACTTTAGTTTCTTATGCATCTTTAGGCTTTCAAGATGCTCTCTCTCAATCATTGTTATCTTCTTTCTTGGATTTCTCTTAGTTACATTAGGGATTCTAAGTGTCACATTTTATTGATTCATTATTTAAGGCCTACTAGATTGGTTGATCAATTTCCCAATCATCACCTTTTGACATCTTTCTAGGTTTCCCGGACCTAATTCAGTATTTCCTTTATAAGATGAACCTCACATAGTCCTACTTATCTACCTTTATATCCTACCTATAATCTGTGCTTTTCCATGCCCGGTAGATAGGTTAATTTATTTCTTGACTAGCACCTTTTTGGCACCTTCTAATTTCCTCGGACCTGATTTAGTTTCCTCTTCATAAGACTATATAAACCTGACCTAGACCATTACTTCACCTATTTTACACTTTATTACCTTCAAGTCTGCTAGTTTGGTTGATTAGTTTCTTGCTCCGGCACCATTTATCGCCTCCCATGAGCTCTTTTCCATATTTTTCGTATAACTACTTATTGGCTACTTGTATATGCTTGCATTTTATCCCCTTCTAGTCTTGTATCATTAGGGTTCCTCAATAGATTTGTGCCCTCCATGGTCAAGACAAGAGATAACGTGTGTCACTTTTGCGGAAAAGTAACTTGAGGTAAGTATATTTTATTTGGTTGAGTTCATATTTTTATTTATTACTTCACTTACAATCATTTCTTTTGATTTCAGTGTAACATGTTCTTTTCTTGAAGACCATCTTGAGTTGCACTCCTACGACACACAATGATCTTTGGTCAGGATATATGTATACACATTATTTTTCATTCTTACTAACAATTTCTCTTTGCAAGCCATTAGTACATTAATTTCCCTAAGTGCGTGCCTTAAAGTGCATCACCGAGAGCAGGATTGGGCTGGTTAGTGGTACTTGTGTGAGAGACGTGCAGTCCTATATGCCTTAAGATTATCATGCCCCTTGACCATCTCCTTATTATCCTCTTGCAATGTTCTTCACACCTATTTTAAGCACCTGTCAAATCCTCATAAGATCACCTTCACATCTACTCCCAAGTGTTTGCTCCACTCCTACCTTTTTTTCCCATAAGACCCGCATGTAGGCAGTTGCAAGCCGATGGTTGATAGCGTCTAGCAGAACTTTCTATAACAATCAACTACGCCAACCACGGTCATTGCCATCACAGCTATGAGGGTATGTGACTTCAAGTTATGATCCCCTATTTGTAGGCATCATTGAGGTCATTTCTCCAATAATCATATCATCACTTATTGGTCTACATGCACTTGCCAAGCTACTCTTAAAGGTCTTCAAGGTTTAGGTCTAGTCATTTTTACACTTGGAGGTCATCTTTGGAGCACTAGGTCTAGGATACTCGAGAATAGGAGCAGCGCCAACAAGGTTTATCGACTTTGGAGTCCCCAAGTTTGTTTTTCTTAGATCTTCTCTCTCCTTGTGGTTGCCCCACATCAACTCTCTCATAAGGTGCTCCTAACCCTGCGGTGTTAATAATGGTGTCTTCAAAGAGACAAGTATCGTTAACCTTCCTTTTCTTTTATATATATCTTAATTTGATTGATTTATGATTTATGTATCATGCATATAGACTAGGATAGAGTAGCATATTTTGTCTACTGCATTATTCTTATTATTGGCCCTTGCCTTTCATCAACCACTTGGCTTATACAACCCTAGTTTAGATCCTTGGCATACACTTGCCTCCTTATTTATGTTTACAACCCTAGTGAAGATATCTTATATGCTCTTGCTTATCATCATTACCCTTACAACCTAGGATCCTAGTAAGAGCCCGCCCCATATCCTAGATTTAGGCTTCGGAACCCTACACTTTTGATAGAGTATGGATTATCGCTTTCTAAATCCACAACTCATACACTACATAGTTGCAATCTTGGCTTGTATGTAACCCTAGAATGGCCTTCTATCTATATCCTAACAATTATTATTGAGAAGTGCACGAGGACAATCTAATGACCTTCTTAGCCTACATAGAACTATGACCATTGGCGAAGAAGGTAGCTATGACAATTTTTGCGTGATAGAGTAAGGGGACGCTTATGGAGCAAATAAGCTCACGTGAGGAGTTGAGCAAAGAGCTATAAAAGGCATTAGAATCCTCATGAGAGGAAGAGAAGAGTCGAAGACCTTCCCAAAGCATCAAAATACCCCACAAAGAAAACAATACGGAAGATCTCAAGGAAGAAAGGAAAAGAAACAAGACAAAAAAAAAAGGACAACAAAGGAATTGGCGCAAAAGTAGACATTTGCTAGAGATAATCTTGAAGTATGGAGGAATAGAGGAATTTGGCAACGAACAAGGCTAGGCAGATGTGGACATTGAAATATTGGATGAGGGCTCCACCCTTCAACAAGCCAATAAGCATAAGAAGACGAAAAATTCTTTGATAGTGTCGCCTTACAAGAAATAGAAGAGGAACAGAGGTCAACTTTAGGCATTAGCATTGAACTTACAAGTACCCCTCTTGAAGGTTCCTATCATACCCCGATTAGACAAGAATGACCAATCAACATCCTTTCGCGAACGGGAACCCCAATGGTTCCCCATTGGCTTCCACCAACTCGTAGACAATCAAACTCTTGCAGTCACAATTGGCAAGGATCTGAAAGTTAGAGATTGAGATACCCAAGTGCACCATCACAACATTAGGCAATGGCTCAAATATGAACTAGGTATGGCTGGCCTCAAGTAAGCTTTTGATGCATAGTTCGCAAAGACCAAAGTGTAATCAATAGAGCATAATGTAGTTAACAAATGTTACTTTGCAATGTCAGCGAGGGACAAGCTACACCTCCAACAAGATAATGAGGAAAAGGCCGAGAAAATTTATGTGTTAGATAAGGCCATTAAGGTATGCTACAAATCACAAAAACCGCAAGACATAACTTAACGATGCAAGGACCTTTGGAAGGGTTAGCACTGGAGACCATAATGTGAGCCTAGGTGACTTCATTGGTGACAACACCCGTTGCAATATCAACAAAGGGCTGCGTAGGAGTTACAACGAGTGCTTGCAGAACACTAAAGCAAGCGAGAATGATCCCACGTGGGGCTAGAAGCACTTTGCCAAGAGAAATGACACAATGATGCAAACATTATATAAATTGAGGATATCGACCCAATCATCATGGGCAAACCAAAGAGTAGGATAAATACATGGTCATGGATGCATTGGTCAAGGTTGTGAAGAACTTGAAGCAAAAAGTCCTCTTTCACCGCCAATTTAATACCATCAAGGACCGTTGGACAACGCAATGACAATGCAGAAAAACAAGGTGAAGGACCTCGGCATTAGATTCAATGAGACCTACAAGAATACAGAGGTCAAAAGGACGAGATCAAGGCTGCGATAGAGCAGCTTGTGAGAGATATAATTGCTGTCGGGAAAGATAAAGACACTCCTTGCCCTAACCATGCAATGGAAGGGATTATTAGGAAGGGCAACAACAACAATTATGGAAAGGATATGTCAACAAGTGAATTGCTCACCAAGTTCTTAAAAGGTCCTACAAGAGTAACCATTTTTCCAAGGATGGACAAATGGAGTAGCATCGTGGGAATGGTGGCCCCAAAATTTTGGAATTTTTCCTAAGTATAGAGCGTGAAAGGACAAACGCCAAAGCACCGCCTAGGATTAGTGCCAAACATAGATACTAGAGGAGATGCATAATGCTAAACCTAGTAGGGTGCCCAAGGAGAGATGAGAGACAAGGAAGGGAACATCGACAAACACAAAGCCTCAAGAAGAATTGAGTGCCAAAGGAAGAAAGGGATATAAGGGAAAGAGTGCCAGGGATACAATGCCAAACCACAACCAAGGAGGAAGGAAAGAGGTCGGAAGATTTGACCGTTGACCATGCATGAACAATGAGGAAAGACAATGAATTGGTAGTAGCATGGGCCTAGTGTGGAGCAGATGGAGACACGCAAATTGCATTATCCACACACCATTCCTAAATTGCTCATGTATATGGATGTATTTGCTTCCTAACAAAGGGCTTTAAGGATGGATTCTTATTAATTGAGTATTGTTAGCAGACTGTTGAGAGGTTGGGGTGGTATTGAAGGTCATGGTTAGGTATGGACGGATGCTGCCATTTTGTAGCTAAGGATGTATGCCTTCGGGCGTAATGTTTGACTATGTATCTTCTTGTATTATTGTAATGAATCGGTTCTCTTATAGGTTAATATATAGCTTGAGTTTTTAAAACCTAAGTTTCTGCATTCGAATTCGTGTTCGAATTCGCTGATGATTAAATTCGTGAAAAATTCGCCGGTAAAAAAATCAGCGATTAAATTTGACTATGAGAAATATACATTTTTATTAAATATATAAAAACAAAAGATAAATTCACATTTCAAAAGAGAGATAATATCACATTTCATTGATTTCATTACTAATATATCTACAGGTGATCAAAGCTCATGATTATTTCAGAAGATTGCAAGAAGTTGCTTGGTCGAAAAAGGTGCAAAAATGGATTTTATGAAAATAAGAAAAATATTGCCATCAATGCGTAGAGCTTGAGAAAATATGCACTTTTAGAGAAAACGACACACAAAACGGAGCCACGAATGAAAGTTATGGCACATGCAAGTTTTTCTTTGCTACATCTTCCCGGACCCTTTTCAAAAATAGCAAATTTTTTCTGTCCTTATGTTTTTTTCACCAAAATCCAAAAAGGAAAAAATTGCCAAAAAAAAAAAAGCGAATTAAATCGCGATTTTCAACGCTATTAAAATTCGGTTAATTTCAAATTTTTTCCTTGAAGTTCGCGAATGCGGCAACATAGTTTAAAACTATGAGTAAATGCACTAGTTTCTCTTTTACTTTTAATATGCATACCGAATAGTGTAGGTGTAACTTATGATGTTGGAATGGTTACAAGTTATCTTTCTATAATGACCAAGCGATGAGTCCAACCCAACTCTTTGAAGAGATTCAAGAGAGTGTGCAAAAGTGACGCATCAGCACTCCCAAGTATCCACTAAATGCGTGGTTGTTTAGTTGAGTGCACCAATGGTAGCATTAAAATAGCCAACAATCATACTTCCCGGTGGGAGCCTTTTGGTTCCTCAAAATGTTATGTACTAAGAAGATGTGGTAATTCCTTTCTACCTTCTCTATTGTGCCATTCCCATTACTTTTCTATGAAAGGGGATCTCATTTAGAGTGAATACATGAAAGATCCCCGCCTATGATGTCCTTATTTTTCTGATTGGCTTAGGGCTTGGATCCTTGCTTACAACGTTAGGTAACAACAATAAAGCATAACCAACACTAATAGCTCCAAAGATCATGCAAAAATCAGATTTACTAACTGCTGCAATTATACTTCAAAAATGGTGACTAGGGTTTATTGGAAAAACCTCCACAAACATCACTCCAATAATTTTATTTCTATCAAAACTGATTTCTATATTATTAGCAGCCCAAATATGCATTAAATCTGATTTTTAGAGGCAAATAATGATTGCAAAATAGTTCAGAAATCTGCATAAAAGTCAGGCTGAAAATACCTCTTAAAACCCTCCAGAAAATTCTGAAATTTATTCCTCTAGATCCAAAAACAGCAATACAATAGACGGCATACAAATCAGATCTGGAAATACCTCTGAAATAGCATAGAATATCCAAAAAGTGAGTCGCCCAACACTAGAACAACTGATAACTGCTGCTGCAAATTTATTCTTCAACACACACTGCTGGAATAATAAAAATCTGTGAAGATCAATGGAATTCCCTGAGTAGAAATCCCTCACAATGCTCTTGGGGTTTTCGTCCACAAGAGTGATGAATCCTAGGGGTTTTCGTCCACAAGAGTGATGAATCCTAAGGGTTTTCGTCCTTGGATTTATTTGCAAAAAGCTCAAAGCTTCCAATGCAAGAGTGAAATATCAAATGAATCTGGAATGCCCTCTAAGCAGGTTGACTTCTTCTTTATAAAGGAAATGGGACCCAAGGTGACCTCCATCACATCCAATGAGCTTCTTTCCCTTTGTTGCACTCCCCTAGGCCAAGTCATATTTTCCCTTAGAAATTACAATTTAATTAAGTGCTTTTATTTAAATGCACTTTCCTAAAAGAAATAATATATTTCTAAGAACACCGCTTCTCCGCTTAGATGATTTAGTTCTCTATTGTTGTTCGGTTGTTCCTTATTGCTTCATTTGTCTTTGTCGGGCAACAGTTGTTTGGTCGTTGTGCATCAACTGTTTTTTTGCTGATAGGTCGCTGATTTTTGGTATTATTTTGAGCAGAATGTTTTTGCTATTGGGCGTTCATATTTTATCTGGATTTTGATCTTTTTGTGTTTTAACTGTATAAATCTGGCTTTTTGAGCCTTCTTGTACATGGGTATAGTCCCTTTCAAAAAACTATTTGCCAATAATAAAAAAAAGCACTTTCCTAAGTTCTATTTTAATGTTAAGTTTATTAATTTATTATATGTGCTTTTATAATGTTATATTTTAATTTTAGCACAATATAATAAAATTAATAAAACTTAAGTCACCCTTGAACTCACCCTTTGGTCGTCGGGTAGACAAAAATGGGCCAAAGGTCTTCAATAAAATTATTCAAGAAGGAAGGACATTACAATACATATATTATGATATCTACGGAGCTTGGTTATGCTTGCAAGTACTCGCCTAAAGTGTTTTTCTCTCTTGAGGCTCTCAACACTGCTCCTCTTTCTCCTCTACTATCCCTCACATAAAGGAGAAAGAGTTCAGCTTGTTACCTGACTTGGAGTGGAAAAGGGAGTTGTTTCCAACCTCTTTGCTCCATCTCTATGGATCTTTCATAATTGGTTATGAGTTTTCTTTGTCCCTAAAGACTTTCCTTTCTCAAATGAAGTCCATACCCGATCTCCAAAATAGATCTGCTCTTGCACTCTTTAGTGTCTTAGCTCTTTCCCGTGCTTGTTACATTGCAATGGCCTCGGCTTGAATTGTGTCTCTAAATTTTTCTCACATGATCCACCCTTTGGTGTGTCGATCCGATTATCTCAAAATGAGTTTGGCAGCCTTGGCCGTTCCAAGCTTGCATCTTCTCCATTCACACCTTCCTTCTTATCCATTTTCTACAACAAGTGGGGATTGTGACACTTAGCTAAGATGTCTCTCGATGGAGACAGTTGACTAGTGTATGTCCAGCCCTATACCATGAGTGTCAAATGTGCCCAAGCTCTCATCCCAAATATTTTAATACTCGATAGATGTGTAGTGCTCAGTTCCCTACTTAGGCTTTGTCATCCACTTATGGATGAGATGTAGTGGTACACCTCAACTTAGTGTCTATCTCTTCCCACAAAGTGCTTCGAATACTTGCACAAAGAATCCTGCATCCTCATGGAATTCATAGGTTTTGACATCCCCTAAGTGCCCCATACATAGAGTGGAACTTTTAGAATTGCAAGGTTTGCTTGTGCTATTGTGCACACCCCTAATTAGCCTTGTTATTGACCAATAAACACTAAACTTCATTGCAAGTTGGCAACCTTCATGAGTTGATTTCTTCCTATTTGGGGTCCTCATAGTTTGTCCAACTTGTGCCATATTCTGTTCTTGAGGTAGTAGTCAACTTCCCTATCCAAATCATGCTCTTGTGGACTGTCATGGCTGATATGCATTCCCAAAGTCAACAACTTGTTTGTGTTGCTCCCAAAGCACTTCATAGATGAAGTCACAAGTTGCATCGTAGTGCACTGCAATTAACATGTTATGGGATCCATGTCATTTCTGCAAACTATTTTCCCCTGCACACTATTTTCCTTGCATTGTGGCTCCTTACTTGTATGCAACACTAAGTGGTACTTCTTCAAGTTTTTGCCTTCCTTTTCTGCCTCTTACTTGCATGGACACCAAGAGGAAATGCTACATGTTATGAAACTACCATCTTCCTCGAGAAATGTTCAACAAATAGCATAAGACACAACTTTTCCATTTCGGCATTGACAATTCCTTCAGCCACGAGGCAGAAACTGAGAAATGGCATCCATTCGCAGCATGACGGAAGGAAAGAAATCTGAATTGGGGTTGAACATGATAGTGACACTCCCAACCTATAATGTCCCCTTTTAGATTAAAATAATTAATAATATTATTTAAGTTGGGCTTGGTCATTTCTAATCTTTCGGCAACTTATTATTACTATTATTATTAAACTAAGAAGTATTTTTATATACTTAAATAAGAAGTATTTTTATAACTTAAAGTAAAATTAATGATTTAATTAAGTTGGCCAAATGTATCTTTATGTTATATTATAAGGCAACTTATGTTTTATTATTAAAAATAAAAGCGACTTTTAAATAAAGTAAGTCGGCCACCAAAATTGAAGGAAAGAAGAAAGAGAAGTTATAAAAGGAGGATGAAGGGGTTCATTTGGGCATCTATCATCTATCTATCATCTTGATTTTAGGAAGTCGAGCACTTGTGCTTCTACTTTCAGCCATTGAGGACAGAAACCCTCCTTGGTATCCTATTGGGGACGAAAACCCTCAATAGATTACAGCAATTGAGGACGAAAACCCTCAATTTGTGCATTGGTGGCTTCATCCAAAGGTTGCGATTGGGCTCCACATTAACATTTCAGGGCTGCCTTCAAAATTTTCAGAGCTAGGGCATCATTTCAGTGAGGGCTTCAAGAAGAGATCCGATTTGAAGAGTTTTGAGTGTGGAACAGCCACACATTTCAATATTTGTGTTTTGCAAGGGTTTGTTGATCGTGTTTGGCCAATTTCAAACCCTCTCCTAGGGTAGCGACTTGCATAGTGGATGAGTTTGATGGTATCTAGTGCACGGCACTTCATTTCTTGTTGATATTTGGATTGCTCATAATTTCTAAGGCTGGTTGCATTTTTCAAATTGAATTTTGGGCCTTGGAATCTCAACTTCTAGCCATTTTTGTAAGTGGATCCACTGTTGTTGCAAATTTAATTAAATATACTCCAGCTGAGGGTTTTAAAGCTCATTTCTTAGCTTGTACTTGTTCTAAATTATTTATAAAATTTTCTACATGCTTTGGATGTTGTAAAAGTGGTTTTGGTGGTGAAATATTGCAATTTTCCTTCTGTTGTCATAAGATTTCAGACTGTTGTACCTTGCTGTCCAAAAATTCAGTTAACTATTATAAATTTCAGTTTGCTTTGAGTTGGGTTTGTGCCATTTCCCTTCTTTTTCAGTTTCATCCCGGAAAGGGACATTACAGTGGTATCAAAGCAAAGATCTTCCCAACCTGTGATTCAAAAGGAGAAGATAAAATGGCAGACATAATTTTTGATGATGTTAGGATTGAGAGGTTTTCCCAAGGGCAAGAGAGATTGGCTAATATGATGGCACAGCTGATCCATACCATGCAACATCTAAATGGTGAAGGAAGCTCTTCAAGGGAAAACAATAAAATCCAGCCACCAAGAACCATGAGTGATTCTTCATCTAGGTCATTCCGGCCTACTTTCCTTCCAAAAGAAGAAACCATTCCGGTGAGGGAAACTCAACCCTCCATAGTGGATGACATTGTTGCCAACTACGCTGAATATAGAGCCCTTCCAGTTGAGATCTAGAAAGAACTACCACTTGCCAACTTCATGGGATTGAAGAAAGATCGAGTTGGAATTGGACCAAGACCTAAACCACAAGCTACACAAGGAGACTTGCAACATGTCTTGAGGAAGGAAGAGGAAAATAATTTCCAAATGGTAATGGTGGAGCAAGAAGAACAATCAAAGTTGTTGGACATGGAGAAGGAGCAGCCCATGGAAGCCCTAGAAGCACCGGTCAATCTTCCTAACATTGCAAAGTTTGAGTCATTACCTTTTGAGAGTGATTTAAAGAGTTCTCCCTTAGTGATGAGGAGAGAGGAAGAAATCCTGGGGCATGAACCGAAGAAAGAAAAATCAGATCTGCAAGAAGGTTTTGAGGTGGAGTTCCAAGAAGACCATGTTGAGGGGCATGCACATGAGAAAAGGTTTTACCGGTTGCTAATGTTGATTTTCAGCTTGCTGGAATTTTCAGAACAACCTATGGGAAGCAAATTGATTGTGTTCATGACTTTAGCAAGAATCATGAAGATGTTTTATTGACTTCTAATGTTTGCATGCATCAACAAGATTCACTTGTTGAATGTGAAGAGTTCAAGGTGAAGGAGAATGTTGATCCTAACTCAGAAATTTTGAGTCACAAGGATGGAGGTGTTGAAGATATCTCAATCATTCTTCATCCGGCAAAGGAAGGTGAGCAAGTTGTGGACAGCCAAAGGTATGAAAGTGTTGTGGATTTGTTGCTTCCTACTATGTCATTTCAGATGTGTTGTCATGGACAGCATAGTGAAAAGGATGATAGAGTGAAGGATACAACTTGCAGCATAGGGCATATAGATCCTTTGATTCAAGTTCATAATTGTTTGTGCCAGATGGTGTGGGATCCCGGTAATATTCTGAGATCTATAAAGGGTAGCAATTCTGATTTCAATAATTTTGTTGCTGTTAATTTCATTGGGACAAGGAAAAAATCAGAATTGACTTCATATGAGTATAAGAAAAATACAGTGAATGATAATAGGATTCAGTGGTTGGAGCTCATGGGTCAAATGCAAGGAATCAAGGCATGTCACCACACATCTGATAGTACTCTCAAGGCAAGCAACAATGGGACAATTCAGAGTCCAGGTAAACAAATTCATATCATTCTTGTTGGGTTCAGATTTGATATCCGAACTATGATTGCATTGACAAATGCATATGACATGGTAATTGGCAATAAGTTGGCAAATGGTTGTTTTCTTTACAAGATCCATGGTATGCTAGATAAGGCAGCAGCTGTTTTTTCTTCTTATGTTGGTTTTGATTTAGTTGCTAGTTTACCATTCCACACGGGCATGATATCCTCCATATATAATAAGTTGTATTTGCGTGGAAATAATATCACATTTAAGGAAGGACTGTTTAACAGCCTCAAAGTGGAAAAGGGTAATGGTGATTTGTTGTGTTTGCATCCTCATGATCCGCCGGTTGTGGTCAACAGTCAAGAATGGGCAGCACAATGTTTGGTAAGATCTACAACC
This sequence comes from Taxus wallichiana var. yunnanensis, assembly GCA_018340775.1. NCBI lineage: Eukaryota > Viridiplantae > Streptophyta > Pinopsida > Cupressales > Taxaceae > Taxus > Taxus wallichiana. The sequence continues at coordinate 341,070,943 of CM031238.1, forward strand.
TCTTTTTCCGAACAGCAGTCATATCATGAGGTCATACCCAATATCACTTCCCTAAGGTGGTCATCAAATGTGATATTTGCAAAATGGAGCTCTCTTGTTGGAAGTCACCAACTATGCACAGTAGGGATAAGTATGGGCAGCGAGATACATGAACCAAGGGCCACTATGAAAGTGGTTTCCAATCTTAGATCTGTTGTTCTCAATATTTCCAGCCTCTTCCATTCTGTCATTACAGTCATAAAAGAGTTTCCAGCCACATGGTGGAAGGATTTTCAACCTGTCATCAATGTTGAGGTATGTACAGCTAATGCAGGGTCGTTTCCAGCCATTACAAATCAAATTTCAAGCGGGAAAATACAGTGTAACAGCCATGGTATGGAAAAGGACTCTTTGCTTGATGTTGTGTGTAGGAGGTTTCACCTTGTGGGGTCACTAAGTACAAGTTTTCCAGCCTACACATTGTTGTTTAGAGGGAAATTCCGAGCAACTTATGACTGTTACAGCCATTTTACAGCCCACATACAATATGATCCATGTTGTTTGTCAAAAGGTACAGCTTGGGAAATCATAAAAATGGTTATGGGTAACAAGAACCATGACCCATGGATCATTATGGGAGTTGTCTACAATTTTAGAACTGTTGTTACTCACACTACCAGCTTGTCCCATCCTCTATTTAAAGTCATAAAGGCAAATTTTGTCACTTGGGAGATGTATTTCCCACCCATTGTCATTATTAAGGTATTTGCAGCTGATACAAAATGGTTCCCAGCCTTTACATTCTTGATTTTGAGTAAGGGAAACCAGTTTGAAAGCATGGTTCTATATTCTGTATGGTCACTTTGACAAATTCATGTTTTGGGATAATGACATTTGTCATAGGCAGTCATAGATCTGCAGGTACAGCATTGGGTGTCATGGTAAGAATCATTGGGATTGTTGTCATCATCATTCCCGCTATTGCAGTACATCATTTGCAGCCACACAGGAGTTTCATTTTATGACTATTGATGGAGTATTTTCAGTGCTTATATGGTGTTTCACAACCTCTATATGGCTCACAATTTTGTTTTTTGCAAGGAAGTCCCAACTATGTAGCAGTTCTGCCATTGACATGCCGTTCTCTAAAACATCAGAGCTGGAACAACTGTTATCAGTCATGCACAACTGCAAGAATACACATTTTACGAGGCTTTTATCATGGAAACCTCAAGGAGCAAGAATCAGAGTAGCACAACACAAGCATGAGGGATGTATGAAGAAGACTTCAAGGGCAGCTACAACATGGGATTGCAAGCTCCCAAGGTTGAATTGGGATCCAGGTATTACAGAGATGGAGCGGTGAAGCTTGCAATTGCTTGAAGGCAAGAAAATTTGGGAAGGGTTTACTATAATGTCCGCTTTTCTAGATTAAAATAACTAATAATATTATTTAAGTTGGGCCTGGTCATTTCTAATCTTCCGCAACTTAATAATAATATAAGTATTATTAGAAAAAAACTTAAAAGTAAAATTAATGATTTAACTAAGTCGGTCAAATGTAACTTTATGTTATATTATAAGGTAACTTATATTTTATTATTAAAAATAAAAGTGACTTATAAATAAAGTACGTCAGCCACCAGGATTGAAGGAAAGAAGAAAGAGAAGTTATAAGAGGATGAAGGGCTTCATTTGGGGCATCTATCATCTTGATTTTAGGAAGTCGAGCACTTGTGCTTCTACTTTCAGCCATTGAGGACAGAAACCCTCCTTGGTATCCTATTGGGGACGAAAACCCTCAATAGATTACAGCAATTGAGGACGAAAACCCTCAATTTGTGCATTGGTGGCTTCATCCAGAGGTCACGATTGGGCTTCACTTCAGTATTTCAGGGCTGCATTCAGAATTTTCAGTGCTAGGGCATCATTTCAGCGAGGGCTTCAAGAAGAGATCCGATTTGAAGAGTTTTGAGTGTGGAACAGCCACACATTTCAGTATTTGTGTTTTGCAAGGGTTTGTTGATTAGTGTTTGGCCAATTTCAGACCCTCTCCTAGGGTAGCGACTTGCATAGTGGATGAGTTTGATGGTATCTAGTACATGAGGCACTTCATTTCTTGTTGATATTTGGATTGCTCATAATTTCTAAGGCTGGTTGCATTTGTCGGATTGAATTTTGGGCCTTGGAATCTCAACTTCCGGCCATTTTTGTAAGTGGATCCACTTTGCTGTTGCAAATTTAATTAAATATACTCCAACTGAGGGTTTTAAAGCTCATTTCTTAGCTTGTACTTGTTCTAAATTATTTATAAAATTTCTACATGCTTTGGATGTTGTAAAAGTGGTTTTGGTGGTGAAATATTCCATCATGGGTTGATGTGGGAAGAAGGTTTCAGCTGAAAGGAAGGAGCAAATCAGATTTGGTAGCCTCAATTTGGATAAGATTCCATGTGAAATATGACTGTGGTGAATTGTTTTCAGCCCCTCCACAATCTGATTTGCATTTGGTAATAAGAGAGATAGCTAGTCACGCTGATTATGCATCCATTTCTTGCTTTATGATGGAAACTACATCAGTTTGCAGGGATTTTAGTACAATTGAGCATGCAAAGAAAGATGTCATTGTTGTTTTTGAAGTAGAAGATGATGAAGATTTCCATGGGGAAAGGGGCAGTAGAGGTATGAGTTTGTTTGGGTTGAAGCTCCTTCATTTAACAGGCACAAGATCCAGATTATGGGAGCACTACAGCATGTTCCTTTACCTTGATATGATGATACTTGGGCATATGAGTTTGCAATTGCTTGGGGACAAGCAATTTCGGGAAGGAGGACTGTAATGCCCCTTTTTCGAATTGAGGCCTAAATATGGACTTCTTGCCATTCCCTTTTCGTGGCAAAGAAAAATTATTGAAAGAAAGGAATTGCATTTCATTTCAGTTTTCCTTTATTAGATTTAATGTTTTCTTTTAAGTGTTTTCCTTTAGGAGACAGTCGGTTGGGTTTGGAGAGAATAAAGAAGCAATTAAAAGATAAAGTGAGGCTTAAGAGGTCGGTCCTCTTCTATTTGGCCTTTGGCACCAAGGGAAGGATATAAAAGGGACTTAAGGACTTCATTTGCAATCATCTTTTGGCGCATTTTACATATACAATTGGTTTGTTGGGCTAGTTGCTCACTACCTTTCCACTTGAGGATGAAAACCCTCTTGTGTGGCATCCAAGGAAGACGGAAACCTTCCTTGAGGCTTGGTGGAGGACGGAACCCTCCATTTTGAGTTGAAAACATCAAAAAGGATTGCAAAAGGCTTTACATCATTTTTGGAGCTCTTCCCTAAGGAGCAACTAGGGTTTGAAGCTGGTTTGGTGCTTTCTAGGGCACAAATTTCAAATCTGATTTTATATTTTGAATCTCCATATTTTATAAGGCCGGAATCTATATTTTTGTGATTTTTGGTGGAGATTTACTATTTTTCCTAGCCCTCGGTTTGGCAGGACTGCTCTTTGTTATAAATAATTAATTTCCATTGTGCTAATCAGATATTTCTTCAATCTTTTGATGTATTTGTGATGTATAAATATTGTCGTGGCTAGATAAATTATTTCGTGGCATTCTACATTGATTTGCATAGTGAAAAGTGGACTTGAATCTCATAGGCAGTTCGCTGCCCTAGGAAACTGCTGATTTTGAATTGGTTAATCATTCTAAGTATTCTTAGCTACTTTCAGATTGTTGTGTGTACTTGAAGGTGTTTTCAGATCAGATTTATTGGGGATAGTTGGTAAACCCCTTTTCTCCATTTTCAACCCAAAAAGGGACATTACACATACATCATCCAATCATCCAAATACCCCTACCAAAACTTGTGGATAAAATCTTGAACGCTTCTACCGCAATAAACAAAAATACAACACGTGCATTCTTGAACCTAAATGGCATCACATTATAAGCATCAAATCCTCATTCGATAGCAAACGCGTTGTCGTTTCCTTATCCTCTTCTACGATTTAACCTTGGTGATAGCCTAAAAATCCATCTCGTAAAAAAGTAGATCTTACACCCCGCAACTCCTTCCAACACTTCTTCTCGTAAATGGAGTTGGGAACATACCCCGCACATATGCATCATTCAACATCCTATAATCCACGCATATGAGTATTCTTCCATCTTTCTTTATGTTGAACAACATCGGACTTATCTAGTTTGACTCCTCGATCAAAAATACGATTCTTGCGTTGAGCATCTTATCAATTTTCTCCTTTACTTTCACACACACGTGTTTGGGTTCATTCTATACGCTCTTTTCTTCACATGCCTTGCTCTTTCACACAACTTAATGTGCACCTTCCCTAAACTTGGGCGTAACCCCTTCATTTATAAATAGTTCTTTGGGAACTAGTGTCCTTATACTCCACTAATTTTGAGAGGAAGGTAAACACAACATCACCCCAATAGTCTCCTAAGCTTGCCATCCGAGAATCATCCTCCGTACCTATATTCACCTCCGTCTCACACGTAGGTTGACTATAGTGCTTTGTTGGATCTTTACGCACAATCTCTACCACACTTTCCCCCTTAGTTGTTTCCATATTTAGATAATTGATTTCATTCACTAGTTTCTTTGGTCTTTCTATGCAGGTGAACCTCCTTTGAGTTAGACTTAGTGTGGGAGGTGGTACCTCCCCACACTAAGTCGTACTATATCCTTCTTGCACAAACAACTTATCCACTTATTTGTGGATCTTCCTCAACCGGTCTTCCCACTATGTATCCTTGTGGAAGATTGCTTCTTCAATCATCTCCATCAGCTCAACTAACTCTTATCATCCTACATCGAAAATAAATGTTTTCTTAAAATCCTCCTTAACTACCTCTTAGTCAACAATCTCTCTCCTAGTTTGGCTCCTCAAATACCGTATTACACGATTCAAAGTCTTCAAGGTCCCATAAAGCACATGTACCCATAACCATAGAGGTAGCACAAACTAACTAACAATGCATACTCCTTCGCAAGCCTTCAAATACTCACAAGGATTAGTATCTCTCATATAAATCAAAATTCCCCTATTTGTATTGCTTCTCTCAAACTTGGTACACATGACCTCCTTTATCTATACCCACCCTAGTAGATATTTATGCCTAGTCCAACACCGCGCGGAAATGTCCCATGTAGTATGTGGTAACACATGAACTCTTCCATTCTCCTCTCTATGAATCACACAATTATGCTATTCTACTTTCAACTTTGGAAAATGACAGATTTACTTGAAAATTAGAGCTTTAGTGACTAATTATCTAGTGCTATAGAAAGGAAATTGCAGAGAAGAGAAAAAATTCAACTCCAAACACCAACAATTTTATCCTAGAAACCTCCAATGGAGGAAAACCAATCGGGAAGGGAAAAACACTCTTTCTTCCCACTTTTATTGGTCAATTATAGACAATTACAGATTATAAGAAGTAGAAAATGGAGACAACAATGTAAACCTCTCCCTTCCTATGCTTTTGCTTTGCTGCTTTCTACACCTTACACCTACAATTCCACTCCAAAGATCAAGATCTTGCTCACTTGCTCTCATTAAACTTAAACCTTTGCTCTTTTGATCTCTTTGGATCTCTCGAATGCCCATTCTCTTGCTCCTACCATGAATTTATAGCCTCTCCCAAGTGCTCCCAGTGCACTGAGAATGGGAAAGGTCGAGGCAGGGAAGAGACAAGGTCAAACGATTCAAATTCGCGTCCATTCATGCTTCATTTCTTTTTTTCTATTCGAAAAGTCAGACCACCGCCCTATGCAAACCAAAGCAGTTTTCAGACCGCCGCCCGGCCGGGTGGCGGTTACATGAGATCGCCACACAAGTTGGGCGGCAAGCTTTTGTAACCTACTGCAGAGCGGCAATTCTATTAAAATGCTGACAAAACCTCCTTTTCCTCATTTTTCTTCACTTTTCCTTCTTGGTGCTAATGGAACTGATGAAGTGGTGTGTTTTTCTAGATCCCTATGGATCATACCTCCCCTTGCTTAGGAGGCTTTTGGTCCCACAAAAGCTTAGTGGGGGAGTGGTAGAGGAATCAACTCCCTCTCTTGCTCCTTCGAGTACCACCGGGTTTGCCTTGGTGTCTTCTCTCGTCCAACCTACCAAGACTCCTATGGATCTCTGGTTTGCTACTCCAGTGCTACATCCTCCTCCGAGTTTCCTCGAGTACAATCCTCTTTGGAAGGCAGCTTCTGTATGTTTTCTTTATCACGCATAGATGACCCTAGTAGGTGCGAGCTCTTTTGCAAACTTGCTATCACTATCTCATGCCGACTCAAGGTGCATCCCTACATGAAGTGTGGCGGTTTAGTTTTCTTGTCTCTCTGAGATGGATTTGGCTTTGATCCCTCTCCATGTACACTGTGTGTTGTTATAGTCACCACTGTTCCTTGTATCTCCTCCTCTTCCTGCTGCCCCTACTATCAGGTCCAATGAATCAGTAAGTAGATACGGTGACTGCATAGCGAAGTTTGTATTGCTCCTTGAATGAGCAGTTCTTGTGGTGGCTTCTTCTGCAAAACCGACAAGTGCTATCCAAATTCTCCATCCTTTGGTCAGAAATATTCGTGCTCTCAAGTCCATTTTGCTTTTCTTCCAATGAAAGTAAACAAAACTGATGATTTTCCTGAATAAGTCTTTGTGCTTGGTTGGCACTTACCATAGCCTTCTTTGATTTGCTCTGGTGTGCCCGGATGTTGAAATTGACTCCGTCCTTGACCCATCTATACCGGTTCTCCCTCCTTGTGAACATAACATCCCTAGCATACAAGTAAGGACTTCTGAAGACAACATCAAATGCATCAAGTGGAATGATATCAGCCTCTAATACATCAATATATTGGGTATTTATCCCAAACTAAAACTTACACTTTCTTGTAACTTGTATTTCTACACCCTTCTTCACCCATCCCAATGGGTATGGATGTGGATGCACGTAAGTCTCTAGGCCAAGTTGTTCTACAACCGCATCAAAAATCAAATTTGACTGAGAACCAGAATCTACTAAAGCGTTTACCTTAGTCTTCTTGATTTGGATTCTAATTTGAAATAGCTTACTCATCTCTTCTTCTTCTTTTCCCCGTACATGTTAGTGGTCATGCATCCCAACCTCTCGTCTACATCCGAATCATCCTCAATCTCCACCTCTTCTTCTATTTTCACAACGGGCCATGGATTTCTTGGAATCCTTGGTTCGGTGCTTTGGGTGCAATTCCGATGTAACTTCCAACATGTGGCATCAAGTATGTCCATTTATATCACAATTCTTACAAAAATTTTAGGATCTTTACAAGTATGCAAAGCAGTAGCGGCGGCTTTTACCTTTCCATTTACCTTTGAAATTTGTTGATCCTGTTCTTTTTCCTTGCTGCTTGCTGATTTGTTGACTAGGTCTTCCTTTGCTCTCTCTTCTCCTTCTTCTTCATCATCATAGTATGTAGTGCTTGCATACAAGCTTCGTTGAGATCCTTGGGCTTCATGGAGATTACCTTCCTCCGAAGGTGAGTGTGAAGTCCTCCCAAATATTTGGTCAAAATGTCCTCATCCTCCAAGTCCATATTAAGCAACATGGCTTGTCTCCGAAACTCCGTAGTATAGTCTTATCGCATTTTGACCACCGCCCCCCTAAAGTACTGCCACTTAATCATCTAGTCAATCTTATGGCCAATAGATAGAAATTAGCTCTAAGAAACTCTTTAAAACCCTTCCAAGTACTGACAATAGGATGTTTCTTCTTTTCACAAGTGGCTAGATGGGTTTCCCACCAAACCAGAGCATGACCTTCCATTTTGAGACGTGCAAAGGTGATCCTTTGTGCCTCAATGACATTATGCACACTAAAATAAACTTCCAACTATTTTAGCCATTTATCCAAGTAATTTTGCATCTACTTGTCCTTCAAAATTCTTTATTTCAACTTTCGTTTCAACTTTAAAAGGAGTATGAGCAGATTTTACCTTCTCGCTTACAATTGTAGCCTCTTCTTCACACCCTTCCAAATCTTCCTCATCGTGGCTCCCTCCGATACCAAATTTTTTGGCCAGTGCTCGAACCACTGAGTCCATGGAATCTTGCTTAACTGAAGCCGTCTTTTGCAGATCTAAAAGCTCTTGTTGTTTTCTATACAACCTATCCATCATGGTCTCTAGCATCTCGACTCTACGGACCAAGTTCTCTTCCTCCATTTGAGCTCGAATTCTCTGTTTCCACTTCTTCATAGAAATATCTGGTTCGCAAGGTAAAACTTCTTCACCTTTGACCTTGTCACTGTCATACAAATCACAAGAAAGAATCGAATACCACAATCCTGGATATATAATCAGCTCTGATACCAAAATGATCCATAAACTTCTACTTTGAACTCTACAAATCACACAATTATGTTGTTCTACTTTCAACTTTGGAAAATGACAGATTTGATTGAAGATTAGAGCTTTAGTGACTGATTATCTAGTGCTATAGAAAGGAAAATTGTAGAGAAGAGAAAAAATTCAAACTCCAAACACCAACAATTTTATCCTGGAAACCTCCAATGGAGGAAAACCAATCGGGAAGGGCAAAATACTCTTTCTTCCCACTTTTATTGGTCAATTATAGACAATTACAGATTACAAGAAGTAAAAATGAAGACAACAATGTAAACCTCTCCCTTCCTATGCTTGTTTGCTTGCTCTATTCTACACCTTGCTCCTCAATTCCACTCCAAAGATCAAAGAATCTTGCTCACTAGCTCTCATTAAACTTAAAACTTTGCTCTTTTGATCTCTTTGATCTCTAAATGCCCATTCTCTTGCTTCCTTTCCATGATTTATAGCCTCTCCCATGTGCTCCCATGCACCGAAGAATGGGAAAGGTTGAGGCAGGGAAGAGACAAGGTCAAACAATTCAAATTCGCATCCATTCACACTTCATTTCTTTTTTTATTCAGAAGTGTCAAGACCACCACCCTATGCAGTACCGGCAGTTTCAGAATGCCACCTAGGCCGGGTGGCGGTTACAGACCGCCCCTGCAAGTTGGGCAAATGCGTTCTCTGAAACCACCACTGCACAGCAGAGCGGCAATTCTATTAAAATGTTGACAAAACCTCCTTTTCCTCATTTTTCTTCACTTTTCCTTCTTGGTGCTAATGGATCTGATGAAGTGGTGTGTTTTTCTAGATCCCTATGGATCATACCTCCCCTTCTTAGGAGGCTTTTGGTCCCACAAAAGCTTAGTGGGGGAGTGGTAGAGGAATCAACTCCCTCTCTTGCTCCTTCGAGTACCACCGGGTTTCCCTTGGCGTCTTCTCTTCTCGTCCAACCTACCAAGACTCCTGTGGATCTCTGGTTTGCTGCTCCAGTGCTACATCCTCCTCCGAGTTGCCTCAAGTATAATCCTCTTTGGAAGGCAGCTTTTGTATGTTTCTTTATCACGCATAGATGACCCTAGTAGGTGCGAGCTCTTAACTTGCTACCGAGTGCATCCGCATGAAGTGTGGCAGACTTTGTCTCTTGAGATGGATTTGCTCGATCCTCTCCATGTGTGTTGTTGTTATAGTGTACCACCGTTCAAAATCCTCTCCATGTATCTCCTCCACCATTGTCCTTCCCGCTCCTCTTCCCTACTATCAAGTCCACTCAATTAGTCCAAGTAGATACATAGTGATCGATATGATCGCATAAAGTTTGTATTGCTTCTCCTGAATGAGCAGTTCTTGTGGTGGCTTCTTCGCAAAACCGACAAGTGCTATCCAAATTCTCCATCCTTTGGTCAAAAATATTCGTGCTCTCACGTCCATTTTTCTTTTCTTCCAATGAAAGTAAACAAAACTATGATTTTCCTGAATAAGTCTTGGTGCTTGGTTGGCACTTACCATAGCTTTTTTGATTTTCTCTGGTGTGCCCGGATGTTGAAACTGACTCCGTCCTTGACCCATCTATACCGGTTCTCCTCCTTGTGAACACAACATCCCTAGCATACAAGTAAGGACTTCAAGACAACATCAAATGCATCAAGTGGAATGATATCAACCTCTAATACATCAATATATTGGGTATTTATCCCAAACTAAAACTTACACTTTCTTGTAACTTGTATTTCTACACCCTTCTTCACCCATCCCAATGGGTATGGATGTGGATGCACGTAAGTCTCTAGGCCAAGTTGTTCTACAACCGCATCAAAAATCAAATTTGACTGAGAACCAAATCTACTAAAGCGTTTACCTTAGTCTTCTTGATTTGGATTCTGATTTGAAATAGCTTACTCATCTCTTCTTCTTCTTTTCCCCGTACATGTTAGTGGTCATGCATCCCAGCCTCTCGTCTACATCCGAATCATCCTCAATCTCCACCTCTTCTTCTATTTTCACAAAGGGCCATGGATTTCTTGGAATCCTTGGTTCGGTGCTTTGGGTGCAATTCTGGATGTAAATTCCAACATGTGGCATCATTATGTCCATTTATATCACAATTCTTATAGAATTTTAGGATCTTTACAAGTATGCAAAGCAGTAATGTGCATTTACCTTTCCATTTACGTTTGAAATTTGTTGATTCCTACTCCTTTTTTTTGCTGATTTGTTGTCTGGTCTTCCTTTGGCTCTTTCTTCTTCTCATCATCATCATAGTATGCTTGCTTGCATGAAGCTTCATTGAGATCCTTGGGCTTCATGGAGATTACCTTCCTTCGAAGGTGAGTGTGAAGTCCTCCCAAATATTTGGTCAAAATGTCCTCATCCTCCAAGTCCATATTAAGCAACATGGCTTGTCTCTTAAACTCCGTAGTATAGTCTTCATACGCTTTGACCGCCTTGCCTACCTAAAGTACTACCACTTAATCATCTAGTCAATCTTATGGCCGATAGGATAGAATTTAGCTCTAAGAAATCTTTAAAACCCTTCCAAGTACTGACAATAGGATGTTTCTTCTTTTCACAAATGGCTAGATGGGTTTCCCACCAAACTAGAGCATGTCCCTTCCATTTTGAGACGTGCAAAGGTGATCCTTTGTGCCTCAAACCTGACACTTATGCACACTAAAATAAACTTCCAACTTTTTAGCCATTTATCCAAGTAATTTTGCATCTACTTATCCTTCAAAATTCTTTATTTCCACTTTAGTTTCAACTTTAAAAGGTGTATGAGCATATTTTACCTTCTCGCTTACAATCAGTAGCCTCTTCTTCACACCCTTCCAAATCTTCCTCATCGTGGCTCCTCCGATACCAAATTTTTTTGGCCAGTTCGAACCACCGAGTCCATGGAATCTTGCTTAACCAAGCCGTCTTTTCCCGATCTAAAAGTTCTTGTTGTTTTCTACAACCAATCCATCATGGTCTCTAAAGCATCTCTACTCTACTGGACCAAGTTCTCTTCCTCCATTTGAGCTCGAATTCTCTGTTTCCACTTCTTCATAGAATATATGGTTGTTCGCAAGGTAAAACTTCTTCGCCTTTGGACCTTGTCACTGTCATACAAATCACAAGAAAGAATCGAATACCACAATCCTGGATATATAATCAGCTCTGATACCAAAATGATCCATAAACTTCTACTTTGGAACTCTACGAATCACACAATTATGTTGTTCTACTTTCAACTTTGGAAAATGACATATTTGCTTGAAAGATTAGAGCTTTAGTGACTGATTATCTAGTGCTATAGAAAGGAAATTGCAGAGAAGAGAAAAGAATTCAACTCCAAACACCAACAATTTTATCCTGGAAACCTCCAATGGAGAAAACCAATCGGGAAGGGCAAAATGCTCTTTCTTCCCACTTTTATTGGTCAATTATAGACAATTACAGATTACAAGAAGTAGAAAATGAAGACAACAATGTAAACCTCTCCCTTCCTATGCTTGCTTTCTCTCTATTTCTACACCTTGCTCCTACAATTCCACTCCAACACTGAAGATCTTGCTCACTTGCTCTCATTAAACTTAAACCTTTGCTCTTTTGATCTCTTTACATCTCTCGAATGCCCATTCTCTTGCTTCTACCATGAATTTATAGCCTCTCCCAAGTACTCTCGTGCACTGGAGAATGGGAAAGGTCGAGGCAGGGAAGAGACAAGGTCAAACGATTCAAATTCGCGTCCATTCACGCTTCATTTCTTTTTTTTCTATTCAGAATTGTCGGACCACCGCCCTATGCAAACCGGCATAGGATTTTCAAATCGCCACCCTTGGTCAGGGCGAATTATGAGACTTCACGCCAAGTTGGGCGGCGGTTAGTAACCACCACTTGCAGCAGCGGCGATTCTATTAAAATGCTTGACAAAACCTCCTTTCCCTTTTTTTTTTCACTTTTCCTTCTTGGTGCTAATGGACCTGATGAAGTGGTGTGTTTTTCTAGATCCCTATGGATCATACCTCCCCTTCTTAGGAGGCTTTTGGTCCCACAAAAGCTTAGTGGGGAGTGGTAGAGGAATCAACTCCCTCTCTTGCTCCTTCGAGTACCACCGGGTTTTCCTTAGCGTGTCTTCTCTTCTCGTCCAACCTACCAAGACTCATGTGGATCTCTGGTTTGCTGCTCCAGTGCTACATCCTCCTCCGAGTTGCCTCTTGAGTATAATCCTCTTTGGAAGGCAGCTTTTGTTTGTTTTCTTTATCATGCATAGATGACCCTAGTAGGTGCAAGCTCTTGCAACTTGCTATCGAGTGCATCCGCAAGTATGAAGTGTTCTTTTTCCAACCTAGACTTTGTCCTTGAGATGGATTTAGTCTTTGGATCCTCTCCATGTGTGTTGTTGTTCTCCATAGTACCACTTCTATTCACCACCGTATCCATCTCCTCCTCTTCCCGCTTCCCTACTATTGTCAAGTCCACTAAATCGGTAAGTAGATATGATGAATGATTGCATAGCGAAAGTTTGTATTGCTTCTTGAATGAGCGAGTTCTTGTGGTGTCTTCTTCTACAAAAACTGACAAGTGCTATCCAAACTTTCCATCCTTTGCTCAAAAATATTCGTGCTCTCACGTCCATTTTGCTTTTCTTCCAATGAAAGCAAACAAAACTGATGATTTTCCTTAATAAGTCTTGGTGCTTTGTTGGCACTTACCATAGCTTTCTTTGATTTGCTCTGGTGTGCCGGATGTTGAAATTGACTCCGTCCTTGACCCATCTGTACTCGGTTCTCCCTCCTTGTGAATATAACATCCCTAGCATACAAGTAAGGACTTTTGAAGACAACATCAAATGCATCAAGTGGAATGATATCAGCCTCTAATACATCAATATATTGGGTATTTATCCCAAACTAAAACTTACACTTTCTTGTAACCTGTATTTCTACACCCTTCTTCACCCATCCCAATGGTTATGGATGTGGATGCACGTAAGTCTCTAGGCCAAGTTGTTCTACAACCGCATCAAAAATCAAATTTGACTGAGAACCAAAATCTACTAAAGCGTTTACCTTAGTCTTCTTGATTTGGATTCTGATTTGAAATAGCTTACTCATCTCTTCTTCTTCTTTTCCCCGTACATGTTAGTGGTTGTGCATCCCAACCTCTCATCTATATCCGAATCATCCTCAATCTCCACCTCTTCTTCTACTTTCACTGTGGCCATGGATTTCTTGGAATCCTTAGTTCGGTGCTTTGGGTGCAATTCTGGATGTAAATTCCAACACGTGGCATCAGTATGTCCATTTATATCACAATTCTTACAGAAGTTTTTAGGATCTTTACAAGTATGCAAAGTAGTGGCGGCCTGTTTACCTTTCCATTTACCTTTGTAATTTGTTGATCCCTACTCCTTTTCTGCTGATTTGTTGACTGGTCTTCCTTTGGCTCTGCTTCTCCTTGCTTCTTCTCATCATCAATATAGTATGCTTGCACGCAAGCTTCGTTGAGATCCTTGGGCTTCATGGAGATTACCTTCCTCCGAAGGTGAGTGTGAAGTCCTCCCAAATATTTGGTCAGAATGTCCTCATCCTCCAAGTCCATATTAAGCAACATGGCTTGTCTCCGAAACTCCGTAGTATAGTCCTGCATGCTTTGACCGCTTCCCTACCTAAAGTACTACGCCACTTAATCATCTAGTCAATCTTATGGCCAATAGGATAGAAATTAGCTCTAAGAAACTCTTTAAAACCCTTCCAAGTACTGACAATAGGATGTTTCTTCTTTTCACAAGTGGCTAGATGGGTTTCCCACAAACTAGAGCATGACCTTCCATTTTGAGACGTGCAAAGGTGATCCTTTGTGCCTCAGTGACATTATGCACACTAAAATAAACTTCCAACTATTTTAGCCATTTATCCAGTAATTTTGCATCTACTTTTCCTTCAAAATTCTTTATTTCAACTTTCGTTTCGAATTTAAAAGGAGTATGAGAAGATTTTACCTTCTCACTTACAGTTGTAGCCTCTTCTTCACACCCTTCCAAATCTTCCTCATCGTCGTGGCTCCTCCGATACCAAATTTTTGGCCAGTGCTCGAACCACTCGAGTCCATGGAATCTTGCTTAACTCAAAGCCGTCTTTTCCCGATCTAAAAGTTCTTGTTGTTTTCTATGCAACCAATCCATCATGGTCTCAAGCATCTCTACTCTACGGACCAAGTTCTCTTCCTCCATTTGAGCTCGAATTCTCTGTTTCCACTTCTTCATAGAAATATATGGTTCGCAAGGTAACACTTCTTCCTTTGCACCTTGTCACTGTCATACAAATCACAAGAAAGAATCGAATACCACAGTCCTGGATATATAATTAGCTCTGATACCAAAATGATCCATAAACTTCTACTTTGGAACTCTACGAATCACACAATTATGTTATTCTACTTTCAACTTTGGAAAATGACATATTTGCTTGAAGATTAGAGCTTTAGTGACTGATTATCTAGTGCTATAGAAAGGAAATTGCAGAAGAGAAAAGAATTCAACTCCAACACCAACAATTTTATCCTGGAAACCTCCAATGGAGGAAAACCAATCGGGAAGGGCAAAATGCTCTTTCTTCCCACTTTTATTGGTCAATTATAGACAATTACAGATTACAAGAAGTAGAAAATGGAGACAACAATGTAAACCTCTCCCTTCCTATGCTTGTTTGCTCTGTTTCTACACCTTGCTCCTACAATTCCACTCCAACACTGAAGATCTTGCTCACTTGCTCTCATTAAACTTAAAACTTTGCTCTTTTGATCTCTTTGGATCTCGAATGCCCATTCTCTTGCTTCTACCATGAATTTATAGCCTCTCCCAAGTGCTCCCATGCACTGGAGAATGGGAAAGGTCGAGGCAGGGAAGAGACAAGGTCAAACAATTCAAATTCACGTCCATTCACGCTTCATTTCTTTTTTCTATTCAAAAGTGTCAAGACCACCGCCCTATGCAAACCGGCGGTTTCAGGATCGCCATGCCTTACGGCCGGGTGGCGGTTCTGACCGCCGCCTTGAAGTTGGGCAGCAATTCTGTAACCACCGCTCTGCGCAGAGCAGCGGTTCTTTTAAATTGCTGACAGAACCTCCTCTTCCTCATTTTTCTTCACTTTTCCTTCTTGGTGCTGATGGAACTGATGAAGTGGTGTGTTTTTCTCGGATCCCATGGATCGGACACTAACTACTTTTCTAATTTATCCTCCCCTCTTCCTACATTCCAAATACTCCTTATCTTGCATGATCTACTTGTAGATATTGTTTATCTCCTCATCGATGTCCACACTCTCGACATAAGGGGGTCCCAATAGGTCATCCAACAATATGACTACACTCTAACCATTACTCTCAAAACTCGTCATCCTCTTCTTGAATCTCATGTATGCGTGATTATCATGGCACCAAGAGATAGCTCAACAATGTAAGATAATTGTCTTTCTCCACAATTTCTATCACCTTAAAATCCAACGAAAACTTAACTCCCATATCTAATTCTACATCTCGCAAAAGCCCGACATCGAAACCTTTGTTTTGTTCACCATAATCAATAAACTAGTAGTAGGTTCCAACACAAGATGTCCTAGTCTCTTGAATGTGTCATTTGTCAAAATATTCACTTCTCTCGTCCGGAAGCTATCAACATATTTTTCATTCCTCTTCGATTTATATATGCTTCCAACATCTCCTTATCATAACTTGTGTGATGTGCTATAAACAAATTCCGCAAGCTCACAAACCTTCTGCATGGTCACCACACTTTGTTGAAGTTATCTCTTCAATAGAGCCGAATCCCTTTTTGGTCCATCACGACAAAAATCTATGTCAATTCAGCCACTTCCATAAAAATCAGACTTTTGGGTTGCATCTCCTTCATCTTTGCCTCTAACTCGCATGCGGCTTGGACTTCCCCTTGTAAGTTTCTTATCATTTCCTATGCATGGGCTAACATTGTCTTGTATCCCATAACATCTATCTTTTATATGGGAGGAATAGTATTGGCTTGAGTATTCATCCCACTTCGATTTATTGTGTTCACCTTCGCCGCAGCTTTATTTTCTTGCACAACTTCCTTGCACTTCCAACTTTTACCTTGCTAAGCTAATTTCACTATACTTGCGGCTCTCACCTTCTCACTTTTCTTATCTTTTAAACCAAGTCAAGACACTCCTCAAACTTGTGCCTCTCACCACAATGCGCACAAGTTGGGAACTTAGGACAGTCATAGTAATCATCCAAAACTCCACAATTGTAACAAAATCTTTGAAACCTTCATCCACTCGTACCACTACTCCGTCTAAATGATCTTCCCCATATTCTCGACCCCATGGTGAATATACAAGAGAGTTCCCTTGTCTTGCCTCCTTTTTCAAGCCAGACTTATCTGTTACATAGCTTCACAATATATCGTATCATGGGTATCATCCTCACAAATCTTACACCAGGCAATCTTTACTTTCTTTGTGCAATGGACAACAAGACAATCCCATGTCTCATAATCCTCCCAACAGACATCGCAGCACATTTTAACAACGTTAATCTTCGAACAGATACACTCTGCCCTTGTATGACTGGTCACATTGCAATCACTACAATACTTAGTCATGCACAATTTGACCCGTTGATGCTACCAACCTCTTTAACTGTGTAGCCATTGTAGAAATTTGAGCTTCTAGGAATGGGCTAACTCTTGCATCAAAACTCCTAGCTACTTCTATGCGTAGCGTGGCATCCCAAGCCTCATGTCATGCAAACAAAATTGTGGACCAAACCACCTTTCCCAAATAAACAATGGAGAGAGTGCATACAACATTGAAGATAACATGTTTGATGCACAACTCTACAAGATTAACAGGGTCCCTGAAGATTTGGCCAACATAGCAGCATTTCTTACATCAAGGATGGCCCCAACAAGATGGTCTATGAAAGAATAGAAGAATCTTGTGGTGTGGAAAACCCTTATCAGCTCATTGGCAGGGAATCATACAAATTAGAACAAGATGAGATCCTCAAATGCTGAAGGAAGGCAATACGTTTTAGAAGCTACCACAAGAAAGATATTATTTTCAGTACTATGGTGGCTGACCATCTTCAAAGACACTGAGGACTTCACACTCAAGAGCAATATTTGCTAAATGATTGGGAAACCCAATTGAAGGGACAAGATGCCCTTAATCCCCATCTTAGCCCACAACCCCTCAAGAAATGGGCTATACTGAGACATTGTCAAACCGATCACACTAGCAGCACAAAGGACATGAGTGCGCTATATCATTACAGCGACAAATTACCTAACTAGATGGGCAGAAGCCACACCCCCACAAGATTGCATTGCTGCCACAGCTTCAAGGATTCTTTGGGAAAACATCATCAACAAGTGCATGTGCCCTTTAAGTCTAACAAGTGACAAGAGAAGTCACTTTCGTGCTGAAACTGTGCATGTACTCCTAGCATGTAATTCATGATAACATGTCACAAAACCACTCCATACCACCCGAAAACCAATGGCATAGTTGAGGACTTAAACAAGATTCTAGGCATGACCTTGACAAATATTTGTGGTGTGGGGAGAAGGGATTGGGATGACCGTGTATCAGTCCTTTGAGCATATCGACAACTTATAAAAGATTGACGAAGTACACACCACTTGGTTTGATAAGGAGGCAATCTTACCGATGGAATTCATTATGCCCTCCCCGCACATAGCTCGCGTAGGAGACATGGATGACCAACAAGCCATCCATCAAAGGTTGGAAGCATTAATGCAACTAGATGGGACAATTTCTTGAGCCGGGAATAGAAAAGACCGGCCAAAATACACGGTGCAACAAGCACATCAAAGACATAGTGTTGATGAAGGCCATGCATGTGCTTCTAAACGACTTAAGATAGGCTAAGCATCCATGCAAGCTAAACATAAAATGGATGGGTCCTTACATCATCCACGATATCTTGGAAACTGACACAAGTAAATTGCACACATTGAATGGAGAATTCCTCCCGGACATTTCAATGGGAGTTGGTTGAAGCTCTACCATTTGTAATTAAGACTATGGACTCATAAATAATGTTGTAGAGCTAGTACTACCCAAACACATTTCAATTCAAACAACTTTCTTGTTTTCCACGTTTGCGTTTTGTTTTGTTGTTTTCAATAAACCCTCATTTGTACACTAGTAAATTATTTTGCATGCATTCGGTTTGCATGATAAATTATATTCTTGATCACTTGATTCATTGTAAAAAGACACGAGGGTGGATATGTACACAAGGAAACATGTGGCCAATAAGGATATTGATGGAGTGTGCGGATGCACAGTTGCAATAGGTCCTTCACCAAACTATGTTATTATGAAGAACAATGGAGGAACATTCATTGAATTAGTATGGGGAGGAGGGTTGGCATGAAAGATAGCAAAATAGCAATAGGGAAGAAGATGCGCACAAGACATCGACTAAATATTTGGATGCAAGGAAATGCGAGGAGTGAGCAAGGCAAACAATGCACACTAGTGGCACATGTAAGACATAGGAACATAGAAGAGGCGTAGCCTAGGTGCTGATGTTAGAAGTGGAGGGAAGCGGGAAAAGGAGGAAAGAGAAAAAGATGCCTCAAGTATAAAACGTTGGGCAATAGAGTCGAGATCATATTTTTGAACATAACGGATGGATGACATCATGACGATGTTAGCCAAAAAATTATTCTCAACCCTCCTCCCTTTGCATTTCATTTCATTTGTAAACCTCATAGTTGTGAGAGTTGATAACATAAGGCGAGTAAGAATGAAGCGAGGGCACAACATGGGGTGAAGTGTAGATTTAATGTTGCAAGAGCTACATACAAGTATAAAATCGAAGAAAAGGAGTGTCGGTAAGGAGATTGAAAGTTATAGGCCTTTCGAAGTCGTATGAGACTTTAAGTCCCTTGTAAAAGCTAAGCAAAGCAGTTTCAAGTTAGGCTTCCACCACTGATGGTCGATGAAGCTCGAGAATGACAAAATTAGGGGCTTCAGAAACCTTAATGCTACAAGGATAAATATAGAGACATATCCTTCCAAATCGACGCCCATAAAGAGGAAACTAGTCTCGTTCCTAACAGAACAAGAAAGAAAAATAAAAAAATGTGCAAAGTGGCCAACATGGCCCAAATAGTCAAAGAAGTAGAAGCGAAATGGAGGTGGAATAGTGAGGGATCCACGAGACGCAATATCCATTTGAGTGCACCATCATGGAGGAACGGGCATCAATCGTGGACAAGTGCAAGATGGAAGACTACAACCACTACCAAGCGAAGAACAAGGCCTTGGAGAACAAATACATGGTAAAGAACACGAAGGTGGGCGCAAATGGGGTGGTCGTCTCCAGTGTCAAAATCAAAATAGAGTTGGATAAGTTGGGTAAAACTTATCCAACTCTTTGAGCTCCCCTTCTTTAGGAAACCCCTATCATTGGGAATATTCCTTCTCTCACGCATGCATGGCGAACTGGATATACTTTTCTAGGTGTAGAAAGAAGATCTCACCCAAACTGTAGAACGGGGTCATAGGGATATCATGTGAAGGTGTGGACATCCAAACCTTGTTCATAAGTTGGAGAATGCATGTTCATAAGTTGAAGAACCTCGCCACTCACATAGCCACACGTTTGATCAATGCAAAGCTTAGCACAATTGGGAGGTGGAACGACGTTAGTCAAGTGTGGTTACATGTGGCGCACAAGATTTCTACCTAAAACAAAAAGTATAACATTGCAAAATACATCTACAAAGAGATTATTGATCGTGCACACAAAGTGCACAAGAGCGTGGAGATCTTCAAATGGATCGCAATCTTGATTGTGATTGATGAGATCAACATCCCAAATAGATATGGTGACAAAGTAAGGGAGGTACCAAAAAGCAACCCCTTTCCTATGCAATGGTTCAAGCAATACACATGCCCCACAATCTACAACAAGCCCTACAAGGCCGGGATGACCACGTGGTTTGAGCAGATCTTCGTAGTCTTACGTAACAAGTGACATATCCCACTAGAGATGCCAAGAGACTACCGAACTAGAGAACAAGTGGCAACACGTCCACAAGTGAGGTGTTAAGGACACAAGGCACAAGCAATGCAGCCAAAATTATAAGGGGGTAGGTCTAACCAGCTAGACCAGCACGCAAAGAATCGTCCCCTCCACAAACACTAAAGACGACACCACCAACCATTTCAAAGAAGTAGACACCCCCTCCAATGCAGGATTCCACGAGAACACAAGCACCCCCTGATGTGCCCAAGCAAAAACACTAGTGCAGCATTAAAGTCCTTTGTTGGTACAGTGACCACCAAGGTAGCATTCACCGAGCCCTACAATGATGCAAAACCCACCAAGTCCCCAACACCAACAAGAGAGGGGAGAGCTTCCCAAGAGTGGACAAGTGGAAGAAAAGATGTAGGAAGTTCCTCTTAACAACTCGGAACAAGAGACAAAAGACTCCCTCAAGGGATTAAAGGGTAGGTACAAAGATTAGGAGGAAATGCTAGAAGCCGAGACAGTAATCGAGTGTCCACCTTATAAAGTGGCAAAGCAAGAAACTAAAAGTAGCCCCAAGTGCACCAATGAAGAAGGCCGAGCCCCCATAACTTGTGTCAAATTCAAAGACATTCTATGATAAAGGAAAACATAAGAACAAAAAGCGGTAGACTAGCTCAAAGGAGAATGAAGAAGGAATCCCCAAGACCCTCTCATTGGGAGAAGATGGATAACAATGAACTCTACCATCGGGAAGCAATGCGTGAGGACAATGCCTCAAAACTCACCAGAAGTAACCGTCATTCGTCATGGACAAACACTTGGGCAAACCCAAGTTCAAGATGCCAAAAGCAAGCCTACACACAAAGGATGAATATGCCTTGACAGGGGATCAAAGCATCGTCTTTCTCAATGTCAATAAGCTTTTGGAGGAGCAGCGGGGAACACCTTAGTAAAAATAGCAGCTAAAGTCTTGTGGCAAATTCTTATAAACTACCATATAGCTCAAGCAAGAAAGAAGCGATTGGAGGAGGCAAAAAGAGGAGTTCCAGGCTAAACGCACATTAGCCTCTATGGAGCTACGTGCAGGCGGATAAGTAGAAAAGTGATGAAGGAGCCCCGGTTGAAGGATGATTCCATTTTGAACATGTTGGATCCTATGGATCAACTAGAGCAACTACTAGACCTTCAACGCAAGTCGGTAATCCAAGAGACTAAACGAGAGAATGAGCATGTAGAACTAAAATTGGTTACATGCAAACAAATGCTCTCAAAGTTCTCGGTCTTTTTGAGCTTTTGCCTAATGGCAAAAGTGATTAATGGGAGGATACTTAGAGGAAAGAAAAAGCATAAGGTGCTCGAAAACAAGATTTTCGATACTCAAGATAAGGCTGAGAGAAGTGAAATTCTCAAGGAGGCCAAAGGCTACTAGAAGAGATAAGGGCTAGGCGCAAGTAAATTGAGCTAACCCTAAAATCCCTTCCGCTGAAGGCCATGGAATTGAAAATCGAGGAACAGGAAGCAAGCAAAACACTTGCCTCCAAGGTTATAGTTGTGCGGAAAAAGGCACAAAAGGATCCAAAGGGCCCAACCATAATGAACCTATCTACAATGTTGCTTGGAATGATGGAAGAAATTAAGGCCGTCGTCGCTAAATGGTGCGCATTTCAAGTTGAGGTGTGCGAGGATGGCCTTAAATATATTTACGAGTTACAAAGGATAACTTGTTTGGGATAGAGACAAGTTAGTTAGTACAAGGAGATGTTGACCCCTAGTTTTGAGACAAGTGGCGAAGGGTGTGGAAGCAAACAAGGGAGCACAAAGAAGTAATGGTAGGCGGCACACATGCGGAGTGACCGAAAAAGGCATGACAATGTCGGTGTCGAAGAAGTTACGGCGCCACTAGTAGAGAACAAAGCTGATGGAGTTTTAATCAATGCGGTTGAGCATTAATGGTGGGTAGGCTCAAGTTCTATCATTTTGGGTGGAAACTAGGCTAGTTTGAAATGCCTTTGTATATCTATAAAAGGAGGCCTTGAGCCCATACAAAATAGAGAGGAAGAAGACAGCATTGTTATGCTGCCGAAATAAGCAGCAAGAGTATTTTTGTAAATAATTCACTGAATGAATATGATCTAATCTTAAATGAGATTCTATTGTTGCTTTCGATTCGTTTAAGCAATGCTTTATAGCAAAAAGGAATTAAAAATTTGTGTTATTGCTTTTGCATGTTAAGTGTATGTTGTAATAGTCATGTATATGCTTAATATTCAATGAACCATTTTATCTTAAGCTAAGTGAGTAGATGATACTCGTAATCCAAGCGTCAATGAGCCCAATTAATGGTTATAGACTAAGTCACAAGGTTCGAGTTCGAGTTAGAGTTCGACAAGAATAAAGTTCGGTTCAAGTTTGCCAATGGATAAAGTTCAAACAAAAACGTCTTTAAGTTTAAACAAAATAAAAAAATTTATCATTTTTATTTTCTAAAAATGCATAAATATGTGAGGGATAGAGTGGAGAGCTTTCTATCCCCAACTTTCAACCGGTATATCTATATACACACATTTTAAAATAATGTCAACAATATCCCATGTAAAAAGAATGGATAAAGTTCGAGTTCATATTCAAGGAGGGTAGAGTTCATTTGAGTTTTAACTTTTTCAATAAAATTTGGCATACCTTGTAATGTAGGTTATAGAAACCCAAAGCCAATCTCGAATAATCCACTCCCTTATCAACTTTGTCACCACCAAGTGTCATACCTTATTTATCTATGCTAGCCGTGTATCTTGTGCCACGTCTCACCCCTGCATGCATGATAGGACTAAAATGTTGCGCCTTTTAGAGGACCAGCAGTCATTATTGACCCGCTCTTTCCAAAAAATGAGTTTTTATTCGTGTGGTGGGGAAAACAAGAAAATGTGTTTATTTAATATGGAGGTATTTTGCTGTCATAAATATGACTATCGAAGATGAACTACATATTTTTTACCATCTGCAATTGTCTCAAAGAATCTTATTGTCGCCATCTATGGCTATGGTTGAGGATCGATGTGCATGTCACCATAAGTAAATACAATCCAAATTGGTGTCTCATTGCCATCTAACGCTATGGCTGAGGATCAGTGCTACTTTCATCGTCTATGACTATCCTCGAGGATTTGTGTCATGCTACTTGCATCAACGATCCATTGCACTTGTTTATCACCGAGCTTTGGAGGTGTTATTTCTAGGCTTTGGGCATGGTAGAAGAGGGCATGAGATCCACCCTAAATCTTAAATTCTATCAATACTACTTTAAATGAAAGAAGAACATAAAAATTTATTTAACCTCAATGTTGAGCCCCCATAGATTGACTCAAAATAATGTTATGGTCTTTATGCACTTTGTTATATGCTTTTTTGCATTCCAATATTATTGTTCTTGCACCATAATGTTGAATGTGTGTTGTATACTTTGCACGATTTACACCAGTCGACGATTCTTGTCAGTAGCTTCTTCTCCAGAGTCACTGATCCTTTGCAGCACCTTCCTCTCTAAAGTCAGCAGTCCTTGTCAGCACCTTCCTCTCTAAAGTCGGTGGTTCTTGTCAGCACCTTCTTTGCAAATGGGTGATAGCCTACCCATCTAAATATTTGAAGGTGAAGCCCTCAAATTTGTTTACATTCTTTATCATCTTTTTGGGTCCATTTTTGGCAGTTTCTTGGCCCATGTTTTTATACTTATTGTATTTTAACATTGCTTTGACGATTTCTTATTAATGTGCCTACAAATACTCACACATGCATTAGGGTAAAAAAGCACTTCAAAGAAAACAGTCGAGTTACTACAATAAGGAAGAAGGTGGTTGTGTTGGGTTTTTTTCCCAAAAGGGTTTTCCTAAGTGAAAATCTGGCATGTTTGTGTGTATCTGGGCATGCCAATTTTTTTCTTATATAGTTAAAGAATTTATTAGTTTTTTCTCCTCCATAAGTTTATCAATATTATTCTCTTCATATAAGACATGAACATTTCTCCTAATACATTTTGGACATTGAAAACTTGAGAAACCATGTATTAGTTGAAATGCCTTAATAAGGATAATGCTCAACAATTAATTAATGACTAATAATATATCATAGTACAAAGAATAATGATTACAATCATAATAATTATACTACATTGATAAATCTATCCGAGGTAGCCGGGTACACAGAGAGAGGAGCCTAAAATAAGTATGGTACGCACCCGAATATGGCAAAGATACGGTCAAGGTACAGAAACAACACCCAGGTATATCCAAGTACTTCATTCGACGTACTCGGGCACTGTTTTACATACTCAGACGCAGCCAAGTATTGCTTTGCATACTCAGACGCAGCCAGGTATTGATTTGCGTACCCTTGGTGAATTTGCCATGAATCCATAAGAAAATCAATCAAAAACATTTTTTCCTTTTTGGGTTTAAAAATTCAAAATGACTTTTATAAATCAAAAATAAAAACCCTAACCCTAAAAGAAACCCCTGAACTTTTTTAAACAACACATTTACCTCACAATGCATACTTATCTCTCATTGTACATTTGTTCTCTCACCTTCAAATTTTCAATTGCTTAGGGCTGATCCTAGCTTCTACAAGTGCCAAGTAGTTCAAAGAGGCTAGGCGATTCAAGGTAAGATTTTGTGGTTTTTTTAATTAAAAAAATTAGTTAATTAATTTGTATTTTGTAACTTGTTTTCAATTTTTTTGTTATTGTTTTAAACATTCTTTCAACCTCTAGTTTTGGCCCTTGAACACTCAAATTTTGTTCCCTTTCGCTTTAGGCCATAAATTGCTGTCTTTTAAAAATTGCTAACCGGGTAGCTATAGAGATTTTCCTGAATGGCTGCAGGTTCTAGTTTTGTGGGCCAAGGGATAACCATCAAATAAAATCCATGCTCACCCCTTCGAAATTATAACGCACCAATACAACATGAAAGTTCTAATGATGCTCTCATTGAATACACTACAGAGCACTATGATTGTGATAACAACAAATATGCTGATTCATCTCGATTTTTGTGTGTGCATTGTAACATTTGCACAATTTTCTTGTTCCAAGTTCAACCAATAAATATCATGACATTTGGCATTGAATTATCAGTATGATCTATGGTTCTTTAGCTTATTTTGCTTATGCCATGCACAATATATGGTTAATTTTGCTTATTTTGCTATATTTTTAATATTAATATTTTATAATTTTTTGTATGGCCGCACCCAAAGCCATATCCAAGCCCCAAAAAAATTTCTGTACCAGCAGACTGGGTCCCCATACCCATACCGGCTACCTCTGATATATCAAAAGGGCCTTTCTAAAAGAAATTGATATGGATTTGAAAGGCAACTGCAGGAAACACCAAATTGGTGTTGGATTACGAGAATATAACTTTCCTCTGTGGAGGATGACATGACTATGGCCAGTTGATAATCTGCATGCAAAGAACTGAAAGCTTGGAAATCCACTAGTTTGGCGACCAAAGAAGATAAACAAGTTCTTTCCGGAAATAGAAAGAGAGACAAAAAGAGGATCAGCATAAACAGTAAAATCCTCGAGGAAAGCTGAGGAATTGGAATGGATCTCCAATCTGAAACCAGAAATGAAAGAAAATAAAATTCCAAAGAAAAAGAAGGTTTCCAATCCATATGAAAAGTAGTAGTTCAACATGCTGAAGTTTAGCCTCTAATGTCAGAAAAGACGAAAGAATACTGTGAAGTACAGAATCAACAATATGTTATTTACATTATGGACTCAAAGTAGAAGACCAGAAAGCACCATCGCCCAGCACCCAATAACAAAAAGAGAGATGAAAAAGCTCATACGAGGAAAAAAGCATATGGTTAGAGTCTAATTGCAAAAGGGAGGAAATGACTAGACAGAGAAGGAACAGCACAATAACACTACAGCTCAGAGTAAGAAAAGAAAGCAACAAAATCTCAATAAGCATGGTAATGAGTAAAGGCAATTACAGTGCTATTAGGATCAATTAAAAGCAAATCTCCAGCTAAGGTTCATGGGAAATTTCAGGACAAGAAAGTTGTAGCATTTCTGATAAGTCGATTTTACAATTTAATAAAATCCCAGTCTTTGTGGGAAAATAAGTATACCATACTGAAGCTTTAACTACACTAGCTGACTTAACATATACACTGTGCCATAAAGCTTACTCAAATTCTTCCTGATCACAATCGAGTGAATAGCCTATTTGGAAAATGCATATAATTCATGTACATCCTTCTAGAAGAAGAATAATGTTCATAGGACAATAAGTTAAGAAGACACAAACTCAGTTTTGTGCCCCTGTTCTAGATTCTAGCTGCAACACATTGTAAAGATGCATTCAACAGTTGGTGAAAATGTTATGCCAAATACAACATCTACGAGACTCAAAGATCTCCATCAATTGATGATTACACTGGAATTATCCAAGGCTTGATTTTTTCAACCTTGTTCAGTGCACAAGGATTCGGACAAACTTGAAATGGTTGTTTGTAAATGTTCAAAGACCTTTGTTATATATTTTTTATGGTGTTTCTTTTCTATTGACAGTGAATGAAGTTGGTTCATTTCAAACACAATACAAGATAAATTAAAGAAAACGCGAACTTGTGGCTCGATCAGAGATGCCACCAGGCTAGAATCAGTTTCCCCGAGTATCTTCGTACAGAATTGCAGGTAGATAAGTTCGAGTGTTGATTGCCGGTGGCAACATACCTTGGATAATAGTTCCTGGCTCTCTGGCGATTGTTTCGTCAAACTTTGAGGTAAAATGACGGTTAATAAGTCAGGTTTCTCAGCTCTTAATGCTCCACGAATAACAGCTGCATTTGTTCCTGAAGCTCCTGAAGTATAGATGTGATTTTTCTGAAAATTCAGGCAGCAAGTCATTTGAAAGCTTAAAAATTTGTAGATTTTAAGAGTAAAGAGAAGCGATTTTGAAAAATCCGTATAAATGGAATAGTTTTTGGACTTTTAATATTTATGCTTCTCGATTGGGGAAAAACAAAATCTGACCAATTAATTCAAGCTGGGCAACAGCCAAAAATAACATCAACACTAGAGCCAGAATCACAGTGCAAATTGATTAGAAGCTGAAGATGATGTACCGTTATAACCATGGCATAGCTGAGAATCTCAATAAATTGTTGATGCATATAACCCATATTTCTTGTTCCAAAGAAACCTATGGCCCTTGGCCCTTGTTGTTGAATGGCCAATAGCTCCTGTTTGGGTTGCAATCAAGAAATATTATGGTTAATATATAAAAGCTAATGTGCAATCTAAGATCTTATCACTTAAAACAATTATTACACAATCATGATTCAACTGGAAACAGGAACAAGTTCAGATCACGAATTTTACAGAGAAAAAGAAGCTCATCTTCCAACTTAGCACTATATCTCTAAACATTTGGCATAAACCTAACTCTCTGAAGCCGGTAACTTGAATCATTTCAAATGGAAATTTCTGAAGTTCCATAAAGGCCATCGTGCACAGCTATTTTAGTCAAAAATACATGGACGGATCTAAATTTTATTTTGTAGGTGTTCTCTTACCAATTTATGTTTAAGCCAAACAAACTCATCCAAATAACACGGGTCAATTACTCTCAGAGTTCATGAGTTACATTAAGAAAACTTTGTTCACTTAACTGTATCATAGCTTGTAATACCTGTCTTAATTAAACTTATTCCCCACGTCAATTTAAATTTAAATAAGACAGTCATTTCAAATAGGTATGTAAATAGGTTAAGACATGTTTTAACCACAAACTATCACCATCACACATGATTCTGATGAATCAGTTCTGTAAGGTATTCAAAGTAATATTTAAATAAAACCTATATCATTTTGTCTGTTCTTAAAGTATCAATGATATACTTTAAAAGATCTTACCACAGCTTACTTTAAAATATCCAGCAAAACTTATTTTATGTTAATTTCCTTAATTTATCAGCCAGTGGAAAATTAAGTCAGGAACTAGAGCAATGACATGGAACATCTTCGGTAGGCTGGAAGGTACATTAAGAACAAACAAAATAATCACATTTAGTTTTGCCTCAACTTAGAAAACCCCCTTCATATAATCCTTCATCAAACAAATCGCTTCTTGTATAAATCTTCAATTTAAGTGGTGCAAAATGACCCTTAGTGTGATTACTGAAGAAACAGAATAAGATAGAGAATAGCAGCAATCAAATGTCATTTATAGGGATGATGGGGAAAGAAGCAGTTTAAAAGCTTGGTGTAAATTCTAGTTTCTTGGGTGCAGTGAAAGCTGACCAGACATTAAATTTTCGGAAATATAATTTACCTAGAATTTTAATATTGTTTCTATAGACAATTGGTTAGAAAGACTTCGGCATGCATTACAGTGTCTCTTTACGGAGTTCTCTATCATGCAACAGTTTTCATTTCAAAATCCTTATCATTTAGTGTTATGCAGCAACTTCCATTCATAGAACTGAGATTAGATGCCAGTTTCAATCATTGTTCAATTCATCTTTTAGCATTTTTCCATACTTCGCATTTTTAGCCTTTTTCCCTTCACATAATCCTTCATAAAACAAATTGTTTCTTGTATAAAGCTTCATTTTAAGCAGCGAAAAATGACTCTTGATGTGATTATTGAAGGAACAGAATAAGATACAGAATAGCAGCAATCAAAATTCACTTAGAGGGAGGATGGGGAAAGCAGTTTACAAGCTTTGATGTAGATTCTTAATTTCTAGGGTGAAGTGAAATCTGACCCCACAGATTAAATTTTCTGAAATATATTTCAACTAAAGAGTTAATAGTGTTTCTAAAGACAATTGGAAAGACTCTGGCATGCCAGCGTCTCTTTACAGAACTCTCTTTCATGCAACAGTTTTCATTTAAAAGTCCTTTCTATTTAGTGTTATGCAGCAACTTCCATTCATAGAACTGAAATTAGACACTTGTTTTGACTCTTTGTTGAATTCATCTTTTAGAACATTTTTCCCTACTTCCTATTTTTAGCCTTTCTCCTGTGGGGCCACTAACCATTTTTTTCACCCAAACATGGTTACTGGAAGATACAGTAACGAAAAGAATAAATACACTATCTTAGTCATGTCAAAATTAACAAAGCCATGTGCATGCACTCTCTCGCACAGCCATGGCGAAAAATTGTCATAGTAAGTGAAAAAGCAACGTGCAAATTTTTGGAGTGCATAGCAGGTCAGAGAGGGCAATGAGTAGTTTAGGGGTAAAGGATGGATTTTCAGAACTCTGTATGGCAAACACATAGGCAAGTGAAAAATTACCCATGGCAAAAATTACACTATCCTAGTCATGTCAAAATTAACACTAACACGTGCTGTAATGCCCCTTTTCCGGGCTGAAATTGAAAACCAAAGAACTTGCACAATCCAAATAGTAAACTGAAGCAAACTGAAATTAAATTCCAAACCCTAGCAGCAGGCTGTAAATATATTTATTTTATGATAGAAATCAGCCACAAACTTGTTGGAAATAATTTAGAAATCCTTCAAAATAATATTCTTCAGCTCTGGAAATATTGCAAGAGAAAAGCACTGGAAAGGATATCTTTTTAACAACTTAATATCAGCTGGAAATTAAGTAATTAACAGCAGTGAATACCCTTACAAATATGGCTGGAAATGAAGGTTTCCAAGCCCCAAAATGAATTACAAATGAAGATTCCAGCTACTAAAAATAAGAGAAACACGATGATGTCCGAATTCGAAGTTGACATGCCCAAGAGGACCCCAAATTCCACCTTAGGGCAAGTCGCCACCCTTGAGACGGGCTGGAAATGCCTTCAAAACTGAATACAAATTCCTTATGTGATCACCTTTTGCAACCTTGAGGGGTTTCATCCTCAAACCAGCCCACTATTGAGAGGTTTTGTTCTCAATAGGTCTTCCAAGAGGGTTTTCGTCCTCAATGGATGAGAGAGAAAGTAAACATGCTCCCAACTCCAAGAGAATAAATTCCAAAAGCAAGCATAACCTCTTCCAAGCCAAGCGACCCCTTTAAATAGCTAGAGGTGGTGCCAAAAACCAATTAGAACCTTCTAAAGAAGACCGACCTCCTTGGGGACATAATAGTTCCTTTTTCTTCTATTTTTCATTTGGCTTTTTCTCCTTTACCCAGCCGACTTGACTATACTTAGAAAATTACTTAAAAAAAGAATGCAAAGCTCACAAAAACAACTGAAAATCATGACATTAACTTCCCTTGCTCATTCCCTTTTTGCCCACGGGAAGTGGAATGGGCTCAAGGTCTTCAAAGAGAACTAGCATTGAGAAAGGGGACATTACAGTCCTCCCCTCCCAAAATTGCTTTCCCTCAAGCAATTGCAAGCTTGGATGCTCCAATAATCTAGATCCTGTACTGTCAAATGAAAGAGCTCTTGCCAAAACAAGCTCATATGCCCAAGTACCATCATACTATAATAACCAAAACATCTAAATCCCATAGTTGTCAAGTGGAACAACCTCCGCCAACAATTATCATGGTGTCTACTCCATCCATCACCCACATCTATATGCTCTCCCTCAATGAAGCCTTCTACCCAAAGCATGAGAACATCTTTCATACACTCCCTTAAGGCCAAAGGCTGCCCCAAGTGCTCACTATCGTGTTCCCGAGGTACCCATTTGCTCTTCTCTTGTGATGAAGGATCCCATACACTTGCTTCATGACTATAGCCTTGAGCTCCAATGGGTCCCATAATGTTACCATGGGCTGATCCCTCCAAAGCATGGCACAACACAACTTGCATGTAAGTTGAAACAAGTCATAACAACCACAAGTCACTTGGAATTCCATCCAAATCAGCACTAGGATGGCTGGGAGGATTGTCTTCAATAGTGGAGCCCCTCCACTAACATTACCATGCAAGGAAACCCTCTTAAATTGCACAAGTGTACAGTTGTTCATGACTGAAAATATTATGACCAGCAATATAGAAATGATATAAATATGACAAACCCATGCAAGATTCAATAATGTGATTGATGTAGAAGCGGTAGGTAACCATACAAGGACTGGAAACTCTCCATCTTCAGCTGCAATCCCATATGCTCCACCATTTGCTTGGGTGGAAAACAAACTCAGTTGCTCTTCCTTTTTTATACCTGTACCTGCACATGGAACAAACTTATTAAGGAAAACAAGAGCTTCCACCAATGTTCCGACAACCTCTCCATCATGCCTCATAGGCATGTTATTCAACTCTCTTCCCATGCTTGCATCCCTTTCATAATTCCCATTCCTGAGATGAACTTCCAAGGGTCCATTCTTGCTGCCCCAAGCATGGTTGTAGTTGTACCATTGCAATTTCTCACTCAGAATCAGCATTGTGGTGGCTGGAAACTCTTTCAAAACAGCGCAAACAATCCCTCATTGATGGTAGGCAGAAAATCCTTCCACCTTGTGACTGAAAACACTTTTGTGACTGTCATAAAAAGTGTTAAGGGACTGTTCTGATGCGGACAGCAGCAAAAAGGATAGGATAACAGCTGTCATACTTCAAATTTCACAAAACTCAGAAATGACAGTGATATAGGGGTTGGAATCAACCATATAGTGACTGAAAATGCTTCAACAACATCAACAAACTGAAAATTACTCAAATGTATGACTGAGACTACTTGTATGGCTGCAAGTACAATGTTGGGCAAGCTAAAAAAAAGAAAAACAGCAGTACAATTTTTTATGACAGTGTGTCTTAAAAAAAACCCATAAAACATGACTTCTACTCCTTACAATCATACCACCAATTTCCAGTTGGGTTACAATGCTTTGGACAGCAAGATAACATCCATCTTGCTCACTTCTCAACGCAGAATTCATGAACTCAACATCAACCCCTATTGAAGGACTTCTTCTAAGAGCATGTGTATTGATTAGAAGCTGAAAATTTCTATGAAGTGACTGTTGTTTTAAAACTAAAAGTGTAGGGGTTATCTTACCATGTGCTGCCCATAGGTCTTGCCTTTTTCTAGAAGTTCTCTCCATCCTCTTTGTTGTAGCAACTTGAGGAGCTCCACTTGTCATGCCTTGAAGCACAACCTTTTGACCATCAAGTTTGAATCTCAACTCCATAGTTTGATAGTTTTGGGTAAATTCACCCAAAGAATGCAACCATTGAACCCCAAGCACTAAATTTTTCTCCTCAATACCAACAACATAGAAATCTTCATTTACCTTGTGCCTTCCCAAAGCAATATTGAGGTGTTGGATTCTTTTAATGCGTAGGATGAAGAACTTATCAGCAATGCAAATATTGGAATTAGGAACTCTATCCTCTCTAGATTCCAAAATATCACCCGATCCCATTCTTCCTTTGTCAAAATAGGAATTGTTGAGTTACCCTCAAAGACCTTACCCTTCTTGTATCTCAAAAGATCACCCGGATCCCAAACTTTCATGTACAAGCAATTTGGAACTTGTATGAAAGTATCCATGTGCCCTTTCAAAGTGTTCTTCACTCTATCACCCTTTCCACTGTGATGACCACACATCTGAATTGACTGAGTAGGAAGCAACAAATCCACAACATGTTCATACCTTTGGTTGTCCTCAACATGTTCACCTTCCTTTGTCGGATGAAGAATGATTGAGATATCTTCCACACCTCCATCCTTGTGACTCAGAATTTCTGAGTTAGGATCAACATTCTCCTTCTCTTAGACTCTTCACATTCAACAAGTGAAGCCCTTTCCACCTTGACTTCATCCATACTTTGTTGACACATGTATGGAGCATCTTCATAGTTCTTGCTAGAGTCATGAACACCATTAACTTGCTCCTTATAGGTTGTTCTAAAAATTCCAGCCAGCTGAAAATCAACATTAGCAACCGGTAAAGCTCTTTTCTCATGTGCATGCCCCTCAACATGGTCTTCTTGGGACTCCACCTCAAAACCCTCTTGCAGATCTGATTTTTCTTTTCCGGTTCATGCCCATGATTTCTTCCTTGACCTCTTGAGGTGTTGATGTATCTGCTACCTTTGCTGGTTCTTTTTCTTCTAGAAACCTTTTGGTTTCCTAGAGGTTTAACCTAGCATCTTCATCCATGCCCTTATACTTGTTGGAACCATCAAATGTGGAGAGTGTCACTTTCCCCAAGGCATGTTGAGGATCCTTCTATGGCGCTTGAGATCTAGGCTCGGGCCTTGACCTACCCTTGCTTACTCCTATGAACTCCATGCAAGTGAAATGGCATCACGAATCTCTTTTGGAAGAGCCCTATACTCCTCATAGTTGGCTGCAATGTTGTGACCCACTAAATGTCATGTTTCAACCTCCGGAATGACTTCTTTCTTTGGTAAGAACTTAGGTCGCCAATCCATGTTCTCCCTCCTAAGTTCCCTTTCACTCATGTGTCCATTGTAGATTTGCCTCAAATGTTAGCTTTCGACCCTACAAGCTAGGAAGATCAATGCTTTGATACCACTGTAATGCCCCTTTTCCGGGATGAAACTGAAAACCAAAGAACTTGCACAATCCAAATAGTAAATAAAGCAAACTGAAATTAAATTCCAAACCCTAGCAAAGCAGTTGTAAATATATTTATTTTATGATAGAAATCAACCACAAACTTGTTGGAAATAATTTAGAAACCCTTCAAAATAATATTCTTCAAATTTGGAAATGATTGCAAGAGAAAAAGCACCGGAAAATATATCTTTTTACCAATTTAATATCAGCTGGAAATTAATTAATTAACAACAGTGAATACCCTTACAAATATGGCTGGAAATGAAGGTTTCCAAGCCCCAAAATGAAGTACAAATGAAGATTCCAGCTACTAAAAATAGGAGAAACACAATGATGGCTGAATTTGAAGTTGTCGTGCCCTAGAAGACCCCAAATTCCACCTTAGGGCAAGTCGCCACCCTTGGGAAGGGCTGGAAATGCCTTCAAAACTGAATACAAACTCCTTATGTGATCACCCTTTTGCAAGCTTGAGGGGTTTCGTCCTCAAACCAGCCCACTATTGAGAGGTTTCATTCTCAATAGGTCTTCCAAGAGGGTTTTTGTCCTCAATGGATGAGAGAGAAAGCAAACATGCTCCCAACTCCAAGAGAATAAATTCCAAAAGCAAGCATAACCTCTTCCAAGCCAAGTGACCCCTTTAAATAGCTAGAGGCAACAAAAACCAATTAGAACCTTCTAAAGAAAACCAACCTCCTTGGGGACATAATAGTTCCTTTTTCTTCTATTTTTCATTTGGTTTTTTTTTTTTCCTTTACCCAACCGCCCTTACTAAGAAAATTACAAAAAAATGCAAAGCTCACAAAACAACAAGCTGAAAAACATAACATTAACTTCCCTTGCTCATTCCCTTTTTGCCCATGGGAAGTGGAATGGGCTCAAGGTCTTCAAAGAGGACTAGCATTGAGAAGGGTAAATTACACATACATGCACTCTCTCGTATACCCAAGGCGAAAAATTGCCATAGTAAGTGAAAAAGCAACGTGCAAATTTTGGAGTGCATAGCAAGTCAAAGAGAGTAATGAGTAGTTTAGAGGTGAAGGATGGATTTTTAAACTTCGTATGGGCAAACACATAGGTAAAACATTCACATAAGATTAAAAATACATTCAATAAATTGGAAAATGGAGAAAAGGATTTTTATATAATATTATGATTTATCATTCTAGAGGATTGCATCTTTGATGAACCAGGGAAGATCCACAACAGAATCCAAATCATACCTCAAAACAGCCCATTTTCAAGTATAGCACTTATACATTCACGAATTTGTTGTAATGCTTTAACCACTCGTTAAATGCTAACTTTAATCCAATCACATATCAATCTTCCACTTGGTAAATCTGTAAATATTCACCTATTGGATGCGCACTTTCAACCTTGGGATAGCATTTGGCTAAATTAGTGAAAATTGATTATCTATTATGCATTAACACTAGACCATGGCCCATTGAATAACCCACTCATTTATCTAACATATCATCATACCTTACAAATAAGTCTACCTCTTCCACCATAAAATTGGTCGGGAACCGGGTTTTTAATTTTGCTTTTGTGGTGAGTCAATAAGGCTCAAGGCACAACACTTGCAAAAACTTCTTAACATCATCCAAGTTCGAACCTCAACCACCAAGGGGACTCGTTGTCTTTGACACCACATCTCACCATCCCTAGCATGCACTACCACTTCGATCACACTTGATCTCGCATGCGAACCTTAAGACCCAAGGAATACCCTCACACATAGGGCCATGGTCCACTCAAGGCAAGCCATGGCGCGTCCTCCCATCTGCCAACCCTAGAGGACCTATCAATGCAAAGGTAGTGCCACAACTAGAATGTTCATTGCATGCCCAAAGTTTTTGACCCCCTCCCATGCAAGTGATTGCTAGTCGGTTCCTTGGACATCATCCATTAAACAAACTACCAAGGCGTAATGCAAGAAAACCCTTCTCATCCTAATTCTCTTCAAGAACATGCCTCAACTCTAGCACTAAATTCTGAAAACCAAGCCAACAACCATAATTCAATGAGGCTAAGGAGTGGGACATCTTGTTAAAATATCAGGCTTTTTGTTAGTCATCATTAGTTACTCGTTAACTAATGATTGGTTGTAACTATCGACGATTTTGTGACTATTTTCTGCATGATAAATAGATGGACACAAAATCTCCAATGTGTGTAGTTTGCTTCTTCTTCATTCTTCCTTGTTCGTATTCCAACATTGGTATCAAAGCCGGATAAGCGAGGATAAATTCGAGGGCACAGTTGCACAAGGAAATCACCAGCAAATTTTCAAACACCTAGATATTCCGCGAGTATTCCAGTCGATGGTTCGTATGGCATTTTTTCAAAGCATTTTCGTTGCAGTCGCGGAAGCCATTGCAGTTGCAGCAAAATATATGAAACCAGGTTGCGATTTTCAAAGCCACGACCCACGAGGACATCATCACAGTCGAAACAAACAAAATAGAGAGAAACAAGCCACAAAATTTCTGTCACGTTTTTCAGCATTTCAAAGACAAAATCTGAGCAAAAGAAGTATGAATTAGGGCACGAAATTTTCTGAGGAAATTTGGCCATGAATTTCAGGAGATTTCAGATACGAAAAAACATGAAAATTCTAGTCGCGATTTTTAAGGCGCGTGGATTTCATGAATTTTAGTGATTTCTATATCAATTTTTACTCAGTCATGAATTTACAGCAATTACAGTCACGTTGTTTGCTGCTTTTTGAGGATTTTGACAGGTTTTTCATCGAGTTTTAAACAAATCATGAATATCTAGGGTTTCACTACATTTTTGAAGCCTTCCTAGTATTTTTCTCTCTATTTTCTGAATACGCAATTGTATTTATTTTATTTTATCTTCAGTATGGAAATTCCAGTAGAAAAATATTTTGGTCTAAATTTTCATACATGGAAAGTGAAAATACAAATGCAACTTATGAATAAAAATTTGTGGGGCATAGTAAATGGGAAAGAGAAAGCACCCATCGATGCAAATAAATTACTGGATTGGCAGACCAGAGATGATAAAGCGAAAGCTATTATCAGTCTTGTGCTTTCTGATTCGGAGCTACATCATGTAGATCTGGACAAATCGTCTAAAGAAATATGGGACACTTTAAATACGTTGTTTGGCGCAAAAGCAGTCAATGCAAAATTTTCGCTAAAACTTCAGCTATTTAGATTCAAAATGGATGAAGGAATCTCTATGTCCAGCCATGTCAACAACCTGAGATCCCTTATTAGACAACTTGCAGATGTACAGACTACGGTAGATGACGAGGATGCAAAAGCTATCCTATTAAATAGTCTGCCTTCTAAGTACAACAATATCATTTTTACCCTCAGCCAAATGTCTACTCAGTCTCTTGCTGACATGATTGCAGCACTTCTCACAAATGAAAGAAGAACAATTGTTGAAGATGAGGGTAGTTCTCATCATGAGAGTGCATTATATTCCAGAAACTTCCATAGAAAGTCAAATAAAGACAAAAGGGAAATGGAATGTTATTATTGCAAGAAAAGAGGTCATACAATGTGGGACTGTCATGTTCAAGCCAATGATGTCCTCAAGGGAACGCTCAAATCCAATGAAGCTAATGTAGCCCTTATTGAAGACCCACCAGATGCTGAAGGTGGTGAAGATTCTGATGATGAATACATCCTTTAAAGAAACCAAGAAGGAAAATATGTATTCTAAGAAGCCCCGGAATAACCAAGCCGTACTCACATTCATAGAGAGAGCCTATTAAATAGGCATACAACAAGCTCCTATAATGAAGGAGGTGGGTGCAACAAAGAATGACGGGAAGTAAGAAATAGCTTTACCCGTAGAACAAACCCAACAAATTACCCAAGTTGTTATAACCCCTATAACAACATACATTAAACAATATAATAAGCTTTAATTAAGCTTATACAAACTAATTATTCTAATACCTTGAAATAACTCCAAGCTTATCTCGGAATTTCACAAATTTACCTTTACTTCAAGGTTTAGTCATTATATCAATTGGTTGCTCAGAGGTAGGGCAATAATAAAGACAAATGTCTTCATTAGTAACCAATTGTCGGATGTAGTGATGGTGAACTTCAATGTGCTTTGTCCTGGCATGAAATATTGGATTCTTCACCATCTTTAGTACACTTTGGTTGTCACAGAAGATAGGTGTAGGTGTTGACAATTCAAGTTGAAGATCCTCCAATACTGACTAAATCCACATCAATTCTCTACCTACACTAACCACCGCTTTGTACTCGGCCTCAGTAGAAGACAATGCAACTGTACTTTGAAGCTTACTCTGCCATGAAAATACTCCTAAACCAAGAGTGAAAACATAACCTCATCAGACTTCTCGAATCAACCGATCTGCCTAATCCGAATCAAGATATCCTATTAGCTCAAAATCATCAGTTTGTTTATATAGAATGCCAAAGTCAAGAGTTCCTTTGACATATCTAAGAACTTGTTTTGCAACTTGCCAATGTTCTTCATGCGGTTGACTCATGAAGCGAGAAAGATAACTTACTTTGCAAAACACAAATCTGGTCTAGTAGTAGTAAGATAAATCAAACTTCCTACTAATTGTCAATACATTGTTTCATTGACCAGAGGTGAATCAATGTTTGTTGAGAGTTTTGTCCCAACTTCCATAGGTGTAGCTGTTGGATTACAATCATTCATTTTGAACTTTTCTAACAAGGATTTGGCATACTTTGTTTGGGATATAAAAATAGTATAGCCAAAATTGTAACACTGCAAAAATTCTACACCTAAACAATATTGAAGCAGTCCTAGATCAGTCATTTCAAACATAGAACAGATGTCGGATTTCACCTATTTAATCAAGTCATTACTGCTTCCGGTGATGGCAAGATCATCAACATAGACAACTAGAACCACTATGTCATCACCAACCAATTTAACATAGAGAGTAGATTTTGCATCACATCTTTTAAAACCATACTCTCTAAGATATTTATCAATTTTGAAATACCAAGCTCGAGGAGCCTGCTTAAGTCCATACAAGGACTTCACTAACCTACAAACCAAATGCTCTTTCCCAGGAATCTGAATCCTTGTGGTTGTACCATGTACACCTCTTCCTCTAAGTCCCCATTCAAAAAGCACTTTTCACATCCATTTGAAATACCTGCCAACCAAACTGAGCAACAATAGATATAACCATTCTAAATGTTACCATTTTAGTTGTAGGAGCAAATGTTTCTTCATAATCTACCCCCTCTTCTTGTGCATAACCCTTTGCAACAAGACGAGCTTTATACTTATCTAAGGAACCATCTGACTTACATTTCACTTTGTAAATCCATTTCATGAACCAATAAGTTTCTTTTATCCGGAGGTAACTCTAACAACACCCAAGTTCCATTTTTCATTAGGACATCATACTCCACCTTCATGGCAGTTTTCCATTCAAGATTTCCTTTAGCATTTGCATAAGTAGTTGGCTCAAAATTTTGTGAAACAACTGAATTGAGAGCAAAGTTTACCTACTCAAGATTTTGTATTGCTTGTTTCCCAAATCTGGTGGATCTACCTTCCAATGATGAAGCTCATCTGTCTCAACATCCTAGAGTGTGTTCTAATACCACTTCAACCTTTTATGATGACTAGCTAGATCACTTTGTTTGTTTCACTAGGTCCTGCTATGGAGCTAGACTCCTTTGATGTTTTCCTTTTAAGTCATGTTCCCTTTTAGTACCAAAACTTGATTCACAATCATCATTAGGAATCCAAAGATTACTAGTATCAGTAGGTGTACCATCTTTTGAGAAATACGGGATTTTCTCATCTATTGTCACATCTCTACTTATGACAACCTTATTTGTAGAGATATCTAGTAATCTATATGCTTTGGATTTCTCACTATAGCCCACAAACATGTACTTTTTACTTTTAGCATCTAAACCACTCCTTTTCTCTTTAGGAATTAATGCTAAAGCAATACAACCAAAGATATGGAAATCACTTACATCAGATTTTCTTCCTGACCATGCTTCTTCTAGAGTAATATCTTGCACAACTTTACACGACTCTATTCAAGATGAACACTACAGTGTTGACAGCCTCCGCCCAGTACCAAAAAGGTACATTCTGCTTTGCACCATACACCGTGCCATCTCCATGATAGTCTTGTTCCTCCTTTCCACTACTCCATTTTGTTGTGGAGTGTAAGGAGTGGTATATTGTCGGTGTATACCTTCCTTTGTGTAGTAGTCATTGAATTGCTTGGAGACAAATTCTCCACCATTGTCTGACCTAAAGGCCTTAACCTTTTTACCTGTATGATTTTCAACCAATGTTTTCCAAGCAACAAAATTAGCAAAACATTTTGATTTCTTCTTAAGAAAATACACCCACATTTTTCGAGAGAAATCATCAACTATCAACAAGAAATAAAGAGCACCAGATATAGTGTTAGTTTTCATAGGACCATGAAGATCTACATGTACCAAATCTAACACACATTCTGCCCTCCATGCTTTACCAATAGGAA
The DNA here is from genome assembly GCA_018340775.1 of Taxus wallichiana var. yunnanensis. NCBI lineage: Eukaryota > Viridiplantae > Streptophyta > Pinopsida > Cupressales > Taxaceae > Taxus > Taxus wallichiana. Next base: position 341,111,373 of record CM031238.1, read on the forward strand.
ATGGTTTTCTAACTGTTTACCCAACTGACACCCTTCACAAACATTTTGATTTTCCTGAATAGATGGAAGTCCATGCACCATTTTATTTTTACTCAACATGTTTAAATATTGGTAACTCAAATGACCATATCTTGCATGCCATAGAGTACTAAATTGCTCAATTGTTGCTAAAGCATATTGTTCTACTAATTTAGGATCTACAAGTTTGTATAGACCCCTTTCCCTTATACCAACAACAACAAGCTTATCACTGAGTGTAGTAACATTACACCTATTTCCTTCAAACTTAACTACCAGTTTTTTTTTGGTAATTTCATTGATGGACAAAAGGTTTTTATTCATATATGACATTGTTAAATGTATATTTGTACTCATTATTCAAATGATTTGCACATCCCCACATCCCTTAATATCATGTGTCCACCCATCTCCTAAGGAAACAATTTCATTACTACTTTTATCCTCAATGAAGTTTACATACCAATCTCGATGACACGTGTAGTGTCGTGAATCTCTGAGTCAAAGTACCAAGTGCGAGACTCGTTGGATTGGTCATGTGATGCTGCAAAGAAAATTCAATAGATGTCTCTTCTTTTGCTTCTTCTACGATGTTAACATGTCCAGATTTTTTGTTTAAATTAGCCATATCTTCTTTTCTTTTTTGGCAATCTTTCTTAAAATGTCCTAGTTGCTTGCAATAAAAACACTTCCATTTTGATTTCTTGGAATCACTTACATTGCTCTTTGAAGAATCTTTGTTTGCTGACCATTTTCCCTTGCCTTTTGTCCTCGCCATAAAAGCACTTTCTGTAGCCATTGATGTTGAGGAATATGCATGAGTTTTCCTTCTCAATCATGCATCGAAGTGTAGACAACTTCTCAAAAAATCAATCGCTGTGTTTCCAAAATCATATGCAATGACTCAACAAATGAGTCAAATGATTTTGGCAAATTCAAATCTTGCATCTACAGGCTTTTCCACTACTTTCAACTGATCACAAATGTCCTTTAACTACAACAAGAATTCAAAGACCGAACCACCCTCCTACATTTTAGTGGAAAATAACAAATTTTTCAAGTACAATACCCTACCGACTTTTGAAGCTTGGTACTTGGATGTTATACTTTTCCACAAATCCGAAGCACTAGTTGCATTTCTAACTTCAGAATCAAATTGTCAACCACTAAAAGTTTTAGCAACATCAATGCTTCTCTATGACGCTTATCATAGTTATCAGGTTCATCAAATGAAATTTCATCATCATTTGGTTTTTTTTTTCTTTGCCAAGTACAATTTGATCAAGATTTCGATACTCACATATTGTAAGTATCTTATGACTCCACAAACTAAAGTTTTTGCCTGTCAATTTTGAGAATCTGGCAGCAACAAGTATTGTAACGAGCCATTTCAGCTAGTTTTTCACAAAGACACTTGAATCAAAAAACTATAGAGTTTTTTTAAAAACTCTTTTTGTAGATTGATTCTACCCTAAAACTGGATAATACTTGTAAGTTTTCAACAAAAAACTCTATACCGTTTGTGAGATTTTAAAATAATAATTTCTCGTAAAATTGCCTAAAAAATACGGAAAATTTAAAATCTCAAGATTTACAACTCGTTTGCAAAAATTTCTTTTGTGTGCTGACAAGGACACTAAAATGGACAACTGTGCAAAATTTCAAGTGTTTTCACTTTGCGGTTTTCCAAGAACTATCTTTCAAGGAGACTTGGCAAAAATTTTAAATTTTATTATAGTTTTAACTATAGTAAAAAAAAATGCCCTAAATTTATATAAAGCTGTGACTTTGTTTTAAAAAAATTGCTTACTATAATTAGCCAATAGGAAAAAACCTGTAGCTTGCTTCTTTGTTGCGCACCTCCAATGGCTTCTGAGATGGATTGAATTCTTTCTCTAATGCTTCCAGGATGGCACCCAGGTCAGCAACATATCACAAATGGTTGAGATTTCTTTAATGGCTGCTCACAACAGAAGCGCCCTCACACTCAACAAAGAGAATAGAAATTATAGACATTAGAAAAACAGTATTGCTTACTCCCTCGCTCTTGCAAGCAAGGTTGTGCTCAATTGTATATGCCACACTTCAACAAGTATTCAAAAACCACAAGAAAATGTCCTTCTATGCTTTCAAACAATGCCACATACAATCAAAAGGCCGTGCAAGTTCACAGCTATGTTCCTCCTTGTTAGAGACTTACTTTTGCTGGAACGCCTTCCAACACTCCTTCAAGTCTATCACGTCCTTCTCCACTCAAAAACTAAGACACTCTTCTACAAGCTCGGACGCTTTTCTCATACAAAGCACTTCAGAAAAATACATTTACCTCACCTCAAGCTTGCTTCTACTTAAACTCTTCCTCTCACCTCAAGGCTTACCAAGTAAAGATAAAAGAAAATTCGCCATTGTTTCCGTGAGGCACCTCAAACAGACGCTCGATATTATAAAATCCGAATAACCAAGTCAAACTCACATTCATAGAGAGAGCCTCTTAAATAGGCATACAACAAGCTCCTATAATGAAGGAAGTGTGTGCAACAAGGAATGACGGGAAGTAAGAAATAGCTTTATCCGTAGAACAAACCCGACAAATTACCCAAGTTGTTATAACGGATAACCCCTATAACAACATAAATTTAACAATATAATAAGCTTTAATTAAGCTTATACAAATTAATTATTCTAATAATTTTGATGATGAATACGTCCTTTAAAGAAACCAAGAAGGAAGGTATGTATTCTAAGAAGCCCATACGTTGACATAAATGGGAAGGGATCTGGTGTAGATAAAGCTTAGTATGGATGGTTGCCCAGTTTGTTTGGGAGTTCGTGGATCTTGGGAATTATACCCTTATAAGGGTTATGAGACAACTTGATGGAGCTTGTGGATGGCTCAACATGGATGGTTGTCCAATAATTTGGGAGATCTGTGATTCGGGAGTTCGGGGAGGTGGAATCCGAGAACTCGGAATTTGGCTTGGGAACAACACCTTTACGAAGGTCATGAGGCAGCTTGATGGAGCTCTACCCAGTCAACGAACTGTTGTTCAACAAAGACGCTTCTGAAGAATGCATACTTTTGTTTTGGTTCTATTGGTTTTCAGCTATGTCATATATGTTTGTTTTTGCTTTTTGTAGGGTAAGCCTTAAGAGGGGGTGTTAAAATATAAGGCTTTTTCTAGGTCATCATTAGTTACTTGTTAACTAATGATCGGTTGTAACTATCAACCGTTTTGTAACTATCTTTTGCATAATAAATAGACGGACACACAATCTCCAATGTGTGCAATCCACTTCTTCTTCATTCTTCCTTGTTTGTATTCCAACACATCCTAGGATAAAGTGAAGGAGAGAAACCCTTCGTCGCCACCACACAACGGGCACAAACTATCAAGAGAGGGATCGCCAACCCAATCCTAATGACACGACTACTAAGAACACACACCCATGCCCTAGCATTAAGCAGCCAACAAACAACTTCTACTCAAAACATGTCTATACCTTTGCACTCACTTGATGAAGTCCCTCATCTCCTCCAACTTGAACTCTTTGTAGAACTTGAGGGACTCCGACAACATGAATTTCTGATCCCAGGTTGTCCTAGGCCTTAACACAAACTAGTGAGCTCCTCCCCTTGGCCTTTTGGAGATTTCCTTTAAACTACTTGTGATCCAAAAGGATCCAGCAACAATAGTTCCCACGTTACTACCAGGGTCGTCTTCACAGCTTGCGGTTCATGTGGTCCCACTTGAATGGAATGCAAGACTCCAAAACCTCACCCACAAGTTCACAATACCTTCAAGACCATCCATCCATCTCTAACAAATGTCGCACACACTACAAGAGTGGCACAATCCAATCTGTGCTCAATGGAATGTTGTACTCCAAAACCTCACTCACGGGTTTGTGATACTTTCAAGACTATCTACCCATCTCTAACAAATGCCACACACACTCCAGAATGGCATAATGTATCCATCTCCAGCAAATGCCACACACACTTTTGCAATGGCACGATGCTTATTTGTGCGAATCGGCCATAAGCACCACCCAAGCATGTGGTAAACCTTGTGCGGAACACACCATTGGCTTTGACATGGTCTAACACACCTCCATGCCAAACTGCAAACATCATGCGATATAGTGAAGTACAAACAACTTCTACTTACAATCCAAGTGACGCTCTTTAGCGCAACTCCACACTATATTGCATCATGCCACGTAGCACTCCTCAAGGCTACCATAATGCCAAAGTGTCTCTTTGCATACCACGCATCTTTCAATTAGCCACATAATGGTCTGAAAGTGAAGAGTCACACATGGAGTCCCGAAATGGTTCAACATCCATAACGCTTTCTTCCCACCTTCATGGCATTATAATCTATAGGTATACACATTTATAACTTTAAATAGCAATCGAGAAAGCCGATAGATACCATACATCTTTCCTGGGAGTATGCCATGTACTGAACATACAAATAAATAAACACATTTATTGTTCCAGTTCTACTATCTCTTCCCCAATTATTTGAATATTTCTAAATACCTTCCACATAAGCATATAACAAATCTAAATCTGCATTTAGGGTGTTGTCCATTGGGTTGCCTCTTGGGCCGTGAACAAGTGGTATCATAGTAGTTCATCATCTTATATGACCCATTGAACAAGGTCAAAGTATCTACGCCTCGACATCAAATCATGAGGCCTATCAAACTATCTCTTATGTCATTTCAACTGAGTTCAAATGGAAAAGGACAATCAAATGCAAGATAAGCTACGCACAATGGTGAAAGATGAAATCTCAAAGGTGTTCATAAAACAAAGGAGATTCTTGTTCAACCAGTTTGCAAAAATCCTTGAACAAGCAATTCCATCGACCTCATCATCATGTAAAGCTTTTGGTGGTCGAATCCCCAATTTTCAAGCAAATCTAGACGTTCCAAAGTTTGAAGGAAAATTTAATATAGATGCAGTAGATAATTGGTTACATCGGTTAGATTCATATGTTTTCTATGAAAGACCTTTCTGACGAAGAGAAAATCAAGATTGTGCTTCTAAAAGTCTCTTCACCAATCGAAGAACTAGTGGCACCCACACTCTTTAGGAGGAAATCCATAACGAAGAAAAGTCTAAACCAACTTGGAAGCCTTTAAGGATGAATATTATTTTGAAGATGTATATGAAGATCGTTGCATTCAATGGTAACAAATGTGGAAGGGACATGACCAGTCACCAAAACCTACACCGATGCCTTACACGACCTTTATGTAAAGCTAAGCATTTGAGTCAGCTAAGCATAGAGTTCTCTAGTACCGCAACGGCCTACGACCATTCATCCAATCTAAACTGAAGTTGGCTAAATCAAGACGACGGAAGAAGCCTATCACTATGTGGCAACCATTTGAGGAGTCTAAGATGAAGGGAAAGCGAGACACTAAGTCTATGCCAAAGAAGACACTGCTTGAGACAAGAAACGACCATCCAAGACAGGCACATGGTGTGACAAACACAAAAGTAGCAGCCACTCCAATGCAAGGTGCCATGCTCAAAATACTTTGCTTACGTGGACAAAAATAGAGGATGGAGTTGAGCCTTCAAATGGAATCATTGACACGAGATCCCAAGTGTTTTGGTAAGCGGTGCATAAATAGACACCCCAAACCCGCCACGCCATTTTCACCGCAAAGTCACACATATCATACTAACATCCCCTTCATTTATTAATTAATGACCCTTCATTAATTAATTAAATTCCCCCTCTCCACGCTAAAATCACTTATAATTCACTCTTAAATCATCTCTAACATCTAATTAACTCATATTGATCAACTCTTGTTCGATTAATTAAATCCCCTTCTTCCTAACTAAATCCCATCACATCTTATGGTGAATTAATCCCACTTAATTAGATCTAATCTTAATTAACAAATCTCTAATCCTACATCTCCAGATATCCCACATTCATCAAGATCAATCGATTTCCCAAATTGGAAATTTATATAAGAAACCCCCAACTTAGTCCCAAAACACACCAAATTCTCATTTGAGCATTCTATTGTTAAAAGCTCACTAAATTGAAAACCCCTTTGTTGATGTAAGAGGTTATCAAAGCTAGATAACTCCAATTTGGGAAGACTACTTGCATCACCAAAATTCCTCCTAGCAACCTCTCTACCTTCCTCTTGCACAAAAAGGTTCATGGACATCCACAATCGAAAGCACATCCACGCGTCGAAAAGGGAAGTTTGGGATTTGCTTGTTTATGCATGTTTTAACAACTTTCTTCTCTTTAAATCTTTATCTTGAAGTTTTAGAGTAAGATTGTTAGTCTAGGAGCTTCTACGTGCAAGTTCCATTTTAAATAGATTAACTCAAACCATTGCATACATTTGGCACGCCCGGTGGGACACCCCCTAGTATCACATGCATTTTTATTTCATGTTTTTGATAAGTTTTAACTAAATTATTGTTAAGTTTTGTAGGGTTGAATCTCTTTTGCAGGTTTTGTGGAGGTGTTACTCTGTCAAAATTTTGTCTTGACTTCAAAAATTGCAGCTTTTTGAGTTTGTTCCTCGAGTTTTGTGTCGCTCAACATTTTCAATGATTTTCTCTATGTCACAGCGGCTCCGCTTTAAGATTCAGAAATTTTGCTTACATTCGCCACAGCTCTGCTTTGGCAATTAGGTTTGTTGTGTTTAGTACCTCTGCACACATTTGTAGCGCATTTGCTTGCCTTCATTGTGTGCACTTACAATCGCAGCGATTCTACATTGCTCACAGTTGGCTACAGGGTTTTGTGCATTTATGCTTTCATTTTGCCATTTTTGTGGTTTATGATGATGCATTCTTGCTTTTGTCAATCATTTATGTTGCTTACTTGCATTTTGGTTGATCATGAAAACGTTTAATTTCTTTATTCACATTTTTGTGCATGTCAAGGACGTTTCTATTGTTGTCTGTCAGATTTGGCACTTTCACTCAGGGTCATAGCAGCTTCACCTCCATGTATGAGATAAGTGACCACGCACAAGAACAATTATGTTGTTGTTTGTCAAATTTGGTGCTTTCACTAAGGGTCGTAGCAACTTCGCCTCCATTTTCGGGATTAGCAACTACGATTTCAATCTACTTTGGCCCATGCTTGCAATGGTAGCGCCTTTACTTTTGCACAATATTTTGCTATTTGTAGCGCCTACACTTGTAGTAGTAGTGCTTTTGCTTTGCATTAGTGGCTTTGCTCTGTGTTTTGGTGGATCTGCTTCAGCGAGCTTTGTTTGTGTTTTGCATCATCTTTTGTGGCTTTGTTTTGGTTGGTAGGATTTGTTTGTTGTTTCAAACTACTAATCCTTGTTTACAGCTTCTTTATTGTTTGTCGAAGACAAAAAACATACTAATCAATTTGTATGTTTTTATTTGCTTTATTGTTTATTGTACTTTGCTTATCGTATTTTTCTTATTGTATTGTTTAAATCAATTCAATTTGCTTATCATATTGGATTAATCTATTGCTTAATCACAATCATTTGCTTGTTGCATTGTTTATTCAATTCACTTTGCTTTCATGTTTGTTTGAACCTCGTCTTAAACTGTGTATGCTCTTCCGACAGGCCACAAGGTGATTTTAGGAGTCAAAAACAGTTTAGACAGTTTTTGCCTTTTGTAGGGATCGATGACTTCGAGGTCATTACTAAGTCATTTGAACAAAGCCCGTATAGTGGTGGGCTATATAAATTCGTAGAAGAAGTTCCTTTTTCGTGGTTCCTATGAAATGAGGCGTGCATTTGCTGCCAATACCCAAGCCTCAAACAGTAACCCATAGGGCAGGAACTATCGTTTTTGTGAAGCTCCAATGAATTGGCAATAGTGAACACACGGGGGGATTTGACTCTCTGAACCACACCGTTAGACAGTACTCCCTAATTTCATGAACTTGTGCCTCACGTGCCGAAAGGTATATCCAGTACTACCATAGAAACCTTATTTATCCTAGAATAGGTGGCCATCATTAGCATATATTGTGTTGCTTGACTCCCCCTACATCTTGCTTAAAAAAACACAAAACACGAAACTCTATCTGTTTTAAAACCTGTTTTTGTCAAAACAAGAAAACCCAAAACTTTGTCTGAGTCGAAACCTAGTTTTTCAAACATCAAAACCTAAAACTATGTCCGAGTCAAAACTAGTTTTCTAAGGCAAACAACCCAAACTCTACCACAATTGACCCAACATTTCTAAACATCAAAATGTAATGTCCCCTTTTCTAAATTATAAATGCTTAATAATATTTTAAGTTGGGCCCAACCAATTCTTATTTTAGGACAACTTCATATTATTATTATAAAATAAAAAGTATTTTTAAATACTCTTATGAGGTCAGTCTTCTTAAGGGAAGATTAAAAAGTGCATTGGGCTTCTAATTCATCCTTGGCGCCAAAAGGAGGATATAAAGGTGGATCAAATGGCCTAAGAAAGGTTATGCATGTTTATTTCAAAGATTGATATCTTGGGTTTGTGCACGGCGTGCCCTACTCTCCACTGAAGACGAAGACCTTTGGTGTGGCTCAACTTTGAGGACGAAAACCCTCATTGGATCCTATACAAGAAACCCCCAACCTAGTCCCAAAAATCACCAAATTCTCATATGAGCATTTCATTGTTAGAAAGCTCACTAAATTGAGAAAACCCCTTTGTTGCTGTAAGAGGTTACCAAAGCTAGATAACTCCAATTTGGGCAAACTAGTTGCATCACCAAAATCCCTCCTAACAACCCCGTTGCCTTCGTCTTACACAAAATGGTTTACTGAGACATCCACAATCAAAAGCGCATCCACACGTCAAAGGAGGTTTGGGATTTTCTTATTTATACATGTTTTAGCGGTTTTCTTCTCTTTACAGCTTTATCTTGATGCTTAAGAGTAAGATTGTTAGTCCGGGAGCTTCTGCGTGTAAGTTCCATTTTAATTAGATTAACAACTCAAACTCTTGCATATGCAAGCAACCCCAATAGTGCAAGATGTTGAAGCAAAACGTCTATTCCATTCAACAATATTGGTGCAAAGGCAGCCACTTGATTTTTTTATTGATGGCAATAGCATGAAGAACCTCATCTTTAAATAAATTGTCAAGCAACAAAGTCTTCCAATCATCTCTCATCAAGACCTTACAAATTGGGATGGCTCAGTTCCTACAACAACAAAGGTATACGTGTCACTCTCCAATGCCGCTTCTCATATTCTATCTATCCTTTCAAAGAAGAGTTAGTTTGTGATTTAGCACCAATTGATGTTTGTGATGTACTCCTTGGGCATCCATACATGCATAGTCACCAATGTGTATACAACACCAATCCTCACAACGTAGTTGTATCAATGGGTAGTAAGAGATACAGATTCCTAAAGTGATTCCATGCTCAACACATGTCATGCCAACTCCAAATAAGATTGTGTCATACTACTATGCATATTATGCATTCAAAACTTCGCCTCCTACTTCGACCCACACCTCCACCGGAAAGACATATCAGATTCTGGAAACCATGTATACACAAAACTATTCTTTGCTAGTGTACAAAGTCGTCAAAGCAAGTTAACTCCCACAACAAGCCAAATAGTTTATGAGATATCAGCTAGAAGCCGAGGTTCTACACATGCTTCATAGACTTAACATAATCAAGGCTATTGCTTTACAAGGAGGGTGATAGATCCAAGAGGATCTACCAATAGTGGTTCTTGTTGTACCACCAAGCTCGTCTTCACAGCTTGTGGTTCATGCGGTTCCAATTCAATGGACTACAATACTCTAAAACCTCACCCACAGCTTCACGATACCTCCAAGACCATCCATCCATCCCAAACAAATGTTGTGCATGATCCAGCAGTGGCATGACGCAACTTGTACTCAATGGACTGTGGTACTCGAACCTCACCCATAAGTTTGCAGACTTCCAAGACTTTCCACCCATCTCCAACGGATGTCTCACACTCTAGAATGGTGTTGGAATGTCCCCTTTTTCGAATTAAGGGCCTAAAAGTGGACTTCTTGCCATCCCCTTTCCGTGGCAATGAAGCTTGATTGAGCAAGGGAAGGAATTGCATTTTTATTTCAGTTTTCTTTATTAGATTTAATGTTTCTTTTAGTGTTTCCTTTTATAAGGCAAGTCAGTTGTGATTGCAAAGTCATAAAGGCAAATTAAAAGACTAAAAGAAGCCCAAGGAGGTCGGTCCACTTCTATTTGGCCTTTGGCGCCAAGCAAGAGCTATAAAAGGAGATTTGTGACTTCATTTGCATCCTATCTTTGGCGCATTTTACATATACTTGGTTTTTTGGGCAAAGTGCTCATTAACTTTCCACTTGAGGACGAAACCCCTCTTCTGTGGCATTCCAAGGAAGATGTCTACTGAAGACTTCTTGCAGATTTGGATCTAGAGCATCAAAGGAAATATCTACAAAAGCTTTGCATGCATTTTGGAGCTCTCCCTAGAGGGAGCGACTAGGGTTTGGTGTTATTTGGGTGCCTTCTAGGGCACATATTTCATATCTGATTTTACAATCTGAATCTCCATAATTTATAAGGTCGGAATCTATATTTTTGTGATTTTTGGTGGTGTTTATCTATCATTTTCAGCGTTGGTTTGTGGTTGTTCTGCTGCTGTCCTAAATTTAATTACAGCAGTATATATTTGCTGATTTTCTCCATTTGTTGTTACCAAATTGGATGGATATTGATTGTCATGTTTGAATTAATCATTTTGAAGTAATTTTCAGTTGTTGTGCATGGTTGCATGGTGAATTCTAAGCTCTTATACAGTTCGCCCTAGGGTTTTGAAGGATATTACAGCTGCTGTTATAAAAATTCATATTTCATTTCACTTGGATTTATGTCGTCCCTCAAAAGGGACATTACAGTGGTATCAAAGCTTCGGTCTTCCCAGCCTGAGGGTTTCCTTGCTTGAAGATCAAAATGGTGGATAGAATTTTTAGTGATGCTAGGCTCGAAAAGCTTGCCCTAGGGCAAGAAAGATTGGCCAACACAATGGCTCGGCTGATCCATACCATTCAAGGTTCAAATGGTGGAAGGAGCTCTTCAAAGGAAGTCATTAATTCTCAACCATCCAAAGTGAGCAACATCGGTACATGGTATGAAGAGTATAGAGCTCTTCCGGAGAAGGTCAGGATGCCTTACCTTTTGTAGAGTTCATGAAGTTGGAGACAGAAAGAGTTGGAATTGGCACGAGGTCAAAACCACAAGCAACAAGGAAGGGGTCAACACTCCATAAGGACCCCACACTCAAGGGTGTGGACGTTGTGCATAAAAAAGGGCTTGAAGATTTGTATTTTGAAAGAAATGGAACCACGAAGGATGAAGAATTGGCCCTTACTCCCATCATTGTGTCGAAGAGTCAACATTATGAGGTAATTATTGATCATTGTTTGGTTAATACTGATAATATTTCAGCATGTGATGAATCCAGGGTTGAAAAGAAGGGTGATGAGCAAGTAAAGGAAGAAGTCATAGAGCATGAGCCAAGGAAAGAAGGAAAATTCGATTTGCAGAATTGTGGAGAGAATTTGGTGGTTGAAGCCAAATCTCTTGTTGATAATGATGATGTTCAACTTGCTGGAATTTTCAAAACAGCAGCTCCTAAGAGTCAAGTTGAGGGTGTTCATGGCTTTGGTAAGAACCACGAAGAGGCTCCATGTATGTGCCAACAAAATATGGACGAAGTCAAGGTGGGAAGAGCTTCACTAGTTGAATATGAAGAGATCTCAACCAAGCTTCATTCGGAAAAAGAAGATGGACAAGTTGGGGACAACCGAAGGTATGATATTGAAGATCACATTTCAGTTTTTGGTCTCCTCCTATGTCGCTGCCATACTTCTGTCATCATGAACAGCATAGTGGAAATGATGATAAAGTGAAGAACACCCTAAGTGGCAAAGAGTACATAGATCCTTTGAGTTACAAGGAAGGGGAAGATATCCACCATACTAAGAAGGAAGAACCATCGCAACAGCAGCTCATAATGATGGATCAGCCTTTGGGATCCCTAGAAGCACCTGCCACCATTGCCAAAGGTGATTCCGTGACTGGTTTTCAGGACAGCCCTATGAAGGCTAAAGAGAATGAAGAAATTGCTAAGCAAGAACTAAGCGAAGTGGAAGGTAAAGAATTTTTGATTGCTAATGATATTCCCTTGATTTCTAATGGTTGCATGTGGCAAAATACTAAGGGAACTTGAAAGCATGAGGAGCGAGATGATGAAGTGAATGTCAGAGATAGCCCAAGCAAGCCTCATATGATAATAGGAGTTGTGCATATTGGGGGTGTCCAAAGGTATGAAGATGTTCCAAAATCATTGCCTTCTTCTACACTAATTCAGTTCTGTTGTCTTGAGCCAATTGACAAAATGTCATGGTTGAGGCTCCTTTGTAAACCATGGCAAGTGGCTGCTCATGATGATCAGCAAGCTAAAAATGGGGTTATAGGTGGAGAAAAATCTGAATACTGGAGGAAAGGTAAAGCGGAGCTTCCAAGTGAAGTTGTTATGAGGTACACACATGAGACAAGGGCATTTCCGGGTGCCTATGACCACTTTCAGTCTGCTGTAATTTTCAGACCAGCAGCTAATGGTAAGCCATATGATATTTTGTTTGATCATGACAAGAGTCTATTGCATCATTATTTATCATTACCATGTTTTGGTGATCATAACTATGCTAATGAGGTAAAGGAGCAAGGTTGGGAGAAGGCTCTTTGCCAAGGACTCATTATACATCTCCCAAGCAAAGCCTATGAGGTGGTTTTTATGACAGCCCAAGGTACACACATATTTCAAATCCTTTGTTTACTCTTTCACCATCATGTTGGACCGATCATCACCGAGGTAAAGGAGCAAGGTTGGGAGAAGGCTATTTGCTGAGGACTCATTATACATCTCCCAAGCAAAGCCTATGAGGTGGTTTTTATGACAGCCCAAGGTACACACATATTTCAGATCCTTTGTTTCCTTTTTCATCATCATGTTGGGCTGATCATCACAAACTCTTTGTCACGAGTTTGGACTTCAAGATAGGGGTTGCTTTGCACATGATGATTGAGAGAAGAAGAGGTATGATGAAGGGTTACATAGATTGCTTACATCCTTGGAATCCGGGTAAACCCTTGAAGCTCAAAGAAGGTGAAGGTAAAGATTTCAGTTTTGATTTTTCCTCTCTTTGCTTATGGAAGGGAAGGAATTTGATGAGTTTGTATGAAGTGGGGAAGAATTCTAGTGTGGCATGTTTGAGGCATCATAAGCTTGATAAGAATTTTGGTTTTCTTTTCTATGTATTGCTAACCCATGGTTTCATGAAAGAACCAAAAGAAATATGGGAAAGGGGGAGCAATTATGATGAATTTGCAGTTGTACACATGTCAGTCAAAGAGGGAAATGATGATGATTCTAATTTTCAGTTTCATATGTGGTTAACCCATGGCCCCATGAAAAGGTATGAATTTTGTTTTGACTTCTTTGTTTTAAGTTCAGCTGAGGCACACATTGTTTTTGGGGGTCAAGAGCTCCAAATTTTAGAGGAATTTACCCTCAAAATTCACAAGGAGTTGGGGTTCCACTTGCAAAATGAAGAAGTCAGAATTCATGAAATCAGGAAAGGAAAAGGTAGGAATGTTAAGCAAGGGAAGGCTGATTTTATCTCCTTACCAGCAGTAAGGAAAGGACTGAACATAGTTAAGAATGCAAGGAGGAATTTGGCAAGCAACATCATGAGGATGGGAAGATTTGTAATGTTTGACCCTCTCAAGTCTTAACTTTAGACCTGATATTCTTAGTTTTTCAGCCTATGTAAGACAATTTTCAGTCCCTACATTACTCATGAAATTGTCTTTCTTCATAAGATTTCAGTTTGGTAGTTGTTATGCCATGGTTATAGGGCTGAATCTGCAAAAATCAGAATTGGGACTGCCATTAGCAGCCATGAACAGCGGTGAACTTTCATTTTCAAAGAGAATTCCATCATGGGTTGATGTGGGAAGAAGGTTTCAGCTGAAAGGAGGGAACAAATCAGATTTGATAGCCTCAATTTGGATAAGATTCCATGTGAATTATGACTATGTTTGCAGGGATCTTTGTACAGCTGAGCATGCAAAGAAAGGAGATATCATTGTTGTTTTTGAAGTAGAAGATGATGAAGACTTCCATGAAGAAAGGGGCAGTAGGGGTATGAGTTTGTTTGGGTTGAAGCTCCTTCATTTAACAAGCACAGGATCCAGATTATGGGAGCACTACAGCATGTTCCTTTACTTTGATAGGATGATACTTGGGCATATGAGTTTGCAATTGCTTGGGGACAAGCAATTTCGGGAAGGGAGGACTGTAATGTCCCCTTTTTTGAATTAAGAGCCTAAAAGTGGACTTCTTGCCATCCCCTTTCCATGGCAATGAAACTTGATTGAGCAAGGGAAGGAATTGCATTTTTATTTCAGTTTTCTTTATTAGATTTAATGTTTCTTTTAGTGTTTCCCTTTATAAGGTAGGTCGGTTGTGATTGGAGAGTCATAAAGGCAAATTAAAAGACTAAAAGAAGCCCAAGGAGGTCGGTCCACTTCTATTTGGCCTTTGGCGCCAAGCAAGAGCTATAAAAGGAGATTTGTGACTTCATTTGCATCCCTTCTTTGGCGCATTTTACATATACTTGGTTTTTTGGGCAAAGTGCTTATTAACTTTCCACTTGAGGACAAAACCCTCTTCTCGGCATTCCAAGGAAGACGAAAACCGTCCTTGTAACTTAGTGGAGGACAGAAACCCTCTATTGTGGGTGATTTGAAGATATCTACTAAAGACTTCTTGCAGATTTGGATCTAGGGCATCAAAGGAAATATCTACAAAAGCTTTGCATGCATTTTGGAGCTCTACCTAGAGGGAGTGACTAGGGTTTGGTGTTATTTGGGTGCCTTTTAGGGCACATATTTCATATCTGATTTTACAATCTAAATCTCCATAATTTATAAGGTCAGAATCTATATTTTCATGATTTTTGGTGGTGTTTATCTATCATTTTCAGCGTTGGTTTGTGGTTGTTCTGCTGCTGTCCTAAATTTAATTACAGCAATATATATTTGCTGATTTTCTCCATTTGTTGTTACCAAATTGGATGGATATTGATTGCCGTGTTTGAATTAATCATTTTGAAGTAATTTTCAGTTGTTGTGCATGGTTGCATGGTGAATTCTAAGCTCTTATACAGTTCGCCCTAGGGTTTTAAAGGATATTACAGCTGCTGTTATAAAAATTCAGATTTCATTTCACTTGGGTTTGTGTGGTTTCCTTCTTTTTCAGTTTCAGCCCTTGAAAGGACCATTACAGGTGCAATGCATCCATTCATCCCCAACAGATGCCACGCATACTCTTGTAGAGGCGCAATGCAATCTATGCAAATTGGTTATAGCACCACCGAAGCATGCACCAAACTTATACAAAACACACAATTAGCTTCGGAAAGGTCTTACACACCTCCATGTCAAATCGCAAAGGAAAACTCACACTGTAATACTCGAGGTGAAAACAACCTGCAATCCTTGTGATATTGTTCAGTGCAACTTTGTGTTATGCCGCATCACGCCTTGTGACAGTCCCCAGGGTTGTCATTCTGCCAGTGTCTTTCTACATACCACACGTCTTTCAATCAGCCACATAATGGTCTTAAGGTGAAGAGTCATACATGGAGTCCCAAAATAGTTCAACTTCCATAACCCACGGCATTATAATCTATATGCATACACATATGTAGCTTTGCATAGCAATCAGAGTAGAAGATAGCCATATATCTGTCAAGTGCAGGACACAAATATATAAACACATTTCTTGTTCCAGATCTAATATCTCTCTCTTGAATCTCTGCACATTTCTAAATAGCTTCCGCGTACACATATAACACATGTAAATCCGCATTTAAGGTGTTGTCCACTGGGTCACCTCCTCAGGCCTACATCAACTTGATTACAATGTTACATGGGGACGTGTCCCCTAGATTTTGGTGACATCCCAAATGCTTAAACATTAAATAAAGTTTAAACCCCTAAATATCATTGAATAAAGTTAAAATGTCTAATATAGTTTTTATAAACTATTTTAATAGCCATCCCCGGCAGTACCCAAAATCTAGGAACATTTTTCCATCCCGGAAACCCCCTTCCTCCATCCTCTTGTCTCCCCATCCCCAAGACTTGGGTAACTATACTTGACTGTCTTGTGAGGAGGAAAAATGAGTTTGATTAACTTGATTTGGGGAAAGTTAAGGAATTTGGTTCGGGTCAGTTTGCATGGGAGTAAAGGCGTACTATTATCAATTATGGATTGAGAGTGGTCTTAAGAGTTGGTTTCTGTGTTGTTATTGTGGGGGTACAAAGTTAGTTGTGAAAGGGTTGTGATTGTGGTGGCACTAGCTCAAAGTAATTGGTTATGAGCAAAGGTAATGAATTTATGATCCTAACTTTTGGGTGGATGCACCAAGTAAAAATTCAATGTTTCCTATTCTTCTGTATAATTATCATCTTTATCATTTCAGATCTTCAAATGGCCTCCAGCAGAGAAACATATGCACAGGCACAGATAGTTTTTCTAACTTTCTTAAGAAGAGACTTTCATTGTATCCCTGTTATTAGATTGATGTAACCATGAGTTTCCTGAAGTAATATAAGATACATTTCTCTAATTAAGAACTGCGCAGAAACTCCCATATTGGGGGAACCTCATACCCGTCTGGAGGATAGGTAGTAACACCAAGTTTAACAACAATAAAACCTGACTCGAGTTGGGAGTTCATCATCTAGATTAAAAAGATACGAATAAAATCAAGGTTCCACATGCTCATGCAAGCATCATAAACAGATTAATTCCACGTTTTCAATACTCCGATGGTTGTTGGGATTTAGTGAAATACCTGCAAATAGTCCAAGTCAGGAATTGGTTTGTACTCGGGAACCAATACAGCGGCACCGCCTGTATCAGCTTGCTTAGGATTCTGTTCATCCCCACCAAAAATTCTTGACGTTGTTAGGCCATCTTCTTTTCCTCCCGGTCCTCTTCCCTTGTATTGGCACACCCACTAGAGTAGAGTTCATAAACACACAGTCCCCTGATAATAAGTCATCAGTGAAAACCCAAAACAAAAAACCATCAATTGACTCATAGGCCTAAATTTTATTTTTAAGAAAAATGTACCTTACGAGGCTTGTGATTGCATTTAGAATAGCCCCTCCGGGAGAATGAAGCGGCGTTCTTAAAGACGGGTACAGATACAGATACGGGAAAGGATGAGGATGGTGAGGGGCATGCTGTGCACAGACATGAAGTGATTTGAAGTGGGAGCAACAGCCTTATAGATGTCATGCTGCCACTGACAGAACAAAATAATCCACACCCTCAAATCTATCGATTGTATTTTTAACACCCAAAAATCTCTCTCAAATATTTTCCACACCCACAGATCTACCTCCAGATTTCTATCGCACCCACATAACCGCCTAGGCTCCTCTTTCTGTTTTTCAATCCATCAATCGGAATTTGCAAAAGAAGTCCCGATACAATACAATACAAGCTGGAGATGGGTGGTGTTCCTGCTTTCATTAAGAAGCACACTAAGTGCCCAGTTTTTTTCTTAGCATCTGTCTTTGCATCTGTCTTTTTCGTTAGTTCTTCTCAACTCTCCCATTTTCGAAGTTGAGCAGATTTTACTTCCTACCCTGTTGGTCTTATGGACGTAATTAAAATCTTTCAATTCAATTCAACATAACCATTTTTGTTCTTAGTATCGCTTGATGCCGTCTACAATCTAAATCCTATATGTTATTAATATAATTTATTAGTTTTGTATATATTCCCAACATTCCATCAATGGTAGGAAGAATCAAATAATTTTGTGCCATATTTCTTGTATCTGTCGTGAAATTACGTGATTTTAGCATGTATATGTATGGATCGATTATTAGTTTCAATAAGGTAGTATTGGTATGTTTTATCAACATCTAGTGGTTTATAACTTTTCTCTCACTTCTTAGATAGCAATCTTATATTCTCTTTTTTCGTTTTCCTTTGATTTGACTTCTTTCTCTATAAAGCAACCATATGCTCCTAAGGCATGTTAGAAGCGTCCAAATGCTACCGGTATCCTTTTGGATTGTCCTTTTGGCTTAAGTATGTTTGTTCCTTGTTCTCACTTTTTGAACCTTAGAGATCGGTTCGCACCAATATAACCTTAATTTAAATTTCATTTTGTTATATATACACTTACATTCAAGTCATTCAAGAAGAAGTAATTATAAGCACATTGAGCATTCAATAAAGACATTCTTGAGAGCACTTGCTAGCATTCTAGAGGAAATTAAGCATTCATTGAAGCACATAGATTTATGATTAGATATACACCATTACACTAGTTTGCATATTATTGGAATTACTTCAATCATTAAGATTTGTTGTTTTTGATATTGTTATTGTCTATGGGCCTCACAAATATAAAGATAGTTTTGTTATTCTTTGGTATTTTAGGTGTTGATGCATAGTTAAAGCAAGAATATTTTTTGTTTGCAAGTAATCAAAGAGAAATTGTGAGAATCTAAGTGAGGTTTTGGAGGACCAAAACCAGAGCAAACACATCATAAAAAAATGTCTCTATATTCATTTCAAATCATCCAGATGGTTTGTACATTGTTATGAGAGAATAAACACTCTAAACATAATTCTATATCTAGCACAATTTTTTTGGGTTAGTGCGAAAAGAAAATAGGATTTTGTTCCTAATCTAACTATTACATGAAAAGATAAGACTAATAATGACACTTTGTTATCACCAAATCACAAAGCACCCGAGTGAGTGACCGCACTCGATGGGTTGAGACTCTCGGTGTGATTGCATAACATGGAGCTTTTCCCAAGTGTGGGACTCTTGCGAAATCGGAAAAGCGCTCCGAATGAAGGCCGTTCCTATTCCTCTGTTCGGATGCACACGAAAAATGCGAGGGTTTACTCAAAATCTAATCTAACTTGCGAGGAGACGGGGTAAGAAGATGCATAAAAATAAACCTAAACTAACAAAGGTGATGCATCGAGGAATGAAGAACACCTATCTTGCCAATAAACACAAACCATTAAAATGTGATGCAAGATCATGCACGAGATAACAAAATTTGCAAAGTGAAAGATCGGGAGGATGCAAATGAACGCAGAGAGGGTTGAGAATCATCCACGACATGCATTACTTGCTCCAAAGATTGATCTGATACACTACAAAATGCCAAGAGGCAAAGTTGCATTACGCTTTAAATGGGAGGTTTGAACTCCACAAATTCACTGCCCAAAAGAGAAGAAGGGAGGGGCAAAACAAGAATGTCCAACGCTTAGAAAGAAGCCCCTCCTTACAATTTATAGGAAGAATGAGAGAGGGAAGAGAGAGGAAATCCAAATCTACCCCAACCACCTCTAGGTTGCATTTAATTCATCTCATTATGGCGGTAGGTGAGAACCCTAGCAAACTTAAAAGTGGTGAACTGTATTTTGCATTAAAGCTGGTTGTTGAAATGTCATTTCTGGCCATTACCACGTGCCAGAGGAATTTTTCAATTTTCTCTCTCCAAACTCAACCAAAATGCAAAAATGACCTTGGAATCTTGTAGAGAATTTCACCAGACTTTCCATTGATATAAAGAACGTGAAAATCCGAGCTCTGGATCGAAAGTTATGGCCATTTGAAGATTTAGGGCAAAAATAGGCCCAAAACGGATCAGCGGGAAAAAATTTGAATTTTACCTCTTTTTGCATTTTGGAAAATTTTTTAAATTTTCCCCGCGCTCCGCCACTTGGATGACATGTGTCAGGCCCTGATTGGCCGCGAGCTTCCATTCGGTGGTGGGGGCAGCGGGCCAAAACTCGCCCTTTGGACTTTCGGCAAAACATTTTGCCAAAAATTCTAATTTTTGCCCCGCTCCGCTGGGTCGATGGTGAAGACACGTGGTGAGATTTGATTCGTCCGTGGGCCTCCTTTCAAAATTTTACCTTGCGCCAAACACTTAGCAATTTTTTCAACTTTCTTCCCCTTCTGACATGTGGCACGTTCTGATTCATCCGCGGGCCTCCTTGTCTCTTTTGCGGCCTTTTCGCCTTTTCGCGTCCCTCGCGTACTTTTGTCCCGGCTGTCCCGGATGAAAATCTCCTGCTTCGGCCGATTCGGGCTTCCTTGTTCTGTTGCGGCCTTTTTGCCTTTTCACGTCCCACGCATCCCTCGCGTACTTTTAGCTTGGCTGTCCCCTGCATCGCTGGGATAAATATCTCTGAACTGCCTGAAATGGACTGTCTTTCCTAAGAAACCGGCCGATTCGCGTCCCATGCGTACCTTTGTCCCAACTGTCCCAAACCGCGTGAAACAAAGACTTAGACGATTTTTCTTGCTTTCTCGACCATTTCGGATTTTCGCGTCCCAACTGCTCCATGGACTACCTGGGACAAAAGACTTAGCCGATTTTCTTGCTTTTTTGGCCCCAAGCTTGGTACAACGAACCTTAGTACGACCCAAACCCTTCAGACCCGAAATGCCTTAAAACAATCCTGCAACCTTATTTTTTGCATTTTTTCCATTTTTTCTAACTCATTGGGATTTCTTCTTGGATGGGAGAGTTAGAGAGAAGCCGAGGACCCCAAAAACATGATTTTGGGCCTCGAATCAATCTACTTGCTCGGGACTGAACAATTTGATGCATGTTATCAAAATTACCTTGAGGGGTGAATTTTGGATAACAATTTTGGCGACTCAGCGGGGTCATCTGCCTGCTGGATGAAGTTACCAGTTTCCTGAAGCATCCATTGGGCATGGAGTCATGAGTTGTCTGTTCGGAACCCCAACTGACTTAGAATGTTGCAAGGAGGAAGATGGAATATCACCCGATGGAAGCAAGGGCTGCAAAACATCTCCAGGGACAGCAAGCCTGTGCCAAAGCACTTAGGGAAAGCAAAATAACCTACAACAAAACAATGTGCACAAGCACTTGGAGGAATGAAAACCTAAGCTAATATTTACAAGGTGGAGAATTTCCCTTTAGTAGCAATGCTTTAGATAGATTCCATTGACTGGAATCTGCAGTTCTTCGCCATCCAATGAAGACAATCGGAAGGCATTGTTGTCCTTACACTTTGTGACCATGTATGGGCCACTCCAAATGGCATCAAATTTTGAATGCCTTCCCAATTTTGCTCTATCTGCATCCCATTTTAACACTAGATCTCCAACTTGGAAAGATCTACTCTTGGCCTTCCTATCAAAGGTCTTCTTGATCAAAGCTTGATCCTTCTTCATTGCTTAGGATGCCTGATCTCTGATCTCTTGGAGCTCCATCAACTCTGCATATCTCACCTCCATGGGCCCAAACTCTAGCAACTCTAATCGCTTCATGAGGTCCAATGTTGGCAACTCAAGCGACATGGGCAAGATTGCCTCTCTTCCATAAACAAGCCCTCGAATGGAGAGTTACCCGTGGATCTCTTGGGAGTTATCCTATCAGCCCATAAGGCTGATTTTAGTTTGGTATGCCAAGACCTCTGATTCTCATCAAGAGTCCTCCTAATGATCCTCAACAAGTTCTTGTTTGTAGATTCAGCCTGCCATTACCCCGAGGGTAGTAGTTTGATGAAGTACTTAGGTAGATCCCGTTCTTAACAGTGACCCACTCGGTCACCTTGGATCCAATGAATGCTAACGCATTATCTCGAGATTATTGTAGCAGGTATGCCAAATCTAGTTACTATCCCCTCATAGAAGTCTAAGATGTTAGACTCATTTGCTTCCTTAAGTGCTCTTTGCTTCACCCATTTGGTGAAGTAGTCTGCAGGTCAAAAATCCACTTATGCCCTTGGCTTGAATTGGGATTAATGACTCCAATGAATTCTAAACCCCATTGCATGAATGGCTGGTCAATTGAAATTGGATGCAATGGGAGGGCAGCAAGCCTCTCTTTACCTCTGTGAAGAATGCACAATTCTTGCACCTTTTTGATCCACGTGAAGCAATCACTCAAAATCTTGGGCCAATAATAATCAGCCTTCATGATTTTTAGAGTCACTCTTGGTGTAAAATGACCACCACTGGTCCACCATGGAACTCTTCCAACACCCTATGAATCTGATTTATACCAATGCATCTCAAATTACTCCATTCACATCTTTCTCGAACAAAACACCGTCTACTATGGCATATGGGACATCGCAATCAAGTGTCTTCTTTGGGTCTTGTTCATCTCTGGAGGGCATAGGCCCGTGCTTAGGAAGTGCATTATACCTTGGGTCCAGCAAGGAGTGGGGACAAGATTATCCTCTTCTTAAGTGCTACCTTGCACATGGCTATCTTGAACTGTTAAAAAAATCTCTTCTTCATTGCATACTCCTTTTGCTTGCCCAGGAATTAAGCGCTCACACAATCCTTTTCCTCTTACCACTTGGTGACCTTGATCTCTATGTCATACTCCATGACACGAGTGATCCAACTTGCTCTTTTCTCATTCAAATCCTTGTTGAGAAGGAAGTCCTTTACTCCCGCATGAGAGACCAACAACCGAACTTTGTTGTTTGAGACTAAATGCTTGAATTTCTTCAAGCTTCGATTCGCAAGTACATGCTTCTCGATAAAAGAATATCTCACCTCATAGTCCTCCGGGCTTTGGTCAAGAAAGCAATTGGCTGCTCATCATTGTCCTTGTTTTTTTGCGCACCAAAATGGCGTAAAATAGTATCATTACCTCCAAATGCATAGAGGATGAAATCCTTGGAGAAATCCGGGTTGATGAGAGTCGGTGCTTGGGAGATGGCTTCTTTGATTGCTTCAAAACCCTCCTTGCCTTCTTGTCCACTTGAAAGCCATGCTTTTCTTCAACATTTTGGTGATAGGTTTGATAAGGCCTGCAAAATCTGGGACAAACCTCCGAACAAAGTTTATTCTCCCCAAGAAACTCTGAAGGGCCTTCTTGTGGCTTGGCAATGGTAGTGCTCTTATGGCTTCAACCCTCTCTGGATCAATTGCTAATCCTTCTTTGGAGACAATATGGCCAAGGAGCTTTCCTTCATGTGCTAGGAAGATACACTTCTTAGGATTCAAAGACACTCCAAATCTCCTGCACCTTGTGAAGACTTGTCTCAAATGAGAGAGGTGGTCTACTGTATTCTTTGAAAAAACAAAGTGATATCATCAAGATATACCAGCACCACGTTGTTAATCAAACCTTTGAACGCCATGTCCATTGCTCTTTGGAAGGTAGCTCCAACGTTGGACAACCCAAATGGCATTTTCCCGTATGCATAAGTTCCCATTTGGTTGTGAAGGTTGTCTTGAACTGATCTTCTTCCTTCACCATAATGTGATTGTAGCCCGAGTAGCCATCAAGTAGTGAAAACCTCTCGGAGCCAGCCACCACTTGCAAAATTTTCTCCATAGAAGGGAGTGGGTAATGGTCCTTGAGAGATGCTCTATTCAAGTCTCTGAAGTCAACACACAATCTGATCTCTCCACTCTTCTTTCTGACTGGAACTAAGTTGGCAACCCAACTAGAATGCTTGATTGGGAATATGATTCTTGACTCAATCAACTTGTTCAACTCCTTCCTCGTGAGAGGTTCCATGTGTGGATTGACTGGCCTTTGTTTCTGCCTGATGGGCTTAGTATTTGGATCCAACTCAATGGTGTGTTGAGCTAACTCGGGATTGAAACCTTTCAAGTCTTCGTAGCTCCAAGCAAACACATCAGGGAACTCTTGACACAACTGTATGAACTCATACTTTTCTTGTTCAGTTGTCATCTTTCCAATTTGCAATGATTTGTTCTCTTCCACCAAGATGGATACTGAATCTTCTCTCTTAACTTGAATGTTTGCTTTCTCTTTCCTAAACTAATCATTGGGATTGAAAATGGACTCCAAAGTGATAAGTCCCTTGGGCAGCTTGTTAGTTCTCAGCTGTACCACTTGGTCACCATACTACTACTCTAACTTTTCCTGATTTTTGGCTGAGAATTCAGCCTCTTCTTGCAAGAAATGGATGATTTGCTGATCATTTTCAAACACTTGCCAACCTACATTGTTATCTGGAATTGAAGGCCTCACAACCACATGGATGTTTGGTTGTACCTTATCTTTTTGAATGCTCTCCACAACGTCAAAGGCTGCCCCAACTGCTTCAAGCTTGTTAGCAGCTTGGTTCTCTTTCCTAGGAATTGATTTGATGCCAAAGCCCTCAAAATCTTCAATGAGGTCCCACACCCTGTTCTTGTAACACTTGAGTAGATCATTCTTGGTAGCATTCTCGCCTTTGACTGATTTACAATCAATTCAATGTCACCAAATATTTACAAGTTCTTTATTCCTCTCTTTCTTGCCCAATGCATCCTCGCACCAAGGCTTCATATTCAAGCAGTGTTATTGGAGCATGAAAACCGAAATCTAAAAGTCTGAATAGTACTTTACTCCTTGAGGTGAAACCAACATGGCTCCCCCTTCGGCACCTTGTCTACTCCTTGATCCATCAAAAACAACTTCCATACCTCATTTTCATCCTTGTGGTCTGGCTTGGTGATGCTAGGAATGGGCTGATCTTTTCATGTATGCAATAGACTCCTAGCTCAAATTCTTCTACTTCGATAAGGATCAAAAGCATGCACCTTGTTTGCCCATTTATCAAAAGTTAGATCCGGATGCTTCCAACCTTGGTGTCGCCTTCATCGTGCTTGGGTGATCTTCTTGATCAAATGCCGAACATGTGGCATTGATTTGACTTGGAGTGTAGGGCTCAATGTGGAAGTTTGCAATAGGTTCGGACTCACGATTGTAGCTTTGGTTCCATACCTCATTCTCGAACAAAGATGTGTGACCAATCGTGAGACAAGTATCCTCCAATCTTGGCTATGAAATCTCTTGACAAACATAGGGCAAAGAGTGGTGGAAGGTCTATAACTGATACATCTTATAAAACAACAACATTTGGACATGCATGCAAGGTAAGACTCAATTTTCTAATCACCCCAACTATTGTTACTACTGTCCCATCCAACTGCACTACCCCTTGGATATGGTTTCATACTAAATTCCTAATCGATCAGCTATTTGCTTGGGCATCACCGAGCTACTTGCCCGGAATCAATCATGCGATTGTGCACCAATTGGTTTCCAATGATTAATGAGACATAAAAAGGAGGGGGTTTCAACATTTTACCTTGTTGTCCTCCATGATTCCCTTGGTTGTGGCAAAGCATTTGTGAGCACCTTCTCTTGCATTCGGACTTGCCGATTCGAAGTTGGCAGTCCTTCATGGTAGCTTGTAGCAAATCTCTCGGCTCAGGATAAATAGGGATTCCCACATTGATATATTTACATTTGTCTTCTTCATCCGATCAATGATATTGAATGGTGATGAAGGATCTCTTTGTTGTCCCTTGGTTTACATATTCATTCCTTGCATGTCGGCAGCAACAACTGGTATTTGAGTTGGTTTAGGAGCTGGTTTGGGTGCTCCTTGCATGTTTGGGACTACATTTTGTTTTCCAAAAGCTTGTGGAGTGGTAGAAGGTTGTGGATTACTTGGAGCCAATGGCTGTCCTTCACCCAAATTTCTCCTTTTTGACCTTGTGTTGGCTGCAACACCTTGAGAGGGTATTTGATTCATACCACAAAAATCTTCAGCCTACCAATTGACAAGAGTAGTTTCGTTTGGAGATGTTCCTTGCTGAGGTGCTTCTTGCTATTGATCCTCTTCGTGGCTGGATTCTTGTGACCCACCAATGGTTTGCACCATAAGAGCCTGATTTAATGCACCGTTAAAGCACATTGATTGGTTATGTGGCTAACCGCACGGGAAACACCAATCATATTCTTGGGCCATGTTATTTTGCATCGGTACCAAAGCTCTGGATGTGGATGCAACATTGGGGTTATCGGGCTGAAATGGTCATTGGCGCGGAGGCCTTGCTTGATTATGATTTGCGCTAGATTGGGTGGTCTTTGAGGCTAATATGGTTGCTGTTAGAAATGAGCTTGAGGCTAGAAGGAAGGTCTAAAACCTTGAGCTTGCTACCTTTTGAGTGTAACCAGCTCATTACCTAGATTTTGCAATTGCTTCATGACTTCTTGAAGCTCGTTTGAGGCACTAGAAGATGAAGTAGAAGCTTCATTTGAACTCTGATTTCTAGGAGTGGGAATAGGAGCTAAGACAGCGCTTGACTAGTACTTGGGCTCTCTAAACTTGGATATAATGGCATTGGAGGCCTAGGAGCTAGCTTTCCAGCTTGAATCAAACAATTTTCAGCTCTAATGGCAATGCTATAAGCCATAGGGATAGTTATGCCTCCCATGGACTGAATCAACATAGAAATATCAGAATTTAGAGCTTTAAGGTAATATAGAAAAGCACCTTCTCTGTTGGCCTGACTGCCACTGGAATTCTCTCCCAAGTCCTTTGAAATCTGAAATTAAAATCAATCAGCTGCTCATTGGAAGCTCTTTTGATAGTTGTCAACTGCTCCAAAAGGGACAAGTTGTCTCCCTTTTCCCCAAACTTCTCATGGAGGGCTATACATAGCTGATTCCAATTTTGAATAGAACCTGAGGCAAGGCTCCTGAACCATTGTAAAGCTTTCCCCTTGAATGAGGATGCCAGCAATTTGACAGCAACTTGCATCTCATTGATTTCATGAATTACACAAAGGTTGGCAATGTCTTTAACATGATCACCAGGAGTAGTCTGGTTCTCTCCAGTGAAGTATGGAATGTTCTTCAATGCTGCACCTGGGATTGGATGTTGTGCATTGAGAGCAAGTGGGCTGCTGCCAGTGAAATTGACATACGGATTCGGTGGTTGCGCCATTCTGATTGGCCTGAGAACCCTTGTTGATTGGATGAAAGGCCTACCAGGTGGAGGTGTTGACAAGGTTCTATTAGGTGGAGATGGAGATCTTTGAGCTCTTCTTCCCCTTCTTTCTCTTCCTGGAGATAGGTGTAGATGAACAAACAATCCTTCCTCCCTAGTTCTTGACCTGGTCTGTATTCTTCTCATAAATTTGCCAGGCTTGGACTGCTGAAACCAGTGGATTATGCTTCTTTTGGAGTCGCCAGATGTGCGATTTTAAGCTCCTTCAAAGCTGGAACTTACAACAAGTGCACATCGATCTTGTTGTAATAAAAGTGAAGACCTCTAAGGTCCCACCGGCATGCCAAAACTGTTATCACCAAATCACAAAGCACCCCTAAGTGTCTGTAACTTGATGGGTTGAGATTCTCAGTGTGATTGCATAACATGGAGCTTTTCCCAGTGTGGGACCTTGCAAAATCGGAAAAGCTCTCTAGATGAAGGTCGATTCCTATTCCTCTATTCAGATGCACACGAAAAATGCGAGAGGTTTACTCAAAATCTAATCTAACTTGCCAAGGAGACAGGGTAAGAAGATGCATAAAAATAAACCTAAACTAACAAAGGTGATGCATTGAGGAATGAAGAACACCTATCTTGCCAATAAACACAAACCATTAAAATGTGATGCAAGATCATGCACAGATAACAAAATTTGCAGTGAAAGATCAGGAGGATGCAAATGAATGCGAGAGGGGTTGAGAATCATCCACAGACATGCATTACTTGCTCCAAAGATTGATATAATACACTACAAAAATGCCAAGAGGCAAAGTTGCATTACAGTTTTAAATGGGAGGTTTGAACTCCACAAATTCACCTGCCAAAGAGAAGAAGGGAGGGGCAAAACAAGAATGTCCAACACTTAGAAAGAAGCCCCTCCTTACAATTTATAGGAAGAATGAGAGAGGGAAGAGAGAGGAAATCCAAATCTACCCCAACCACCTCTAGGTTACATTTAATTCATCTCATTATGGCGGTAGGTGAGAACCCTAGCAAACTTAAAAGTGGCGAACTGTATTTTGCATTAAAATTGGTTGTTGAAACGTCATTTCTGGCCATTACCACGTGCTAGAGGCATTTTTCGATTTTCTCTCTCCAAACTCAACCAAAATGCAAAAATGACCCCGGAATCTTGTAGAGAATTTCACCAGCTTTCCATTGATATAAAGAACGTGAAAATCTAAGCTCTGGATCGAAAGTTATGGCCATTTGAAGATTTAGGGCAAAAACAGGCCCAAAACGGATCGGCGGGAATTTTTTTTGAATTTTACCTCTTTTTTGCATTTTGGAAAATTTTCTAAATTTTCCCCATGCGCTCCGCCACTTGGATGACATGTGTCAAGCCTTGATTGGCCGCGAGCTTCCATTCGGTGGTGGGGCAGCGGGCCAAAACTCGCCCTTTGGACTTTCGGCAAAACATTTTGCCAAAATTCTAATTTTTTGCCCCGCTCCACTGGGTCGATGGTGAAGACACGTGGTGAGATTTGATTCTTTTGTGGGCCTCCTTGCAAAATTTTACCTTGCGCCAAACACTTAACGAATGTTTTCAACTTTCTTCCCCTTCTGACACATGGCACGTTCTGATTCGTCCATGGGCCTCCTTGTCTCTTTTGCGGCCTTTTCACCTTTTCGCGTCCTTGTGTCCCTCACGTACTTTTGGCCCTATGTCCCTGCACGAAAATCTCTTGCTTCGGCCGATTCGGGCTTCCTTGTTCCTGTTGCGGCCTTTTCACCTTTTTGCGTCCCACGTGTCCCTCACGTACTTTTGGCCGGGCTGCTCCGGATCGCCTGGGACAAATATCTCTGAACCGCCCAAAATGGATTGTCTTTTGGCAAACCGACAGATTCGCGTCCCGCGCGTACCTTTGTTCCAACTGTCCCAAACCGCGTGAAACAAAAGACTTAGACGATTTTTCTTGCTTTCTCGGCCGTTTGACTTTCGCGTCCCTCACGTCCCGACGTCCCAATCCCCATGATCGCTGGGACAAAAGACTTAGCCGATTTTCTTGTTTTTTCGGCCCCAAGCTTGGTACGACGAACCTCGATGCGACCCAACCCTTGGACCCGAATGCCTTAGAACAATCTTGCAACCTTATTTTTTGCATTTTTTCCATTTTTTCTAACTCGTTGGGATTTCTTCTTGGATGGGAGAGTTAGAGAGAAGCCGAGGGACCCCAAAAAACATGATTTTGGGCCTCGACTCAATCTACTTGCTCGGGACCGAACAATTTGATGCATGTTATCAAAATTACCTTGAGGGGTGAATTTTGGATATCAAACACTTCTAAAAACAGTCTTAGTGGTGTTAAAGCTTTAATATTGAATATTTCACTACTTAGAACTTTACAAAACGTAAGTACAATTAATGAAAGAAACAAACTCACTAGAATATGTAGACACAAATTCAGACATTGCGCTTAGATGATGTATGATGCAACATACATTTTACACCTTGTACTTTGGAATTAAGTTCAGTATGTGTGATCTATATTGTGTGTATCTATCTTTGGATATGTAAATGATTAGATCGAGGAGTGTAAGGTGTTCCCAAACGATCCTTAAATGCCTCTAATAGGTTAGGGTATGTTTATATTTATAAACGACCTTTGTTAGTTTTCCCACTCAACCATCCCTAAAATCTCACCTGGAATGACTAAGCTAAGTTACCCTTTTGAATTTGTGACTATTAGAGAACGGGAGATGGTTTAGTAGCAAGTGGATAGTACCAAAAATGGTACTATATAAGACCAAAAACTTGTCCAACTTGTGACAAAATTCAAGTCTAAAACATAAAGGAGCCTAAACAGATATTTAATGGTATATCAAGTGATTCTTGAGGATTCGAATTGTACAAGGGATATAGTCTAATGGTTTAGACGGTGTGGGAAGAGTGGAAAGATGACTTAAACTAGTCAAATATGTATAAGTGGGCCATATATTAGAATAAGTATAGAATTTTCCATTATTGAATGCTTGGACCAAATTTAGAGTATTATAGATTTGCCCCCTTTCTATCTAGTATTGAAAAATGTTTGATTAAAAGGAAAAAAGGTAAATGCAAACCTTATGACTCTCGATCATATAATGGTGGTGCAAAATTTATGAATGTCTTCATCAATCCATGTGAAAGTTGTAAAACATATGGAAAGGACACACTAATCAATGATCAATAATGAACTATACACATTTGTCATTTGATTTTTTCAACAATTGAAAATTTTGTATTTGAAGATTGCCTCAATTTTAAAATATACATAAGAATGACTAAACTTGGGGTTATTCTAAACTATGTTACCAATCTACTAAATTATTAAGAGTGTTACGGGGTGCACATGCCCCCCATGTGAAGTAAGTGTTGAATGCAAAGAAGGATGTCCCTATTGGGAAACACTAAAACTCTAAATTGATACGTGTGTAATCTTGGTTGAATAAATTTGACATCTAGAGAAACCAAAGCCAAATATCAAATTTTTGGGCTATTGAGTCCAATATCGACTTTTGCGATTATTGAGGCCAAATGTTGAAACTCGAAACTAATATGGTAGGTACTCTCGATGGAATAAATCTTACTTTTAGAGTGACTAGAGCCAAAATGTCAACTTTTGGGGCTATTGAATCGATGTCAACTTTATGGGTTGTTGACACCAGGATCAACTTTTTAGTTATTAAGGTAACACGTCAAACTATTATGTGATGATAATTTGTTACCAAAACTACTAAAAATCAAAAGTATTTGATTTTTATAAATATGGAATGTCGCCAATCTAAGCTGGATCTATGCATAATTATCTAAAATTAGTGTGAACTTTTGAACAAGGCCATGATATGTTCCCTTTAGAGGTAAGGTAATTCTCTGCATATCACTCTTTTTGAAAGATAAATAATTAGACACACCATGTGTAAAGAGCATATAAAGATAAACCATGTAAAGGATGAGTAGTAAACATGTTGGATAAGTCAATGAAAACATGATATGATTATTATAGAACAATAATAAAATGTGTTATCCAAGGAATAAGCATATGTAAATATTGTTATAAAGTCAAACAAAACATCAAATGAAATATAGTAATGTACCTCATATAAGTACGTGAGAAACTCAACATATTATGAAAGATCCTGGACACACATGAAATGATGATACATGATGCGATGGGGCTGCCACAAAAAAATCCAACTTGATCAACATGACATTTGACGATGACTCGACTAATATTGATATTAGTAATTGTAGACACAAAATCACGCCTTGTGGGTAACTATATAGTCCGATTACATACTACTATTCATATGATTCCTAAGTAAAAAAAAGTACTAATTACTTACCTTTCTTTGCTTTCTATTGCTACTTTCAGTCTTGCACCCTTACTTGCTCAATCTGTTTTTTACTCTTTGACATTTTTCATCTTGGACACTAGCACCGAGCCAGGATGCCTACACCAGGCACCCTCATCCCCTCACAGGTGTCTATGTCCTCTTTGTACTTTACTCACACTTTTTGGGTCCTTTATATCCATTTGAGCATCTTATCTTTTTGGTAGTCGGCCTTTTCGAGGTTAATTATGAAATTCAAGTAAGGGAATCATATAAATATAAATTTATGTGATCATAATAAAGGACCAAACACTAAGCATTATCTATCACCACCTAAGGTTGCATCCATCAAGGCATCTAAGAGCTCCATTACATCCATCTAGCTCCATCAAAAGGGACACAAAGGTTGGTTTTCTGCATCACACTTCATAGAAGGGAAGTTCATTATATTCCATGCACACATTTCCTACATTATACATCTAGCTACTTGCTCTTTATCCAAGTGTGACATGCACAAGAGCAACCTATGGTACAATTCCACACAATCACACACAAAACTACATTAGGTATGAGATGTAGTGTAGTGCTTAGTCGTAAGTTCACCATTGTGACAGCTGAGGATAGTCTGACCCCTCATTTTGCATCTTTCCTATTAGGGGATTTGATGTTTATTTGAGGGTTTTGTAGGTTCATTCTTTATTACAGGTTTCTAGCGACCTCGGCGATCTTGGTGTGACCAAAGATGACTAAAGGAAAACACCTTGTGACACCTCGGAGGAGGTTTTGAGCATTTTCGTAGACCTAAGCACCCAAAAATAGGTCTAAGGCACCCACGGGTGCCCCTATCCCTCTCCAGTGCCTCGGTCCACCCTATCTCTCGGTTTACATTTTTCTAAGCTCCGAGTGCAACGTGATGAGTGCTTCAAATTTTCCTATTCTCCAACTTTGTGCATTCTCCAGAACTCTATGAATCAGCTAAGTCATTCTACCTCTTCTTTGCACTTAGGGTTTTCACTTTATTGCTTAGTTGTTTAGGTATTTATTGTTGTACTTAGTTTTATTCATTCATTGTTGTAATAGCATTTAAATTAGGCTTTTATTTACATTTTAGCTTAATCATTTTGGTGAACCCGAACTTGATCTTCGCACTCCTAGGATCCTCATTCTTTTATTGCTCATCTTTCTAGAGTCTTATCATCATGAGTATCTCCGTTAATGACTTCTTGCTTATCAATCCAGAATTAAGAGAAAGAGTCTCGAAATTTGTTAGCTACCACTCGCATTCCCGCAAATATGCGACATGATTCAAAGATATCAAACATTTGTAGATGTCTTCTCTAAACATATTACTTTCCCATCCAACCCTCGTGATGATCTTACTATTTTTTACAATGACCCACCTTGCACATCATGATTCACATTTACAATGTGGGTGTTAAGCGTACTTTAATTGATAATGGATTTGAACTCAATCTTTTTCCCATGTCATTCCTTGAAAAGATTGGTCTTTTAGATGTTAATGTTATTCCATCATGTCTTTCTCTTCGTGCATATGATGGCTCTGTTCATCCATGCTTAGGTCACATTACTCTACCTATTATAGTTGGACCAAAAATCTTAACACAGTTTTCTTTGTCATCGACTTCCTGTTTCATACAACTATTTACTCATTAGGTCATGGCTTCATGTCATACAAACAGTTCCCTCTACCGTACATCACTGTGTCAAATTCCTACATGAAGGTATTGAGTATAATGTTTTTGTGACCATCATCTATACAAATATTGCGACCATGATCCAAATACTACACTTCCTACTCCAAGAACTGATACTACTGATGAACCCTAACCTATGGATACTCTGCCTCATTTGCCACCACTTGAAGGTGTTATTTTCATGATAGATATTGTCTCATCTATGTCATTGCCTCCACCTGCTACTACTATTGTTATGATTCTTTATTGGGGGCATGTCCATTCTATGGACATCGATCCATCCCCTGCGTACCTTCACATGGGCCATCTCCATTAACATGCCCACCATTTACATGTACACTTTTCATGAATGAATCTTATTGGGAACATATTCCATTTGATCCTACTTTATTTGAATCTATATGCACACATGATGGGTTGACTCGGCTAGGCTTTTAGTTGACGACATCTTTCCTTCGCCTTATGATCATCATCTCTACCATGGGTTTGTTCACATCACCGTTGTCTATGGTCTTTGAATCTTTATCTCAGTCTTTCTTGCACGTGCTCCCCACACTTCTCCACTCACGTTAGGAGTCTTGACTTGATTACATTAGGGGCACATTAGATCTTGATCACATTGATATATCATTTCCCATGCCATTTGGTCATGTCTTCATTTGCAATGACTCATTCCTTGGTTATTCACAAAACCTCACTCATTGGTACGCACATGGTTTTCCACTACCTCCATTCACTGATGAGGAATATGTTATGGGCATGTACAAATTACACTTAGATGATGCTTTACACAACCAACCTAACACTATTGCTTATCAAGTTTTAGATCTAACACCTATTGGCTTTGACTATGACAATGATGATCTTTTCGATGACTTTACTTGATCATTCTACTCCTTCAAACACTGGGGGACATCACGCTTATTTCCCCTAACATCAACATGTGTATTACATCTTCATCGAACCAAAATTAGACATTCATTTACAACATGCGTACCTTGACATGTAATCATGTCATCATTTCCCTATGACGCACTCTTGTGCTTTGATTCACACTTGAATTTTGAGGGCATCCTATACATATGAACCTCACACACTACACAATACACATCATCATATTTCACACTCATACTCATTACTTTAAAATCAACACACTTGAGACAAATTATTCATACTACACACATTCCACTACAACCCGTACTACACAACCGACATACATACACATACTACACAACACTTTTCTAAAAATACATCTTTTACATTATACGATATATCTCTCATCCATGCAATCAATATAAACATATTACACAAACAATACATCAATTTGTTTAAAATCAATCTTTTTCGAAAACATTCAACACAACACCTTACACATCCCACATCCCTCCCTCAATATACACATTACACACTAGACATGTCTCTTAACATACCTCCTCTATTACACGTAATTAACACAATACTTGCATATACACGACACATTACATATTTGGTGCTTACACGACATTTATCTCTCCTCCACGCTCAATATAACACACCACACTTTTGATAATACACAACACAAACTCATCATGATGACATACTGATATCTTTTCGCAATCATTCAACATATCCTACACAATCAACTTATCTATCACACAACCACAACATGACACACTCCAGGTCCCATGGTTCATACTCGATTGTTGAGGGTCTCATTCTGAATTGAACCTCACTTCCTCATCATGCTTACATCATTTTATTCATTTGATCTTCACTAAATCAATCAATAAATCCTTCTATCACATTATGCGACATTTTTAGCCATCACCTTATTCACACATTTCATGATATATGTTTTGTGCTACATCATCATGTTTTCCAACATTCTATCCATACATTTCATGATATACACTTTGTGCTACATCATCATGTTTTCTAACATTCCATCCATACATTTTGTGATATATGCTTTCTACTACATCATCAAATTTTCTAGCATTACTTCCATACATTTTGTGATATACGCTTTTTTCTACATGATCACATTTTCTAGCATTTCATCCATACATTTCGTGATATACGCTTTGTGCTACATCATCACATTCATATATTTTGTGATATACGCCTTGTGATACATCATCACACTTGCCAAAGATCATACTCACCCATTTCGTGATATACAATTTAAGCTAAATTATCACACATTCTATCTCCTCATTTTACAACTTCAAGATCAATCATCCCTCTGTCTCATTCATATACACATCATCATTCTACAATCAAAACTTTGTGTGTAATTCATCAACTCTTTCTACATACGACATATCATTCGGACCATTTGTTGGGGTTGATAATGTCAAGTGGGGATACCATATGGTGGACCACCACTTACAAGCCATTTATTTAATAAACTTAGTTGGTCTTTCATAGCTAAAAAGAGTGAGATGGTTTGACCGTTCACCCATCCTATATATATAGGATGATCCCACACGGGATTGGTATTGATTGATCATAATATATGCTCAAGCTATTTTATATATGTTAATCGTAAAATTGCAAGACATTGGTCTACAATTATCTCCGTGAGACCAAGGAGCGAAGTGGAAGTGTTGGGTTAAATTTATTGTGAATTCTTAATACAGACAATGCTTTATTTCAGTGGGGTTTTTTCCTTCGGGTTTCCCCACTTTAAATTTGGTGTTCTCTGTCTCATTTTCTTTCCTATTATTTACTTTAAGTTCATGTTATTACATTTTGTAATATGTAATCTATAATAAGCTAAATCGATGTTTAATTTATCTGCACATCATAATTTATAATATTTGGGATTTTATCTATCGATCTATAATTTGTTAATTATAATTCCCAATCATTTCCCTAACATGGTATCAAAGCTTGCGATTATGCATGTGTAGATTTGATCTAGAAGCTTTTAATTTGAAGAGGTGAAGAAGCTTTAAGTTTATTCATGGATCTACAAAGCCCTAATAGTTATGTAGTCATCTTCAAGCTAATCAGGTTTAAAATTCTAATTCCCACCTAAATATTTTTTGAAATATTGGTGAAATATTAGTTAAATGGTTGTTTAGATCTTGTTTGTGCAATTGCATACATAGATCTATGCTTTTGCGATTGGTTTTGGTCATTTATGGTTTAAATCCGTTGTCTACGTGTTTATTTTAAGCTTTTCGTGTCATTTATAGTTATTATAGATCTTTTTGTCTATGGATCCAAAAGATATCTTTAGATCCAATTAGTTCATGCTTCTAAGTCTGCATTTAAAGTAAATATATATATATTTTTTTATATTCTATATTTATGAAGCCCAATCCAATAGTTTTCCTCCATCTGGATTCATTGTGTCGATATTTTTGTATACCTTTTCATTTTTTCAAGCTTGAGCCAATCATTAAGCTCCAAGTAGCTTTATAGATCTTTTAGTTTCTGTGAAGCCCAATCCAATCTTTAGGTGCCAGTGGCTTCACTCTATCATTTTTATATATCTTTTCATTTTTGCAAAGTTCTATTAATTGTGAATCTCAAGCCAATCATTTTCTCCATCTTACTTTGCTTTGTCGGTTTTTGTACATATGTTTGTCGGTCACAAAATGTGAGCCAATAAGGGCATTCCATGCTTCTTTGCATTGTTAGACTTGTGTTAGCCTTCCTTTGTCATTTGTGAAACCGGATCCAATAAGGAATCTCTAAGTCTCTTAATATTTCACGTTATCGGACTTGTGTTATCCTTCCTATGTCATTTGCGAAATAAAATCCAATAAGGAAGCTCCAGTGTCTTAATATTTCACGTTGTCAGACTTGTGTTAGCCTTCCTCTGTCATTTACAAAATTGTTAGGGTTAGCACACAGTTATTGTAAAAATCTATAATCAAAATTAAGCATTTAAGCAATAAAACATAGAAATATACCAGAAGATAAATACACGAGATATAATGTGGTTCACCCAGTGTGGGCTACGTCCACCGAGAAATAACCAATCTATTAATCTTTGCTTTACAGAGGAAATACAATGAAGATCTATAATCTTTCACACCTTTCTGGATGTATACTACTTTTCTTTCACAAGATTCTCTTCTCTCTTCAAGAATTTCTTCTTACAATTCTTTTAATTCTTACTTCTAACCCTAGCTTTCTAGCTTATATAAGCATATACAAACTTAGGGCACTTTAGCAATATAATTACAACCCTTGGATCACATTTTAATCAAAGGCTAAATCTAATCACATGACTTAAATAAAAAAAATTCACGCACAGGAGACCAACGCTGGCTACCCCAACCAATGTCGGTTTATACTAGTTGACCAACGTCGATTACTGTGTAAACCTGCAAGTTGTAAAACATGTTATTTATGAAGCAAGTAAGCTCCACAATCTCATAATATCCCACTTGGAGATAAATTTTTGTGTTGCACCATACACCTCCATCCTTAGATATTTTCCTTGGCTTGTTTCTTCCTCTTCAAGTCTCAAACTCGAAGACCAACATAAGTGGAGTGAAGCTCCAACTTCTCCTTTGCCAACAACTTCATTAGCATATCCGCAGGGTTCTCATTTGTATGAATTTTCTCTAGTTTCAGCTTGCTCATCCTCCAACACCTACCGTATGAAGTGATATCTCAATTGAATGTGTTTTGTTCTTGAATGAAACGCTGAGTTATTTTCCAAATGAATCACAATTTGACTATCACTGTACAATCTA
Organism: Taxus wallichiana var. yunnanensis; assembly: GCA_018340775.1. NCBI lineage: Eukaryota > Viridiplantae > Streptophyta > Pinopsida > Cupressales > Taxaceae > Taxus > Taxus wallichiana. Next base: position 341,149,048 of record CM031238.1, read on the forward strand.
CAATCCTCTTGCTCCTTTCCCAACTCTTCCATGAACTTGTTCATCCATATCATCTCTTTGCTAGCCTTTGTAGTTGCAACATATTTGACCTCTATAGTAGACAAGGACACAACCTTTTACAATCTTGAAATCCAGCTAACTGTCATGCCACCTCTTTGTGAATACATATCCGGTGGTGTTTCTTCTACCATCCAAATCACCACCATATACGAATCAACATATTCACATAAATAAGTATATGACCCTCCATAACATAATTGCATATTGGATGCCCCTCTCGAATATCGAGTATCCATTAGACTGCTTTCCAATGCTCTTTACATGGATTGACCATATATCTACTCACACTCTCACCGCTGTACTGATGTTTGGTCTGTAAAAACCATAGAATACATAAGACTTCCAACTCTTTGAAGCATATGGAACTCGTGCCATGTATTCAACATCCTCATGTGATGTAGGACAACGATATTTGCTTAATTTGAAGTGTCCATCCATAAGTGTACATACAAGTTTTGAATTATGCATTTTAAAACTTCCAACACCTTATTGATGTAATTCTCCCTAGCGAAATACAATTTCATGTTCTTCCTATCTCTAAGAATTTACATGCCAGGATTTTCTTTCTGACTCTTAAATCCTTCATTGCAAATGTATGAGCTAAATTTTCTTTAAGCTCAACAATGTCCTGCATATAAAATCCTGTAATAAGCATATCATCTACATACATAACAAAATAATTTAGCTTGATTTTCAAGCTTCTTGAAATAAACACAATGGTCGATTCACATTTCATATAGCCATGCTCATGTATAAAACATCAAACCTCATATACCATTACCTTGGGGATTGCTTGAGCCCATCTGAAGCTCTTTTTCAACCTGCACACAAGTTTTTCCTTACCCTTGACTTCATAAATAAGTGGTTGCTTACATATATATCTCTTCCTCCATAATATGAAGGAAAGTCATCTTAACATCAAGTATTTCTAAGTGTAAATATTCTATTATGAACTAAACTCAAAATAAATGCGTATGGAAGTCATTTTTACTTGCATGTGAAAAAATCTCACCAAAATCAATACCTATTTTTGTGAAAATCCTTTTACCACAAGCTTTGTCTTGTATTTTTTTCCGTCCACCCTCTTCTTCCTTGATCCACCTTAAACCCATTTGTTCTGCGGTGCTCGTTTACTGCTAGAAACTTAACCAAATCTCATGTTTGGTTCCATTCTAAGGAGTCCATCTCCTCTTCCATTCCATGCTCCCACTATTTTTGGGTCTCATCCTGCATTGCTTCTTCAAAACTTTTTGGTTCACCACTATCAATCAATAATAGATAAAATAAGGAAGGTGTAAATTTTTACGGAGGTTTATTTACACGTTCGACCTTCTTAAAGAAATCGAGGTTGCGGAGGCTCATTTTTTCACTATGCAAATTTGTATCAACCTCTGATAGTGACCGATACCGGTCACCTATAGCCAATGTCGGTCCGTGAGACCGGCACACAGGTTCAACTCTTTGTAGGCGATGTTAGTTAAGGCTGCGACGTCGATTTGGTGTCTGCTTTGCACTGATTGCCCTCACCGACATTGGTACTGTAGATGATTGTTTTAAATCCAAGAATGCATTTTCTTCCACAAACTCTTCCACCGGTTCATCTTTGGGTATCAAAATCTGATCCCTGTACATTCTCTTTTCATTCCATTCAATGTCACGACTCCTAACAATCTTAGAATCATCTAAATCCCAAAAATAGAATCCAAATCACTAGAGCCATAACCAATAAAAGTGCATCTCTTGGATTTAGCATCCAAATTCTTTCTATTTTCTTTATCAACATGCACAAAAGATTCTGAACCAAATACTCTAAGAAAAGAAAGATCTACCTCTTTTCCAGTCCAAGCTTCTTCTGGTATTCCACCATCCAGTGCACTTGAAGGCCCACGGTTGATTAAATATACTACCGTGTCTACTACTTCTACCCAAAACTGCAAGGGTAATCTAGCATGTATCATCATGTTTCTTGCACATTCCATGATTGTCATGTTCATTCTTTTTGCAACACCATTCTCCTATGGTGTTATAGGAACCATTCTTTCTCTGCGTATTCCATTCACTAAACAATAATCATTAAAAGCCTTGTTGCAATACTCACCACCATTGTCAAATCTAAGGCATTTTAATTTTAAATTGGATTCATTTTCCACAAGGGCTTTCCATCTTTTAAAAGTCTCAAAAACATCATATTTACGCTTTATACAATAAACCCATACCTTTCTTGTGGCATCATCAATGAAAGTCACATAGTATTGGGATCCTCCATGAGAAGCTACCTGGTTGGTCCCCACACATCTGAGTGCACAAGCTCCAATTTTTTCTCCTTTTTTCCCCCAACTTTGAGAAATCTCACTCTCTTTTGCTTTCCAAATAGGTCACATAAATCAAGATCTACATCTTTCAAATCTGATAACTTACCCTTTACCTTTAAGATTTGCATTCCTTTTTGACTCATATGGCCTAGCCGATTATGCCACATGCTTGCATCTGAATCTAAAGTAGATAACACAAAAAAGGAATTAGTAATATAGGTAGACAAATACAATGTTCCTACCTTCTTGCCTCTTGCTACAATAAGAGATCCCTTGGTAACTTTCCAAGAGTCGGCTGTGAATGTAACCATGCAACCAAATTCACCTAGTTGTCCTGCAGAAATTAGATTTCTCTTGAGGCTTGGCACATGCCTCACATCTTTCAATATCCATGTATTTCCATTCTGTAATTTAAGATGAACTTCCCCTTTACTAGTAATATTGCATGGTTCATCATCTCCTAAATAAACATGCCCAAAATTACCCTAGACATAATTTTTGAAATAACCCTTATTAGGGGTAGCATGGAAAGAAGCTCCTGAATCTAAAACCCATGATTCTATTTTATTATCCAAGGAGAGAATAAGGGCATCTTGCATTACCTTAAAAGATGCAACATTTTCCTCTTTACCTTTCTATGGTACATTCTCTTTATTTTCCTTGAACTAACAATCCTTCTTTATATGTCCTTTCTTTCCACAATTCCAACAAGTTATTCCTCTACCTCTGGATTTAGATATGTCATTCTTAGACTTTGATTTCCCATTATTCTTTCTCTTGGATCTCTCCTTCTACCTTCCCCTACTTTCTACATTCAAAGCATTTCTAGATGATGATTCTCATGTACTTTTCCTATGTATTTCTTCATTCAGGATTATACTAACCACATCATCAAACTTCAAAATATTAGTAGTAGATGTTGTATTACTAACAATCATAACCAAGTTATCCCAACTATATGGAAAAGAGCATAAGAATAAAAGTTATTTTACTTCATCTTCAAATAAAATATTAACTGATTTTAAATGGAACGGAAATCATTTAAATGGTTTGATACAAATCCACCTTCTTGCATTTTAGAATTAAATAATTTATTCATCAAATAAACTTTATTCAAAGCACTTGGCTTTTAATATAAATTAGCTAAATATTTCATCAAATCTATTGTGGTTTACGCTTGGTAATATTCAAAGCCACAAATGCTATCAAGTTCAATATTATAGATCCTAGGGCCTTTTTGTCAATAATTTTCCATTATTCATCAGTCATCTTTGTAGGTCTTGCCTTCTCATCCAATAGTAAGTATAGATCTTTCTGATATAGATAATCTTCAACCTGCATCTTCCATAATTGATAATTACAGCACATAAAATTTCTCAACTCTGTATTTTCCATCTTTTGTCATTGTTGTAGCTCCCACTTAATCAGAAATTCCTTTGAGAGTATATTTATCACACACAAAACCCTCAAACAAAAAGATCTCGATACCAGTTGTTGGCGTTAGCACAAACTTGTTGTACAAATCTATAATCAGAATTAAGCATTCAAACAATAAAACACGAAATATACCAGAAGATAAATACACAAGATATAACATGGTTCACCCAGTGTGGGCTACGTCCACCAAGAAACAACCAATCTATTAATCTTTTCTTTATAGAGGAAATATAATGAAGATCTGCAATCTTCCACACCTCTCTAGATGTATAGTACTTTTCCTTCACAAGATTCTCTTTTCTTTCACGTTGTCAAATTTATGTTATCCTTCCTATGTCATTTGTGAAATCAAATCCAATAAGGAAGCTCCAAGTCTCTTAATATTTTGCATTGCCGGACTTGTGTTGGCCTTCCTTTGTCATTTACAAAATTAGATCCATAAGGAAGCTCAAAGTATCTTAATATTTCGTCTTTGTCAGGATTTTTTTCTTATTTATGTCTTTATGAAATTCAAACCAATAGGATTGCTCCAGTAGATATGTATTTCACACTTTGTTGGTCTTATGGTTACTTGCTTCCGACAAATACGAAGGTTAAGCGGTAAAATTGCTCCAAGTTTCTTCACATTTTGCATTTTCCGGTCCTTCTAATTATGGCAATGGATTATCCTATTAGATTTTTCCACCTTTTCGCATTTGTCAATTTTGTCAGACTTACAAACAATGAGCCATTTAAAAGGCTCCACGTGTGTTCTAATTGTTTTAGTCAGTTTGGTAAGCTTTGCAAAGTGCAAACCAATTGCATTTGGACACATGTATTAATCTTCTTTTGTGTCAATCTTCACAAGTGTCGGGTGTTAGTATTTTTTTGTCTTAGCCTCTTAGATTGTGACACGTGTCTTTATATTTCAGACCTAAACTTTATTTTAAAGTTTAGCTTATTCTAGGGACTTTAAGTCTGCACTTTAAAGCAATCTATTTAAAGTTTGGCAAAAATCCACCAAGTGTCTTTTGTCAATCACCCGATCGTTGACAAGTGGAATTGTTTGACTAAGACTTTGTCAGTCTCTGTCAATTGCGAATCAATATAATGTGTCCATGTTCCTTTGCATTTTGTTTGTCCTTTATTTCAATTGTGTCAGAGTGTGAAAAAATGAACCAATTAATTAACGACACATGTATACGGTTCTACTATCTTTTTTTCTATTAATTATCTTTTGACTTATTAGCTACATTGTGAAGTGTGAGCTAATAGAAAAGTGACATGTGTATTAGCTTTTCACGGTGTTAGTTTTTATCAATCGATTGCGCGTGTTTTTTTATTTTTCGTCGCGATTTTATACCTTTGTTACGGACCGAAAAGGCATTGATTTTAATTTTTTAATGACTTCACATCCGTTAAAGGATCTATCATATTTTAAAGATATCTTTAAGCTCTTAATTAATTAATTAGTTAATTAATCTGTTAAAAAGTCTGTAGCTCATATTCGTCCAAGCTTTGTTAAATCAATCTTAAACTCGATCAAAGCAAGTTATTTTTTATTAATTTAAAGTTGTTTGCATTTGTATAACTAATAAGAAGATCTATAGCTAGTTTTTTCCCTCCATTTGGCTTCCTTCATTTGTATTTTTAGTTGTATTTATTCCCATTATCATCTGAGCATTAAAAATGGCTAGTTCTACTAGTTTTTGTTGGATAAGTCTTAGTTATTGAATGGAACAAATTATAGCATTTGGAGAGTTCATTTAAAAACCTGTTTTATGGCTAAGAAGCTATGGGATCTAATGACTGGTGTGGGAAAATGACCCACTTTGGTAGACAAGCTACCCTTGAAAATCACTGGAAGTTTCTTCTCTCAAAGATCATAAGAAGTTATGTCCATCCTTTTGTAAAGCATAAAAGATGAATTTTTAATGCATATAGGTCATATGGACTCGCTTTCTTTGATGCCTGGAAGTAATTAGAGACTATGCATGAAGGCATTCATTTGTCTAAGATAATTAAGCTAGTATTAGAGCTATTTAAAACTCCTATGATAGGAGATGAGAAAATAGTTAATTATTTAGCTAAAATTAAGAACATTAAAGCTCAATTAAATGGCTATAACTGTGAATTGTTTCAAGATAATCTTATGTATTTCATTATTTAGATAAATATTCATGAAAATTTTAGAAATTATATCTTTATTCTTAATTATAAATATCAGAATGAGAATGATTTTCCTAATTTAAACACTTTGTCTTCTTTATTAATTCAAGAAGAGCGTGTAATGGAGAATTTTGATTCAAAAGAGACTGATTCTCAAGAATTATTCTCTCAAAATCATAATTATGATCATAATAGGAATAATAACAATCCTAATCAGAAGTCTAATATTAGATCAAGATTCAAATCAAATCCTAAGTCTAATTCTGCTAAAAATAATTAAAACTTTAAAGTCAAATTTAATGGAACTTGTAATAAGTGTGGCAAATTTGGGCATAAAGAGTTTGATTATAGAGTAAAAACTAACAAATTAGCTAAGAATGCTAGAAATAGCAAGCCTAATAGTCAAAATAAATATCAAAAGAAAAATCATGCAAATGTTGTTGAGCAGTCTATTGCCCTGTATATTGCCCTTTCAACTTCAAATGACAATGAATGGATTCTTGATAGTGGTGCCTCTAGGCACATGACTTGCACTCCTAGTATCCTCTCAGATGTAGTTAAATGTGAGGAGAATATCTATCTAGGAGATAACTTCATCATTAGATCTGAAGCTTGTGGCAATGTTAAATTGGCAAATGGTGTAATTAGGAATGTCTTGTATGTTCCTCAACTAAAAATATCTTTTGTCTTGCTCTCATCTAACTAAAGAAAATTATAAAGTTTTTTTGTTGCAAGATAAGTGGTATGTAAAAGATAAGTTCAGTAATATTATTGCTTCTAGTATTCAGAAAAAGGTTTTTATATATCTTTGATGGTTTTGTGTCCGAGTCTTGCTTTTCTTCCTCTTCTAGGAATGATATTCAACTGTGGCATGAAATACTTGGTCATGTAAATTTCAAAAGCTTGTATGAAATGTCTAGACTAAATCTTGTTTTTGGTCTTCCAAAGATGAAGTCAGATCATGAAACATGTGAAATTTGCTTGTGTGGTAAGCAACATGTTGAACCATTTCACAAACATCATGATCCCAATTCTTCTCAGCTATTAGAGTTGATTCATATTCATGTGAGAGGACGCCTTGAATTTCTTTCTCATGGTGCATTATATTTTTTTCTTCATTTATGACTTCTCTAGAATGACTTGGTCTTATTTCATTAAGAAGAAGTTTAATGTCTTGTCTAAGTTTCAGGAATTTAAAGCTTTAGTTGAGAATGCTTCTAATATGAAAATAAAAAGAATTAGGACTGATAATGGAGGTGAGTATGTTAGTAAATTTTTTTATGAGTTTTGTGTGTCATGTGGGATTCAAAGAGATTTGATTAATCCCTATTCCCTAAGCAAAATGACATTGTACGAGAAAGGAAAAATAGGACTGTCTTAGAAATGGCTAGGACTATGATTCATGCTTCTAATGTGCCTAAGTTTCTATGGGCTGAAGCTATGAACACTGTTGTCTATATTCTTAATAGAGTTCCTACTAAAGCTCTTCATCAAGCTACTCCTCATGAAGTATGGACAAAGAAAAAACCAAATATTTCTCACTTAAGAATATTTGGTAGTCCTGCTTCTATCTTCATTCCAAAAGACAAAAGGAAGAAGCTTGATCCAACCTCATTTTCTTGTATTTTTGTTGGATATGGATGTAGAACTAAAGGACTGAGAGTCTATGACCCTTTCAAGCATGACATTGTTGAAAACAAAATGTTCAAGTCTTAGAAAATAATTTTTATGATGCTTATCATGAACCCTCCTTTGCTTCTCCTGAGATAGAGCATGATAATCCTTCTCTCCTAACATTATGGAAACAAAATTTCAAGAGGCTGATTATCCTGATCTATACATGATGGAGATTGAGGGGAGTCATCTCAAAATATCTTGCATCCAAAGATTCCTAAATGGGCTCAAAGTATTGTTCAAGATTCTAATCCTCGTAGTCTTAGAAAGGTAACTCATAGTCAAAATTCTTATCATGCCTTGATGACCCTCTATGAGGTTGAACCACAATATTTTGAAGAAGCCTGTCAAGATGATAGATGGATTCAGGATATGAAAGATGAATACAATGCTTTGATTAAAAAAACACTTGGGAGCTAGTCCTTCCTCCTTCTAAGAGAAACATCATAGGATCTAGGTGGTTGTATAAAATCAAATATAACTATGTAGGAGAAATTGAAAAATTCAAGGAAAGGTTGGTAGCTCGTGGTTTCACTCAAAAACATGGTCTTGACTATGTTGAGACTTTTTCTCCTGTAGCTAAGATGAGCATTGTTAGAATTCTTCTTGCATTAGCTACCCAATATGGTTGGGAGATTCACCAAATGGATGTCAAAAATGCTTTTCTTAATGGTGACTTAAAAGAAGAAATCTACATGCATCAGCCTAAAGGTTTTGAAGAACTTGGTAAGGAACTTTATGTTTGTAAGCTCGAAGTCTTTGTATGGTCTTAAACAAGCTCCTAGAGCTTGGTATGCTAAAATTAATAATTTCTTTCAGAGCTTGGTTTTTCTAACTATTATTCTAATAATGATTTATTTGTTAAGTTTGAAAACAATCATATTATCATTATTTTCATATATGTTGATTATCTTCGATTCTTTAAAGTGATAGAAATTTGATTGTTAGAATCAAAGAAATATTAAAACAACATTTTGAAATGACTGATTTAGGTTTATTAAATCATTTTCTTGGCATGGTTATATTTCAAGATCATAAGTCTATTATTGCATCTCAATCTTAGTATGTTGTGAATTTTCTTAGAAGATTTAAAATTATTGACTTTAAACTTGTTGCCATTTTTATAAAAGTTGGTGTTAAGCTAGATCCTAAACCAGCTTTGTGCTAAATTTGATCCTACTTTGTATAGACAACTAGTTAGTAGTCTAATTTATTTGACTATTACTAGATTTGATATTTCTTATGTAGTAGGAGTTGTTTCAAGATTTATGCAGGATCCTTATGAGGATCATTGGAAAATGAAAAAAATAATTTTGAAATATATTAAAGGAACAATTAATTATGGTTTGTTTTATTCTTCTTCTAATGATGCACAATTATTTGGCTATTGTGATTCTGACCATGTTGGTGATGTTGCAGATAGAAAGTCTACTTCTAGATATGTTTTCAAGTTGGGTTCAAGTGCCATCACTTGAAGAAAAAAGAAGCAACCAACAATGTCTATCTCTTTTACTGAAGTAGAGTATAAAAGTGTAATGAAAGCTGCAAAGGAAGCTATGTGGCTGAAAATACCGTTATATGAACTACATATGTGTGTCAAAGGGAGCACTACTCTTCTACGTGACAACTAAATTTTCCCTACTCTTGCCAACAATCTAGTTCAGATCAAAGGACCAAGCATATTGAATTTCATATGCATTTTATTCAAAAGAAAGTCCTAAATGGTGATATAAATCTCAAGTTTTGTTATTGAAAGATCAAGTTGCAAATATCTTCACAAATTCATTATGTGCTGTGAAGTTTTACAAGTTTCGTGCCTTGTTGGGCCTATCCAAGTTTCCATTAAGGGGGAGTGTGCATGAGAATGCCACCTCTTAATGCCTGTTGTAAACTTCCAATACTTCCTCCATTTTGTAATAAGTAAACAATCACATTTTTTGGTGAGTTTACTTGTAAATCCTAGCAAAGTATTAATTATGGGTCTGCTTGGTTTATAAAAGGCTCCATAATCTAATTTGAGTATTTATATTTAAAGCACTTGTCTTAAGAATTTTTGTATGGGAAGATCTGTATGATTTCCCTTGTTTGCATGCTAGCCTAAATCATTGTTGTTGATTCATGGATTTGTAAATCCTTTTGTAGAAAAAGGTAAATTTGGCATTTGTTATTTTGTTTTCCCAACTTAACATTAAGGGGGAGTATTGGGGTCGATAATGTCAAGTGGGGATACCATTTGGTGGACCACCATTTGTAACCCATTTATTTAAAAGTTTATTTAATAAACTTAATTGGTCTTTCACAACTAAAAAAGAGTGATACAACTTGACCGTTGTTGGGCCCTAAATTGACTAAGTCCCAAGGAATAGGTCAACGCATGCGGGAGGAAATAAAGAAGGTAGGTACTTAGGAAAAATCGTGCAAGGAAAGGTGCACGGGAGAAGAGGTTGGCATGCGCGGGAGCAGGAAGGTTTAGGGACTTAGCCATATTTTGAAGGAGTTGTCACAGGAGAAACACGTGAAAAGCCCGAGTAGGCATGACAAATGGATAAGGTGCCAACCTGGAGCCTTAGAGGTCAAGAAAATAATATTCCATGTAAGGAATATTCCCAGGATGATCATTACAGGTAGTGGAGGCATTTGCAAGCTGGCATAGAATTCAACCATGGAGGACCACACTTCCACTTGGCATGTGATCTATTCATGAAGGAAACCAAGGTGGTGCATCCAGATCATATAGAGGAGGAGAGTAATAACAAAGTGTTGTTAAAATGCTAGTAGGGTTAGAGAGGGTATTGAGTAGTAACAAGGCGTTGCAGAAATGCTTGCAAGAAGGGTTTTAAGCATATTAGGCATGGATTTTGGTATGAAAAAGGGTTGTAATGGGTAGAATAGCTAAGAAATCTCTCTGCAAAGTATTTTTTTGGGTTTAAGATAATATTCCTTGATGTATTCAGTTTGTATGACCCTTATGATGTAATGAGGCCACTGTAAATGTTTATAAATCAATATATGTGTGTGATTCTAGTTATTCATGTTCTTAAGTGTAAACCCTTGTGTTCTTCATATTATTATGAGTCAAATCTAGTTTCATTATGCTTATTTACAATGTTCATTCCCATTCACAATGTAGTTGTGCACGGATTTGCTACACGTATCTTCTATTTTTGAGTGAATGTCTATGTTTCCATTCTTGCAACTCATTCTCCATTAATGGCAGATAATCCTCACGAAAGCTCACATAAAGGAGGAGCTCAACACCCACACGTGCCTTGGGTGATAGGTCGGCGTGCTTGGGGTAGAAAGAAGGTATATGAAGAAATGACTACATTTTGGTTTCGTTACCGGGACCTCTTTTGAAGATTTGTTATGAAAATGATGTGTAATGATGGAGCGCTTGACTTTGGAAATTGTCAAAGTGTGGCTTAAAAGCACACAGAGGATGAGTTTTCTCGGAGGTTCAACACTGACTTGAGTTACATGCACGTAAATGGGTGCAAGATAACCTATATTACAAGCTCTATGAGACAATATTTTGGTGTTTTCCAATAGAGTTGTTTGAATGGCTCTCAACATATGCATTGATTGAGAAAATCTAGTATAGAGACCTTGTGTTTTGACCCGGAGGAATATCAATGGTTGCAAGATGTTGATTTGACCTAGACTTGTGTTGTTGATCATTGGTGGAGAGGTGTGTTGACTAGTTACACGTTAGAGTATGCAATCTCAACTTATTATTGTCTGGAGGTTGTTGAGTTAGAGTTCTTACGAGAACCTAAAGGATCATTCTTGTGGGTGATTCCATTAGCTATCAAGATCCTGGTTATTACCTTGAGTTTGGAAGCCTTACCTATGGTCGCTAAATTCTGCTAGGTGCGGGGTGCAAAGCTAACATGAAGAAAGATGACAAACCTTATAGCGAGAAATGGAGAGAGAGGAGAGGCGGATCAAGTATAATGAAGCTTAGGAGAGGGAGTTGGTGAGACAACACAAAGCTACATGAGTGATGGATTTATAGAGGTAGACGTTGCGGGAAGGATTTGAGGTTCGCACGGAGGATGTGGAACCTAAGTAGTCTAAGCTACCCTATCTTGGTAAGCACGAAAGAGAAATCCCTCGGCTTACTGAGAGAGCTCGTCATATGAAGAAAGGAGGAGTATCTTATGTGCACATCTTAACCCACATGGTAACAAAACCCTTGTGCTTAGTTTTTCTGTTCTGAGATAAGTTTTGATAATCCAAATTTGTATTGGTAATTATAGTTAAGCAACACCTAGTAGATAAAATTTTTCACTCGGTACATCTATGACAACATAGAAATTTCCAAAGTGTGTGGAGGTATTTTATGTCCTGGAACATCATTCGATAAGGTGTGGGTTCACAAGGTTTGAGTATCATGCATGGAAGTGGCATGAGGAACACATATGGGAGTGGTTTGATATCACAAACTATTGACCCGCTGTTTAGCGCGATGGTGGGTTTGTAGGGTGCGAATTGCTTAAGGCCCCTTTCTTGCTATGGGAGGAGGATTAGGTGGATCTCAAGAAATAGGAGCTAGTGGATCTAGTGGATCTGGTGGTGGAGGTAACACTAGAGGGAATCAAGGTCTTGGATCTGGTGGATAAGGTCCACAACACCATCAATAGGTGTTTTATGAGATGTCGCTCTGCTTTCTTGATTACAAGGGAGTTGAGGAAGCCATGAAACATGTACACAAGTGTGAGTTTCTATGGTACACAAATAGAATCATTACCCCAAAGTGGAAATCAAGTTAGTTTGTAACCATGTTACAAGGGTGCGTGCATAGTTGGTACCCAAAATATGATCCACACCAGACGGTGGTGGATTATACTACGTTGTGTAATGCCTTTTTGTGGAGTTCCACATACTCGAGTTTGAATAGAAAAGCATCAGCATGTTGAAGGAGATTTAACAAGGAATGACAGAGAGTGTACGAGAGTATGACACATTTCTAGACTCTCCTATCCAAGTTGTCTTATGGCATTCACCCTTCTTTGCATGCTCAACGGTTTGTCATAGGATTGATCACACCATTCAGGAGGATGCTTTCACATAAGACTTTCACAGATCCGTGTGAGGCTTTGGTGGCTACCTTGCATGCTGAGGAAATAGGAAGTGTTGACACAGGAGTTAATCCATTCCTAAAAGCCCAAATTGTTGTAATGGAAAAACAAGCTGGAGAAATTGTCTATGAACTCGGCTCATGAGACTCACAGATGTGGGTTATGGTGTATGGATTGTGAAGTAGAGGGTCATACAAAGGACAGTTTCCCACGAAGGCGATTCACGCTATATGAGTAGATTGTGAAATTTGTCATGGAGATCATGATGCAAGTAGATGCCCATTGTTGCAATGCACAATCCACAAGAATGTGTCCTGCTATTGTAAGATTTACACATCCACTACTCATGATACGAAGGATCAGATTGATAAACCAAATCCATGACGCCATTGATCTTGGTGTGCACTAGACCAACATTGGGAGCAATTCTTAGGATGAGGATCATCGGTTATGAAGGGTGTATGGATGAATGAGGTCAAGGAAGAGGTTTTCATAGAGGCTTCAGAGGCCATGGCAATCACGGAGGAGGAAGAAGTGAATTTCCTCATGGGACCTATTACAATTATGGATTGACTGAACACTACAAGCACGAGTGCCTTGACTTGTTGCAGTGCTCATGGTATGGGAAGAAGCACAAGTATGAAGAATTCCCAGAGTTGTATGACCACATGAGAAAGAATCAAAAGAAGGAAAAAGGTGCGGGGATGGTGAGTGTAAAGAGGACCGACCCATAATGGATGCCGAGGGTAGTGCTTAACTTTGAGCTAGAGTCTGTTTTGGTCACTACGCCCACTAAAGTTGTACATGCACGAGAGGAACCAAAGCAGAGGCCTCTTATTATAAGAGAAGAAGTGATACATGGGAAATATCCTGATCCTACCCACCGAAAGAAATTGTACCAAGAGACCATGGAAGTGATTAGGAGTTTGCGAGGAGAAATTCGTGTCTAAAGGAGTAATCATGCCAATTAGAGAAGAAGAAGAGCATTGAGGCTCCATAGAAGGATTTGGATGAAATCATGGAGGTATGCAAGGATGCGAGACAAGAGAATATTATCCATCTATTAGGAGAGTGGTATAGAGGAAACGTACCAAGCATCGGAGGAGAGTGGGAGAGGCAAATTTTACATGTTAATCTACCTCCTCCTCACCGTCTTCTTGCTATGATAAGGAGATGACCTTGAATGCAATTGTTAATGGATGGTTCCTAAGTAATATTCTAATTGAAATGGGTGTGGAAGTTAATGTTCTCACCTTGGACGCATGAAATCAAATGGGAAGGCCCCATTACTACCATCTTCAAATGTGTTGTATATGGCTAACAAGACAAAGGCAATGCCCATTGGTGTTTTAAAGGATGTTGTTATAACTATCTAAGGGGTGAAATTCACTAGAGACTTCGAAGTCTTAGTGCTTGCTTGAGGTGGACAATTTTCCAACATTACTTGGGTGCCCCTGTGCTATAAGAACAATGTTGACTTATGTTTCAATAAGGGGTATATAATTTTTGAGAACAAGGAGGAACATGTTATTATTCCTTTGACGGATGGAAAGTCAACGCCTATATTGAGCCCTTGGGAGAAGAAGACCTAGACAAAATCTATGTGTGCACTATCAAAGACCCTGAGGTTGTGCAACCAACAAAATAAGGCATTATTCAATGGGAAGACACTCAATCTATAAGTGATACAACTAGTGTGACATGTGACAATTGGGTGCATGGGACATATGAGTTAGTTGGAAGGTAGTTAAGAGGATTTGTGATAAGAGTAACAAAGGCACACTCGATCGGGAAGTTGGGAGGAAAACAATTATAGAGTTACGTTGGGGGAGCCAACCTTGATGTTTTCCTATGAGCAATGGAGATCCAATGGAGACGTGAGATCAAAAGGAGACATATGCTTAGCTATACTTTTCTCAGGACTACAACACGTTGGTGGGTGACCCATCGAGATAACCTTCTAGAGTGGCACAAAGTGAGAATCGTGTTCTTTGTTAGGTTTCTCCAAAGCAATGCACCTACTACTATACAAGACTATCATGGGAAGGAACTCACCTCGTTTCACATCCAAGCATGTGTGAAGGCCTAGATAGGAGGGGTGGAAGCCTTACCTCCATCACTATGGGTGTATAATATTTACCCCACCTTATAAGGTTGCATGTGTGTGTAGTAAATTCATTCGAGTTACGTCATCATACATGAAATTGATAGGAGTTGATGACTGATCTCATTTAAGCTTTTGAATATTAGAGTACTAAGCCATCGGTGGATAAGGCGCTTGTAGGTTGTTAAGCACCTAACTATGGGAGATAGTGCCATGGAAGAGGAAAGAGTACTGGAGTTATTGGGTGAACCTATTTTGGAGGTGTGTTTCGATGAGGAAGAGTCAGAGGAGGTACAAATTGAGTGCACATACATGGAAAAGGAGAAAGGAAAGTTGATTTATGTGATAGATGGTGAAGAAGTGAACTTGAATGTTAACCATACCATGGGTACGCTCGAGGTTGTGGATAGTGCTGATGAGAAAGCGAATGCCTACTATGAACCCCTGAAAACCAAGAAGGTTAACATTGGCTCGAAGGCATAACCTAAGGAATCTACTATTGGAGATTACTTGGGCAAAAAGGGATGTTTCAAAGATTATTGATCTGTTACGCGAATTCTAGGATTTATTCCCATGTGGGTACCATGAGCTTAAAGGATTTCACCACTCCTTGGGAGAAATGAAGATCAAGCTAAAGGAAGGTGCGTGCCCAATTCAAAAGAGACCTTATTGAATGAATCTGAATTTGTGAGTCAAGGTCAAGGAGGAGATTGACAAGATGATTGCATTAGGCATCATTGAGGATTTTGAGGAATCAAATTAGATAAGTCCGATGGTTATCAACATTAAGAAGTATGGGAGGATAAGGATTTGCGTTGATTATATGGATTTGAATGCGATGTGTGTCATTGATCCTTTTCTAACCCCTTTCACTGAGGAGATCCTGGAAGGAGTAACTAGGTGCGAGATCTATTCTTTCACAGATGGATTATTAAGATATCATCAGGTTAGGATTGTAAAGGAGGACTAAGAAAATACAACTTTCACCACTAAATGGGGAAGTTTTTCCTATACTGGTCACACCTTTTGGATCAAGAAAGAGCTTTCTATATTTTCACGCATTGTGGTTCAGGCATTTTAGGACTTCATCCATAAATTTCTACAAGTCTACATGGATGACTGGACAATATATGGATTGGCGATGGACCATTGTGACAATCTGAGACTGATGTTTAAGAGATGTCGACAGTTGAGTATATATTTTAACATTAAGAAATGTGTTTTCGCTACTCCATTTGGCACCTTGTTGGGACATATCATATGTAAAGAAGGCTTGCTTAGTGGATCCTGCCAAAGTTGTCATTAATGTGGGTTTGGGGAGCCTACCAGCCAAATCACAGTACATGGACTCCTTAGGCATATGAGGTATTACTAGAAATTTATTTAGGGGTATGCCAAGATCACTGCGCCATTGGAGGAGTTGCTAAGCAGAAAAGTACATTTCATTGGGAGAGGCACAAAAGATGACGTTTGAGACATTGAAGAATAAGCTTATCACTATACGCATATTACATTTTCCCTCTTAGGATAAGCCATTCCATGTACATGTTGATGCTTCAAAGATGGTGATTGGAGCAGTTTTAGATCAACCTGGAGAGGGAATTGTGGACCATCTCTTGTGTTTTTCTAGTAGGAAGATAGCCCTAGCAAAAATATAATTATACTACCATGGAGTGCGAGGCATTGTCGATGATTTACGAGCTGCACAAATTTAGGCAATATTTTCTAGCAATTCCTTTTATTTTCTACATGGACCACATGGCATTAAAGTACTTGGTGAAAAATCCCATCTTGCAAGGGTGCATATGTAGGTGGGTCCTATTGTTTCAGGAGTTTGAGTTTATGGTTGTTGTAAAACCGGGTAAGAGTAATTTGGGGCTTGACCATTTATCAAGGATTGACTCAAGAGAGGATGCACAAAGCATTAAGGATATAATTCAGATGCACAACTGTTTAGATTGTAGTGCACACCCTCTGACTTGGAAGATATTTTTGTGTTTCTCAAAATGGGTGTGGCACTAGAGGGAATGAAGACTTTGGAAAGGAAGTAGTTAGCCATATGCACCGTACCCTACATGTTAATTAGTGGAGACTTATACAAGCTAGGTCATGATGAGGTTTTTGTTGGTGCATGCTTGAGCATGAGCACACTGTAATCATGGAAGAGGCTCATGGTGGAATTGTAGGAGGACACTATGCGGGGAATGTGACTGCACACAAGATCCTCTTAGTGGCCTTTGGTGGGATACGATTTACAAGGATTATATTGAATATTGTAAGGCCTATGATCATTGTTAGCACCTTGGTAAGCTAGAAAAAAGGGATGAAATGCCATTAAGACCAATAGTTAGTGTTGAACCATTTGAGAAATGGGAAATTGAATTTGTAGGCCCTATTTCACTCTGCTGCGAAGGACGGGTTCACGCTATATCATTACTTGCACTGATTATCTAACATGGTGGGTGGAGGCAGCGCCTATGAGGGATTACATGGTGGCCACAACAAGATTCCTATGGGAAAATATAATCAACAGTATGGGTGCCCTTTGAGTTTGACTAGTGACCGGGGTACTCATTTTTTGAATGAGACAGTCAAGATTTTGTTGGTAGAGTTCATGGTGGCTCATCACAAGACTACTCCTTATCACCCTCAGGATAATGGGACTACTGAGGCATTTAACAAGATATTGAGTCATACACTTACCAAGATTTGTGATGTTGGGAGGAAGGATTGGGATGAAAAGTCTTAGCTATGCTATGGGCGTATAGAACAAATTACAAGAGATTGAACAAAGCCACACCATTCCAATTGGTGTTTGGTGTGGAATTTATTTTACTTGGTAGAGTTTATGTTACCCTCTCTGCGTATTGTGCACGTAGGAGGATTGGGACGAACAAGCATTACAAGAGCGCATTGACAAGATAATGATGTTAGACGAGAGGTGATCACTTGCTAAGTGGAGTCAGAAGACTAAGAAGGCGAGACAAAAGGCCTAACATGATCGTCACATAAAGAATAAATAATTTGAGGTTGGAAAATGGTTTTACTTTATGATTCTAAGTTTTTGCACCATCCTGGGAAGCTCAAGGTCCATTGGTTCCACCATATTATATTACCCATATACTTGATTCAAGAGCTTGCTAGCTATAGGCTCTGGATGGAACACAACTTCCTGGGTATTTCAATGGAAGTAGGCTAAAGCCCTACTATAAATAAGGCTTATGGGTGTTTGTAAATAAGGCAGTATTTCTAGTTAGCTTAGGATTTCCCTTAATGCATTTTCCTTTCTTTGTGTTTCCCTTTCTTATTGTTTTGTTCCTTTTGGTTTGTTTTGGGTGTGTGTGTGCGCCAGTGCTAATTACATCATCAAGGTTTTATGTGCAGAGGACCACACATCTTTTTAGTGTGGGGTGGAACATAAAGGTGAAGTTCAGAAAGGATGTGGTAAGAGTTGGAGAAAGTGTGTGGAGCAATGTTGAAGTAGTTTCCCGAGTTGTAAAGTCAAAAGCGTGTGGGTTCAGAAAAAGCGCGCATAGCAGAGGTGATCATTAGAGAAGATTGGTGTCAAAAGGATTTGAGAAACCATGTACAAGGGTAGGAAGCATAGGAGCAACAAGAGGTAGGTGAAGGCAAGAACTTGGTAAAGGATGTAGAGGTTGATATACTTCGACACGGGAGTGCGCATGAGATAGTTTGCTGTCAAATAAGTCTCGTGTGCAAAAAGGTTGTGAAAAATTTTCACGTGAGTTTACGTGTGGAGGGAAAGCACTGGGAAAAACACGTGGAGGAATGGCGTTGGAAAAAGCTGACTTTAATGTAGATGTATGTGGTAGGTGGCATGGAGTTCAAGCAGGAAGGTTATAAATAGAAGGATGACGAGCTATTGTTTTTCACCTTGTGTTTTGTTATCGAAGAAGTTCTTACGTTTTAAGGTGATTCTTGCAAAGAAGTGCAAAGAAGATGTGTGAAAAGTTGGAGAAATCAAAGGACTTGTGAACCATACTAAAAGTAAAGTGCATGCGTACACAGAAGAGTTTGTTTGTGGGTTCCTGTGGGTGGATACGTTGTCTTGTGGAAAGGAAGTGCTCCAGGTTAGGGTTTACAAGCTAGGGCACAAGTTTTCATGGAAATTTCATAGAAGTAGAGCCGAGGGTTTGAGCAGTAATAGAACTTGATGCAAGGGAGAAACTACAGAGGACCGAGGAAGAGAAAAATGGCACCAAGGAAAGGAACAAACACTTCACCGAAGAAGGGAAAGGGCAAGGGAAAAGGAAAACTGACCATTTCCACCAGGTTTCAATGAAGAATGGTATGCAGAGATGTAGTACCCAGATGGTGTGTTTGTTAGGGAAAGAGTGGGTGTTGCATATAAGGAAGATGGCCGTGAGTGATTACAATCATCACACAAGCACCACAGAAAAGGAGATGACCCTAGAGTTGGTTCACCCAACGGAGAAGAGGATGCTAGATGGGAAACCCATCTATGATGATGAAGTAAAAGTGAAGTTAGAAAAGGTTGGGTTTCGCAACTTTATGAGTTTCCCTATTTTGGAAAACTTGAGTGACTATACCAGTGGTTAATGTCATGCATACATGAGGACTACTTCTATTTTATAGGAAGGTAGATGCGCATAACCCCACAATTGATTTCTAAGTTCACTGGCCTGATCTATGAAGGGGAGTTGTTGGACGATGATTTAAGCGACAAGGAGGCCATTAAGAAGACTGTTGAGGCATATGACTATAAGAAGGGTTCGCAGTACTTTGACATCACTACAATCACCAAACCTGTTATGAGGATGGTCATGCACTTGGTGAAAAAGATGAATGGGTAGGAGAGATGGACACAGATAAACAAAGGTTGGTTGAATGTCTACTGCAAGATCTTGGAGGGAACCATTTACAACCTCTCAGCTTTTATTGTGGAGGAGATTATTGATGCCACGTGCGACAGGAGAAGATCATGTTTGGTAATGTCCTTTTAATCGGTATTTTCAAAGATTAGAGTGCTCGATGGGTTAGATAAGTTTGTTTGGGAGTATCGGATGAGAACCCCTCTCCCGCAAAGAGGTTTGAAGCTTATACTTGTGACACCATGATGACCGCTCACAAGGTGCACTTGGAGAAATGGTATAAACGAATGTGTGACACATTCAGAGTTGAATGCAGGTTACCGGAACAAATTCTTGCACTACTGGAAGGAGAAGCTGAATTCACCGTATACCAACACTTTTGTATCAACATGTTTTCTTAGAAAAATGGCACCAAGAGCCCTTGGTGTAAATTTCCCTTCTCCTTCATAGCGCAGTATTTTCAAGGTGTTGTCAACCAATTTAAGGTGGCAAAGAAACTTAGATTTGATCTAAGTGTTATAGATCAAGATCACCATGAGATGCACCGAACATTGGTGTATCCTAATAATCACACCTATGTAGAGAAGTATGCATGTCATGACGTACACATGATAAAACTGGTGGCATTGCCCATTGTAGGAAGGACGATGACCAGGGTGTATGTGTGACTAAGGCCCAAGTTTGAAAAGGGCACTTACGTTGAGGACAATGTATCAATCCTGAGAACCCTATCGGAGAAAGAAGAAAGTGGTGATAAAGAAAAGGGAATGAGAGGAGAATCTGGAAGAAAAGGTGCTAAACACGCATATAAAGCGGTACTATAGGGGCATAGGAGTCAAGCACAAGTACAAGCACCTACGTTCAATGAAAGAAGTCTCCCATCAGGAAGGAGTCGCCAAAGAAAGAAGAGTCTCCTAGGAGAGAAGAGTCACCCGAAGGAGGAGTCCCTTGTGTTGGAGTCACTAGTGAAGAAAAAGAAAAGGGTGGCGCAAGGCTCGAGAGAAGACAAAGAGCATCAAGGATGATGATTTTGAGGAGGAAAATGAAGGAGATAATGAAGAGCACAAGGAAGCTCATAATCCTCCTGTGTACAATGTACATGAGTTTGGTGAAGAAGGGGATGAAGAGGAGAAGGAGTATGAGGAGGGCACCCATGCCAAAGGAGGAAGTGAGGAGGTGAACATGCATGGTTAGAGGACCCCGACCCTACCAAGGAGCAAATAGATGACACTATAGAGAAGGAGGTGGTGGGAATTATACAACAGTTAGTGGAGCATGAGGTAGAGTGAAGCGCCGATGAAGTGCTAAAGGAAACAAAAGGCAACACAAGTGTAGGGAAGGAGTATGGAAGTATGGGCGGAGACCCCAACTTAGCAATTAGTTTCCCCAGGTTGCACGCATAGGTGGAAAGGGCATAGTAGCAACATAGGAACATGCCATGACCTATAACAATGATCCAAACAAAGTTTTGCACTCGCACTTCCAAGGTACAAAGTGCCCACAAACCAAATCCTCACTTGGTCATCTTTT
This sequence comes from Taxus wallichiana var. yunnanensis, assembly GCA_018340775.1. Lineage (NCBI taxonomy): Eukaryota > Viridiplantae > Streptophyta > Pinopsida > Cupressales > Taxaceae > Taxus > Taxus wallichiana. The sequence continues at coordinate 341,170,247 of CM031238.1, forward strand.
GATGAAGAGAGTGTGTACCCTCACACAAGAAAGATGTTGTCTTGGGCTTTTGAGTCCCACGTTGATGAGCTTGAGTTCAAGGTAGATAATGGCACATTGATGAAGGCACCCGATGCCAAAGGAATGAACCCCCTTGTAAATACTTAGTAGCTTTCAGATGAGAAAGTTTGTAACGCACTCAACAAAGTGTCAGTAGAAGTGGAGGCAAGAATTTTTGGGAGAAATGACAGAATAAGAGCCTTGGAGGAGGAACTTGAAAAGAAGAATGAGGAGATCATTGAGAGGGATATAGAGATAAAATGGATGAAGTTGATCAATGTGCAGTTAAGGTGTGAGCTGAGGGATGTAAAGGTGAAAGTGCACGAATTCTACAAGAATATAGAGATTATTTCAAATGTCATTATCTTATAGTACTCGGATGATAACTAGATCATACCAAGCCAAGAACATAGATGCTAATCAAGCGACACGATCAATAAGATGAAAGCAATTCACCGAATAACTTTACATAAAGCTTTGCAAACAAATGAGCAACAATATCATTTATTATTATGGAACTCAATGAAATACAATGAGAATGGGCCTTGCTTATATAGGCAATGAATAACAATCTAAGAACCATTTAAGGTCATAGATCAAGCCATAAATCAAGGAAATAACTAGTCATCAAAGAACTAGTTAAGACCATAGATTTAGGAGAGAACTAGACATCAAGGATCTAATCAATACCATAGATCAAGGAAAGAACTAGTCAATACCATATATCAAGGAAAGAAATATACCTAACAACTAGATAATCTCTCCTAATATCTAAATAAGATAAAAGAAATATCCACACACGTAAGTGGGTGAGGATAAATACAATAAAGGTAAATAATGTACCTAGGTGAACATGAGCTAAGGTAAATACCTACTCTAACACCCACCCTCAAGTGAAGCTAGGGGCCAAAATAGAAGTGGCATGTCCATAGTATGAGTCTCGACAACTACGCTTGATGAGGTACTCATGTACAATAACTGGGAAAAAAGGACACCGCAAGATACCCAAAACTAGTAACAACAAAGTAAAGAGAGTAAAAACAAGCTGCAAGGCATCCCAAGAAGCTCAGCTCAAAAAAACTCATACAATGCTAAAGAAGTTTGGTGTGCACTGTGGTTTGAATCCACTGCTCGATCACAAAACTCAAAAACAACTGACACTAGGCTTCACCAGAATCGATGGCTTCCATGGGCATAATCAAATTAAAATCAACCTCGCTAATCAAGAAAATACCGTAGACACCAGATTTTGGTATCGCTAGTCTCTACGCCCCACATTTTCTCTATTTATCATCATTATAACATATATACCTCTCTTTCCATTTAAATCCCCTTTCCCTCCTAAATTCTATTTTAATTATCATTTTCCACCTTAATCTCATCTTAATCACACTATTAATTTATCTTCCCTAAACATCCTTAATCATGTTAAATTATCCCTAAGTCATCCCCTAATATTTTTATCCTCCCTAAGAAACCTCTTTATCATCCATAAGCACCTTCATTTATTTCATTTTCATCTCCCAACCACTTTTTATCACCCTGCATGCCCATAACCCGCCTAAACACCTTAAAACCCTAACATGCCCTCATTAGGCCCATTTTACATCAAGTTGGGCATCATCCCACCCCCAATCGATGGTCCACCTTAGTCACCAAAGAGAACCCATGCGGGTTGCCATCGACCCTATAAATACCCCCTCACCCCCTCCTCTATAAAGGATGTAACTTTGAGAGATGAATCTATCTTGCGAATTTTATTGTGATTCTTTGTCTTCTTTGGAGTTATTCTTGTCATCTTGAAGCTTCTTTAGAGCCTCTACATTGTTTCCATTAGAGATATTGGAGAGTTAGAGCTTGTTGAAGTATTTTTCCCATCTTATCATCTTTGCATAATCTCTTTGTAAGTTATCAACCTGTCCCGATCCTTGCCATCTGTTTGCTATCTATTTACCCGCTTCATCTTCTATTTCTAGACCATTTCATTTTGTCAAACCCTTAGTCCCTCCCGGTCACCATCGACCGACCTATATCCATCTCATTATCTCGTCATCTTTCCATTCTCGCATTCTATTTTCTTAGCCTTCGAGTCCTTCGGATCCCTAGATCTAGTTATTATGCTTACATGTCATCTTAGATTTGACATTTACCACACTCGGTCACCATCGACTCTATCCGATAGCCATCAACAAGATCAACATCCATTATATCCATCATTAGATTATGTAATTTTCTTGCATCCTTTTTGTTCTCATCATATCTAATCTTCTCACAATAGTTCAACATCATCCCCAATTCGATCGGGCTCCAAATCGGGCTTCAGGAAGCCTTTCAGTCTAATTTTCTATATTTTCCTCCTATGTTTCCCCGATCGCTAATAACTCGGGTTCATCGATCTCGAGTCACCATCGACCCAACTAGGTTTGGTTTGGTTTGGTTTACTTTTACTTAGATTAGATCCATATTCTACTTCATCTCTTTGGATCTCATCTTTCTTTTTTCAATTCGATTTTGCTACATCATATCGGTTATTTATCACTTACTTTATTTATCCTTTTACCTAGGAAGTTTTCAATTCTTGGGATTGACATTGTCGGAAACCCACTCATCTATCTACTAATCCTTTTTTTAGTTTCTCTTCATTGTGCATTTAATCAAGTTCGCTATGAGGAGGATCTCTCTTTTGTGCCCATATTCATCGTCATCTCATCTAGAGGTACCTTAAACCCTCTCATATTGGAGTTGCTTATTTTTGTTACCATTTCACTAATCTAAAACAAATATAAAAAATTATTTCAACATTCTCGCTCGCTTGGTAGGATCCACCCTTCTTTAGTGAGTCTTTTCATTGTTTTCATTTTCATTTTTCTTCTATATTCTTTCTACCAACCTTATAGGTAGGAGCTTCACTTGCTTGAATGCATGGTGGATCACTTTTCTTGGATCAACTTGCTTTCTTTAAAAATAAAAACAAAAAAAAAAAAAAGCGTTATGCATGTATCCTCATTTTTCTCTATTTGCTCCTTTTGCATTGTTTTTCCTTCTTTGTTTGAGTGTCTTCATCGAATATAACACTTCATTTTTAATTAAAAAGAACCTTCATCTTTCTTGGGAATCTAGTCTAATTAGGAGGTTAACCCTTTGCATACACTTTTATCACACACATAAAAATGCACACATCAAAAATACACATCTTAAACATCTCTTCCCATGTGAAACTATTGGGATTTCATCACCCAATAGGAAATACGCCACGGTTTTTTGGCCATGTTAGTATTTTTTTGACTGTTGGTATATTGGCTAAGTGTCTGACACCCTTATCTCTGTGCTGCATGAAGTACGGGGTAGGCCCCAATATCAGGCCCCGTACTGGTAGTCATCATAGATTTGGGCCTCACGTACCTTCGGTTATATCGAGGACTCCATCCAAAACAACTTGAAACCATCCATAATTTGGCCATTTCCTAGGCTCCCTTCAAGCCCATTTTTCTTTCTCCCTCACATTTTTCTAATAATCAAGATAATTAAAACTTTTTTGCATGACTTGTTTAAAGTAATTAAAAATCAACATAGTTTTGCTTTACCATTTGTTTCATGCCCATTATTACATGTTCTCAAGCAAGAAAAATGGAACAAACCATGACATCCAACAACATTCCTACTTCTACTATTATTTCCCAACAAACTTCAGCCCTTTCTATCATTTCTTCCACCCCTTTGGTCACCTCTTCCACGGTTACTCAACCTATGGTTTCCATTCCCCCTCTTCAAGAGTCTCAGGATATTCAATCTAACACCCATGTTGAAACCAACCCCTTTCTTTATCACCACTCGGTCCCATATAGACCGGCTACACCCCCATCTCGCCACTTCTATAGGAGCTTTTAGACCTCCCACCATCCCTCGTGGGTGTATGGAGTTTAAGAACTACTTGATGATAACCTTGTTGCTTTGCATGACTATATCCTCCATAAGTCTACCAATCTTCCCATTGAGTGACCTCCTCTTCAAAAAAATTATGCCTATCATTCTCATCCCGAGTCTACCCAAGTCCTTACGTCATAAGTTATCATTTTCTTCCCAAGATCCATGGATGAATTTTCCACAGTGCAATATGAGCTTGGTTCCCATCAATCCTCCTCGATAATATCTCAAACCCACCAATCCACTCAATTGGTGGTACCCATTCCTTCCAATATTCCACCCATCAACACTATTATACCCTCTTCTATCCCTGTCACCTCTTCATCCACTATGGTTATTAGTGCCCCTATCTAATCATCACAAGAGTCTCATTTGCTTCCCCTTCCATCTGAACAACATAACCAAACTTTACCTCTTATCTCCACCACCCATGTCCATGCAAATGTCATCACTTCACAACCCCATCCTTTTGAATCAACCCAAACCCATCAACCTCCTTTTCAAAGTGCCTTTTGTTACATACTTCCCAAGTCAACCACCCCATACTTACATATCAACTCATCCCATAAAAATCAATCTAAGCATCCCCATCACTCAACAACCAACACAATCCCATCAATATTATTACATCCCCATCTCCCAACAACAACCTATATCCCAACCTATTCAGTCACAACCATTCAACAACATCCCCCTTATCAACCACTTCCACAAACACCTACTCATCCTCAAACATATCAACCTCATTCTCAACCTAACCCATCTACTTCATATATTCCACAACCTCATCCTTAAATTTCTCATCCCCATACATCTAATGATCCCATGCATGTGTTATTAAGTAGAATGACCAACCTTGAAGCTATTACCTTGGGATCCAAAACCACATTTTCCTATAAACATATTTGTAACAAACATACCAATCCATCAGTTCCTATAAAGCCTTATCCCCACATTGGGAAATACCAAAGTTTTCAAAATTTAATAGTAGGGAGGATCCACAACAATAACTTCATGCCTTCATGCATGTATGGTACCTCATTTCTCATGACCAAGACCTTATGCTCCGCACCTTCTCCATGTCATCGGTTGGTCCTGCGTTAGATTGGTACAATGGCATTCCACAACACTCACTATTTTCCTTCACCCAAATTGTTCAACTATTTCTAGAACATTTTTCAATTAACATTGCACGTAAAATCACCATCAAAGACCTCTCTGCCGTTAGAAAACTTGATTGCAAATATATTTCATATTTTGTCACTAGATAGCATGACATAATCAACCAACTATCCTTCTCCCTTCCACAAACTAAATTAATTTAACTCTTTGCATGGTCTTGTGCAAAGAATATTTCCTCTACTATTCAAATATAATCATTCCAAACCTTTGAAGAGGCATTCACCATGGCTTGTAAACTTGAAATTTTTTCCCTTGAGCAACTTCATCTCAAGCTTTGGTCTAAAAAAAGCCAAAACACAATTTTACGAAGTCATCCACGCATAATGACAAAATTAAAAGTATGGATAATGCTATCATAGTCAAGTCCTCATCCATACCTACATCTCACACCGAGCCTCCATAAAGGGCTCCTAAACCAACCCCCAATTATACTCCCTTGAAGAATCATACAACTTCATATTCAACAAATTAATGGTTGTGCACCTTATTCAACTTCCTCTCATCCGATCCTTTAATGAATCATAACCCAAACCCAAATGGTATCATGAGGAATATTATTGTAAGTACTCCCAAGTCCATTGTCACAACATTGAAAAATGTTGCACATTCAAATACCTTATACAAAAACTCATAGATCACGGTGATATTCAATTAGACAATCCCAATGCACCACCCAATCAACCCTTAGACATTTTCAAACAACCTTTTCCTAACCATCCACCTAATAATCAAACACCTCCTCCTACATCTCAACCACCCAATGCTCATACTATCAACACCCTAAGTCATGAATCAACTTCATCACCTACACCCATCATCCCTTCAACCACTTTGAACCTATATCTACTTCAATTTCTACCCCTTTACCTATAATATCTCTTACACCTATTTCTACATCCATTTTACCCATCACTATTGCACCTACACCTATCACATCTACTACACCATCCGTATCGATATCTACTACTTCCCCATCCATATCTATATCTAGTCCTTCATCGCCATCTATGTCAACACCATTATCGCACATCCCCATAGCTATAACTAATCACAAACCCATATCTTCAACCACATATACAATCATGATCATGCCCCCATCATACATAACCCCATGTACACATCCATATCATCTTCTAATGCATATATTACATAGACGACCTCACTTAGCACAACCACAAATGATATACATACACCCACAAGTTTAACCACTCCTACAAAAACACCCTAAAAATATACACATTCAATAAATCCTTCGATATCATTAAACGTATCATTCAAAAACCACTACCATCTTCAATATCCACATCTACAATGATATCTACGTAGTCTAATTCTATTTCAAAAGATCCCCCAGGTTGAAATAATTGTTATCCTTGCCAAGGGAAAATCATTGTAAGAGAAATATAAAAACCTTGGCATTCCTATTCAAAAATCTCTCACTCATCCACACAAAAAGTTGGAGCTCCTCCTCCTAAATCTCATCATCCTAAACAATCCAATCCCTTGTTGTCAATATTAGGTGTACCTCTATCCTTGTTAGGGCTAGGCCTTCCATCTACTCCTATTCTCAAATAAAATTTTGAATCAAACTCATCTACCATTTATTCCAAATCAAAATTCAAACCAAAACCATCCAAAAATCCTACCATCACTAAATCAAAATTAGAATCATCCACTCTCTCCTCTAAGTCTAAGAACAAATCAAAAACTTCCTCTCCTAAGTCCAAATTAGAATCAAAGGTCCCCATGAAGCCTCATCAAGCAAAACATCCCTCTTACCTTCATCTACCATTCTCAAATCCACTTCATCTACAAACCCTTCTCCAAAACCCACACAAAAATGTTTTTATGCTTACTTGAAGCATCTGTAATCACCCTTTGACCTATCATATCCTTTAATTCACGTGGACCAAGACCTTGATGGTTTGATTCTAACCTCATTTGTGCATATCATCGAGCTCCTAGACATGATACCAAACATTGTAAGGCCCTTCAAACTATAATCCATAATCTCATTAAAGAAGATGATCTCCTCATTGAGGAAGATCATCCTCTTCCATCTACTAGTTCATCCACCTCCCCTCACAACTCTTTAATCAAATCTTCATCACCTAAGATCTCTAAGTCCCCCACTCATCCAGGATCTTTATTTCCATTCCTCCTCTAAACACCACTTCTCCCAAAGAAGGCCCCCCTCTCTTTATCAATGTTGTTTGGATCACTACCCATTCTCACCCCCATGATTTTCAACCACCTACTCAATCTAAGTCAAAGGTTATTGTCACTTGCTCCCTCGACGAGCCTACTCCACCCCCTTCTTCATAAAAACCCAAAGTGTCTATCTTAGCTACCCCATGACCTATTGCCATTGAACAAAGTATTGTGAAACAACTTCATCAGGCCCCAGTCAAGATGTCACTCTATGAGCTCATCCAAATCTCCCCTAATCATAGAAAAGCTCTCTCATCGAAGCTCTAAAGTGTATTCCTACCCCTAATGATGAGACTCAACATTTTGTGGTCCTTGTTGGAGCACTTGTTGCTTCTACTTCCATATATTTTGAAAATTATGAAATTCTTGACATATCACCTGAAGACCATGACCTCCCACTTTTCATCACTATGCATATCAATGATACATTCATCTAATGTTTTATGATGAATACATGAGCCAACATAAATATCATCTCATCCCACAACTTTGATCAACTCAAACTCCCTAATTCCGTTTGTCACCTAATCTCCCATCATCCTTCACACTTTCAATGATGTCATTGCCCCCACTTTGGGTGCAGTTATTCTTCCCATCCGTGTCGATGAAAAACTCCTCCACGAGGTCTTCTATATTGTAGAAGGTGAGTTTTAATACAATGTTTGACTTGGGTGACCATGGATCCGTGCCATGTGTTGTGTTCCTTCCACCCTCCATCATTGCATCAAATACGAGCATGAGGGGAAAATACTAACTCTCTCCCCGAGGGCACTCCTCTATTCAAAGCATGTCACATGACTTTGTTTGACCTAACGACGCGATCATCCCCCAAACAGATTCTTTTGAATATCGACTAACACATTTGTATCTCGAATCTAAACTTCCCAATGATAACTCTATAGAAAAAGTGATGGATCGTCTCTCACTAGGGAGTATCGCCTCCTCACCCTCAATGCTTTTCCCACACCTCATCGACTTGGTAGACCCAATAAAGCTCCAATGTATCAACCTGATATTGAGGATATCATTTCTTTTAGTCCACCTCATCTTTGCACCAATCTCATCTATAGAGGCATTGATCATCGTTCCTCTCACATTCACACTTAACCACACACCAAGCCTTATACCAATGAATTTTATTTCCTTTATAAAAATAATTTTCCTACACTTATATCCATTACTTGTGCATGGAAATGATTTGGAATGGGGCTTTATGAACAAGGCATGCATGATCTTATCATAGATCAATATTATAAGCCCGTGAGCGTTCGGATTGGGTTTCAAGAAACAACCTCACGGACCCTCTCTGCACCTTCTTCATATTCAAATCTTATAGACATCGATCCCCTATCTTCTCCATCCCACAAACCCATGGATATAGATGACACTTAGTCCATTCCCTCTATAGTTTTTTTAATCTTTATAATCTCTTTAGGATAACTCACTTGTCGGTGTGAAGGTGAAATTCGGTCCCTTCCTCTTCAAATTATTGATATAGTAGAGGAAGATTCCTCTACCATTGACATCCTTCAGTGCATTGATGATGAATCCATCCTTTCCTACATGGGGGCAGAATATTCCTATCATTATAAGACCTTACTGCTTGACACATCCACCCTTCTCAATGAATCCACCATCGACCTCAACGTAGGGACTCCACAAAAGCCTCACATCCTCAAAGTGGGTAAATAAATTGATCCAAAAGAGCTAGATTATTTCACCGCATTCATTTCTAGACATATAAAAACCTTCACATGGTCATATGTTGACATGTTAGGCCTTGATGCTTCTATTTTTGTCCATAATATCATCACTGTTCACGATGCTTAAGTCGAGTTAAGAAGATACTTTTCCGCATGCATCCTCGTGTTTCCCTCCTTGTCAAAGAGGAATTGTAATGCCTCCTTTCCACTAAATTCATTGTACCTATGGACTATCGTGGGTTTCCAACATCATACCCATTTCCAAATCTTTTGGAAAACTCTGTATCGATATCGACTTCCAAGATTTGAACCGTGTTTGTCCTAAAGTCAACTTTCCTCTTCCTAACATCGATCAGCTCGTTGACCTCACCATGGGCCATCGATGCTTTCTCTTATGGATGGATTTTATAACTATAATCAGATCCTTATCGTGCTTTGAGGACCAACATAAGAAATCTTTCATCACTCCTTGGGGGACCTTATGTCATCACGTCATGCCCTTTGGTTTGAAAAACTCTAGAGCCACCTACCAACGAGTCATGACTTACATCTTCCATGATCTCATCCAAAAGACAAAGTAGAATATTGTGTCGATGAACTCTTGGGCAAGTCCAAGCATGAACGTGATCATCTATGTATCCTTGAAATTATCTTTGAGCACCTCATCTGCTTCTTCCTTTGTTTGAATATAGTTAAGTGTGTATTTGGAGTTCTAACTGGATTTTTTTAGTTTAATCATTTCTACAAGGGGTATTAAAGTTGACCCCAAAAAAATCAAAGCCATCCTTTATATGCCCTTTCATTTTAGTCTAAAACAACTCCATAGTCTTTAAGGTCAACTTCAATCAATCCTCTGCTTCATCTCACAACTTTCTGACCATTGCCGACATTTCCATCATCTTCTTCACAAAGATATTGAATTCAAATGGGATGATAATTGCCAAAAGCCTTTAAAGACCTAAAGATTTATCTTCTATCCCCGCATGTTCTTACCCCTCCATGCAGGGGATCCTTTTATTTTTATATCTCCCACGAATCATGCTTTGGGTGTCATGTTGGCACATCATGATGAGAAAGGTAGGGAGTAGGCTGTCTATTACATCAGTCCCACCCTTTACAATTATGAGAATCACTACACTGAAGCTGAAAGTTGTATTTCACCCTCTTCTTTGTCACTTCCAAGATCCATCATTATCTTGTCAATCATAAGACCTTCCTTGTCACCAAATTTCATCTTCTTAACAACATGTATTCTAAACTTTATCATAGAGATCACATCACTCGATGGCTCATGCTCATGACCATGTTTGACCTAGAGTTAATCTCTCAAAAATATATCCAGGGACAAGCCATCACTGATCAACTAGCTAAAGTTCCTCTTTCTTCTAATTATCCTCCTCATGAACAATTTCCAGACGAGCCCATTATCACCATCGATCATGAGTTTTCTCCCCTCTACATAACACTCTTCTTTGATGGATCTAAGTGTCAGCAAGGGGGAGGCACTAGTGATATCATCATTCCTCATTAGGTTACTTCTATCCCTATCGAATATAAGCTCAATTTCGAATGCACTAATAACATGGCTGAGTATGAAGCCCTCATCTTGGGTCTTAAAACGAATATCATGCTCCACGTCCAAATCCTTGATATCTACGGTGATTCTCAACTTATCATAAACCAATTCAAGGGAATCTATTAATGTAAAAGTGAGGTCCTCCAAAAGTATAAGAACATCGTCAAATTTCTCCTCGAAGCTTTCAATTTTACACCATCCAAACTGTTTATCGTTCATCCAATCATTTTACAGACATTATGACATATCTTACATCTCTCATTCCATGGGAAACTGAAGAATCCAAGCTTTTTTTGTTGTTGTCCATCATCTCGATCAACCATCTCATGTCCATGAGCTTCCTCGTGTCAATCATGTTGACACTAATCCATCAAATATTTGGTATTCTCAGATATTCAAATATTTATCTCAATCTAAGATTCCCTATGACCTATCTAAAAATGGTAGGAGGTATTTTTTTCAATGTGCTAACTTCTATGTCATCCTTGGCAACATCCTCTAAAAATGCGGCTTCGATGGCATATTGCTTTGTTGCCTTAAGTCTCATGAATCTACTCGCACTATCTAAAAAGTTGATGATGACATCTGTGGTGGTCATTTTAGTGGTTTAGATGTTGCCAAGCACGTCCTTCGCATGTGTTATTATTAGCCCTCTCTAGACCAAGAATTTTGTGATTATGTTAAGAAATGCGTCAAATGCTAGTAGTATTCCAATCTCATCTGCATTCCTAGCCAAGAGTTACAACTAGCTTAGGATCTTTAGCCTTTCTCACAATGGAGACTTGACCTCATTGGCCTCATCAACCCACGTTCCTCTCAACACCATCATTCTATCATCACCACAACTAAGTACTTCACCAAATGGGTGGAATCCATTCCACTCACATCTACCAAAACTAACTAGTTTTTAGTTTTATCTATCAACACATCATTTTCCACTTCAATATTCCTCATAAAATCATCACGAACAATGGAAAGTCCTTAAAAAAAAATCTCAAGAAGCTTTGTGATTCCTTAAATATTAAGCTTAGCTTCTCTTCTCCATATTATCCCCAAGCTAACGGCCAAGCCAAAGTAAATAACAAGACTCTTCATAACATCCTTGCCAAAACTATTGATAAATCAAGATGTAATTGGCATCTTCATATCCCTTTCACCCTTTGGGCCTATCGACTAGCATCCGCACCTCTACAGGTGCTACTCCTTTCTCTCTTGTCTATGGCTCCAAAGTTGTTCTTCCTCTTGAAGTCCAAATCCCATCTTTGAGTGATTCCCTTCATAAATTTTTCTCGATGAAGACTATCACCAAGAGTGTCTAATACAACTGAGTTATTAGATGAACATCGCCTTTTATCTCTTGAACATCATCATGTCTACCAAGAGCACATCAAATGTGCTTACAACAAACATCTAAAAGAGCATGAATTTAATATTGGTGACCTTGTCCTTTAGGAAAATAAGAACATCACTACTTTAGAAAGAAGTCAACGTGGTAAATTTTCTCCCAATGGATTATATATTATCACGCATAAGTATTGGTCTAGAGCCTATCATTTGGCTTCCTTGATGGTAAACCAAAAACAAAACCTCTTAAAGAATTACACTTGCGGCCCTTCTACTGTTAGTATATCTACTAACATGAACTTATTCATATCAATGATCTTATTTCCATCATTAGCTTGTTCCATCTTTCATCATAATGATTTGGAACTATGTGGTCTACTGTCACTATCCTATCTATGACCTTGAATATGGGCACCACAGCTCTTCTCATAGCATATTCCTTATGGAAAATTTCCTCCATCTCGGTGGGAACCCCACAATTATTAGGCCCATCTCCTCATTTATTTACCTATTAGAACCATGATAAGGGTCCATAGGTGTCACTTGTACGTCTTATCTCCCCTCCCCAACCGGTCTACCTAGATATTCCCAACTCTGCCATAAGAAAAAATTAAAAATTTGTATTCTCATCTTAAAATATATCATATCCAAAAACAAACCACTCCCTCGAAGGACAACTATTCAAATAAAATAAATTGTCAAAAGTATAGATTGATCCCTCAAAGGACAACTATCCTCTATCCTACCATTTAAAGAAAAGAAAACCCCAAATATTCCAAAACAAAATAAAAATGTAGACCACTCCCTTAAGGATGAATACCATCTTATATTATGGCAGTAAAGGCTTCCCACATTGATCAACCTCTCAAAAATTCAAAAGCAAGCATCTTAAGAAAGTTTCCCGCATTGATAAACTTTCTTTTCAGCAAGCTTCCCACATCGATCATTTTGCACCATATTTTTCAGAGTTGGGGCATAGACCTAGGAACAACCACCTCAAGAGAACATATCCTCCCTCATACATGTCACATCTAAAACCCCTTTTTGTGTCAACATTAGGTCTATAATTTCATCTTCCATCTTTTCCCTCATGATCTTAAGTATGACTAACTATTGTTAGTTATGTGTTAACACCTGTTATGGCTGCAAGTGCATTGATTTGTTTGGTTCCCTTTCATGTTTACCTCCATTCAGTATGAAAAGGATTGATCCTACATATTCTTCTTCTTACTATGAAGAAAGTGTCATTAGTTCCTTTTGGTCATTTCTTCTTAAGTCATTGCTTATATTATCGGGACACATTTTGATACATCATCTTGCTCCCCTTTGCCCTATCTTTCATATTAATCCATAATAGTTCAACCATAATATAATCATCTCATCAAGTCCACATCTAATCCTATCACATATGCTTTAAATCTCTAAATATTTCCATTATGATCAAAATAATATATATCATACCATCTATCGTTAACATCTATTCAATCCATCACATCTATGCTATCATATTCTATTACATCACAATAATCTATGTCATATCATTTGTTTTTAGTTCAACGGTTATCTATCCTTTTCCATCACATATATTTATCATCTATATATGCATCATGCCTAATCTATCATCACACCACATCACATTTGTATGTATCCATGTTCTAATCAAATATCTAATAAATCATCACACCTATAATCATGATCCAAAATCTAAATTAATCATAGGCATAGTTAAATCATCACACAACACATGATAAATCATGAAAAAATCATACACACACACACACATACATATACATACATATATACATACATACATACATACATACATACATATATATATATATATCTATATATATATATCATCATCAAAAAGAGTTTCTACATGTGGGAGAAGACTTGTCCTCCTCCCTACCCACCATATGGTACTTCATCTCAACCTCGGTTGTGTCGAGGATGCATCACGTTGGCCATGCTCCCGAGGCCACCTATTGTCATGATCTCCCCGATCTCCACTCTCAAGATAGGTATGGTGCATACCACGGTACCTCGGGTAGTCTGGATGCCACTATCTGCTCATACAGAGAGAGACTCCTCACTCAATTATCGGTCTTGATCTATCAATATAGTCTTGGGTGGCACCATCGACCCACTCCTGCGAGGCTCCTATGCCCCACTCTCTCGCTCTGCATCAATTATAGATTTGATATCTCCATATCTCACTCGATACGCCTCTCTCTACCTCCTATAATGGTCTTGCTACTAGATGGCCGGTCCTCTCTCTAGCTTATAACATCATGCCCTTGACACACCCCCGAATATCTCCTGAGAGTGTCGCTTCTCTCTCTGCCACACCGCATCCATCTCACCTATAATCTAGCTACCTCTGTGGCTGCCCCTCCATTACAATCCTAAGTACTTCTTCCTCCTCTCCTTTCGACACCTCTTCCTCCTCATCCAAACTTATCCGTGCCCCCTCCTCTGCTTTGCTGGGCAGCCCATTTGTTACATCCAACACTCTCACATATACTACTCTAATTCCTACATCATCATCATCATCATCCCATGGCTCTCCCTCCTCCGTAAATGGGTCAACTAACACCGGCCTAGGTAGATCCCTCTTGGTCTTATCTTGTCTAAATATAATCGGCCCCAACCACCATATTTATCACTACAAACCGCCTCGTGACCCGCATGAATTGTACCACCTCTATCATCTTAGGCCTATGTCCCTATATCCATCTCACTCTCCTCATGCCCACTAATTGTGCATCGACCTCCAACCATGTTGGGAAGTCTCTATAGGGCCTCCATCTGACATCCTCTATATCCAAGGTCCCTAATCTCTCCACATACCAATCCTTGCCATGCTCACCCCTCTCCCCATGCACTGATATACACACCATCTCATGAATCCCACAACAAGATCAATATGATCTCCAGGTCACCCACATAAATCCTAGTGGTCTCACTACCACTATCTACTCATATGCCCAACAATGAAGTAAAAATCCCACATCCATGCTAGATCATTGCCCTGTTAAATACATCCTCATCTCATAATACACCTGTGCTAACAAGGCATCCCCAAATGTAAATATTGTCCCATGATCCATAATATCCGTGACCACTCCTGCTAATTCCCATGGAAATTAGGCTCCACCTTAGTCTTAAAGTGTATAACACAAGATGACCTTCATCACTAAACATATCAACTATTTTCTTGGCATGCCTGGCTCATATCTAGTCTCCATATGAAATTCCCTTCATATAAATGTAATCTACATAGCATACACTCCAAGTAATCAATTCAATACTCCAAGCCTTCTCTCTACCATGATAGGAGCTATGGGATACCCTTGAATCGGTAGCCTCAGTATGTGGTACACGTCCTCCAATGTCACTATCATCTCACATGTCTGAACCAAAACGTGTTGGTCCTAGGATCCCATCTCTCCACCAATGCAATAATCATCCTGTGTCCCTATGGACTCTCTGATAGTGGTGAAAGCCACCCAATCCCATTGCATATAAGCGATACAACTGACTCTTATGTCACATCTACTTAGATCCTCTCCATCATGGTTAGTACCTTGTCTCTCGGAGTAACGTGTGTCTCGGCTGCAAAACCACAAAACTAAAAAAATCACAATCCATTAATCAACATTCATTATTTCCATCCACATCTTTCATCTCCTATCTATTCGACACCAGCTTTGCATTAGGTCGATCTTTGACCCATTTTGGTCAACATCATTTTCTCCTTCATCAATGGTGACCCTTCCAGTTGTTCTTTGACCTACCTTTGGCGGCCATGTAAAATCCAAAATAATAACACAAAAAATAATAAATATAATAAATTACATCCAAAACAAAGCTAGGGTTGTGAAATTACCACTATGTGTGTCCTATGAGTCTTCCTCCCTCCTCTGTTGGCCTCCGGTTCTCTCAAATCATATGCTTTTATATCACTTTTAGCTATCAATCTTCAAATTTGTGTGTTGCAAATGAGCCTAGTTGATCGACTTCGGTACTTTTATAGCCACACAACAACAACATCGCCATTGATTGGGTGATCACCGCCGACCCATTTCTAATTACCATCGACCTATTCTAGTCTCTGTTAGCCCAACTCCTTTTGGAAATCTCTACCTCTTTTCTTTCATCTTATATGATCTTTATTTAATAAATTATCTTTTCTTTCATTTCTTCCTTGTGTGTCACCTATAACACATTATTTCTTGGTTTGCGTGCCTTACCTATTTATCATCAACATTAAAATCTCACCTTTATGGCCATATTTTTGTTTCTTGTTAGAGTACTATTATTTTATCTTAATTCATTTTTGCGACTATTTTTTATTTTTCGTCCCACTAGGACACATACTTCCTCGACTCCTTATGTATGAAGGATATTGCATTTAATCATCCTAACATTTCTTTGTGCATATTTTGATGACCTCATTTGACCCATTGGTCCTACGTCTTGGAAATCCATTCGAGTAGATTCCCATTGGATTCCCTCAATATCATAGTGGTTTTCACCGACTCACGGGAGGTAGAACATTTCCGTCATCTCCATTGAGGCCATACTTTGTTCCCTATGGAAGTGATTCCAAAATCACCGCCATATTGTATTTCTTATTTTCTCCTCTTGGGGCATCATTTCCTCCTTCCTCTTTTCTCATACTTGCTATCTTTTTCATCTGTCTCTTTCAAACTCATGATTGACTCCATTTCATGTTGTAGATACCTAGTTTGAGGGGGAGAACCTCGTCAATCATCTTTTATCACTTTTTGCTTTTGTCTCGTGGTTTGCTTACTCAAACCACTCGACAAAAGAGGAACATGTAGACACCAAATTTTAGTATCACTAGTCCCTTCACCCCACGTTCACTCTCTTTATCATTATTATAACATACATACCTCTCTTTCTATTTAAATCCCCTGCCCCTCCTAAATTCTATTGTAATTATCATTTTCGACCTTAATCTCATCTTAGTCACATGGTTAATTTATCTTTCCTAAAGATCATTAAACATGTTTAATTATCACAAAGTTATCCCCTAATATTTTAATCCCCCTAAGCACCCAATTTATTATCCCTAAGCACCTAACCACTTTCATTTAATTCATTCTCATCTCCCAACCACTTTTTATCACCCCTAGACAACCCTAACCCACCTAAACACCTTAAAACCCTAATCTTCCCTCTTTAGGCCCATTTTGCATCGAGTTGGGCACAATCCTACCACAAAAATTGATGGTCCTCCGTAGTCACTAATGACCCATGCGGGTCACTGTAAACCCTATAAATACCCCCTCATCCCCTTTCTCTATAGGATGTAACTTTGAGAGATGAAGCTATCTTACGAATTTCATTGTGATTCTCTATCTTCCTTTGAGTTGTTACTACTAGCTTGAAGTTGCTTTAGAGCCCTTACGTTGTTTCCGTTGGAGATTTTGGAGAGTTAGAGCTTGTTGAAATCTTTTAGACATCTCATCATATTTGCATCGAGTTTCTTTACTGGGTTATTAGTTGTCCTGGAACCATGAATTCCATTTGCCATCTATTTTCCTGCTTCATCTCTTGTTTCCATCCCATTTACTTTCGTCAAATCCTCACTCCTCCCCGGTTTCCATTGACCTGGAATGTGTCCATCTCATTATCTACCACCTATCCATTCTGCTCTCTATTTTATGAGCCTTCAGTCCTTCGTATCCCCGTGATCTAGGTATTCTACCTACTTGTTGTCTGTAGACACAAAATCACACACATACTACTATTTTACTATACCGCAAAGTGTGGTGTTTTATATATGGATCTTGCATAAGGAAATTATTCATTTATGTCCCACTGTCTAGTTTATTTGTTTGTCTTGTTTGTTTCTATTGTTTTATCTTACACACTTTTCACTCATATACCCGATTCCGGTCAGTCACAGGATCCTTGTCTCTCGATTCACACTTTTTTGTTAGTTGTATTTGGACACTAGACTCACCGATCCTATCCATTATGGGCACCCATGTCCTATTTAATTTTAATCTTATTTTGACTTTTGAGGCCGTTCTTTTGGTTTTACCACTCATATCTTGAGGTACTAGTTGGTATGTCGGGTCATTAGTGTTGAAATTAAAGCCGAGATCCCTATATAAACACAACATACATAGCATTATAATGGCGCGGTGAATTTTTATCAAGGGATATATATCTACATATCTCAAGGAGTGCATCCGGGCACATTTTTTCATACACACTACACACAGAAGATGGAATTTCATTTTTCCATCCCACACATTTGCATTTTATCTAGCTACTACACGCTATCTTGGCATCATCGGTGGAGGGAAATCTAGGAGTACTATTGCATACATAATCACATAAAACTACGTTGGGTTTGAGATGTAATGCAATGCTTAGTCGTAAGTTCACTAGTTGACAAACGAGGATAGTCTGACCCCTCATTTTGCATCTTTTGTTTTAGGATTTGATGTCTTTTTGAGGATTTTCCAGGAGGATATTTTTGTTGCAGATTTACAGGTACTCATGCAGTTAAAGTGTAACTTTCAAGAGATCAATGGTGAAAAAGTGTGAAACCCTAGTGATAGTGTCGAAACCAAATTTGAATCTTTTCACAGCTACATGCTCACTGAGGTCTAGGGCACCTGCAGGTGCCCTTGCCCCTATATAGGTTCCCTTGTCCAGGAGTTTTGAGTACCTTCACATTTTTGTGAGTGGAATTACAACATTTCATCTTTCTGTTCTATCAAATTCTTCAGTCCAGACACACTTTAGGATAAGAAAAATCAAGGTAAGCTCCTTATCTCTTGTGTTTACTTTCATAAATAAATCAAATAAATTTCCTAGCATCTATATCTCATTGTATATCAATTGTAGCAGTCATTGCTTTTAGATTTAATAAAATAAATTTATATTTTATTGAATCATTTTGGTGAACCCATAGCTTATAACTCCTTGCCCTAGGATCCACTAAAACCCTAATGGCTAAGAATAGCTCTTCTCCTCCTAGGCAAGCCATGCCTCATGTGAGTGTTAATCCTATTTATGATGAAGAAACTATAGTTGAACTTAGCACTCTCTATCACAATACTATTCTTTTAGATGATACTCAAAGGAAATTGTTCGCTAATGAATGCAATATTACTACTAGCATTATTTATGATCCTACAAGATTTTCGTGTTAGAGACCTTATTATGCAGTAAGCCATACTCCACCCTCTTCTATTTCTACTGAGACTCTAGATGATGTTATTATCCATTTTATGCTTAGTCTTGATGATGATACTCCAGATAAAAAACATGATGAAAATATACATGTGCATGATGTTGTTTCTAATACTAGTCAAGATGATTCTATAGTTGTATCTCATACTCCTTGCATTTCTAAAAATGTCTCTAATGATTGTAATGATACATCTCATACTAGTTCTCCTCCTACTTCATTGTATGTTGATGATATGCTTAATGAAATCCTTGTATCTGAATATTTGTCTGATATTGATGATGCACATACTATCAATGATTCTACTTATTTACATATTGTTGAATCAAAATTATCTACTTTGCTTTCATCTTCTTCTCGAGATTGTGTCTACTAACATGCATTGTGTCTACTTTCATGATTCATCTCCGTATAATACTTCATCTCCTAACAATCCTTATGATGTTATTCCTAATGCTTTGATCGATATTCCATGTTCTTCACCACATATTATTTCTTCTGCACATACACCTATTGTGCCTATAACATCGAAATCCTCCACTCCTTTTGAGATTCCTATGATCACTCATAATGACAAACTTCAATGACTCAATACACCATTCACATATTCTACCATTACTTCACATGACATCTTATCACTCATGCATGTTGTTAGCCAATTATAATCTCAGTCTAATCTCTCATGCTTGTAAGAAAGGCCTATTATGCTTCCATCGATAATAATTCTTTACATGGTGATCCTATTCTGAAAAAGATTCACAATTTAACATTTCTTAAGGATTTCATTATGACTAAATTTTCATGCTTTTATGGTAGTCTTTGGTAATCCATATTTACGTCTCAAACATTATCATCTAGCTATGGATTCATACTCAAATGATAGATTATTTCTACAAAATTTTCACCATAGTCTTACTGATGACACTCTTAAATGGTACACACATCTACCCTTTGGATCTATCAATTTTTTGAGATGGAAGAGGCCTTCCTTCAACGCTTTATATTTAACAATGGCCCTAAAGTCACACATGATCGCTTACCGGCTTACATCAAGGAAAGAAAAAACCTATTATTGATTACATTTTATGTTTCAATGCTTTCATGCATTAATTAGTCTTTCAATCCATTGATTTAGAAAAAAATTCATTTTTGTCGTGGCTTGATTCTTGCTTTAAATAAACACTTGTAATATGATACATGTGAATCATTCATACTCTTATGCTATAAATTCATTGATTTAGAATAGGATCTCATTACTACACATGTCATAGATCTTCCTCCTAGTTCTGCTATTGTTGCATCATATAGTTATTCTCCTCTTCCATCTGTTAATCATCCTCCTAGGTTTCCATCTCCTTTGCCCAAGAAAGTTTAGTTTGATCCATCACATAAGAATCCTCATCTCCTCCACCATGTTGGTCTTCACCTAAGACTTCTCAATCTCCTCCATGGGAGCTATTACACTTTTCTCATGACATTAGGCCTCATGATGTGTTGAGTAATCTTCTTGATAAGTGCTTGATTTTCTTACCTTCTAATCAACATCACATACCTCATCACTTACAATGGCAAAGGTGATCAACCTTATTGCAACTATCATTATATCAATGGCCATCGTGACAATGATGATTGTGCCATTTATGATCGATTACAATAATTAGAAGACAAGGGTGTCATTTCCTTTGGCCCTCACTCTTATGAGTAGTATATGTCTCTAATTCCATGCAAGCATGCATCTAGTTTAGTTCACTTATCTCCTACACCTGCTCCTAATGTCACTATTCTTCTTCTTCCACATGTTATTATTCATGCACATACTCCATCTCATCCATCCATCATTGCACTAGCTCATTTGCCACACAATGCTCCTACTACACATTAAATTCCTAAGCCATCAAAGATCTGTGATTCCCACCATTGCATCACCTATCATTGACACAATCTCATCCGGCATTGGCCTCGGTTCATACACTCATGTTGCATACACTCCACATGTTTCCAATGTTCCATTGCTCCACGCCCACTTGGTCTTTAGTAGGTGATTTTATCACCTCACCACTCGATGATGCACTCATGTTCTCATGGTTCTTACATGACTGATGAGGGATCTATTACAATAATAACATTTCTCCATCTCTCACGCTACATGCTTTATCTATCTAGCGCACACTATAGAATATTTTATCGATGACATAGTCTTGCTTTACGATTCATTCTTGACTATTGAGGGGTCTTATATAAATGAACCTTATCATTCACACATTGGGGGCATTGCTTATTCTCCTCCCCCTCTTCATCATACTAACACATACTTAAGTACAATTTTATGATCATCTCATTCACATACTCTTTTACATCCTTTATTTTATACATAATTTACCATCCATCACATTTCTATTCATACATACAATATAATTTTTCATCATATCTGTCACATGGCACAATCACATTATATAATGCATATAAGACCTATAATCACATACACTATCTCATTACTTATCTATCTATGATCAAATTAAACATCATTATCCATTAGTCAACATCAAAAGCTACGCAATGAAAATCAAATAAACAAATACAAACAATTTTCAACACATCATGTATCCATACAACACATCAATATGATACAATAGAGAAAATCATCCATCTCGTATACATCTTCAAAATATCAAAGTTATATAGTAAAATCGTTGGGGAAAGTTCTGCATACATAAACATAATATCTCATCATCGCTATCACTATCTACAACTATGGGAGCTCTATAACTAGATGCTTCACCGCTCAATTGGTGCAACTAATCGCGGCCCCGTGCCTCTCTACCTCCTTACATAATAAATTCAACTCAATCGAATGCTCAGTAAAATGACATAGTAGCTTGATGAATCTCACAAATACATCTCGCGCTAAGGGACCTCCACCCACAACCTCTCTAGCTTATTATGTCTCCTCTTGTGCCCCATCCTCTCGCTCAATAAAACAATACAAATTGATTTAATAAAATCTAAATAATTTATTAAAATATGAATGCAAAGATCTATTATAACTGATATAAAATGAAATACTAGTGCTCTTCGATAATTTGTTTGATCTTTATACGAAAGAAAATGCAAGAGATAGGGCTCTTATCTTAATGATTAAACTAAAAATGGAAATAAGAGATCTAATTTAATTTAATCTAAATGCTATGAAAAGTAGTAAATGATGGCTAAATAAATAAATAAAGTGACCCAAATAACTAAGTAGATAAAATATGAAACCCTAATGTGCAAAGAAGGGTTGAAAAGAGCTTAGCTGATTTGATGATGCCACTGGACCGTGTCATAGAATAGACCAAATGAACATAATGCAGGGAACAACTACACAAGGGCTCAAGAAAGGGAAAATCTGAGCTTTCTCGAGTAGACTAGGGTTCCCAAGGAAGGATAAGGGTGTTGAGGGCGTCTGGTTTGAGATATGGGTGCCCTAGTCTATGTAGGAGGTCTAGAAACTAAACTTGTAGGGTCACTAGATGATCTGAGGCCTTTATTGCCTATTGCATGTATTTTGCTAGATTGTGCGGATGTCGCTGATAATCGATGATGAAGAAGAGACATGCAAAGACCCAATCCAAATGTTAAACCCTAAAAAAATAAATATGCATATGAAGGGACTAGACTTTCCTTGGAAGTAACAAGGGTGGACTTACTAACTAAGTGCTTGCACTACATCTCGCACTCCAATGTAGTCCTAGGTGTGTGTGTGAAAGTTGTGCCCTAGGTGCTCTTGTGCTAGTAGCAATTTTTGAATTAGAAAGCTATAACTAGATGTAGAAATGTAATAAATGGTGGATGGAATAGAATAAACTTCCCTCCTACGCAGTGTGATGCAGATGAACCAACCTTTTCCTTTGTGATGGAGCTAGATCGATGCAAATTGAGCCTTTGATGGACGCAACCTTAGGTGACGATAGTAGTGCCTAGTGCTTGGTCCCTCATTATGGTCTCATAACTTTATATTTATATGGTTCTCTTGTTCTAATTTCATAATTAACCTTGAAAAGGCCGAACACTAAAAATATGGAAAGCTTAAATGGCTAGAAAGTGCCCAAAAGATGGAGGTAAAGTGGGAAAAGGACCAGGGCATCCCAAATGTGCCTTAATACTTTCCCCTGGTCACCCCCTGTCGAGGTAGAATGACGCAAAATGACCAAACCAAACCGGGAAACTATTTGTTGAAGGTCGGTAGTGACAGCTTGAAAATAAAGTAAAAATGCCAAAAGACATGGGTTAATTAGTAATTTCTTTACTAAAAACCATATGAATAGTAGTATGAGACTAAGACTAAATAATACCCAAAGTCTGTGATTTAGTGTCTACATTTTCCCCAAATTTATGTCGGTGAGCGGAATGCTTAGTAACATAAAGTAGATAGAGATGCTTATCGATGTCCATATAGAATGATGTGGAAAGCATCTCAAGGAATAGACAAAGCGTGGAGTGAAAAAAATATGGAGCATGGAAACTAAAGATGTGTGATGAGAGTGAAAAATATGGAAACACATGGTAACTAAAGATAATCATGAGGTGTGTCGTAAAATGTTGTTGTTGTTGACATTATTATTGTTGTATATATGTTGCTTCTCATAAATGGACCTATAAGCATGTCATGTATGTATATATGTATAAGAATGCATGTATGTATGTATAAGAACGCATGTATGTAGTAATGAAAATACTAAAATGGAAATATGAAAATTGTAAAAGGATCATGTCCACTTGATCTGTGATAAGAGAAAAGGTTGTAGAAGAGAATATCTTGTAACTATAAGTTTTTTGGGCAATCTCACACCACCCTAGCCAAAGAAGTGTAGGGAGAAAGCTGCATTATTATCCAACCTATAACTTCTTCCCCGAATGATCTAAAAATGGGTGAGGTAATTTTTCACTTTTTAATCATCTTCATTGATCTTGGAACTCAACATCAATTTTATAGATTTTAAAACTCCAAAACTAACTAATTCTGATTTTAAATGCACCTCAGTTTGATTTTCAATCACAACATTAAAATGTGCACACTTTTAAGCTTTGTGGATTATGGATACTGAAGTTCACACTTAAGTCCAATTTCTCATTTTTAATGATGATTTGTTAATCAAATTGTTAAAAATTCATACTAATGAATTTATCTAATCAAAAGCTTCATTGAAACTTAAATGTAAACACACACAAACGAAATTAATAATGGAGTTCACCAGTAGCTACGCCTCCAGATTCATAGAAAGTGAATCGATCTATTAATTCAAATGAAGTACATTTCTTACCTTTAATAATGAAATAGACCATTAAATCCTGCAAATGGGTTGATCTCGGACTGGGAACTCGTAATTTACCAGAAACTATTCACAAGTCCATCCATGGCCCCTATAGTGTCTTCACAATGTGACCCCCTACAACTATGCAAGAAAAACACCTAAAAATGGATATTTTAAAACATTACATAAAAACTAAGACCATATTTAAAATCCTCTCAAAATTATGAACACTTTTCATTTTTACTCCATGACTTGGTTCGATCTCTAAGGGCTCCAAAATTAAGGATTTCCAAAACTCATCCTAGCTACATGCTACACACAATCCTGCGCAACTAACCTCCTTTTAATACCACCAAGCTTGTTTTTAACACTTCGAGCTCTTGGACGAGTTGCTTGGGTTCGAGTATTGTACTGCTAGGTTGTGGGTTTAAGCCTTACCTTCTCCATTTGTTACGTTAACTGAATTTTCTCTTTGGTGGGATTAATCCCACATTCGTGGTGGGAGAGGTGGCTTTGATGTTTATTAATAGGCATGGAAGCCTATCTACAAATGGCTTTGGCCACAACTTAGGCCTTTTGTTTGGCTATACAATGATCCACCAAGTGTGGATCGGCCTTAGCCGCACTATGCACTTTGGTTGGTTTGCTAATAGTAAGGACTAAGTTGTTGGCCACCGTGATCGCCGAGATGTTGTGGTATTGACCGCATGTATTTTTGATTCACCCAATGTTGGGCGGACCGTTGTGCATTGACCCACCTACCAAGTCATGGGCCGAGGTGACCGTGCTCGTTGATTGGATAATACGCCAGAATAGTAGGGTTTTGAGCAGTATGAGGCTTAGCTTGAGCACTATGGAAAACCAATGGCCAAATAGATAAGGCATACCCATCCATCGGTGTATGTGGAATTCGGTTCTCGGATGGATAGGAGTGAGGCACATAGGTTTATCCCAAACAAGATGAAAGGTAACAATTTGATCAACTCGGTGGGGAGTTGATCACCCCATCAAGCTAATAGATAGCTCACCCGAGATGGATTCAACCCTGTAATGCACAATTCAACTCTCCAAACATATATAGTCCCACATTGACAATGTTAGAGAGATATAATGCATATATAAACAAAAATGGCAATATGGCAATATGAATAAAGGTGGTAAAGAACCCCTCCTACAAAAGAGTGTCTGAGCTTGGTTAAGGGCCCCCATCCAACAAATAGTGGGGCCCATCAATTTTTTATGTGTTGAATACTGGAGGCTTGAAAACAAAAAAATTCAACCTTTTCACCTTTTTCCAAATTGACACGTGTCTATGGGTAACTTGTTAGTTGACCTATTTTGACCTATGTTCAAACCAAAATTTTAGCTACGATATCTTCTGCATCTAGACTCCATTTCTAAAGCTTTGCATACAATTGGAAAAGTCTCATAATGCTCTACAATATGGTCATAGTTTAGGAGGTTCAAGAAAATTTCAACCACCAAAAATCATCTGGATCACTCCTCCCAACTGGGAATGATTTTTGTCCACAAAAAGTTGTTTATCAACCCACAAAACATGCTAACTCATCCTGCATTGTACAAACACATGTAGGAACCCAAAGAAGCATCATAATTTAATTAAATGAAAATACTTGATTAGCTAGTCATATAACCGATCGATAATAACACCCAATTAAGCTAGTGTTCAACTGATACACTACAACCTTGTCAACTCTACACACAACTGTGAACTGTCAAATCCCACTATAATGCCATCATAAATAATCGACTAGATAATAACAAACATTCTATAATGGAAATCTAGTCTTCAACTCGTCACTTTGTAATATGACCGATTACGTAAATTTTATAATTCCATAAACAAAGATCGGTATATCGGACATCTAAATCGCCCTAATTAGGCTAGTGTCCACTGTCTATATGAATCTTTAAAACTAAAAATATTCACTATCCAGATTAATTAGACCATTGACACCCAAAAATAGCTATAGTCAAAAATGAATCCATGTGAATCTACCAATTCTATCCATACATACTAACTTTAAAAGGATAGATCAAAATATATGCTTACCCACAACGGTGAACTGCCAACCACCGCAAATGATCATCAGGAAACACTTGCACACCAGTTTGTTAGTGTAAATAATGTACACACAAATTGTAACCACATAGGGTAGTTACAAATACATTCCCTAAAAATAAGGGTCATCATGAATGTGCAATTACCCTATATAGACACAACATATTTGTATATTACTTACAATATTAAACAAGTGTCACAAACTTGCACACTATCATTTAACAACAACAACTTAAAAATGCATTTCAAATTTAGACATTTACCACATGCCTAGTGAATCTACATACTGCTGCTAAAAATAGAAAATGGTATACTGTCATCCTTTAATACATAAGAAGTAAAATATGAGTATTTTAAACCTTTCCCCATATCCTCTTACAGTGACCCCGATTCCCAAATTTCAAAACACATGTGAATTTATCCTTCAACATAAAATGGAAATCCAAAAATTACTCTGAAAAGTTTTGCATAATTTTCAAATAATACTGCTATACAAAAACAACCTATCCAACTCACATGAGTTTACATTCTCTCGTATCAAAATAGAAAGGACTCATAAGTGGTTCAATTATGGATAGATTAGAGGTTGATTCATGTTTTATTGATGGTTTAAAAACTTCTTTAATTTTAAACTCCAACTTATTCTTACCATGCTCTGGATGGTTGGTTGGATGAAGTTTCCAATAGTTTACAACCTCATGTCCACTCATCTGATAATGAGTGCAATAATTCCCCTTTGTCTCCTACTTTTATGAGGTGAGGAATCATGTTTACCATTTCTTACCTGTTTTCCATGAGATTGGTTTTTCAACTCATCTGGAAAATGCTTCTACAAAAAGGTTTTCCTCTTCCAACAAAAGGCCACAAAATGATTAGTACCTCCACAAAACATGCATGGAAAAGCATTCATCATCTTCTGTATATCAAACCCATATTGTTTTAAAAGAAAGAGTGGATCCTTAAAAATTTACCTTGTTTTCTAGATTTATGATTATGATAAGAAATAGGAGGTGGAATTTCATTACCTCTTCTCTGAACCTTCTTACCATTCCCATTCTACTGTGCTAGTGGGGTATACACTTTGTTGTTAGAATCTCATCTTCCTTCAACGTTCTTGGATGTCTCTCCAATATCCTTGCCCACACTAGAGTAACCCAAACCTGCATAATGAGGATAATCCTCGAATTGTATTGGGTTAGTAATACCTTGGTTGTTCTTACCAAGGCCAATTCCATTAAAATCCATTTTATCTAACAACTTAGATCCAATACCCTTAGTTTATCTATCAAAATAAAAAAAATTAATATTACCTGAATCTAGATCGGATGGGGATGAGGAATCCGATGGTGAAATACTTACAGTAAATACATATGTCATGGTTTCCGCATTTGTAGTTAAGGGTATCTCCCCTTTTTTCTCACTATTCTGCAATGTTGCCAAGAGCTCATCCTTGGATTGCATTTCCAATTTCAACCAATAATTCTCCTCTTCTAAGGAGAAATACATAGATCTCAGGAGAGAGTTATCTTCCTGGATCTGGTAGTTAATAGCCTCAAGCTTTTCTAGTTTCTTCTGCTTTGGAAGACTTGCCCATGATTTCTGTTTCCTACAAAAACCTCAGTAACTCCCAACACTTTGCACACTACAACGAAAGATTAACAAGTCCAAAAATGTCTCGTAAAATGAAAATTGAAATAAAAGCTTCAAACACAATCAAAAGCTAATCCAACATTCTAACTCGCTCGATAAAAACTTGATCCCAAAACGGGTGAGGTAAATTTTCACTTTTTAATCATCTTCATGGATCTTGGAACTTAACATCAATTTTATGGATTTTAAAACTCCAAAACTGATTAATTCTTGATTTTAAATGCACCTCATTTTGATTTTCAATCACAATAGTGAAATGTGCATACTTCTAAGTCATTTGGATTATGAATCTTGAAGTTCACACTTAAGTCCAATTTCTCATTTTTAATGATGATTGCTTAACCAAATTGATAAAAATTCATACTAATGAATTTATTTGATCAAAAGCTTCATCGAAACTTAAATGTAAAAATACACAAATGAAATTGATAATAGTTCACCCGTAGTTACGCCTCTCAGATTCACATAAAGTGAATCGATCTATTAAATCCAATGAAGTACATTTTTTACCTTCAATAATGAAAATAGACCTTTGAAACCTGTAAATGGGTTGATCTTAGACTTTGGGAACTCTACAATTTACTAGAAACTGTTCACAAGTCCATTTGTGGCCCCTATAGTGTCTTCACAACGTGACCCCCCGCAACTATGCTAGCAAAAACCTGCAAATGGATATTTTAAAACATTACATGAAAATTAAGACCATAATTAGAATCCTCTCAAAATTATGAACAATTTTTATTTTTACTCCATGGCCTGGTTCGACCTCTAAGTGCTCCAAAATTAAGGATTTCCAAAACTCATCCTAGTTGCATGCACACACCCTACAACTAACCCCTTTTTAATACCACCGAGCTTGTTTTTAACATTTCGAGCCCTTGGGAAAGTTGGTTGGGCTTGATTATTGTGCTCTGCTAGGTTGCGGGTTTGAGCCTTACCTTCTCCATTTATTAAGCCGATCAAATTTTATCTTTGGTGGCATTAATTCCACATTCATAGCGAGAGAGGTGGCTTTGATGTTTATTAATAGGTGTGGAAGCCTAACTACATGTGGTGTGGTCCACACCTTAGGCCTTTATTTGGCCATATAACGATCCAAAGATCTCAGTGACCTTCCCGATTGCGATGTGCACTTTGGTTGGTTTACTGAACGTAAGGGCCAAGTCATTGGGTCACTTTGTGATCGCGAGATGTTGTGGTATTGACCACGTGTATGGTTTGATTCACCCAATGTTGGGCTGATCATTGTGCATTGATCCACCTACCAAGTCATGGGCCAAAGTGACCATGCTTTGTTGATTGATAATGCGTTGAGAATATTAGGGCACCGAGATGTACGGGTTTATCATGAACACTATGGAAAACCAATGGCTAAATAGATAAGGCTTACCCATCCGCTGGTGTATGTGGAATTCGGTTATCGGTTGGACAGAGCAAGGCACATAGGTTTATCTTGAACAAGATGGAAGGTAAGAATTTGATTAACTTGGTGGGGAGTTAATCACCCCATTGATCTAATAGATAGCTCGCCTGAGCCGGATTTAACCATATAATATGCAATTCGACTCTCCAAATATATATAGTCCCATATGGGTAATGTTAGATAGATATAATGCATATATAAGAAAAAATTTCAATATGAATAAAGGCGGTAAAGAAACCCCTCCTATAAAAGAGTGTGCCAAACCTGGATGAGGGTCCCCAGCCAGCAAATAGCACAGCTCACCAATTTTTTGGTATTCAAAGATTGGATGCTCAAAAACACAAAATTTCAACATTTTCACCCTTTGCCAAATTACCACGTGTCAACGCGTAGCTTGCTAGTTAACCCATTTTGACCCATGTTCAAACAAAACTTTGACCTGCGATATCTTCTGCATCTAGACTCTGTTTATGGAGTTCTGCATACCATTAGAAAGGTCTCAAAATGATCTATATCGGGTTATAGTTTAGGGAGGTTTAAGAAAATTTCAACTACCAAAAAATTCTATAGATCACCCAAAATATATGAAGATATCTTTGTATTACCTAGGTTTTTAGGCGATCTGTAACATTCCCATTTTAAGACTTTAGAAACAAGGGAATATTTTTTTAAGTAATGTTCTCTGTTCTAAATACATAATTTAGAACACACATTCCATAACATCCATTCTTATAACAGATAACCATATGCAATCTGTAATGACTCGATGTGAGCCACCGATCTATTCATTTCATGACTCGCGAACTACCGATCTATTCATGTTTAACATTAAGTATTGAATACTTTTTGTATACTATGTATACTTGGTTCTCTTACCCTATTCGGGGTATTGAGTGATCTGTCTAGGAACCTATCTGAATATTTGCTACCAATATTCATCTGCATCTCGAACCTTAGACTAGGTGACATAGGACAATGCAATCAACAACTTGTGATACTTTGGCCAAAGTTTTCTAACATACTGTTCGTATTACTCATTCCTTGACGACATACTCATCAATCCGAATACGTCCTTCACCCCACTCAATTGTTATCTAGAATGTCCTTTACTGACTTCCGTCAGTCCACTTGCCCATGGTTTAACCCTAGTTCAGGTTAACAACATAGGTTATGATAGGAAGGGGCTCACAAAGACTTAGGATATATTGGCATACTGGGTCAACCTAGGTCAACCCCGTGTGCCAAGGTACCCTGAGTCCTAGAGGGCTACTTCATATCATAACTATGCTACTACCCAGTCCTAGAGAAAAACTAAGTTCAAGTCCATAAGCGTGTAGATCTAGACGATCAATGTAGAAGGGTGTTGCCACATGTCAACTGCAATGTTGTATCCTCGAGAAGATCCTAATCTTCTTGAAGGTACAGCCCTACAGTTGGCGTGTGCCAAAGATCCTACAGAACAGCCTCGTTGAGATGTACATACCCCTAGGAGATTATTAATATTTAATTAATTTGGATAATTAAAAGTAAATTTCAGCAACCCTGCCCAAACCCTAATCCAACTCTCCCTAAGTTCTTTCCAAATTAGGTTCCATTAATCCTTGAAGAACTTCCTTAACTTAAGATTTTTTTCGATGTTTTTATTTTTTGGCTTAACAAGAAGTTACCAAAAAGAAAGGACAACAACCTCATAAGTTCCATTTAATGTGACTTAACCATTCAAGGAAGTGTAACAACCACCTAGGTTGTAACTTAATAGAATTTATTAAATGAAGTTTAATGATTATAAATAATATCTTCATTTTTGTTTACTTTTTCATGAGAGAGGAAGAGTCTTCCTCTTCATGGTTAAGTTCTAGGGTTTAACACACCCTTTTTGTTCTTTACATATTCTATAGTTTTCATTGTATGTTCATTACACATCATCTTACTATATTGAATTGTTTATATAAGAACATTAAATTCTACAACTTATCTAGTTGCATCTTAATTAGGAAATTACTCTAATTCCCTTTATCCTATTTATTCAAGAATCCTCATTTAATCATATAAATAATATGAAGAATATCAACAAGATAAGATTCCATTTCTCTTACAAAAGTACAAGATGATTTACACAACCAATGCAAGTAAATTCTCATCTTTCAATTCATTTTCAAAACTTATACATTTACAAGCTTATGCATTTTAGGCATACTGCATACAACAACCTTCCTTCAAAAATAATATAACTTTTATTTTTCAATACAACTCAAGAACGAATCGAAATACTTCACAAGAATCAGACTTAAATCAGCCAATGCATCATATAAGTTTTGCCTCATTTATCACTTACGAAGTCCATCTGCAAAAATTGCTAGCATGGGTCAGTTCAATGAACTGAGCATGATAAGCACTAAGCCTTAAAACGAAGTGCATTCCACTAATTGTTCCAATAAAAACAACCCTGCTTTAATGAACAATTAGTATTTCATATACTAAGCATAAGTAATAACAAAAGAAGAGCATCAATGAATCAGAATTCACTTCTAAGAGAAGAACATAATATAATCTATAATATCTGTCTTACAAATTAAAGTATAATTGATCCTATCAATCATCTTTACCAAACAACAGAACATAACATCTCATTGTTTCCCATTCTACCAAAATAGAATACAACACTTATCTTTACTATAAGATACAAGAAGTGTTTACAACATGTTCTCACTAGGATGTTTCGTCTAACTTTCAAGTAAGAAGAAGAGAAACCATTTCCATTATGCTAAAGTACATAACATCCGCAAGGTAGAAAGTTCATATCATAACCTAAGTTGTTTCATCTTAAGATTAACTATCTTAAATCAAACATTTAAGATATTCATCAGAACAGGATAAAATAAAGATCCAAGATGGAAAGATGAAACATCAACCAACCAGCATGATACATTCTCTTTTTAACAAACCAGTCATCACTCTCCTTCTATTTCATTTCCATCAATGATAAGTAAGAGAAGGTTAACCAAATAACGATTAACTTTTTCTTAAAGAATAATCAACAAAAGATTCCAAACAAATGAACTTATTCCCAACTACATTAGAAAAGAGGCTTAACAGAAATGATCCTACCCAGTAATCATTCCCTATAACTTAATTTAGTAAAACCCACTTTTTTCAAGATATAAACAATTTAAGTTCATTTAAGAGTTCCCAAAGAAGAACAAGAACACCTTAAAGTAAGAAGGTATCTAATGAAACTTTTCTTTTAAAAACTTCCCATTGTAAGCAAGAGATCCATTCAAATAGGAACATTAAAACAATGAAGGTCATACACAGTCCATATACACAAAAGAATCATAACTAATTCTTTTATGGGTTCTTCATTTCTTTAAGGGGACCTAACAGAAGAGAAATCCGAGTAGATACTAATGCTCTAATTACCCAAGAGTTCAATCAAAACAATATTATTTACCATACTTTTCAACGTATTACTTCAAGAGTAAATAAAAGAATGAATTCCCAATAAGAATGGTAAACTACAAAGATGGTTCCAGTCAAAATCTCACAGAGTTTACCAAACAACTCATAAGACCATGTTTCCAGTTTTCTCCATGCACATGCATCTGTTTCCTTTTAAGAGTTTAGAGTTTTAAAATAATTCCCTACAATAATAAACTCAATTTATACGACAGATCTAACAACATAATTAAAAGATACTTTCTAGCCCAAGATTCAAAATACCAATCTGAGCACCATGATGAGCATAAGTTCCTACCAAGATAAAAATCATTCAAATGATTATAAGCAAGTTTGGGTAACTTATGTTCCCTCTTGGTTTACATCTTAAACAAGGAAAACTAGAAGGAATACCAACTGAACTGACACCTTACTCAGGTTTCCATTTCCAATAATTAAGAAAGAATTTCCCTAAATCGCTTTGCATCATATCACCCCATATTGGGTTAATATAACTCCCACATCGTAATACTAAATAAAATGTAATGAATAAACCTTTAAACAGTTTGAATTAAGAATCAAGCTTCATTTTCAAATAACTATCTTATCAAACCTTGCTTGACAACTGAAGCGGTTTGTAAGATCACTAAAAGAGTTTAGACCTAAACACCATAAAAGTACTAAGGCCGTATTCTTAATGAACTCTCAATACAATACATAAGGTCACAATAAAACACAAACACCAACCAAATGTGGACTAGTAACAGTCCATAATATCATGATAATACCACACAAATATCACGCCATGTTAGGGTTTCAGCAACAACAAATGTTCGCAAGTTAGAAAACAAGAACCAAGCCATCTACTACTCCATTCACAGTTCCTTATATTTATGAAATGAAACACAAGCATCATAGCACCAAGAACCCAACAACAGTTCCCAAATACCCAACAAGTTTCCAACAGAACTCGAGCTTGCATACAAGTTTTCATAAAAAACATGAGCTCTTTACCAGCTCGAGATCACAAAACATTAGTTTCAATAGAAACAGGTGGAACACCAGATTCTCCAAAGAACTTCAGTGAGAATACATTGGTACGAAAGTAAAAAAACCTAACCATTAGTTACCAAATCCAGTTAAGCCAAGTAGAGTTACAAAGTCGTTCTTGCATGCATTTTTCATGTGCTTAAACAAACACATACTATATTTTAAACCAGACCACTTTTGCAAAGGATTCAAAACCAAGAATTCAAGATTTAATAAACTTAGTAACCAAACAACTAGGTACATCATGCAATGCATAAAAATCAACAGAGCAGAGTTGCTTTAATGAAAACACTTAGAGGAAAGCAAGAGATTTTAATAGTTAGAGCCTATCATGCCTGATAGTGTCTCTGTCAAATCAAAGAAGACCTCTAGCCGAGCTCACTACTTCTCCTCTTCTCCACGAAAGATCAAACAACCAGATACCTCTTCCACAATGCCTCTTATAAATTCCACGAAATGAAAATAGATTCGAAACTTCAAAAATAGCCATGAAGTGCAGTTCAATCTGTTAGTTCAAAAACCAGAGAGCATGCAGAGTAAAAATCGGAAACATGCAAAGTGAAACAACCCAAGAAAAATCTGCTTGCATGCCTACCAAGATGGTTTGAGCACAAAAACCGAAAGTAATAAATTCCATTAATTCCAAATCTCCCACCTAATCTTCCTTTCCACCAC
This sequence comes from Taxus wallichiana var. yunnanensis, assembly GCA_018340775.1. Classification (NCBI taxonomy): domain Eukaryota; kingdom Viridiplantae; phylum Streptophyta; class Pinopsida; order Cupressales; family Taxaceae; genus Taxus; species Taxus wallichiana. Next base: position 341,205,070 of record CM031238.1, read on the forward strand.
TTGCCAAGTCGAAATAACAAGCATTTTAAATTTTAGTGATACTGCCACCTAAGCCTCCGCCAAGCCAACTAGCCCCTACCAAAGCTGGCAGTACCGCAGTGTACATTAAAACCTTATCAACATCATAAATGCCTTAGGAACCGTCACCAAAATGCATGCGACCACATAAGTCCCCATTCATGCCCAATAGTTTAGGATAGATTACTTGCTTAGGTTAGATCTTAGGTAGATTAAAGTTTATACCTTAGGATATAACACTAACAACTAACCCCCACCATAGGCCTTAGCAAATAGGTTTAGATAATTCCACATAGGTAAATAATTCAAAATGCCATAGTTTAAAGCACTAGGTTAGATCACCATATAGCCTTGTAGTAATAGGTTCAAGTTTAGTTTTAATACCTAGTAACCTTTCCAATTCCCTTAGCACCAAGTTTAGGTTAGAATCAAAATTATATCAAGTAACATAGCTTAGGTAGGAAATATTTTTACCTAGCTTAGGATCCCATAGGTTAGTCCTTTATAGGATTCTGGTTCTCTCCTACGCCATGAATAGGCTGAAATCCCAATTACGTCAGTAATGACCTACCATGGTCGATCTCCAAAGACCCAAACAAAACATACCACTGAATGGAAATATTTTCACACAAAAAGAGAATTAAAGAACTTGTATCTACCAAGTTCAGTCCATATGTTTCTTAATTCATGGAATGCCAATTCATCAATTGTTCACTCTGAACAGATTTAAAACATTCCTTGGATCACTGAAATTGATCCAAGGATGAGTCAGGTAAATAGATAAGTTTACAACTCTTAAAACCAAATTGCAATCTCACCTACAAGAAGTGAAAAATGAATTCAGGAAAACTATTCCAGTTCAGTCAAAAGATCTTAAGAGCAGAAAAGACTTATCCACATCAAGCATGATTTCCCAAAGTCAAAAGAACATATCCTAAAAAGGAAAATCACATGCCAACACTTGAGATGCAAAGGAGGAAAATAACAACTGTCAAGGGTGTTACATGCTTCCCTCCTAAAAGGAATCATCATCCCGATGATTATTTCTTCTAACAATTTACATCAAGGACAGTCAAATCCTTCACTTTTCTTACTCAAAGTCAAATATTTCAAAACCTTATAGTTCCAGAAATCAGCATTAAATAACTGTTTGTTCAAATTAAATAATTATCTGCCCAAAATTAGCTTACTTAATGTCATATAAAGATAAAATCATAATTTTTTTATCAGTCAATAGATTCAATTCTGTTCAAATAGATATGGAAAATTAGTTTTCATATCCTTTAGATTTTCCCAAGTTGCACTCTCCTTGTTAAACTTGTCCCACTGGACCTTACATTGACTTATTTCTCTATTTCTTAAATGTAATCAGGCAAGTTTCAAAGACTCGATGGGTTTAACCATGATTATTCCCGGTCTTGGACCTGCAAGGAATTCTAATTTAACACATGTGATAAAATCAAACGTATTTCTTAAGCAAAGAAATATGGAAAACATCATGCATTTGTGACAAAGCAGGTGGTAGTGCTAAACGATAAGCTATAGGGTTGATTACTTCAACTATTTCAAAAGGTCCCACATAACGAGGTGATAACTTGGTAGCCTTGCCAAAAGTTATAGAACTCTTTTTCGGTTTAACCCAAAGAAAAACCTTCTCTCCAAGTTCAAATTTCCTATCAACCACTTTAAGTCAGCATAACTCTTTTGTCTATCTGCTGCTTCTTTCAAGCGTTCACAAATCATTTTAACTTGTTGTTTCATTTCCATAAGGATTTCAGGTCCAATTACCTCTCTATCCTCAATGCTATCCCAACTAATAGGGGTTCTACATTTCCTTCCATAAAGTGCCTCAAAAGGTGTCATCTTAAGAGAAGCATGATATGTATTATTGTATGCAAATTCAACTAATGGAAGGTACTCCTCCCACTTGTACTGCTGATCCATATAATACATCCGTAACATATCTTCCAAAACCTGATTTACTCTTTCAGTCTATCCATCCGTTTCCGGATGATACATAGAACTGAAATTTAGTTTAGTTCCAAGAGCTGCATTAAGCATTTGCCAAAACCTTGACGTCATTCTAGGGTCTCTATCAGATATGATTAATTTAGGTACTCCATGTAATCTGAAAATTTCATGTACAAATCTTTTAGCCAAAATAGGAGAATCATCCTTTAGATTTCCAGCAATAAAATGAGCTACTTTCGTTAGTTTGTCAACTACTACCAAAATAACATCATGTTTATTTCTTGACATAGGCAATCCTTGTACAAAATCCATGCTTATTACCTACCATTTGTATTGTGGTATGCTATGAGGATACAATAAACCAGCTGGGTGCATATGTTCTGCTTTTACATGTTGACATTCAAGACAATGAGTCACAAAATCAATAACATCCTTTTTCATTCCTTTCCAGAAATATTGTTGTTTTATATTAGCAAGCATTTTTGTAATGCTAGGGTGCCTAGAAAAGGTGAATTGTGAAACTCTACCAACAATTTCTTTCTCAAATCATTAGGCAAAGGTATGTATACTCTATTTTCATATCGTAAGATTCCTTCATTATCAAAGTGAAAACCTTTATACCTTTCATCTTTTGGATTTGCAGCAAGCACTATTTTTACTTGCTTTGAAAGTTAGAGTCGATTCCATAACACTTTTACTTCATCCTTAAATTGAGTTCTTAGTGTTATAAGAGTAGAAATGTGCTTCCTACGACTTAGAGCATTAGCCACTCTATTCTCTTTTCCTTTAATGTAACTTATGTCAAAATCATATTGAGACAAAAACTCTAACCACCTTCATTGTCTTGCATTCAAATTTGGCTGAGTGAAAATGTACTTCAGCCCAAGATGATCGGGCCAACTCAAATGGTTTACCCAATAGATAATGCCTCCAAACTTGAAGTGCATGAACTATGGTAGCAAGCTCTAAATCATGTGGAGCATAATTTAACTCATGTAACTTAAGTTTTCTACTTTCATAAGCTATGACATGATCATTTTGTAACAAAATACCTCGTAGACCTTCTCTGGATGCATCTGTTACAACAAAGAAAGTCTCCATTAGGATCAGTGCAATGCTTAAGATAGGTGTTGAAGTCAATGAATTTTTAAAATTTTAAAAGTAGATTCACATTTATCACTCTAAACAAATTTCTTATCTTTTTCTCGCAATGAAGTTATTGGTGCATCCACCTTAGAAAAATCCTTAACAAATTTTCTACGTAATAACTCTGAGGCCCATGAAGCTTCTAACTTCATGTACATTCTTTAGTGTAAGCCACTCGCTTATAGCTATAATTTTATAAGGATCTACAACAGTCCCATCTTTACGACGTATAACATGACCCAAATAGTGAACTTCAAAGGTTAATCATAAAAGAACATTTGGACAACTTACCATACAACCATCTCTTTCTTAGAATTTCCAAAACTATTTTCAAGTGTTCATGATGCTCCTCAACACTTTTAGAATATATGAGAATGTCATCCAAGAATACAAGCACAAACTTGTCCAAGTATTCTTGAAATATATTATTCATTAAGTTCATAAAAGCTGCAGGTGCATTCGTTAATCCAAAGGGTAAAACCGTGAATTCATAATGTCCATACCTTGTCCTGAAAGCCGTTTTATGAATGTCCTCATCCTTAATTCGTAATTGATGATATCTAGATCAAAGATCTATCTTAGAATATACCGATGCTCCATGCATCTGATCAAATAGATCATCAATTCTAGGAAGTGGGTATCTATTCTTGATTGTTGCTTTGTTTAACATCCTGTAATCAATGCACAATCTAAGTGTTCCATCTTTCTTTTTCACAAAGATCACTGGTGCTCCCCAAGGTGAAACACTTGGTCTAATCAAACCCTTAGAAAAAATTTCTTGTAATTGAGCCTTAAGCTCTACTAACTCTGTGGTAGTCATTTGATAAGGTGCTTTAGAAATAGGTTCAGTACCTGGTTTGATTTCAATCGTGAAGTCAAACTCCCTTTTGGGTGGTAATCTCGATAATTCTTCCATAAACACATCATTGTAGTTTTGTAACAACGGATAACGTTCCATGAAATCATTGTTTTCTTCCACAGATTCTAAAATTTTTACTACATATAAGGTACAACCCTTATTTTTGGTCTTTTAAAGTTACATAGCTGATAATTTCCTAACAGAAATTCCTTGTTTTACACCTTGAATCTCTGCTATTTTCTAGATCATCTAAACAACTAATATGTTTTTCAAAATAGTCTCGCCTTTGCTTTATGCTTTGCTAACCAATTATGCCTATGACTATATCATAAGATCCAAAAGGTGCTACATAGAGATCAACTTCAGTGGAAAAGCCGGGTAAGTCAAGGACCGCCCAAAAACACATACTAATTGTATGAACAAAATTATTACCATAATGTACAGTCCATGATTTATCCATTTTTCCAGCTTTTTTTTTAAGTTTTGAAGCAAGTTTACTAGAAATAAAACATTCAGTAGCTCTTGTATCAAAAAGAATAGTTACAGGTATGCCAAGTAACTTACCAGGAACTTCTATGGGTGTAGCTTTCTTTTCACTTGCTTGTCAACTACTGTAGCATGTATCTTGTGCTGCTGATTACGATCATCCTTCTTCAAAGGACATTGATTCACGTAATGATCTTTGCCACAATTATACCAGCCTCCTACGGGTTCCTTCTTAGACTCATAATTATTTCCAGCCTTAAAGTCATCATTTTGGCCTCCATAGGACTTCTGTCCATTATTATTATTCTTGGCAAAGTTGTTATGTGCATTTCCAACAAACTTATTCGTTGCTATTTTCTTATTATTATCAGCTGAAAACTTACATTTTTACCAAAATTTTTCTATGGTCCCTTCTTAGGTGCAAGAGAACCTGAAGAAGAGTTTGAAACTTTCTTCCATACTTCCTCCTTATGAGTAGAAATAGCCTTTAATTTCTATTCTTGCCTTATGGCTTTTTCAACAACCCCTTCCATAGTGGTTGGGATGTGAACATCAACCTCTCCCCTAATAATGGGATTCAATCCCATAATGAATTTTTGCATCCTAAACTTCTCATCCGGTTTGATACTTGAGGTGCATACTTGAGTAGTTTTGTAAACCGCTTCCCAATAATCGATTCATGCTTAACTTCCCTTGAGCCAAGTTCTGAAATTCAGTCATTTTCTGATCATAATAAAGTTGTGGCAGCCATTGTTGCCTAAAATAACTTTTAAATTGATCCCAAGTGATGTTAGTTTCATCAATGTTTAGCTCAGCCTTACGGTTGTCCCACCATGAAGATGCTTCATGGGAAAGCTGATATGCTCCCCAAATAGCTTTGGTTTCCTCTGAGAAGTTTCTTATCAAGAGTAATCCATTTCGCTGAGCCAATTCTCAACTCCATCTCCTAATGTGGTGCCATCAAACTTAGGTGGACTTATCCTTTTTATATCATTGGTGAGTTCAGCTACCAACCTAGCCTTTTTGTTTTCTAGCTGGATAGGTACATTAGTATTGTTATTATCAACACCCAAATTGGGGTTGTCCTCAGGAGGTGGCTGATTGTTATTACCAACTTCTTCTTCCTCCTCATTACCCATCACTTGTTGTTCGAGTATAGTCAAACGATCTCTTGTGTCCAACAGGGCAGCAAGGATTTCATCAAGTTTTTGGGTTATTGCTGCTCCTTCATCAGGTGGAGCATTATTCACAACATTTCCTCTTATTCTAACCATTTTCTATTACAAGAAAATTTAAGTTTTTATCAGATTATGGACACAATAGGTCCAAGAGCTGCAACCTTCAGCTCTGATACCAAGATGTAACATTCCCATTTTAAGACTTTAGAAACAAGGGAATATTTTTTTAAAGTAATGTTCTCTGTTCTAAATACATAATTTAGAACACACATTCCATAACATCCATTCTTATAACAGATAACCATATGCAATCTGTAATGACTTGGTGAGCCACCGATCTATTCATTTCATGACTCGGTGAACTACCGATCTATTCATGTTTAACATTAAGTATTGAATACTTTTATGTATACTATGTATACTTGGTTCTCTTACCTTGTTCGGGTATTGAGTGATCTATCTAAGAACCTATCTGAATATTTGCTACCAATATTCATCTGCATCTTGAACCTTAGACTAGGTGACATAGGAAAACGCAATCAGCAGCTTGCGATACTTTGGCCAAAGTTTTCTAACATACTATTCGTATTACTCATTCCTTGATGACATACTCATCAATCCAAAATACGTCCTTCACCCCACTTAATTGTTATCTACATGTCCTTTACTTGACTTCCGCTCCACTTGCCTGAAGGTTTAACCCTAGTTCGGGTTAACAACATAGGTGATGATAGGAAGGGGCTCACAAAGACTTAGGATATATTGGCATACTGGGTTAACCTAGTTCAACCACGTGTGCCAAGGTACCCCAGTCCTGAGGGCTACTTCATATCATAACTATGCTACTACCCAATCCTAGAGAAAACTAAGTTCAAGTCCATAAGCGTGTAGATCTAGACGATCAATGTAGAAGGGTGTTGCCACATGTCAACTGCAATGTTGTATCCTTGAGAAGATCCTAATCTTCTCAAAGGTAAACCTCGCAGGTGGCGTGTGCCAAAGATCCTGCGTAACAACCTCGTCAAGATGTACATACCCCTAGGAGATTATTAATATTTAATTAATTTAGATAATTAAAAGCAGATTTCAACAACCCTACCCAAACCCTAATCCAACTCTCCCTAAGTTCTTTCCAAATCAGGTTCCATTAATCCTTGAAGAACTTCCTTAACTTATGATTGCTTTCGATGTTCGTTAATTTTGGCTTAACAAGTAGTTACCAAAAAGAAAGGACAACAACCTCATAAGTTCCATTTAATGTGACTTAACCATTCAAGGAAGTGTAACAACCACCTAGGTCAGAATCTTAATAGACTTTATTAAATGAGGTCTAATGAGTATAAATCATATCTTCCTTTTGTTTACTTTTTCATGAGTGAGGAAGAGTCTTCCTCTTCATGGTTAAGTTCTAGGGTTTAACACACCCTTTTTGTTCTTTACATATTCTATAGTTTTCATTGTATGTTCATTACACATCATCTTACTATATTAAATTGTTTATATAAGAACATTAAATTCTGCAACTTATCTAGCTACATCTTAATTAGGGAAATTACTCTAATTCCCTTTATCTTATTTATTCAAGAATCCTCATTTAATCATATAAATAATATGAATAATATCAACAAGATAAGATTCCATTTCTCTCACAAAAGTACAAGATGATTTACACAACCAATGCAAGTAAATTCTCATCTTTTAATTCATTTTCAAAACTTATACATTTACAAGCTTATGCATTTTAGGCATATTGCATACAAACAACCTTCCTTCAAAAAGAATATAACTTTTCTTTTTCAAATCTCCACTTACATGCCTACCAAGACGGTTTGAGCGTAAAACCGAAAGTAATAAATTCCATTAATTCCAAATCTCCCACCTAATCTTCCTTGCCACCGCTTGCCAAGTCTGGCGAATGCTAAGTCAAAAATAACAAGCATTTTAAATTTTAGTGATACTGCCACCTAAGCCTCTGCCAAGCCAACTAGCCCCTGCCAAAGCTGGAAGTACCGTGTACATTAAAAACCTTATTAACATCATAAATGCCTTAGGAACTATCACCAAAATGCATGCAACCACATAAGTCCCCATTCATGCCCAATGGTTTAGGATAGATTACTTACTTAGGTTAGATCTTAGGTAGATTAACATTTATACCTTAGGATATAACACTAACAACCGACCTCACCCCCCCTCCCCCTCCCCCACCATAGGCCTTAGCAAATAGGTTTAGATAATTCCACATAGGTAAATAATTCAAAATGCCATAGTTTAAAGCACTAGGTTAGATCACCATATAGCCTTGTAGTAATAGGTTCAAGTTTAGTTTTAATACCTAGTAACCTTTCCAATTCCCTTAGCACCAAGTTTAGGTTAGAATCAAAATTATATCAAGTAACATAGCTTAGGTAGGAAATAATTTTACCTAGCTTAGGATCCCGTAGGTTAGTCCTTTATAGGATTCCGGTTCTCTCCTATGCCATGAACAAGCTGAAATCCCAATTACGTTAGTAATGACCTACCATGGTCGATCTCAAAAGACCCAAACAAAACATACCACTCGAACACATAAACTATACCCTATAGCAGAAGGGAATGCACTTGGTAGAAACCAAGGAACACACAAAAAGTGGCTAGAAAATAAGTTTTAGTACGAACAAGTATGTATATAAAAGATAAGTGTACACTACGCAAAACAATGTAGAGGCTAGAAATAAAGTAAACATGCAAAACAAAAATCATAAACCGCCAAAGTGGGTTACAAACATGGGACATTACTCACAATGTCACAAGACACTCAAGGCCATAATGACCATATACAAACAAAAAAGTGTGCACACCAAACAAAGGGTAATTCCCACATACAAGAGAAAATAATACACAAGCAATATAAGACAAATAGATAGATAGCCATAGAAGAAAGTAATCCTACAAAAATGCTACACATGAATCACTCGTTATAATGTTAGAAATATAACCAAGATGTCAAAATCTTGTACAACTAAGTATTTGTAGAGTGCTAAGTAAAAATAAAACAATAACACCTAGAAGAGATGAATGTGGATGCCCCAAAAACTATTATAGGAGTCGTAGAAGGAAAGCATCCATGCTATGTGGAAGAGACCTATATCTCGTGACACAACTAGAAAAAGACATGAACACGCATGTGTGGATGGTAAAGATAATGAAATACAAGATATCTAGATAACATGCATGGTAAAGTAAACAAGAAAAAGCAAATACAAGCAAAAGTAAATGCAACCAAGATATGCAACATGCTTTGGATGGATGGAGTGAATGCAAGATGGGTGATAGGAGCTTTGTGCCCCCCGAGTGAATGGATTTGTATGTAATGAGGTTCATTTTTTTCCCCTCAACATCCAAGAATGGACAATAAATGAGATTAGGTCATCAGGAAATGGTCGAAGTGTGTGTTTTGTCTAACATGTTGTGATGAGTGTGTATGTGTGTTGATGATATGTGAGATAGAGATGACGTATACGTGACCCTATAGATGAATAATATATCACGACAAGATGATTAAAGGAGTAATGATGTATCCTAAAGTGTATATCACGATAAGATGAATATGAGTGGTGATGTAGCCTAAAGTGTATACCACTACAAGATGATGGGATATGTGATCATTTAGCCTAAAGCGTATGTCACTAACCTCAGAATTTTACATGATGGAAGGTCAAATGATGAACAAGTAAGTATGATAAGGTCCATTTTATTTGTAAAACCTTGACTACCGAGTATGGATTGAGGAACTAGAGTGCGTCATAGGGTAGTGAGTGCAACATGTAGAAGTAGATGTAGTATATGCAATGATGATAGATGACCATGTAAAGTGTGTGATATGTGATGTATAGGATGCAATGCTAGATGTGTAGATAGTCTAATAGTGTGAAGATGCATGCTATGTGATATGCATGATGAGTAGTATGTAATGCGAGACTCATAGACAATAGGATTATGATGAAGACTAATATGATGTATGATGTATAGATGTGCAAATTTCAAATGATGTAGACTAAATTTAGAGTGTATGATGTAAGATGGATGAAAATTCACAATGTGTAGTATGTAGTGTGTGAGGTTCATGTGTAATATGACCTTAATAATCAAGTGTGAACCAAAGCACATGAGTGTGTTATCGTGTAATGAAGATGCTAAAGTGTAGAGGAATATGCCTATGTGAAGAGATTGATGTATGACTAAGTAAGCATGGGACATGTGTTTATGGTAATATAAGGGGAGGATGTGTTGATGCTATACCCCCAAGTATCTAAGTGATGAAACTTTAGTCAAAAGACAATGAGTGGATTAATGTAAGGATTAATTTCGTTAAAAAAAGTGATGGGATGTTGAGGTGGTAAAGGTGTGTGAACATCAAATGGTTCATGATCATTGTAAGCATCATCCAGGTCCCAGCTTTTGACATAGGTATGGTCTATAGCCGATGGTGGAATGAAAATTTTAACTATAGGAAGTGGTGGTTGAGCATGACCGTGTGATGTCACGTATGCCTTTGATGGAGGAGTGATATCATCCTTAAGAGGAGGTTCCTAAGTTTGTTTCAGTAATACTATGGATGACTTAACAAGAGGAAGTGTCAAATTACTTTTGAGAGTTGGTTGCTTATGTTGAGTTGGTGATGCCAAAGGTAGTTATGTAGGTGGATCTTGATTTTCCTTATTATACAAATCAAATTTAAGAATCCATTGAGATGTAACAAGTGGAGAGGACCATGTGATAGAATGTTGTGTGGTCAATGAGATAAAACCTTGATGCACAAGATGTTTGATTCTTTGTTGCAAAGCGTAGCGCTCATTATTAGTATGTCCACCGATTTGATGATAATTTCAATATGGAAGTCCTTAATATTTTTCCGGATGATAAGGAGGATAACAATGAGTAGATGACAAGTGAATTAATTGACGAGTTATGAGTTTTAGAAGAATATCATGTTGTTGAGCATTAATTGAAAACTTGAGAGGTGCGACGAGTGAAAATATTTTAGGTTAACTAACATGAGCACATGTAGAAGACATAGAGTGAAGATGAGACGTAGAAGGAGAACAAACATGCAATTGAGAAGCATCCTTAAGCTGTTGGATTTCAGATTTGAGAGATGTAATCTTCAATTCCATGACCTTAAATTTGTCTTGAAATAAGAAATTTAGAGCTTGAATTGAGTCCAATATGGATTTATTAGATGAAGGAACACTAGGACTAGGGTTGTCATATAAACAATCAAATATAGAAATAATTTCATGTGGCAATGTGTTTTTAGGATGATATATGGTGTCTAGGGATTTTTGAAGAACAAACTAACAATTGGGATGCATCTTAAGTAAATTAGACAAAGAAACTTGAGGAATTTTGAGCCATGATAAAGGAAAAATGAGGATCCTAAGCATGAAGATCGAGTTCAGGTTCACCAAAGTGATTAAACTAAAATGGAAATATTTGGGGATGCATAGTTTTTAGTTAAATCTAAATGCTATCAAAATTAAAAAATGATGGATAAATAAAAACAAAAGTGACCCAAGAAACTAAGTATATAAAATATGAAACCCTAATGTGTAAAGAAGGGTTGGAAGGAGCTTAGTTGATTCGACAATGCCTCGAGAATGTGTCATAGAATAAACCAAATGAACAAAATGTAAAAAAAAATTTCATAGGGGCTTAACAAAGCAAAGATCCAAGTATTTTGAGTAGGTTGGGGTGCCTAAGGAAGGATAAGGGTGCTTGGGGCATCCTAGTCTCGAGATTTGGGAACCATGGTATGGGAAGGTGGTCTAGAAACCAAACTTGTAGGGTCATTATATGATCCAAGGCCTTCGCTACCTATTTCATGTATTTTGATACACTTTTCCGATGTCACTGATAATCTATGATGAAGAAGAGACCTACAAAACCCCAAGCCAAACATAAAAACCCTAAAAAAATAAAGATGCACATGAATGGGCCAGATTATCCTCAGCAGCCACAATAGTGGACTTGCTAACTGAGCACTGCACTACATCTTAGATGTAATGTAGTTTTAGGTGTGTGTGTGTGTGTGTGTGTGTGTGTGTGTGTGTGAAATACGCACCCTAGGTGCTCTTGTACACTACCACACTTTGTGAAGTAGTGAGTTATAGCTAGATGTAGAAATGTAATAAATAGTGGATGGAATAGATCAAACTTCCCTCCTATGTAGTGTGATGTAGATGAACTAGCCTTGTCCCTTGTGATGGAGCTAGATGGATGCAAATGAAGCCTTTGATGGATGAAACCTTAGGTTATGATAGTAATGCCTAGTGCTTGGTACCTCATTATGGTATCATAACTTTATATTTATATGGGTATCTTGTTCTAATTTCATAATTAACGCTGAAAAGGCCGACCAATAAAAATATGGAAAGCTTAAACAACTATAAATTGCCCAAAAGATGGAGGTAAAATGGGAAAAGGATTAAGGCATCCCAAATAGGACTAGGGAACTTGGGGCGCCTAAGATCTGGCCTGGGATCCCCAGTTAAAGGTAGAATGAAAAAGTAGACTAGGAAAGTATGTGTCTTTGAAGGCCGGTAGTGACGATCAAAGCAAAGTAAAAAGGCCATGGGTTAATTAGTATTTTCTTTACTTAAACACCATATGAATAGTAGAATGAGAGTAGGACTAAATAATACCCAAAGTGAGTGATTTAGTGTCTACACTTAATTTCACTTACACCAAAGTGATTCTAGAATGGAGAATGAGATGGAACAGGAGCATAGATTGTCACAATCAAACTCGAAAGATGCAAAGATGCTCATAATGCCTGGACATGAGCCCCAGGAAAGGATAGAGGCACCCTCGGGCACCAAAGACCTCGATGGGGGTGTTAGAGTCTACGAAATGGTTAGAACCTAGTTTCGATATCTTGTCACTAGGATTTCACACTTGTTCATTTTTGGCCACCTATATGTCGCACTTAGATCAATAGTGACTGAGAGGGTAGATATGAAATGTAGACAACTAAATTTGGTACCACCCCGAATTGTTTGCGTGCACATACTTATTTTAACCATCCCTCTTATTAAATTAAATTCCCATCTAGTCCTCATTAATTAATTAATCATTTAATATCTTACATGCCCAATTATCCCATCCACCTTGATCTTTATTCCTATTAATTAATTAATTCATATTAATTAATTAATCCTCATCCATTTCCCTAACCAACCTTCTATTTCTATTGATTTTATCCTATACACACATCCCCTTTATTTTTCTAGAATTTATCTATTTTTATGCCTTAATGATCCTTATCTCATCTCTTGCCTACCTAAGTGCTTTAAAACATCCTTCTATTCTTTAAGAAGCTCTAAATCTCGTTAAAAGGAAAAAAATAGCCCATTGGAGAAATTTTCCCCGCAATTGGTGGCGACTAACATGGTTGTCGCCGACCCTATAAAACTAGCTATTTTATTTCTATTCATCATCATATACATGCAACAATGGGCTTCCTTATGTACTGAGAATCCTTCCCCACACCGAACATCCTTGAGACATTTACGAGATCTTCCGGACATCGTCTCAACATGCTTGCATGACCCACAACCATCAATCGTGAGGTTTATCATTATCATTGTGTTGCTTTATTCAAATTTTATCATATTATCTAGGTATTTCTCGTATCTAATCTCTTGCAGTTTAGACCATCAACAACAACACTTAGAGCTTCTTCGGTAGCCACATCTCTCAGTTATTTATTTACAAGTTTCTCTTTTTCCTTTCCTTTCTTTAGCCATATCTCAATCTGATCTGAGTCACCATCATCATTCGATGACCTTTCTCACTATCAACCTAGGCCTAGTTTGTCAATCCGACTTCCTCCCTTGCCATTTCTGGTCATTTTATGGGTTTTTCTATCTTTGGTTCTTTCCTACAGGCTACTCACAACATAGACATGCTCCCGTTATCCTCCGCTTGGCATTCAAACCCTTCAAGTGTGCATATTCATCCTATAGTCCAAATATGTCCTCCCGTGTTGCTATTGACCTCCTCAGACACGGGTTGGGTCACCGTCGACCCAAACTAGGCAACAATCAATTTACACTTATTGTCATCTAATTAGCCTTGAGATCAATTTTTTTTTCATCTTCCCGATTCAATAATATTTATATTTCGCATGCTTCGCAATTTCATCTTCTACATCACTTTTATTAAAATAGGGGTTGACATCCACGAAAGGAAGATAATAACTTCGCGAAACCGCATTGTCGGGGCAACTCTTGTATATATCTATCTAATCCATCTTTATTCTAGTTTTGTAGGTTTGATCTGATTTGCAGCGGTGGTATCCAAAATCCATCATTCGCCCATATCGCATTACATCTAAGGTAACATAAAACCTCCTTCATTTCAAAGTTACTAGTTTCTTGAGTAGCTAGTGCATTAACTTCATTACTGAACAAGAAATTTGGACAACATTGTTGGTACGCTCGGTGGGACCACCCTTTTGGTGATCTTTTTCTTTTCTATCTATATCTCTAATTTTTTTGTCTTCTATTAACACTATAGTGTGAGGCTCTACTTATTGATTTGTCATGTTGGATTTGTGGCTTGGATCACTCATTGCTCAAGAAGTGCGGATAAAATAGGAAAGTGTTATCCGTATTCTTCACTTTTTCCCTATTTTCTCCTTTTTGCATCATAACTCCCTATTCTTGTCTGTATCCTCATTAAATATCACACTTCATTTTAGGTTTAAAACAAACCTATTTTTCTTGCATCCTTCTTGCTCATACAACTTAAATAGGGGTTTAACCTTCTATATATCACATCTTATCACACACGACCTAAAAATCACGAATCAAAGCACACATCAAAACAATCCATTTCCTAGTAGACTGATTGGGATTTGATCACCCAACAGAATCCACCTTAGACATTCCCTAGCCAAAACTTACCCAAACCAGACATAGATCACCTTCTTCTAGGTCCTTTGTTATCCATCTCCCTTTTATTTTTCACATTCTTAATCAAAACATAAAAGGAATTATTTTCTTGACTTGTCTGTTTAATAATGGAACCAAACTTTTCCTCGAGTAGTTCTCAACAGTCCACCATGACCCCATCCAGACCATTGGTTACTTCTAGGTCTTCCTCTAGCCCCATCTATGATTATCTCCTCCGTAGGCCCCTGTTCTTCTTGATCACATCAACCAATAGCCCTTGTTTTATCCCCATCACCTTACACCATTTCGATTCTACCCCACCATATTTTTCCCCATTACCTCATGCCCTTCCTGGGTCATCCAACATCACCATACCCACTTCACTTATGGATGTTCCTCATGATAACCCCATCCGTGACTTCCTCCTCCATAGATATCAATTAACAGATATTGTTTCACCTTATGACGTCTCCCCTTTATCCGACATACCTGTCTCACCTAGGGACATCCCTTATGAGCCTTCTGTATCAGATCTTCTCGTTCTTATCTTATCCTTGTCATCTTACCATGACCCTACTTATCACCATACTCCTACATCCCCCAATTAATCCCATCTTCATCATGTGACATCTTCAGACAACCATTTCCTAATCCCCCAACAAGTTCATCTTCACCTTCTACATAATATCAATTTAACCCATTCTCAATCAACACCCTACATCAGATTCTTTTCCCCGCATCTATTTTACCCAGTTCCTCATCTATTCCATCCTAGATATTGTGCCCTTGGCCCCTTCAAACATTATTCCCATGTCCACCATATCCATAGTTACCCTATCTACCTCCCTTACTTCTACCACTTCTCTTACATCCACATCCAGTCCTACTCTTACCACATCTGCATTAGCCTTAGCCACACTTGCCTCTACATCCACACCTATCACTACACTTACATTGACATCATTATCACATATTTCTCTACCCATGCCCATATCACCTGACACTGTACTACCTCGACATCTCTACCACCTATCTCCTTATTTATGACTATCCAAATTAGTTCGTCTCCCCCCCATCCACACCTAGTGTCTAAACATCTACTATTCCCACATCCACATCTATTATCACACCTATCACATCTCCTTAATCCACCTATATGCCTTTTGAGGCACCTAAAATAAACATAGTTGACACTCATGCCTCTTCCATCCCTACCCCAACCCATCCACCATCTACACCATCTCACATAGACCTCATTAACCGCATCATCCAAACACCTCTCATTCTTTCCACACCCACATCTATCCCATCTCCCGAGTTTACTATACTCCTTTATCTATAGATATTCCACCTTTTATGGTTATAACATCTTTAGAATCTATACTGGTTCCACTTTTTGTGCTTCGTCCCGCACCTACCACATCAACTATCATGACCACATCCCCATTATCTCCTTCTTCATCCACACCACCTACATCATTTGAGAAATATTGGAAAGCACTTCAACTTGCAACCACCATAGGTGATCCTCCCATCTCATCCACGTAACTCAAAATTCCCACATCAAACCAATCCCCATCCTCCTTGGAACAAATCATGCAAAAATTACTCCCACCATCTACCATAATATCACCTTCTGATCCACCTGTTGAAATCATTGTCATCCCTACCAAGGAAATCCTTAACAATCCAAATCCAAAAACCTTGGCATCCTTCCACAATGATCCCTTGAGCATCCTCATAAGAAGATCGACATTCCTCCAATCAAGACCAAATCTACATCCTCTATCTTGGGGCCACATCCATCCATCTTAGGACCCCCTCCTCCATCATGACTAGTCAACCAATCCAAATCCAAATAGTTTGATTCCCTCCTAGGACCAATGCCCTCATCGAAAATACATCCACCTATCTAACCACCTAAGCCTAAATCCCACCTAGACAATCCACCTTCATCCTCCCCATCCACACTATCTCACTAGACCTCTCCTGGTACATACATTGAATCATATTTGGAGGTCCTCTAGCATCTACTGAATACTTCTGCCATCATGATCCCACCTATCAGGGCCTTTGACCCGAACTATCCGAAGCCCTCATGGTTTGATCCATATTACATTTGTGCTTATCATCGCACTCCGGGCCATGACATTGAGAATTGTAAGGCCCTTCAGACTATTATCCATGATCTTATTGAGTGAGAGGACCTCCTCGATGAGTCCCCTTCTCCATCTACTACTTCATCCATAGCCCATCTGATCCCTTTTACCACATCTCCATCTATTCATCTTCCTAGGTCTCTTCACCCATCTACATCATCTCCTATCACTCTTCTTGACGAGGGTCCTCCCTTGTTCATTGATATTGTTCACCTTGATACACCATCCTCCTGACATCCATATCCTTTGACATCCACTATCTTATCCACATCCCTTTCATTGGGGGAACATCTTCCCCCATTACTGATCTTATAACATCCTTACTCTCTCCTTCATTGATTCATCCTCCTACACTAGGGGGATTTCTTTCTAGGACTTGTTTGTTCACAGATTAGTTATTCTCCACATTCGACATTGTCTTATCTTATCTAGCTTGGTTCATCTGATCATACTTTCATCCCCTCTTCCTATGACCACTTTTGTGGCCATATCTATGCTTCCCTTTGGAAGCACCATGGCTTTATCTAAAATCTACCATTAGAGCACAAGTTTCAAGATATTTATTTAACTCATCTCATCCTAGTTTATCTTGTCTCTCCCTAAGGGGACCATTTATTCATCTTAGGCACATATATTCACTTCCCTAATAGGAAGTGATTGCTCTTATTTTTTCTTGTTCATCTCATCCCATCTTCTAAATGTGACGTTAAAGTCGGTGGCCTCGTAAATTTATCAGAATGTCACCACTCTAAAAAGGAGCCAACATGAAAAGTTTTCCCCCAATTGGATCGGACCATACACTATCAAATGCAAGTATGGGTGATAGCCTATCATTTGGCCTCCTTGAGGGTAAAATATATGTGGAACCACTTAACGCATTGCATTTGCGACCATTCTCTTGTTAGTACATTTACCAATGTGCCCTTAGTCATGTCTTCATATCATTGCTCCATCTTAACCTCTTCCATATATCATCATGATGATTTGGAATTATGTGGTCTCCTGTCACTTCCTTCATGTGAGCTTAAATATGGGCACCATGGATTTTCCCATAGCATATTCCTTATGGATAGGTTCTCCCCTTTGGTGGGAACTTTGTTATCATTACATCCGTCACCCTCTCTTATTCACCTATTGGAAATATGAAAAGGGTCCAAGGGTGTCCCTTGTACACCTGTATCCCCTCCCAAGTGGCCTACTTAGCTATTCCCAGCTCTCCCCCATGTAAAAGTAAAAATTCATGGATGCTCTTATCAAAAAGATAAAATTTATCAAAAACAAAATGATCCCTCGAAGGACAACTGTTCATGCAAAAAAAAAAAAAAATAAAATGCATGAAATCAAAATCAAATTCAAAAGTAAATAGACCAATCCCTTGAAAGATGAATATCATTTATTCTTTCCATCTATATATTGTATAAAGTAGACCATACCCTCAAAGGATGGCTACTCCTTATGGCATTTAAAGGCTTCCCGTATTGATCAACCTTCCATTTTATTAACATCCTAAGAAAGCTTCCCGCATTGATCAACTTTCTCTTTCCCCTTCCTAGAGCTAGGGCATAGTTTAGGGAACACCACTTTTGGAGAACCCTCTTCCCTTGTACAAGTTTCATCTCAAACCTCTTTGTCATGTCAACATTAGGTTTATGAGATCATCTCATCCATTGTTTCCTCTTGATCTTTGATATAACTAACTATCGTTGGTTATCTACTAACATTTGTTTTGGTCGCATGTGCCTTGCGTTACCTGGATCCCCTTTTTGTTTACCTCTATATAGTTAGAGGAATCATTTCCTCGTACATTCCTCACTATAACGTAGTGTTGTTTGGACCCAAGGTTTCCACTATTGCATGAGACATTTTTATCCTAATCCTATCACATCTGTCTTTCCTCACATATATCTTCACCTCAATCACCTATATGCTATCTATTTATCATGTAAAATATTTATTCTTACATCCATCATTAATCACATTCATTCTTAATTTGTTTCCATCACATCTTACCCATATACATTATAATCATCATGATCAAATTTAAATTTAAAACATATTACCACATTACACATTTATATCATCATCCATACACATGCACATCTAAGATAAACATCTAATCATATATCTATTTCACCATCATCATCAAATATAAAACAAACATACAATCTAAAATCACCATCACATCTAATATAAAAGCCATCATCATGACATATAATCTAAAATAATCATCACATTGAATTGAATCCATAATGAACACATGATAATCAACATAAAACCATATATCATATATCAAAAAGTGTATCAATACATCACGACCCTCTAGTGGGATCCCTCAAAGCAGAAATGCTATCAAAATATGTAAAATGTATATGTGAGGATATCAAGTCCTCATCTCCTGGGGTAGGGTATACAACACTTGAACCTTACGTGCCATCATCCCCCTCCTGCCACCCTCCTCTCACCACATCTAAACTACACTCATTGTACTCCTTGAAAACCCAACTCCACCTCTGCATACCTCTGAGATGCTCCCAGTATCTTGGCATCCGAGGTAGCCTATGGATCACAATGTCCTCATAATATTTGGCCTCGACGGCCAATGCTAAGTATCTATCCATCCCAATCATATCGGGGGTGCCATATGTCCTGATCCTTGTGGTGCTTCTTGAACACTGCTGGCTATCTCTATCGCTACAATAGTAGCCATATCTCCAAAATGGGCTCCGTAGGCCTCCCTTTGCCTATGATAGTGGTCTCTCTCCTAAATAACTCAGTCCTCTCTCCTAAGTAACCACATCCCGCTTCTGTAAGGCCATGTCTCTCTCTACTCTCATTTGATCTAGCTCGGCATGTAAGCATGCCACCTCTACAACCTCTCCTACTTCATCTCCATCGCCTCCTAGAGCTGCCTCAACCTCAACCTCCATCTCCTTTATCTCCTCCTCTCCTCCCTCCTCAACCACTCAAGCTTCCCATGTTTCCATATGCCAATCGAAGTATCCCACTCCTACTCCAACATCATTGTCATTGTCCCATGGTGTAGTCTCCTCCTTTAATGTGTCTCGCCATAGTAAGACTTGACAACTCTTTATCTAGCTCCTCCTCTCCTATACAACATCGAGATCACGAGGCACTTTGTTTGAATGACTCTAAAGTTTCATCTCACCTATCAAATTGAATGACCTCAATCATCGCCGACCGTCTCCTCCTGAATCCACCTCGTCCTCCTTATCCCTACTAGCTTTGCATCTCGCACTGGCCATGCAGGGAATCCCTAATATGACCTCCATATAATCTGATTGACATCTAACTCGTGATTCGATCCTCATACCAATCCACCATCCTCTCACTCATGTCACCGAAGGCTTGATTGGCCCTCCATCTCAAAAACTCAACGGTTAGCTCTATATCATCTCCTATGACCCATGGAAGCCAAGGTGGCCTAATCACTGTAATATGCTCATAAGCCCAACAAAGTGTATCAAGAATCCCACATCTAGTCCCGACCTCCACCCTGCCTTGTACATGGAGACCTCATGGTAAACCTGAGCCAACAATGTGGTCCCAAAAGAAAATACAATCCCATGATAACCAATATCACCCACCACGCCAACTAATACCTATGGGAACTGAGCTCCTCCTAAGTCTCAAAAGTGTTACATGATACCACCATCATCACCATATAAATCAACCGGTTCATGAAGTTCCCCCCTCATATCTCAACTCATATGTAAAGGCCCCTAAATAAAACCTTATATGGGGTGCATCGGCTCCAAATAGCGAAGTGTCAAGACTAGTAATCGGCCATCACTAGTAATGGGGACTATCTATTCCCCCTCATCGACAATTTGAGAATCTCGATACATGTCCTCTAGGGTGATAGTCATATCCTTGTCCCAACCAAAATGTCCTTGTCTTCCCGTCCCAACTCTCCACTAATGAAATCATAAGCCCCACATCCTATGGGATCCTCTCGTAATGTATAAATCCTCCTAATAAAACTGTGGCTAGGTGATTCCACTCAAATCTATCATGTCTACTTGGATCTTCTCATATAGAGTAGACACTCGATATCTTAAGTAAAAGGTCTCCTAGCTTGCAATTACAAGAAAAGCATGAATACATTAGACCTTTGATGTAAAAACCCCATCCAAAGTTCATCCAAAATCCAAATGAACCCTAACGTATCCAATCCTACACCCGGTCGATGTCAACCTAGGTCGGGTCAACGTATTTTAGAGTCAGTCGACACACCTTAGGGACAAATCGATGTCGACCCATCTAGGTTACCAACAATTTCCCTAAGCTCTATTCATTTTTCTACAAAATCCAAAAAAACTTTAAATTTAATTAAAAAACTAGTGTGGGTTTTGTTACTCACCATCCTCTCGCACCCTTTGGCATTTCCTCGCAGCTCTTGTGGCCTCCATCTCTTAGTTTTCTCTTTAATCACTCTTATTTTTCTCATCAACTTTGCATGGGAAAATGAGAATTTCGGCCAACCCCCGAGCTTATATAGCCCACTGACGCCTTTGGTTACCATCCACCACCTTGGGTTGCCATTGATTGGCCTCAGTCGCTATCGCTTTGGCCTTAGTAGTAACCATTTTTGGTTTTCTCCCCTCTTTCTTGTATCCCTTTCTAGGGCATCATTTATTGTTGACCATTAAGTCCACACTTGTGGTCATCTCCATTTTTCCCTCCAGGAATTTTTCATACAACATTTCAAACTATCCCTCCTTTGGGCATATGTAACTCTCTAAGTCCACATTTGTGGCCATCTCTTTTTTTCCTTTGGGCATGTTAATCATATCTATTCCCTAAGTCCACCTTTCATGGCTATAATCACTCCTCTTTTGGGAATTTTATTTTATAATCCTATCCAATTTGTGCACGAAGTCCTCCTTTGAGGCCATATTCATCTTCCCCTTTGGGCATTACATTCATTATATCAAGTCCACTTTTGTGGCCATATTCATGCTCTTCCTTGGGGCACCATTACTTTCATCAAAGTCCACCTTTGTGGCCATGATTTTCCCTCTTGGGGCATACTTTTTCATTTTTGCCTTTGCGGCCATACCTTTCCCCACTTGGGGAATATTTGAATTTTCCTTTTTTTCCTTTGCAACCATGCTTTCCCACTTTGGGGAATATTATTTCATCACCCACTTTTTCATTTTGCCTTATCGGCCATTTTTTTCATGTCCCATTGGGCACCATATTATTCATCCTCATCCCTTATGGACGCATACCTATTCACTCAATTCCTCATGTATGAAGGATTTCACATACCTTTTACATATAGTTGCACATACTTTGATGACTTGCCTATGACCCATTGGTCATCCTGGCTTGCATCCATACTACAGTGATCTTCACCCACTCACTGGTCCAGTAGAATGTTGTAGCTCATCTCTCGTTGAGACCACAATTTTCCTCTACCGATGTGATATTGGAGTTACCGCCATAATTTTCATTATTATTGTGATCCTTTTTTCCTAGGGAATCTTGCCTTGGTTATGCTTTCACCCATCTTTTCTTCACCCACCCACCCTTCATCATTTACCTTTTTCAAATGTGTCATTGATTTCCTTTGATGTCATCAATCCCCATTTGAAGGGGAGTTCATCACCAATCCTTTTATCAATACTTATCCAACTCTCATCATTTTTGTCTCATGTCTTGCTAGCTCAAACCACTCAACAAAAAAGGGCAAAATATAGACACCTAAATTAGGTATCTACCCCTTCATCGCTCGCGTGCACATACTTATTTTAATCATCCCCATTATTTAATTAAATTCCCATCCAGTCCTCATTAATTAATTAATCATTTAATATCTTACATGCTCAATTATCCCATCCACCTTGATCTTTATTCCTATCAATTAATTAATTAATCCTAATCCATTTCCCTAACCAACCTTCTATTTCTATTGCTTTTATCCTACACACACATCCCCTTTTATTTTCTAGATTTTATCTATTTTTATGCCCTAACTACCCTTATCTCATCTCTTTCCCACCTGAGTTATTTAAAACACCTTTATATTCTTTAAGAAGCTATAAATCCCATCAAAAGGAAAAAAACAACCATGGGGGAAACTTTCCCGCAATCGGCGGTGATCCACCTTAGTCATTTATTGACCCTATAAAACTAACTGTTTTTTCTTTCATTCATCATTAGGCGCATGCAACTTTAGGCTTCCTTGTGGAATAAGCCTCCTTCCCATGCTTGAACATCATTGAGACATTTACGATCTTCTAGACATCATCTTAGTGTGATTTCATCACTCATAATCATCCTTCATGAGGTTTATCATTATCATTATGTTGCTTTATTCAACTTTTATCATATTATTTGGGTATTTCTTGTATCTAATCTCTTGCATGTTCAAACCATCAACAAAAACACTTAGATATTCTTTAGCAACTACCTCTCTCAGTTATTTGTTTGTAGGTTACTCTTCTGAATTGCCTTTCTTCAGCCATATCGACTCGATATAGTCACCATCATTGATTGGGTTTCTATCGACCTAGGCCCGGTTGTCAATCAAACTTCCTCCCTTGTTTTTTCTAGTCATTTTCTAGGGTTTTGTATCTCTGGTTCTTTCCTATAGACTACTCACAACATACACAGGCTCTTGTCATCCTCTAGTAGGCATTCATACCCTTCACATTTGTATATTCATTCTACGGTCTAGATCTAGCCTCCTAGGTTCCCGTTGACCTACCTATACATAGTTTGGGTTGCAAGTCAACCCATACCATTAACAATTAATTTACGATTATTGTCACCTAATTAGCTTTTGGATAAATTTCTATCGTCTTCCCATATTTAGTTATAGTTATGTTTCTACATGCTTATGCAATTCATCTTTTACATCGCTTGTATTAAAATGAGTGTTGACATTCACAAAAGGAAGCTAATCACTTCTCGGAACCACATTATCGGGAAACTCCCACATATATCTATCTAATCCATATTTATTCTAGTTTCACAGGTTTGTTATGATTTGTAGCAGTGGTATCCAACATACCTCGTGTGCCTGTATCACATCACATCTAAGGTAACATAAACCCTCCTCCATTTCTAAGTTGTTAGTTTCTTTAGTAGCTAGTGCATTAACTTCATTACAAACAAGAAATTTGGACAACAAATGAGGTACCTACAAACTTACACACAAATATCCTCATGTAAAATCCTCACAAAGATATCAAATCCTAAAAAATAAAGATGCAAAATGAGGGGTTAGACTATCCTTAGTTGTCACAATGATGAGCTTACAACTAGGCGCTGCACTATATCTCAGACCCAATGTAGTTCTATGTTCTTATGTGTGCAATAATACTCCTAGGTTTCTCTCGTGCCAATTATGTGAAGATAATAGGTGGTAGCTAGATAAAATGCAAATGTGTAGATGGAATAGAATGAAATCTAGTTCCTATGCGGTGTGTATGCAGAATAATGAGCCCAAGATGCAGTCCCTTTGATATGTAGATAGATAGCCCTTGATAGAAATTTTCCACCATTATAATGGTATGCATGTTGTGTTTATATAGGGATATCTTGCTTGAATTTCGACACTAATGATCTAACATGCCAACTAGTACCTTAGGATATGAGTGGGAAAAATGAAAAGACTGACCTCAAGTGTCAAAAATAAGATCAAACATAAAGAGGGAACGAGCTCCCGGATGAGACGGGAGTGCCAGGCACTGGTGTCCAACCCTAGGTGCTATTGTCCAAATACAAATGATGAAAAATAACTGGAGACCGACTGACAGGATCCTTGTGCTCGACCAAAATCAGGTGCATGAGTGACATGTGTGAAATACAAAAGTAATAGAAAACAACAAGACAAATAAATGGACTAGGGAATGGGTTACCAGTGAATATTTTTCTTATGCAAGATCCATATATAAAAAAACATACTTGATGGTATTTTAAATAATAGTAAGTGCGTGATTTTTTGTCTACATTTTCCCCCTTTATGCTATTTGAATGAAATTCAAGTAATGTAAAGGAAGTAGGGAACATACCCGAAAGAAGTCCTGGAGAAGCCCATGTTCTAGAAGTTCACACAAGTGTTGTAGAAGTACATGCATAATAAGAACATATAGCATGGTGAACCATGGATCAATGTGTCAATCCATGTGGCATAACGAGAGATGTGGGACTGTTATGAGGAGCACTAAGTGAGATTGATGATTTTGATATTGAGTGATTGGAGATTTTGATTTTTCATTGATGGAGATGTGTTAGGGTAAGGAGTGATCAGTTCCCAACCCAATTTCATATGTGTGAAAAATTGAGGATTTGGGCATCCTGCTACTAGAGGAAGAGTGTAGGGAGAGAGGTATAGTTTTACTCTCCAACTTTAACTACATCCTCAAAAGGTCTAGCCACTTTGACAAACAAAGATCAATTTTTTTCTCATTTAGATCCATTTTGATTTATTTCGATCAAACATGAATAACCCATATAGGAGTAGTATAGGAAAGGCAATGATGTCTCATTTCCCCCACTCCAAGGGTGTTACCACAATGTGTATGAGATGGATTCCATGTTAGGTCATTTGGGTGTAGTAGAAACTATAGAATAACTTCCAATGTTAGGTCATATGGAAAAGTGGTGATATAAATCCCAAGTTAGGTCATCTGGGAGGATACATATGCTATGTTGTGTTGATTAATTAATGTGATTTAAAATAGTAAAATATTTGTGTTGTCGAGATTTGAATGTGTGTGATTGATTGATCAATTACTCATGGAGATATTTTGTGATTATTTCCCCCAAATTAGGTCATTAGGGGCATCGTTAGAAAGTGGTGTGAAATATTGCATAATGTATGTGTTGAGCGGATGAAATATAGCGCAAGGATGTAAGTGTGGAAGGTTTGGGTGCATAGGAAAAGGGCACATGGGAAAGCACAAAATTATAATAGAACATGAACGTGCCCAAAAACAATTAGAAACAAGACTTAGCCACTTTTCATGGTCAAGGCTATTTTTGGACATGGAGTTCGAGCACGTAAAGATATGAAGACTTGCGGTTCACGCAAGGATATTTTGGATTTTGCATCAATACGAGTGCCATGCAAATTATTAATCTAATAATAGGATCTATTCTAGGGGTTAACTAATAGAAGTTCTATTATTAGCAATTGCATGCTTTTATATGCACTTGTAAAGGTGTATAGCTATTATTAACATGTAGCCTATTTTTGGAACATGCATGTGTGTGAAGGGAAAGTCCCCATCCCTATATATATGTATTGATTTGCATGGTTTGGAGAGACCAATTATTGTAGAGTTATGTTACACATTTTTTTGCACACATGACTATGGAACCTGGATCTTGACGTATTAAGCTTTTGTGTTTTACAATATTTAATATAATGGATCATATTGGGTGGATATTGGTGTTAGATGTGATTGAATATGGTTATTGCATGGTAAATCTCATTATAATAATTGTTTATTCAATATTTCATATGGTTTAGATCTAGATATGGTTTATGCACCGTGGATTATCTACTATCTGTTATAAATTGAGACATATACATATAAAATCATGCTAACATTCTTGAAAAACAACTCTAAAGAGGGACCCGGTACCCTTGTGCGCTTTGGGTGAGCGCTCAGTTCAGGATGAGTGATGTGTCAGCGCGCCTTGGGTTATTTGCAGTGAATTCTAGGCTACATCATTGGTTTCGTTGTTAGGACCTCTTTCTCAGTTGTTTTTCAGGATGTTGCGTGATGAAGACATACCGATTGACATTGGCCGCATTTTACGAGTGGTTAGTAGATTTGGAAGACGAGCATGCTCGTAGATTCAACACTGGACCTAATTTTAATGCACGCAAATGGGTTGAGTAGAGTCTGTATGACGCATTATATGAGACGTTCTTTGCTATCTTTCCTATAGAGTTGTACGAGTGGCTGGTTGCTTATGCGTCTAAGAGGAATTGGAGGTTTTGCACACTTTTTTGGATGTAGGAAGAATTCCAGGCCTTATATGATGTAGATCTCATTTGAACATACTCAATGGATGCTTTGTTCCATGGTGTTTTGAATAGCTATATTCTTGAGTATGCAGTTTTAACTTACTCTTTACCAGAGGTTGTTGAGTTTTAATTTTTACGGGAACCTAAAGGATCGTATTTTTGCGGTATCTCACTAGAGATTAAGATCCTAATTGTAACCTTGGATTTGGAACAAAAGTTAATGGATAACTAAACCCCACCACATGTAAGGGTAGGAACACATTTGGTAAGGATGGCGAACCTAGCGGTAGAAAGACAAAGCGAAGAAAGGTGGCTTACGTTTAATGAGGTGCGCGAGAGGGATTTAGAGAAGCAATGGGAAGCTCCAGAGTTGATGGAATTGTGGAGAGATATGACTCGTGAAGGATTCGAGTTCACGTAGAAGACATGGATCCGAACATATGAATCTCGCCCTTTAGGGAAAGCATGGTAGGGAACCCTCTTTAGCCTCGGATGAGAGCGTGCCAGAGAGAAGACATGGGCCACATGCGTACGCATCTGAATCTACCTAGTGACCTAGCCCTTGCACTTGGTTTTCCAGCTTATGATAGTTAGTGAACATAAAGCTAGTGGGAGAATTAGATAGATTTAATTCACATCAAGTTTAAGAGTTAATTAGGTAGATTATTCATCTATGGCACAATCGTCTCTTGTACTTTATTTGGAGGACTTGTTGGAAGTATCTTTTTCCTCACGTCGTCATACACGTAACATAAGCACGTAAAATATTGGCATCACATCTAGAAGTTGTGTGATTTCATGATCGGGATTTCAGTTTAGAAAAACCATTGGAACACAGGGTAGTGCATCTTCGGCCCATTACCTACTAAAGGGGAGGATCGGTGGCTCGGGCAATCGGCTGATTTGGTGGATCTCGTGGCGGTGGAAATATAGGAGGAAACACATGAGGCTTTGGATATGGTAGGTAAGGGGGCACCAACCTTAAAAAATTATATGGAGATGTCTCTCTGTCTTCCATAGTATAGAGGCATTGAAGATGCAACCAAGAACATGCATATGTGTGAGATAATGTGGTGCACAAAGGGAATTACAACTCTAGAGCATAAGGCAGAGTAAGTTTACAACTACGTTGCAGGACACATGCACAATTGGTACATGAAGTTAGATCCTAATTAGACTTATGTCAATTATACAAATCTGTGAGATGCTTTCTTAAAGGAATTTTATATCCTTGAGTTCAAGCAGAAAAAGTGTGGACACAGGAGTGAGCCCATTCTTGGAAGCTCAAATTGCAGCAATGGTGAAACAATTGGAGAAATTAATTGCTAATTCAACACATGAGATGTAAAATATTGGAGAAATTATTGAAAATCAATGTGCTCCTTGCTACTATATTGTGAGATATGTCACTTGGACCACAGTTTAAACTGGTACCCATGATTACAATGTGCGATAAGAAAGAATGTGTCCAATTACTATAAGATTTGCAGGTCCTCGACTCATGATACTAAATATTGTAGATTAATTGATCAGATCCATGATGCCATTGATATTGGTGTACAACAGAATGGTGTTGTAAATAATTCCAAGGAAAAGGGTGAGCATCATGAATATGATCACAGTGAGGGGCGATCTCGATGGCGGGCCGTGGAGGTCGAGGTTACAGAGGAGGATTCAGAGGTTGAGGTCATGGGGGAGGAAGGAGTGATTTCCCTCATGGGACTTGTTATACGTGTGGATCTCCTGATCACTACAAGTGTGAATGTCCATAGAATATTGTGTGTTCTTTTTATGGAAAGAATCATAGTTATGAAGAATGCTCGAGACTTGTATGAACACTTAAGCAAGAAACATAAATAGGAAAATAAGGGTGCAAGAATGGTTAGAGTACAACGTGTCATGGAAGACCAATGGATGCAAAAGTTAGCATCAGATACTGAGTTAGTACCTATAAATATTACTACATGCATTGAGGCTACGCACACCAAGAAAGTTTTGAAATAGAAGCCTACCATTAGTAAGGAGGAAGTCATACATGCCAAGTATCCGTAACTTATGCATCAAGTAGGTTTATTAAGAAACCATGGAGGTAATTCAAAATTTATAGGGTGAGATACAATGTTTGAAGGAACAATCATAGAAGTTGGAACAAAAGAAAGAAGTTGATCTCTACTAAACAAATGTTGATGATTTGAAAAAAGTTTGTAAGATGTTGTGCGAAGAGAACATTATTACTTTGTTGGGAGTCTGGTTGAAGGGAAACACTCGCACATTGGGACTAAGCATGAGAGACAACTTCGCGTGCTAATATTTCTTCGTATACTTTGGATTATGAAAAGGAAATTACTCTAAATGTTGTTGTTGCTGGTTAGATTTTGAGTAACATCTTGATTAACATAGTCGTGGAAGTAAATGTACTCACTTTGCATGCGTGGGTTCAGATGGGAAGACCTCCATTACAACCATATTCCAATGTGTTGTTCATGGAAAATTATACTAAGGCAACACCCATTAGAGTTTTAAAAGATGCATCTATTACTATATAGGGGCCAAGTTCACTGGGGACTTTGAGGTCTTAGCGCTTGCAGAAGCAGACAATTTTACCGCATTACTTGGGTGCCCTTGGTGCTATACAAACAATGCTGATTTACATTTCAAAAAGGGGTATATCAGCTTTGAGAACAAGCAATATCATGTCATCATACCTATGACAGATGGGAAATCTATGCCTTATGTAGAGCCCTTAAGTGAACAAGACTTGAACAAAATTTATGTACACACCATTTGAGATCCAAAAGTTCTTGAGCCATTAAAAGGATTTCTCTAGTGGGATGTTGCACATTCAATGAGTGATACTACACATGTTGCATGTGATAATTGGGCACATAAAACTTATGAAATGGTTGGGTGCAAAGTAAAAAGTGTAGTATTTGTGTGTGTTAGTAAGCCATGCGAAGATCGTGCACTTAGGAACAACCAGTACTAAAGTATATAGGTGAAGATAATTTAGAAATATTTCTTCTTGCTATGGAAATTTAATGGGAATGTCAGGTGGAAAGAATGAACATGTTAGTATATACTTTACGCGGGATGGTAGCGCACTAATGGATGGTTCACAGGGATAATATTTTGGAGTGGAGAGAAGTAATGATTGTTTTATCTGCTCGGGTTCTAGGAAGCCATACGCCTACTCAAATCTATGCATTTTATGGTAATGATCCTATTCACCACCACGTTCAATAGTGTGAGAGAATATAGACGATAGGGAAGGAAGATTTACCACCTTTGTTGTGGGTGCACAAGTTTTATTTCACCTTACAAGGCTGTATGTGCATGGTATGTCTACGCAGAATTGAATAGGGTAACTGAAATTGACAGAAATTACTAAAGGTATGAAGTAGACTTTTGATTACTTTTCTTCTAAACCTTCAAAGTGAATGAGGTGTTTCAAGTTATGAAGTGCTTAACTATGGGAGATAGTGTAAATGCTGAAGATTTACTTCAAGAGTTGTTAGGAGAATCATACCGTGGTATGATTTGAAGAAGAATAAATAGATGTATATCAGCTTGGGTGCACCTTCCTAGAAAGAGAAAAGGGTAAGATGATCTACATGGTTGATGATGAAGAGGTAGAGAACCTAGACATTGAGCACACAAAGGGTACACACAAAGTCTTGGATAGTGTAGATGAGAAGGCGTGCGCCTACCATGAGCCTATGAAGACCAAAAAAGTGAACATTGGAATGGATGATGAACCTAAGGAAGCCATTATCAAAAATTAATTTTCGACTCTAAAGTTACTAAAATCATTGAGCTATTGTGCAACTTTTAGGGCCTTTTCCTAGAGGATATCATGAGCTGAAAGGTATGCATGAATCATTGTGAGAGATGAAGATAAATTTTAAGGAAGTTGCACACTCCATTTCGAAGAGACATTATAGGATGAATCTCAACTTGCGCATCGAGGTAAAGGAAGAAATTGAAAAAATGTTAATTTCTGAATCATTGTGCCCAATTGAGGAGTCGAATGAGTGAGTCCTATGGTGATCAAAATCAAGAAAGATATCCAAATCAAGATTTGTGTGGATTACGAGAGATTCAAATGCTTTGCGTGTGTGATTAATCCCTTTCCTGCACCATTTACCAAGGAAATCTTGGAAGGCATTTTAGGGTGTGAAATATAATCTTCACTGATGGATTCTCTGGATATCATCAGGTAAGAATAGCTAAAGAATATCAAGAGAAGACAACTTTCACCACTGAGTGGGGAATTTTTTCATACATGGTTATGCCCTTTGGATTAAAGAATGCACCTATAATATTTTTTTCATAGTGGTGTAAGCATTCCAGATTTTATTCACAAGTTCTTGTAGGTGTATCTAGATGATTGGAAAATTTATGGGCTTGTGAAATATCATTGTGATAATATGAGGATGATGTTCAAGAGGTGCTATCAGTTGAGAATCTACTTGAACATTAAGAAGTGTATATTTTCCACACCCTTTGGAATTTTTTTGGGGCACATCAACTGTAAAGAAGGATTTGTAGTGGATCCTACAATGGTAGCTGCTATTTTGGGCTTAGAAGAGCTTACTAGGTAGATAGAAATGTGTGGTTTCTTAGGGGACACTAGTTATTACAATTGTTTTTATCAAGGGATATGCCAAGATTTCCACACCCTTAGAATTACTCAAGGGAAAAGTTAAGTTCTATTGGGGTGAGGCACAACAATGCACATTTGACACATTGAAGGAAAGGCTTACTACAATGCCTATTTTGTGCTTTCCTTCATGGTCCAAGCCTTTTCACGTTCATGTAGATGCCTTTGGCATGGCCATTGGTGCCGTATTAGCTCATCTTGGAGAAGGGATTGTTGATCATCCTATTTTCTTTGCTAGCAAAAATTTGACTCAACAGAACATAATTATACAATGACAGAGCACGAGGCCTTGTCTATGATCTATGCGCTCCATAAGTTTTGATAGTATTTGTTGGATACCCCTTTCATCTTTTATATAGACCACATGACATTGAAGTACTTGGTGAACAAGCCCATTTTGCATGGGTGCATATGTCATTGGGTACAATTGTTTCAGGAGTTTAATTTAATGGTGGTGGTTAATCTCGATAAATGTAATTCTGGTCCAGACCATTTATCAAGGATTTAATCAAGAGAGGACGTATAGAGCATTGAGGATATAATGCTAGTTGCAAAGTTGTTTAGGTTGAACCATGCGTCCTTGGACTTGGAAGGTATTATTTTATTTTTAAGTACATGTGTGGCACCCAAAATAATGAAGGCTTTAGAAAATAAACAACTTACTATTCGTGTTACGCCTTACACGTTGATCAATGGAGACTTATACAAGTTGGGTCGTGATGAGTTTTACACCGTGTGTGCTTGAGCATGAGCGTGACACAATTATAGCAGAGGCTCATGGTGTTATTGCAGGTGGCCACTATGCGTGGGATTCCACCATGCACAATAATCTACTAGTTTGGTATTTGGTAGGAAACATTATACAAGGATTACAAAGTACATTATAAGGCCTGTGATTATTGTTAACACCTTGGAAATCCTAGGCAATGAAATGAAATTCCTTTGAGACCTATTACTAGTGCAGGGACCATTTGAGAAGTGGTAAATTGACTATGTGTGCCCTATTTCCCGAGCTGTGCATAAGACATGATCACGCTATATTATAACTTGTACATATTATCTTACAAGGTGGGAAGAAGTGACACCTACAAAGGATTGCACAACAAATATAACAACAAGGTTTATAAGGGAAATATTATTAGCAGGTATGACTTCCCTTTAAGTTTAACAAGTGATAGGGGTACTCATT
The DNA here is from genome assembly GCA_018340775.1 of Taxus wallichiana var. yunnanensis. Lineage (NCBI taxonomy): Eukaryota > Viridiplantae > Streptophyta > Pinopsida > Cupressales > Taxaceae > Taxus > Taxus wallichiana. The sequence goes on from CM031238.1 coordinate 341,237,681, forward strand.
TCCTTAATGAGACTATCAGAATATTGTTGGATGAATTTATGGTTGCACACCATAGGAAAACCCCTTATCACCCTCGGAAAATTGAATTGGATAGGCCTTCACAAAATATTGAGCCATACCTTGACAAAAATTTGTGATGTTGGAAGGAGAGATTGGGATGACAAGGTTTTGTGGTACTTTGGGCATACAGGACAACCTATAAGAGGTTGAATAAGGAAACACCCTTTCAGCTAGTGTTTGGCACAGGTAGTTCTCCTCATGGAATTCATGTTACCTTTTTGCATATTACGTGCGAGAGGTCTAGGCGATGAGAAAGCATTAGAAGAACGTATTAATAAACTAATGCAGCTGGATGAGAGGCATGCCATAACAAGATGGATTTAGAAGCAAGAAAAATCCAGGTAGAAGGCATGACATGACAAGCACATCAAGGATAAAAATCTTGAGGTTGGGAAAATGGTACTTTTGTATGATTCAAAGTTTTTATGCCACCCTAGAAATCTTAAGGTGCATTGGTTGGGACTGTATGTTATCACTTATATACTTGATTCAAGTGCTTTCTAGTTAGAGGCACTTTGGATGGAACACAGTTTCCTAGTTACTTCAATGGGAGTAGGCTGAAGCCCTACTATAAATAAGTCTTCTTGGTGTTTGTAATAAGGCAATATTTCCACTTAGATTAGGTTTCCCTTAATGCATTTCCTTTATATGTGTTTCCTTCATCGTTGCTATGCTTTTTTAATTTAGTTCAACGTTGTGTGTAATAAGTGCACTTGTGTGCTAGAAACTAATTACCATTTAAGTGTTTTCATGCGTAGAGGACCACACATACCCTTAGTGTCGGGTGCTTTACATATAGGGTTCATTACCAAGTTGAATATAGTTGATTGTCATCTGAAGATGGGTATGCATATGAAATGTTTTTGCAAGTTCTTTTTGGAAGGATGTAGATAGAAAAACATTACTCCTAAATGAAGATCACAAATGAAAAAATGTAAGCACAATATAACGCGAGGTAGGATGAAGCAATGGAAAATAATTAGAAGAAGACACAATGACAAAGTACTTTGGTACGTATGGGAACATGGAAGGAGGTATGTGGCTAAGAACTAGAAGGCATTGCAAAAGGTTATGATTGTGGCACGGAAATGAGTAGCATGAAAAAATTGATGAATGATGCATTAATGCTGGGATAGGTGGTAGGCGAAGGAGATATAAATGCAATAATTTCTAAAATTCTATATAAGGAAGTGTTTTGAGGCCATTTTTACCTTTGTGATTAGAAATTTTCAAGCAAGTTGTTGTGATAAGCTAGCAAAGATGGTGGTAAATCACAAAGAGCTAAAAACTAGGTGGTGATGTCGATTTATACATGGATTGACTTACACTCTTTTTGGAAAAGAGTTTGAGAAAAATAGAGGTGTGTGGGGAGGATAAATCAAGAGCTAGGGTTTATATTGAAGCTAGGCATGCAATTTTGAGCTAGGGAACACATATTGAAATTATAGAGCTTAGAAGAGGTAAAAAGCAAGCACATTTTTAGTTATTATGGCATCCAAATAAGCACCTGGAGCTGGTACAAGAGGGAAGAAGAAAAAGGAAGCTGAAATCAAAGTGGAAGATACCCCCAAGAGAAGATTTTTTGAAATGTAGTACCTAGAAGGGGTTCTCATGGGTTGTGACTGGGATTCACACATTCATCAGCTGCAAGGTCAGCGACTACAATCATAGGAACAAGGATACTAAGGAGGAGTTGGAGAAATTACTAGTAGTAAAGACCAATAAGAGAACAAATGATGATATTGTAGTCTACGATGACGCGGGAATTTTTTTTTGCCAAGGTAGGAGTCTTGTAGTTGTATGAGCTTCCATACTTTGGAAAACTTGAAAAGCTATATCAATGGCTTATGAGTAGAGTCCATGAGGACTTCTATTTTTGGGCATTGAATGAGGATCACCATGCCTTTGATTACAAGTTTGACATGGCTTGAGGAGTTCGGGTGTTGAGCTTAGTAGCAACCTCACTGATAAGGAGGCCATAGAAAAGATGAAGAAGGAGCTTGGGTACACCAAAGGAGGGTGCGAGATGGACATCCCTAAGTTACAAAAGTATCCAGTCATTTAGGAAGTAACCCATCTTCTAACAAAGCTGAACAATCAAGAGCGCTGGTCTCAAGTCAACAAGGCTTGGCTTCATGTTGCACGCAAGATGAAAAGAAGGTGTTGTATACAACTTGTCAAATTTCATTGTTGAGACAATCATTGAAGAAGCACAGGAAGGTGAGAAAATTAGTTTTGGTGCTATACTCATGTCATTGGTTTTTGTCGAAATTGGGGTGCTCGATGGGTTACAAGACAATGTATGGTAGTTTCCTGACACAAAGAAGTCCTTGACAAAAATACTTTCCAAGTATCTTGTGATGTATTAGAGAGTGGACCCTTCAAGAAAAGGGAAGAAATGTGGTATGAGAACTTGCGCACCACGTTTTAGAAGTGGAAAATACCAAAGGATCTTCTGGTGGTAGTAGAAAAAGAAGTTCAGTGATCCAGGCAGCAATTCTAGTGGCGCAACTTCCAGAGACCATAACTTTTGCACCGTAGCTCCGATTGACTCCGTTCAAAAGGCAACGGAAAGCTTGGAATGTGTAGAATGTGATGAGAAGGTGTGAACTCTGTTCGGCAACGTTTGACCCCCGAAATCCGCATTTAAGGGGCCCAAATTGTGATTTTTGTACTGCTGTCTAAAAATAGTAAATTCTAAAAATAGTATGTTTCGCAAAATTAGTGCACATGTAAGTCTTGGAAGATGAAACACCTCGTCTCCCTCGAGACTGGTGACCTTCCACATCTTTCTAGGTGTCCTTTCGTATTTATAAAGTATTATAAATACATATGTAACCGGAAGAAGAGATAGACATCTCTTGGCAGAGATAATTGATGTATTTCGAATTCTTTGAGTAATTTACATCTCTTTTCAGAGATATTTGTTTTGCAATTCATTTGGCACATTTGTTAATCTGTTCCTTAAGTCTGAAACCCCTCGGTTTTGGATCATTCAGATTGTAGTGTACCAATAGTTTTACATTCGACGTTTTGGGATAAAAGATGGAAAATTGAGCCTTTGGTGCAAGTGCCATACACCTTCACAACACACTATTTCTAGACATTTGTACATAGGTTCTCGAGACATGCACAGACTAGTGTTTAACATTGATAAGGTGGATTATGAATACCACACACCGAGGAAGTCTTATGTGTGTCCAAGTAAGACTATTTACATTGAAAAAATGATATCAGATGACATTAATATGAAGGTTGTAATCTTGGCTATCGGGAAGTTGGGTGTGGTCCTTGTATATATATATATTTGAAGTATAAGCTACAAAATGGAAAGTATTTGGAGAATGAGTTCAAAATTCCAATCCCACCCAAGGGGAAGCATACAGTAGGCACCTTGGAAGATGAGGAACCAACCTCACCTTTGATTGAAGAATAAGGAGAAGAAGAAGAACTACATGAAGATAGTGGTGGTTTAGAGCGGAGGGGGTGCATGCAAGCTACTGATGAGAAAGAAAGTGAGCACACGACTACTCCTCCACTGAAATAAGAAGAGGAGGTATTAGAGATAAGAGAGTTGGAGGTAGATACAAAATAGACCATTGAGGTTAAACAATTGAAAAGGGTTTTTAGAAGAACAAGGATTCGGGCGCATGGTCATCGCAACCCTTAAGGAGGTCACCTAGGATTTTGCTGCGAGAAAGTAGAGCCTGAGAAGAAGAAAAGGTGCAAGTTAAAGCTTAAGGATGGAGAGGAGGATGAGTCTGGAGAAAGCACACCAAGAACACCAGTTTAACTTTAGGATGTAGAGGAGCCTCATGATGAGGAGATGAACAATAATGAGGAGGGGCTGAAATAAACAAAAGCGAGATAAGGGTGAATGCCCAATTCTAGATTCAAGCCCTCGAATTCCTACGGGAAAAATAACAAGGGAGGAGAAAGAAGGTGAAGACTACGTGACTCCCATGGTTGGATATGTGGATGACACTAGCAAGATCATACACACGTGCTTCCAAAGCACCATGGAAGCTAAGGAATTATATGGTTGGGAGATGATGGATGTGAAGATGGAAAACACGTGCACCCGAAAGTAATTATCATGGTCAATGCAAATTGATATGGATGAGCCCGACTTCGATGGATGTGAAAATTCATGTGTTTGACGTATAATGAAAAAAGTGCTCCACGTCGATAAGTGAAGTTCAAACTAATTTTTGTGTTAGATGAATAAGTAAGCAATTCCTTGGTAAAGGTAATCGTAGAGGTTGCGTGTAGAAATATAGATAAAGTGACAACTATCGGGCATTGATGGATAAAAACAAGGATAGGGATGCAGAAATAAAGCAACTCACGGTAGAAAAAAGGAAAGGTCCGAGGCAAAAATAAAAGCCTTGATCAGTATGGCCAAGGATATTGGTGACAATATTCTTAACGTTTCGACCACATTTGGAATCTCAAGTTCTAGAAAAATTTCCTTCTGTAATACACTATATACACACACTTGTAAACTGGTCATAGATGAAGGGCCCATGTGTATGCCTGCACCAAAAGATCCTGTGGAGGAAGTAGAAAGCGCCAAGGCCACCATTTCTAGAAAGATTGATAGTTATGAATCCTTGCTACAAGCCTTGAGGGATGAGCTTAAAAAGGTTGATCAAGCTTTGAACATGTGCACGGCACCAAATGCAATAATTAGGATAAGGAATCTTGAAGAAGATAATGAGGTTCAAAAGGAGATGAAGGATGAGACACTTAGGCATGTGGATATAATTTCTCTAGTAAAAGAAAAGTGTGAAGCCCTCATAAGAACCCAAGATCCACACAGAGAGAGGATAAATGAAGTGATTATTACACAGAAATTTGATTTCATGGAGGGAATGATGTCTAGCATGGCTAACATTGTCAGGGTTCTATAGAATGAGAAAGAGAAAATAACTCAAGATGAACTGGACGCCATTGTGATAGACATACTAGATAAGATAGGTGAGGCATTGAGTGAATGACAAAAATTAGAGGTAGAGGTTCAAAATGAGTATCTATAATTAATCCTGCCAGTAGAGGAGTACAACATTGAGTGACACTTCATTCTTTTTGATCAAGTACTTTGTTATTCCTTTATTCCTTATTATTTATTCTTGGAGAGATAAGTTGGTTACTCATTTCCAAGGGCGGAAATGCAATTAGTGTGGGGTAATGTTGAGCAGATGAAATATACTCAAGAGTGTAAGCACAGAAGGTTTGGCCACGTAGGAATAGGGTGCACGGGAAAACACATAATTATAATAGAACATGAGTGCGCCTAAAAACAATTGGAAACATGACTTAGCCACTTTTCACAAGTCAAGGCTATTTTTGGACATGGAGTGTGGAGTATGCAAAGATACGAAGACTTGCAGTTCACATAAGGCTATTTTGGGTTTTTCCTTAGTATGAGCACCATGCAAATTCTTAGTCTAATAATAGGATCTATTCTAGGAGTTAACTAATAGAAGATCTATTATTAGCACTTGCATGCTTTTGTATCCACTTGTAAAGGTGCATGACTATTATTAGCATGTATCCTATTTTTAGAAGGTGCATGGGGATGAAGGGAGAGTCCCCATCCATATATATATGTATTTATTTTCACAGTTTGGAGAGACCAATTATTATAGAGCTATGTTGTGGATTTGTTAGTGCACATGACTATGAAAACTGGATCTTGATGTATGAAGCTTCTGTGTTTTACAATATTTAATATAATGGATCATATTGGATAGATATTGGTATTAAATGTAATGAATATGGTCCTTGCATGGTAAAGCTCATTATAATCATTGTTTAGTCAATATTTCATATGGTTTAGATCTAGATCTAGTTTATGCACTTTATGGATTATCTACTATCTTTTATAAGTAAGGACATATACATATGCAATCATGCTAACATTCTAGACAAATAAATCTAAAGAGGGACTTGGTACCCTTGCACACTTTGGGTGAGCACTCAATTTAGGCTGAGTGATGTGGTAACACGCCTTGGGTTATTTGCAGTGAATTCTAGGCTACACACGTATGAGAATTTTTTTGATAATGAGAGAGTTTAAAATGATAGCGTAATGGTGTGAGGGGGATTATAGGATGCCTTGATTACATGCCCCCCCTTTCAGAGAAAGGGGAGTGATGATGAGAATGAATGTTGAGCCAAAAGTAAGCATATAATGATGTAATACTGAATGCATGTATCGAGTTGAAATGATGTCAAGAAGGAATATAGTTTTGAGGAATTTGTTTGATATGATAGTAGGAATTTTTTTGAAGAGAATGATCTAAATGAGACAAGAATAGGAGTAGGGATGCTCCAGATATGATTAAAACCATGCGATGTTGATTAGTTTGGAGGATATGTGTAAATAATGATGATAACATGGTAGGTAATCGAAAGTTACTATAAATAGTAACATGAAAAAGTGAATAAACAAATCATTTGATTTTCATGTGAGTTTAATTTTGAGCTCTGGGTGTGTGAAGATGCCTCGATTAAGAACCGTGATTGAGTCGATTTGAGATGGTGGTGGCAGTTGTGGCATCACGTACGACAATTGAGCTAGTAAGTGTGATTTTTTTCAAAAATTGTGTTGAAAATAACTATTGTTCGTGAATTTTTGTGAAATTTTGGTTTTTAATTTTCTTGGCATTTTTACCAAGGAAAGAGCGGCAAAGGAACTAATGACCTTTGGGACACTAGCACCTAGGATTACAATTACCACATTGCTACATGTACGGGCCTACAAGAATATTGTGATATTGAGGTCGATTGGTTGACCACATGTAGAGTGGGTGAGGCCAGATATATTTGTTGGGAGATGGGTAGGTATTCAGAGTAGGAAGAGGGATACAAATACCTATAAAGAAATGTTATATTGTATGGGGCCAAAGGTCATGACATGGAGGCCATACCAAGACTATGGAGAATGGCTAGAGGATGTAGTAGAGCTATGATGTATTCAATGGACTATGTGGTTACATGATCGGTTTGAGGGGTGACTAAGCTTTTAGGCGAGCATGTTTCATGCCGGTTTGGTATGGCCCATGATGTTTCCCTAGAGCCATATATATGGGTGAGGGCCATTAGGACACCAAGGAGGGATAGAGCTAGACCAAGGCCCATAGGAGAGCAACTAGTAGCCCCCGGAGAAGATGAGGCGAGATGTGGTGATAAAGCCAATAGATGTGGATGATGTGGGGTGTATGGAGGCATACCATGCATGGTGGGCATTACATCGGTGGGTATTTTTGTTTCCAGTCTTTGTGGATGTAGTGGGAGCACCATCGAGGGGAGTAGAACAAGGGAAAGGGCATGCCCCCAATAGTATGTGAACAACGATAACAGAGTGTCGGTATTTTCTATAGTGACACTTGTGATTTGTTATATGGTTGATTGATTTTCATTGTTTTCTAATGTGTTGATATATGGATGTAGGTAATGCATATTGGTTGCTAATTATAGACACATCTATCTGCATATTGATGTGGAATGTGCCCACCGATGTACTCATAGGTGGCAGTATGCTAGATCAGTGGATGATATTACATGTGAGATGCTCATTTATTCAATCCAAAGGGCGCTAGTGGTGACGATGTGAACCATGTTACTTGATTGAGAGGGATGAGGCACGAGAGGAGACATAGTGATCTAGAGAGGTTGTGGGTGGAGGTCCCTTAGCCTAGGATGTATTTACAAGGTTTGTGGAGCTATAAGGTCATTTTGTAGAGCAATCGACTAAGGTTACTTATTATGTTGCTAGGTAGAGAGATATAGGAGTTGTGATTAACAACACATAATTAGCCATGAAGATTCTAGTTCTAGAGCTCCCAAAGTTATAAATAGTGATAATGATGATGAAATATGATATATAGTGATGTAGTAATGTATGGGGGTTGCCCCCCAATATTGACATTTTTGTAACTATAATTGTGAACAATATCTATATATGGACTATTGGCGTGTGTTCGTTGTATTTAATGTTTATCGATGTGATGATGTGGTGATTAGAAATCATATCTTGATATATGATGTGTTGATGATTGTCACTATATGTGATGCATGATGTTTGGATCATTGATTTGTTGATTTGATTTGCAATGCATAGTTTTTGATGTTAACTAATGAATAATGGTGATTATAGATAAAAAATTGATCGGATAGTGTATTGTATGTGTGAATAGAGTTGCGGTGAATGGTGAAGTATAAATAAATGATAAAAATTAGTATGTGAATGAGATGGTTGTAAAAGTGTACTTGAAGCACATGTGAATATGATGAAGAGGGGGAAGGAAAATAACAATGCCCCCCAATGTGTAGATGATGATAAGGTTTATTTATATAAGACCCTAATCAATCAAGAATGAACTGTCAAGCAAGAGTGTGTCACCAGAAATGATATGGTAGTGTGTGCTTTAGATCAATAGGTCCATGATGTGTGTAGTGCTAGAGATGAAGTGAGGTTATTATTGTAACAGATCCCTCAAGAATCATGTAAGATCCATGAGAACATGAGTGCCTCATCGGGGGTAAGGTGAGAAAATAACGTACAAAGACCCGGACGATGTAGAGCGGTGGAAGCATGTGGGGTGTAAGAAAATTGAGTGTATGAACCAAACTAAATGCTAGATGAGATGGTGCCAATGATGGGTGATGTATAGGTGGGAATTGTAGATGCCGAAAACCTAGGAAGCCAATGTGTAGTAGTAGCATTGCACAATGGATGAGATGGTGCAACAGTGGATGAATGAGATGGAGAGCACACATGAACAATGACTTGTGGTGGTGGATGAAAAATGACCTTATAAATAGACAAAAGAGACAAGTCAATTGGAATAACACCATGATTTCACGCAGTGGAGACATAGACCTCTCACGAGAGTGAGATCGAAGGAAATGACACCCTTATCTTCTAATTATTGTAATCTATCATGAAGGGCACAAAAATCATTTTCATGATGGCCATTGATATGATGATAGTTCAATAAGGTTGATCATGCTGGCATTGCAAGCGATGAGGTGGATGATGTTGATTAGAAGGTAAGCGGGTGTGCGCTTATACGAGGCTTAACATATCAATATAAGTGTAATGGTTCCCATGGAGGGGATGGAGATGCTTTAGGTGGAGATTGACATGGTAGAGGAGATGGAGGAGGCTTATGTGATGAAGAATATTGAATTTTATTGTGAGGTGGAGGAGATGGAGACCTAGGAGGATGCTCAATAGATGGAAGAGGAGAAGAGCTAGATGGTGCGGCAATAGGAGAACTAGGAGGATCTATGACATGAGCAACAATGAGATCTTATTTTAAATCGATGACCTTATAGCATACAAGTGTGAATTATTCACATGTATCATATTGCAAGTGTTGTTTTAAATCTGGAATCAGGCCAAGACAAAAGATGAATTGCTTTTCTAAGTCAATGGGCTGAAAAAATAGCTGATTTATGAAAGCATTGAAATGAAAAATGTAATAAATAATGGGCTCTGTCTTACCTTGATGTAATCCGAATAAATGATCATATGTGACTCTAGGGCCATTATTAAGTATAAAGCTTTGAAGGAAGGCCTCTTCCATCTCACAATAGGTACTAATATATCCAAAGGGTAGATGTGTGTACCATTAGAGAGCGTCATCAGTAAGACTATGGTGAAAATATTTTAGCAGTAATTGATCATTAAAATAAGAATCCATAGCTAAAAGATAATTCTTAAGATGTAAATGGATTTCCATTACCATTAAAGCAAGAAAATGTAGGCATAATGAAATCCTTAGGGAATGTTGAAGTGTGAAACTTGTTCAGAATAGGATTTCCATGTAAATAATTATTATCAATGGAAGCATAACATGCCTTGATTTCAAGAGTGAGAGATAGGACCTGAGATTGTAATTGACCTACAACATTCATGAGCAATAAGATATCTTGTGATGGAATAGTAGGATATGTAGATGGTGTATTGATTGGTTGTATCTTGCCATTATGAGTGACCATAGGGATGTAAAGAGGAGAAGTAGAAGAAGCCGATGCTAAGGGAACACTAGATATAGTTGTTGAAGTAATGGGGGGAGAAGAACATGGAGTGTCGGTAGAAGTAGTAGGACTAGCATCAGAAGCATTACTAGGAGATGAAGTAATAGAAGGAGATGAATCATGTATGCTAGTTTAGAAAATCTTAGAAGAAGATGAAAGTGGATTAGAAAATTCACATTCGAAGTATGCAAAGAAGTAGAATCATTACTAGTATGTGTATCATAAATATCAGACAATGATTTAGATGTAAGGATTTCATTAAGTGTATCATCAACATATAATGAAGGAGGAGGAGAACTAGTATGTGATGCATTATTAGAAACATTTTAAGAAATGCAAGGAGTATGAGATGCAACTATAGAATTATCCTGATTAGTATGAGAAACAACATCATGTACATGTTTGTTTTCATCCTATTTTTTATCTAAAGCATCATCATAAAAATTAAACATAAAATTGATAATAACATCATCTAAATTTTCAGTAGGAATGGAAGAAGGTGGAGTACAAATGACTAAATAACAAGGCTTACAACTAGAGAATATTGTCGGGTCATAGATAATGCTAATAGTAGAATGATTAAAGCTAGTAGGAATATTATATTCATGAGTTAACAATTGCCTTTGAATATCATATGAGAGAATACTCATTGCGATATAGAGCACTAAGTTCAACTATGATTGCTTCATCATAAATAGGATTAATGCTCACACGAGGCATGGCTAGCTAAGGAGGAGAAAAGCTATTTTAAGCCATTAGGGTTTTAGTGGATCCTAGGGCAAGGAGTTCTAAGCTACGGGGTCACCAAAATGATTTAATAAAATTTGATTAATTTATTAAAATATGAATGCACAAATATGCTATAACTGATATATAATAAAATACAAGTTCTCGGCTATTTGTTTGGTCTTTATATGAAAGAAAATGCTAGAGATAGGAAACCTACCTTAATTTCACTTATCCCAAAGTGATTTTAGATTGGATAATGTGATGGAATAAGAGCACACACTATTGCAAGCAAGATCGAAAGATATAGAGATACTTGTAATGCTTGGACACGAGCGCCTGGGAAAGGATAGGGGCACTGCGCGCCGCCCAAGACCTCTGTAGGGGTGTTGGAGTCTGCATAAATGGTTAAAATCTGGTTCTAATGTTGTCGCTAGGGTTTCACACTTGTTCACCTTTTTTTTTCTTGTATGTTGCACTTAGAACGTTGAGGTACCTATAAACATGCACATAAATATCCTCCTGCAAAACCCTAAAAAGACATTAAATCCCAAAAAAGAAATATGCAAAATGAGGGGTCAGATTTTCCTCACTTGTCACAATGGTGAAATTATGACCGAGAAATATACTACATATCAAAACCTATGAAGTTCTATGTGCTTGTGTGTGCAATAGTGATCCTAGGTCTCCCTCGTGCCAATGACAACAAGATAGTGGCGATAACTAGATAAAATGCAAATGTGTGGATGGAATAGAATGAACTCCCCTTCCTATGCAGTGTGTATGTAGAATAATGAGCCCAAGATACAATCCCTTTGAAATGTAGATAGATATCCCTTGATAGAAATTGCCCTCCATTATAGTGGTATATATGTTGTGTTTATATAGGGATCTCTTGCTTAAATTTCAACACTAATGACTTGACATGCCGATTAGTACCTGGGGATACGAGTGGGAAAATTGAGAATACCAACTTCAAGAGTCAATAATAATATCAAACATGAAGAGGGCATGAGTGCCTAGGAGTGCCTGGGCACTAGTGTCCAGCCTTGGGCACTAGTGTCTAGAGATAAATGATGACAAATGAGTGGTCACTGACTGATAGGGATCCCTATGTTGTGACCAAAACTAGGTGTATGAGTGACATGTGTGAAAGAAAAAAGTAATAAAAACAACAATAAAAACAGATAGACTAGGGAAGGGGTCACCAAAGAATATTTCTTACACAAGATCCATATATAAAACAAAATTCTTGGTGGTATAGTAAATAGTATCAAGTGCATGATTTTGTGTTTGCACAAATTGTCGCCACTACTACCACTTGATAAAATTCATGTGCATGCTCATCCTTAATGGAATCTACCCGCTCTAACATCCCACCTCCAATATGTACACCAGTAGGTAAATTCTACGTCAAGGTGTGCTCTGATCAAAGTGTCTACAATGAGTGACCAATAAGCATCCTATGCAACAATACAAAACATCACATTAGTTCATATCCAAAATATGAAACAATCCAATAAACAACTATCAATGCCCATATACTCATGCTTTGCTATTGCCACTACCATAACATCACCACCAGGGGTAGGTGCCTATCCCTCTCCTCCTCCTACCGACAGTGGTGTTGAGTATGGAGCTTAATTACTTCACAAGAAACTTGATTTTACATGTTATTGGTTTTGATAGTGACCGACATTGGTTAGGGGATGACCAACATCCATCAGGGTATAACCAGCATTGGTCAGGACATGACTAGCATCGGTCAGGTAAGGACTAACATTGGCCACCTATGCGATGGTGCTTTTGTTCTTTAATGAGAAATAGAATAAATATCTTTCTTTAAAGATGATTTATTGATTGTAAAAAGCATATTTAGTTTCCCAAAATAGATATATATGCATGTATGCATTGTATGAGTGTCTGAGAGAAGAAAATAACAATTATTTGCATATAAGTTTGCTTGGTGAGCAAGAAAGAGTATCCGAGTGAGGGAAAAACATTGAATACCTTGTGAAGTGTTGGAAGAAAACAAATCTTCATTGTATTTCCTCTGTAAAAGCACTTGAATAATATTATTGGTCGTTTTTTGTGGACATAGCCCACACTTTGGGTGTACCATGTTAAATCTAGTGTTATATTTCTCTTGTTTATTTCATCTTCTGGTTATTTCCACATTCTTTGTTTGTATGCTTTATCTAATTATAAATCATGCAACATGACAACGTTATATGGTTTAACCCTAACAACTGGTATCAGAGCTTTGTTTGGAGGTTTTGTGTGTTGATAGGATTTACTCATAGAGGGTTTTCTAATTGAGTGGGAGCAGAGAAATGACAGAAGATAGTAAATACTAAGTAGAGAAATTTGATGGTCGTAATTATCAACTATGGAAGATGTAGGTGGAGGATTATTTGTATTAGAATGATCTATACTTACTATTGGATGGGCATGGAAAACTCGGAACATGATAACTAATGAAGAATGGAAGGTTCTTGATAGAAAGGCTCTATGATATATAAGATTGAGGTTGGCAGCATCGGTGGCTTTAAATTTTATAGATGTAAAAACCACGATAGAGTTGATGAAATATTTAGAAAATTTGTATGAAACTCCTAGTGCTTCGAATAAGGTTTATTTGGTGAAAAAATTGTTTAATTCTAAAATGCAAGAAGGTGGATCTATATCTAATCATTTAAATGATTTCTGGTCTATTGTAAATCAATTAAAATCAGTAGAAATTCCATTGATGATGAAGTGAAATCACTTTTATTCTTATGCTCTTTGCCAAATAGTTGGGATAACTTGGTAATGGTTATTAGTAATACAATAATTACTTCTAAAAGTTTGAAATTGGATGATATAGTTAGTGTAATCCTTAATGACGAAATACACAGGAAAATCTCAAGAGAAGCATCATCTTGAAAAACTTTAATTGTAGAAAGAAGGGGAAGATATAAGGAGAGATCATCAAAGAGAAAGAAGAATGGGAGATCAAAGTCAAGACATGGCAGATCTAGATCTAGGTACAAAGATTTACTTTGCTAGAATTGTGGAAAGAGAGGACATGTAAAGGAGTGTTGGTCCAAGGAAAACAAAGAGAATACATTAGACAAAGGTAAAGAGGAAAACATTGCAAGTGAGGTAAATCAAGATGCCCTTATTCTCTCCTTGGATAATAAATTAGAATCTTGGGTTTTAGATTCTAGAGCTTCTTTCCATGCTACCCCTAATAAGGGTTATTTGAAATTATGTTCAGGGTGATTTTGGACAAGTTTATTTAGGAGATGATGAGCCATGCAATATTACTGGTAAAGGTGATGTTCATCTAAAGTTGTAGAATGGAAATCCATGGGTATTGAAATATGTGAGGCATGTTCCAAGCCTCAAAAGAAATCTAATATCTGTAGGGAAACTTGGTGAATCTAGATGTGTGGTTACATTCACAACTAATTCTTGGAAGGTTACTAAGGGATCTCTTGTTGTGGAAAGAGGTAAGAAGGTAGGAACTTTATATATGTCTACATGTGTTACTGATTCTTTTTCTATGTTATCTACTATAGATTCAGATGCAACCATGTGGCATAATCAACTAGGCCATATGAGTGAAAAAGGAATGTAGATCTTAAAGGCTAAGGGTAAGTTATTAGATTTGAAACAATTAGATCTTTAATTTTTTGAGCATTGCATATTTGGAAAGTAGAAGAGAGTGATATTTCTCAAGGTTGGGTCAACAAAGAAGGAGAAAAAATTGGAGCTTGTACACTCAGATGTGTGGGGACTAGCTCAGGTAGCTTCTATTAGAGGATCCCAATATTATGTGACTTTCATTGATGATTCCACAAGGAAGGTATGGACCTATTGTATCAAGCATAAATTTGATGTTTTAAAAAATTTTAAAAGGTGGAAGGCCCTTGTAGAAAATGAAGCAAACTTAAAATTGAAGTTCCTTAGATCTCGACAATGGTGGTGAGTACTTGTTGCAAGGATTTTAATGATTATTGTTCAATGAATAGAATATGAAGAGAAAGAATGATTCCTAGAACTCCACAAGAAAATGAAGTTGTAGAAAGAATGAAACGAGAATAATCATGGAACATGCTAGAAGCATGAGGATACATGTCACCTTGCCTTTGAAGTTCTCGGGAAGAAGTTATAGATACAATAATGTACTTGATCAACTGTTGACCTTCAACAACATTGGATGGTGGAATACCAAAAGAATATTGGTTTGAAAAAGAGGTAGATTTTTATTTTCTCATAGTCTTTGGCATGTTCTTGGAGAAAATAGGAGGAAGTTGGATGCTAAATCTAAGAGATGTACTTTCATTGGTTATGGCTCTAGTGATTTCGGATATCGATTTTAGGATTTAGAAGATTCTAATATTGTTAGGAGTCGTGATGTTGATTGGAATGAAAAAAGAATGTACAGGGATCAGGTTTTGGTGCCTAAACATGAACATGTTGAGGATATTTTGAAGGAAAATCAACTTTCAGACCTAAAATAGACATCCACAGACACCGACACCGGTTCTACACAAACCAATGTCTGTCAGGATAACCGACATCGATAGACAAGATCATGATTAGAGAAGACAACTACAGGAACTAATGTTGGTACTCCTAGAACTGATTTTGGTAAGAAAACCATAGTTGGTTGAGAGACGAGAGGAACCGTGTTCGATTCTGAAAACCAAGGTTGATTATAGGTGACTGATGTTGGTCACTGACAGAGATTGACATGAATGTGTAACAGGCACAAAATGAGCCCCAGACACCCTAGATCTCAGTAAGAAGGTCACAAAGAGTAAGTAGACCTCCAAAGATATTTTCACCTTCCTTTTCTTATTTATTATTGACTGATAGTGGTGAACTAGAAAGCTTTGAAGAAGCAATGTAGGTAGATACACATGGGCAATGGGAGTATGGCATGGGTGAGGAGATGGACTCCTTGAAAAAAATTAGACATGGGATTTGGTCAAGTTGCCAGGTAGGTAAGAAAAAAGCTGAAGAAAAATGAGTTTACATTATCAAGGAAGAAGAGGGTGGACTAAAAAGGTATAAGGTGAGGCTTATGGTAAAGGGATTTGCACAGAAAGCAAGTATTGAATTTGATGATATTTTTTCTCCTATAGTTAATATGAATTCTATTCGTACTATTCTAATTTTGGTTGCAACTGAATATTTACATTTAGAAAAAATTGATGTTAAGATGGCTTTTCTTCATGGTGATTTGGAGGAAGAGATTTATATGCAACAACCATTTGGTTATGAAGTCAAGGGTAAGGAGAAACTTGTGTGTAGATTGAAAAAGAGCCTATATGGGCTCAAACAAGCTCCAAGGCAATGGTATTTGAGATTTGATAGTTTTATGCATGAGCATGGTTATATGAGATGTGAATCTAACCATTGTGTTTATTTTAAGAAGATTGAAAACAAGAGCTATGTTATTTTCTTATTGTATGTGGATGATATGCTTTGATTACAGGATCTAGTATGTAGGACATTGGTAAACTTAAAGAAAGGTTAGCTCACACATTTTCAATGAAGGATTTGGGAGCTGCAAAGAAAATCCTTGGCATGCAAATTCACCGAGATAGGAAAAACAAGAAGTTTTATTTGTCTCAGAGGCTTATATCAATAAGGTGTTGGAAAGGTTTAACATGCAAAATTCAAAACCTGTTAGTACACCTATGGCTAAACACTTCAAATTGAGAAAAGATCAGTTTCCTTCATCACACAATGAGGTTTAGTACATGATACGTGTTCCCTATGCTTCAGTGGTAGGAATTCTTATGTATTCCATGGTTTGTACTAGACCATAAATTACATAGGAAGTGGGAGTTGTGAGCAGGTTTATGGCTAATCCAGGTAAAGAACATTGGAAAGCAATCCAATGGATTCTTAGGTATTTAAGAGGGACATCTGGCATGGAGTTATGCTACGAGGGTCAGATACTTCTTTACGTGGCTATGTTGATTCAGATATGGCTGGAGATTTGGATGACAGGAGGAACACCACTAGATATGTTTTCACAATAGGTGGAACAACAGTTAACTGGATTTCAAGATTATGGCTTTGTCTACTATAGAGGCAGAGTATGTTGCAGCTATAAAAGCTAACAAGGAGATGATATGGATGAGAAGGTTCATGGAAGAGTTAGGAAAGGAGCAAGAGGATTACAGATTATACAATTACAAATGAGAGAGCACAATCCATCTAGAAAAGAACTCAACATTTCATTCAAGAATGAAACACATTCAATTGAGGTATCACTTCATACGACAGGTGTTAGAGGATGGGAAACTAAAGTTAGAGAAAATCCATATGGATGAGAACCTTGTGGATATGCTAACAAAGCCATTGGTAAGGGAGAAGTTGGAGCTTCACTCCACTTCTATTGGTCTTCAAGTTTGAGACTTGAAGAGGAAGAAATGGGCCAAGGAAAAGGAACCAAGGATGGTGATGCATAATACAGTGCAAAAATTGATCTCCAAGTGGGATATTGTTGAGTATGGAGCTTAATTTCTTCACAAGAAACTTTCTTTTACATGTTGCTGGTTTTGATAGTGACCAACATTGGTCGTGGATGACCGAAATCCGTCGGTATAATCGACATCATCACTTGTGCGGACGGTGGTTTTGTTCTTTAACATAAATAGAATAAATATCTTGCTTTAAATATTTTTTATTGATTTTAAAAGCATAGTTAGTTTCCTAGAATAGATATATATGCATGTATGCATTTCATGAGAGTGTATGAGAGAAGAAAATAGCAATTGTTTGCATGTAAGTTTTCTTGGTGAGAAAGAAAGAGTAGCTGAGTGAGGGAAAAACATTGAAAACCCTGTGAGGTGTTGGAAGACAACATATCTTCATTGTATTTCATCCAGAAAGAACTAAATAATATTATTTTCCATTTCTTGGTGGACGTAGCCCACACTAGGTGAGCCATGTTAAACCCGGTGTTATATTTCTCTTTATTCTTTCATTTTTTGGTTATTTCTACATTCTTTATTTGTATGGTTTATCTGATTATAAATATGTGCAACATCATTATATGGTTTAACCCCAACAAGTGGTGCTCTCTCTGCATCTACAACTACTGGGTATGTAATTCCCGCTCCGTTGCACCAAACCGGTGAGGTGTGGGTTCCACTTTCCCACTTGGCTAGTTGTTATGAGAGATCATCTTGCCAACTACTCAAACGATTGAGGTGTCGATCCCATGCGAGTTTTCATCAAATATTATGTGGAGCTACAACACCGGCACCAATTGCCTTCTTGGTGGTTGTTTTCATAATTTCAATTTTGATCTAGGTGTCGCTCATATAGTGAATTGCATAAAAATGTTATGACAATAATAATAAATTCAATATTTAACATATACTATGATAATAATTAAGAGATCCATCTAAAATCTATATTTTGCATATGATCTCTTTAATGTATGAAACCACTCTCAAACATCCCGAAGTATATGCATAAAATATAACTTAAAGTATAATAAAAAATAAAAAGACACACACACACACACACACACACACACACACACACACACACACACACACACACACACACACACACACACACACACACACACACACATATAGTGAATTGAATAAAAATGTTATGACAATAATAATAAATTCAATATTTAACATATACTATGATAATAATTAAGAGATCCATCTAAAATCTATATTTTGCATATGATCTCCTTAATGTATGAAACCACTCTCAAACATCCTAGAAGTATATGCATAAAATATAACTTAAAGTATAATAAAAATAAAAAGACATATATTATATATATATATAAAACTAATGTTATACTTAAATATTTATTTTATGTATATACTTCATTATATGAAAATAAATAAAGCAATTAAAAGACAAAAGAAATAAAATATCAAATTCCTTTAAACATGAAAATTTTAAAAATAAAATAAAATTTTAAAAATAAAAATTTAATCAATAAAATAATTTGAATTGTGATTAAATGTGTTTGGTTTTAGAAGTGATGGTGGTGTCGAGGAAGGAATATGGAAAACAAATGGAGGCAGGAGAGTTGGTGAAATGTAATGGTGTGGTTTGGAGTGTGGTAGGTCATGTCTTGAGTTGCGTGAGGTGGCGGTGCATGAACGCCCTCACAAAGCACTTACCCCATTTCACCAAATACTCCAAACATGCCTTTAACCCAACTAGTCTCCTTTGTCACCATTTCCTTCTCTCATTTGTGCACATGAAATGATTGGAAAATTACAGAAGATACGTGGTCTCATGGACTTCATTGCACGTAGGCTTTCACAAAAAAATTTGTTGCAAATTCTTTAGATGTATTCTCCTAGCCGTTGTCAAACGAGCCTTAGTGGGCACCACGTTTGGTAGATTTTAAGCCAAATCCAAAACTTTTACCAATTTTTCCACACCCATCCATATAAAAATAAGAGTTGATTCTGGTAGACAAGTGTGCAAAACATGGAGGATAGATGTTACATGTGAAATGTTTGACAAAAAAATATGGTCTCAAGGGAAATAATGTATGCGATATACACACAAAATGGGTTTGTTGATGTCTTAAAAGTGTGCAACTAACTATTAGAACAAGATAAATCCTTATGGAATATGTTTTTTTCAACATACATAAGATTTGGGTTTCCTCTCAGGCGGTCACATTGTGGGAGTATACAACAAACATGTTTCCAAGCCGAATAGTTTTTGGTTTCCAACAAGCTCAAATGATATAGGAAAGTTGTCGATGGTGGAGTAGCTAATTCCCCGGTAGAAGTTTTTGGAAAACATTGAAACAACCAAACTCCATATCCTTTTCTATTTTCCTCCAAACCGTGCCAAGGAGGGTTTAACAATGGTTTTGGACATCCATAAAACATTTTAAAAGAGGGATAAAAATGCCCAGATCTTTACCAAACGTGGGGACACTCGAGGCTTGTTTTCATTTTTAAAAATGTGTTTCTCTATGGACAACATGATCACTTGGATATGTGTGGAATGGATCTAATGGAAAGGTGCTTAGGAAATTTAAGAAAGTTCTCATGTGGAATCCTACAAACCTCTTGATGAAATACCTTAGTGTGAAGCTTTAGCGGGTGAGGAATTAAAAAATTGCTTGGAGAACCTTTTGCAACTTCTTGCCAGCTCGGATTAAGGAATGGTTTTCTCATCCTCATCTTGCATAGTTTTTTTATTTCTAGTTTTCCTTTTTTTGCAATGATATAATTTTTTTAATAAAATTAAGGCTAAGCATTCAATTTAATTAAATAAATCATACTACAAATAGTAGAAAAAATGTAAACTTCTTCCCATTCAACTTTGTTCGAGTAATAAGATCAACACTCGTACTCTCAAACCATATCATAAGACATTTGGTAAGTCATAGTAATAAGATTGGATAATTATACCCACTTGAATGGGTGAGTTGAGAGTGAGTCTTTTATTAAACACACCAATAGTTTACTTGCAAAAGTTAAATAAATGCGTATTTCAGAGATTCACAAAACATCTTTCCAAACCCCGAAACAGGGAGGTTAAGATTTGAATGGGTACCCTATCATGTGGGGTGGTTTTAGCCTTGGGATGACCTCATAGGTTTTTTTGAGCACATTTCGTAACCACTTTAACAGCCAGTTAACCATTTTTGCAGATCTTGGGAAGTTGTTAAAACTTAAAAGTTGAGTTCGAGCTTTTAGCTTTCCATTTGTGCATCGAGTGATGAAATGGATATTGGTTCCCGTAAACCTCTAATATTTATAAAAAAATTTCTTACACCATTATTTTTGAGAAAAACACCTCGCTAGTTAGTTTTGCAAAGCGGTTTTGTAGGCCTCCCATTGTTGAATGATTAGACCAAACTAGTCCAATTACGACCGATGTCCCTAAAAAAGTATCCACCGTCTGTACCCAGTTATGGGTTCTGTACCTTCGGTGAATTCTTTGTATATATTTGAATATGTAGGATTTGTATCATGGTGCTTTGAACATTGGGAATTGGTTTTTAAATGCGCTTTATAACCGCTTGGGCTAAATTTGGATGTTTTGCAAACTAGCAGCAAAATCCGAAAAACACTGTCATGGACCCATATTAAGTTAACTCACTGGTGGAAAAACACGTAGGCACTAACACATGATGTCATGAATCTCCATTTGGTTGTTTGTTTTGATAAATTTGACTTTAGGGAAAATGATGTATTTCTCTCTCCTCTCTCTATCTCACTATTGCTTGGAAAATGAAAAGAAATTAAAAGTACCTAGTGCCTCTCTTGTATGTGTAAAGTGTTGTATTTAATTGCAAAAAGTAAAATTAGCAATCATGAATTATGCTTGATAGTAGGATAATTCCATGCCAACATTTTTCGCTGACCCATGCTCTAATGGTTGTTGCAAGTTGTAGGTAACACGACAAGTAAGATAAATGAAGGAAATTATCTTTATAGTTGTACTAAACTTGTAAAATGTATAAGATGATGCGATGTTTTGTATTTTTGAATAATTATAATTGTTTACGATTTTGAAAGGAGAAAATGAAAATAAATTAAAATTTAGTTATTCCATGCATATATTGAAGGTTGTTTTCCATTGTTATTGAATGTTGTTCAGTGAGATCGAGTTATTGAATCAATCATTTATCATACTAATTCTAGTTTTTTCATCTTAATACTTAAATTGTTGGTTGAAAATTACCTTTTCCTTGAAACCTAAATGAAATGAGTTATAACCCTCTTATCATACCTTCATTTTTAGTTGAATCTTGTTAAGTCCGAAAACCCTCGTCGTGTTAAGGAAAGGTTTAAACCTATTGTAAGTGATTTTCTGGTTTTATACTTGGAACAAGCCTTGTTATACCATTCCCATGACTTAGGTACATTTGTGTGAGGACATGAATACACTACGTGTATCCTATCACTTTGAGTGGGAGTATGATCGTTACTCCTAGATGTCGTAGTTCTAGTTTCCCCTTGAATAAACTATTTCCCCATGTGTGTATGGTCCTTAATACTCTTATGAGTATCTAAAGCCATGTGAATATATATTTGGGGTGTCTCACTCCCAAATGACCTCATTAAATAAATTTAAACAATGCAATTAAAACCTAGGTCCTAGTTTCCTACACTTGGAACTATGGAATTTGAACCCCTTAAGTATCCTTGCAAATAGAAGTGTTACCTTGGTAAGAAGTATCAAGTACCTTAGTTTGTGAGGTATGGATAACTAATTACCATAAGTTTTGTCTCATGGTAGAGCTTAGACCCCTTTTGAGTGTTAACGAAGTTAATACTTATGGACCTCCTATGAATATTATTAGCTAAGGACCCTTAGTGCGTGTTTTCCCAATGAGAGGTATAGTATCGTAGAAGGCATTTAAATTCATATTATTATATTGAATGTCCCACATGTGAAACATATACCTTAAATTCTTAAGTTGTCTAAGTGCAATAAAAAGATGTATGTTGTATGAGATAATACCCCTCGAAAGCTTATTTTCACCAAGAGAAGAAGTAATATTATATGTTTCGTAGTGTTTCTAAAACGATGCCAACCTAAGACAAAAGTAAAGAATGTAAATGAATTATGAACAAAATTAAATGAAATGAATTTTGGTGCGATTGTGTTGGATATCTCACACACCTTGAATGAGGTCAAGTGGTTAAAAATGTTTAATATGATCTTAAGCAAATGAAAATAATGGTACGTATCCTAAGTGATCAACATTATAACAATGGAAACTTGTAATATTCAAGGAAGGAGCCTTGTTCACATTCATGACCAAGTTTAAAAACAAAGGCAGTGATTGATCAAGTAATCTAAAAAGGAAAAGTGAATTAATTTACTTATGTATCGTGTGGGTTAACCATATCTCTTACTCATCTATTTATCCCTATTTATTTTGGTACTATTTTTGTTGGAACCAATGTGTTGTGAGTTATAGTTACTCCATTCACATGTTTATGAGTTAAAGGAGTACTAATTCCCTTAAACCATGTTTAACACCTAGGATTTATATGACTATAAAACAAGCCATGTGATGTGTTTGGTGATGGTCAAGGACCTCACTCTCTATCTCTTCATCCTTGTAAATTCATATTTTATTTTGCCATCAATTGATGGGATGTACATTATTTAATGCTCATTTGAATAATACATGGTATTATATACGTTGTGTACTTGTTTAGTACTCATTATGAGACTAACAAGCATTTTGTGTGTATGGGGGAAGGTAGGGTCATTATGGAGGGATAAGTAAAAATAAAATTGAAGTAAAACTTGTGTTACATTAAGGAGGAACCAAAGGTATGTGGGATTTGTTCTAGTGGAGTGATAAGTGGGTTTTGTAATAAACCAAGTGGAGGGATAAGTGGCATGCATTTTATTTTACTGGAGGAACCAAGAACTTATGCCCCATACCTTAGTGGAGCGATAAGTGGTATGGATTGACCCTAATTCCCTTTGCAAGCCATTAAAGGCTTGGTAGTGTGTGATAATGTTGTGAATATTCCCAATTCTCTCTCGTGCAAGCCTCATATGAAGGCTTGACAAGGTGATACATACTTGATTGAATGTTTTTCTTCCTTCTCTTAATGATTAACCTTGGTGGGATTAATTGGTTTCTATTTAGAATGCATGTGCATTGATGAATGTGTTGTATTTTCCTTGTATGCATGAGTATTATTTGTATACGTATATTTTGGGGAAATTCATTTCTAAAGGTGGAGAGATACATGTTATTATGGTTTATGGGTTTATCTTGTTTATTTTTGGAGGAAACAAAGGTTAGTGAGACTAGGCTTAGTGGAGCCGTAGAGGATAAGTGTGTTTTCATGCATAGTTGCATGAATTATTTCGAAGGAACCAAAGGCTAGTCTCCCTTCCTTACTGGAGGGATAAGTGGAAGTATTGGCACCATTTCCCCTTGATAAGCCATTTTATGGCTTGGTAATATTAAACTCTCCTTTCTATTGTTTAGTTGGCATGATCATCTCCTTGTTTGGAGATGAATGCAAAATGATGCATGTTGTGTTTTGGTTCATGCATTGTGTTGTTTTTTGTGGGCCTGTGTGATAATGTAAATGTTGTTGATTATTATAAGCTTTTAAGTTAGTTTTTTTAAAAAATTATTCATTTTTGGTTGTGTTGCTAGCGTGGACATTATAGGGTATAATAACACCCATCGGTATGCATTATACTCCTTTATACAACCCACGTCATCCATGAGTATTGGATCTATGGCTGCATCTAACTCCTCTAGCCTGGGGGTACTAGTTGTGCCCTTGTGGGTCCCGGCCTCTCTCTATCCTTCCTTGTGCCCTCATATCTCTCACCCATATATAAATCTATGAGGGAACATCTTGAGCCATGCCAAACTTGCATGTCCCGCGCTCTACCCGAAATAGCTCAACCACCCCAGAAATATGTCCTCTAGCCACATAGTGTGCCGTATACATCATAGCTCAATTACATCCTCTAGTCATCCTCCATAATCTCGATATGGCCTCCAGATAATGGCCCTTGGCCCCATGCGATCCAACATAGATCTATATGTATCATTTTCCATCCTCCTACTCCGCACACCTACCCACCGCTCTAAAAATATAATACATCTAGCCCACTCTCCACGTAGCCCACCAAGTGGCCTCATTATTGCAAAGTAAGCTCATACGCCTACACATGTAAAAAAGTGGTGGCTTCTAGCCCACCCACACACTCCTCCATGCATAAATCTATACAAATCCCTGTATAAATGGGCTAATACACATTGTGCCCAAGCATATCTCATCCCATCCTCCTCTATATGACGAAAAATATCATGCATCTTATACAAGATGCCTACACCACCTCCCTCAACAGTAACTAAAGAAGCAATCACAACCGCTATAAAATTTCACAATTGTGGAACCCTTGACCTCAGTATAACATCAAGACTGATATGGACCTCAGTATGCACTCGGGTCCCTGTAAAGTACCATCTAGTGGCCCTCATCTATCTTTGTGCATCCTCTATGGCCATCACATGTACCCTCTCACCGACAATAGGCAATCCCGATGTAATATACATCCTCTAAAGTCACCATCATAAAATGTGCAAGTATCGGCACACCATCTCTCGCACAATGCAGTGATCATCAAAATATTATGGGGCAAATCCCCCATCCTCACTATGTGCCGTAGGCTGGAACTTTCTAGAACATCCCACTCATCATCTAACAACCCCAACCCTAGCAATGTACTCAAGTGGCAACCACCACAAAACTCTCTTGAATGAGTATCTCTCTCGCACAATACAAAATAAAAAAATGACATAAGTACATCACATACATGTAAAAACACCTACCAATAACATCAACAAACATCAATTTTCACATTTATAACACTCTAGGCTCAACCCTATCCTTTTGGGTTTCTAGTTCCTAAAAGTAGGACTCGACGCCACCGATTAATAGGTCACTACTTGCCCATTCTTGGGTAATAGTGTCTCGAAGGTCATTAAGCGCCTTGATGCTCTTGCCTGTGTCAAAAAGGCCAAGAAAATTAAAATCAAAACTTTTACAAAAATTCACGAAAAATAGCCCAATTCAACATAATTTCAAAATAAAATCCAACTTACTAGCCCCGTCGTCATACGTGACGCTACAACCACCACCACCATCTCAAATTGACTCAATCACGGTGCTCTCACTTGCGAAATATTCACACACTTAGAGCTCAAAATCACAATTGTGTAATATTCAAATGAAATGCCTATTCACTTTTTCATATTACTATTTATAGTAACTCTCAATTACCTACCTCGCTATGGTCACTATTTTCCTCATTCTCCAACTAATACACATCACACAGTTTCACTCATATCTTAAGCATTACTACTCCGATTCTCATTCCATTTGTACCATTATATTCATAACTCCAACTAATATCATATCGCACACTTTCCAAAAACACTATATTCCTACTCGACACATCTCCAACTCAATATACACATAATTTTACAACATCACCTATATTGTGCTTCAATCACAATTACATCATCACACATTTACTTTCAGCTTAATGTTCATTCTCATCATCACTCTCCTTTCACCTAAAGGGGGCATATAATCGGGGTCATCCTATAATTCTCCTCACACTGTTATACAATAATTATACATTTCTAATTCTTCATTATCAAAAATTCTCATACATCACATGACATTTCACACCACTTTATACCAGTTCCCCCAAATGACATAACTGGAGGAAAAAAGTGTAAAATCTCTCCATGAGTAATCAATCAAACACATTCAAATATCAAACACAAATATTTTACTATTCAAATCATATCAATCAATCAACACAAGCATAACACACTTCTCCCAGATGACCTAACTTGGGAGTTAAATCACCACTTTCCCAGATGACCTAACATGGGAAGTTATCTCCACATTTTCTATCACTTTCGATGACCTAACATGGAAGCCATCTCACACATATTGTGGTACCCTTGGATTGGGGAAAATGAGATGTCATTACATTTCCAATATTGCTCCTATATGGGTTATTCACATTTGATCGAAAAGTATCAAAATGAACAAATTTGGTATTTTGTCCATTTGTAACGGCTAGACCTTTTGGGAATGTACTTAAAGTTGGAGGGTAAAACTAGACCTCTCTCCCTACACTCTTCCTTTGGTGGCAGGATGCCCAAATCCTAAGTTTTTCACACACACAAAATCAAGTTGGGAATTGATCACTCCCTACCTCAATCAAAATTTTCATAAGTGACAAAATTGAAATCTCAAATCACTTAAAATCGAAATCATCAATCTAGCTTAGTGATCCTCATAACGATTCTCTGTCTCTCTTTACACCACATGGGTCAACACGCTGATCAATGGTTCCACACACTAGATGTTCTTATGCCGCGCATACCTCTATAACATCTGTGTGTACTTCCGCAAAAGGGATTCTCCAGATTCTTCTCGTATTTCCCTTACTTCCTTTACACTACTTGAATTTCATTAAAATAACATAAAGGGGGGAAAATGTAGACAAAAAATCATGCACATACTACTATTTTACTATACCGCCAAGTGTGTTGTTTTATATATGGATCTTGTGTAAGGAAAGTATTCACTAATGGCTCACTATCTAGTCTTTCTTTTTGTCTTGTTTGTTTCTATTGTTTTATCTTAGACACTTGTAACTCATACACCTTCAAGTCACAAGGATCCTGTCTCTCGGTATTCACACATTTTTTTGTCGGTTGTCTCTGACACTGGCACCCAGATCGGACATTAGCACCCAAGCTCTCCTGTCCATCATGGGTGCACGTGTCCTATTTAATTTTAATCTTATTTTTGATATTTGAGGTTAGTATTTCTAATTTTCCACTCATATCCCAAGGTACTAGTCGACATGATGGGTCATTAGTGTTGAAGTTCAAGCAAGATATCCCTATATAAACATAACATACATACCATTATAAGGGTGCAATAAATTTTTATCAAGGGATATCTATCTACATATCTCAAGGGACTGCATTTGGGCACATTTTTCTACATACACACTACATAGGAAGGGGAAGTTCATTTTTTCCATCCCACACATTTGCATTTTATCTAGCTACTACCCGCTATCTTGGCGTCATCGACACGAGGGCAACCTAGGATAACTATTGCACACACAATCACATAGAACTACATTGGGTTTGAGATGTAGTGCAATGCTCAATTGTAAGTTCACTAGTTGACAACTAAGGATAATCTGAACCCTCATTTTGCATCTTTATTTTTAGGATTTGATGTCTTTCTGAGGTTTTTATAGGAGGATATTTGTGTTGCAGATTTATAGGTACTCTTGCAGTCAAAGTGTGAATTAAGGCAATCAATGGTGAACAAGTCCGAAACCGTAGCGATAGTGTCAAAATTGGATTCAAAGATTTTTCGTAGGCTACAATTCCCACCGAGGTCTAGCGTGTGTGCAAGCACCCATGCCCCTATCCAGTGCCCATGTCAAGGATTTTCAAGTACCTTTGCATTTTTATGAGTGGAATTGTGATGGTCTATGTTTTTGTTCTATCACATTCTCCAGTCCAGACACACTTCAAGATAAGTGAAATCAAGGTAAGTTCCCTATCTCTTGTATTTTCTTTCATAAATAAATAAAATAAATTTCCTAACATCCGTATCTCATTATATATCAAACAGTAGTAGTCATTGATTTCAGATTTAATAAAATAAATTCAGATTTCATTCATATTTTGCATAATCAATATAACAAACCACCCTATGACACACTCTAGTCCAATGGTCCATACTCGATTGCTAAGGGTCTACATCTCAAATGGACCTCATTACACTCATGCATTCAATCAGTCATCTTCTCACATGCTTACACTTTATGTTTTTTGCTTTGAAGATCACATATTATTTGTACACACAATTCAAACCATATTTTGATGATGTAATCTTGTTCGAGGTTCATTCTTAACTATTACAGGGCATGTATAAATGGAAATCATATCATGCATAAACATCCACTCAGTGTGACATGATGCTCCTATCATTCACTTTGAATTCCACTCCATCTCCACTCCACAACATCTTACATATCTTGGTCACATTTACTCTTACTTTCTTATGCTTACATGTACACTTTATTACACATGCTAGATAGATATCTTGTATGTCATTATCTTTATCATACACAAATGCACACTCACTTGCTTTCTAGTTTTGATCACATATTTTATAGATCTATACACATAGCATGGATGCTTGGCACAATACCTATTACCAGTCCCACATAGGCTCTTGGGGCATCCAATTTTGTACATTATAGGTGATATTGTTTCATAACACATTACTTTATTGGATTATACACAATTTGACATACTTTTTATCTTTCTAACATGCTAACAGGTGCTTCATGTGTAGCATTTTTCTTATAGGTCCATTTACCACGATAGTTTTCTGTTCCATTTCTTGTTCTTGCTTGTCATTGTTTTCCACTATTTGTGGGATTTACCCTTTGTCTTGTGTGCACACTTGGCTAATTTTGGCCTATTCATCCTTGTTTTTCTTGCAACATCGTGAGTGATGTACCATGTCCGAAACCCATTTTTCATAGTTTACATTCTCTTCTTGTGTCTTAGCTTACACATTATCTTCTTGTTTGCTAGCTTAAATTTTAAATGCGTGTTTTTCTTTCTTGTACTAACACTTTTATCCTAGTCACTTTGTTTTTGTGTGCCTTGGTTTTCACCTAGCACACTCCCCCCCCTATAGGAATCTGTTTTCATCACATCGGTCGGTCCTCCTTTAGGCCACAATCTCCTCAGTGATGTCACATGCACCCCAAATGAGGGGGCATCATTTGGGTGAAGTAGTCACCCCGCTTAGTAGTTCATAGTCATAGTTCAACAAAACACAATACCGATACAACACAATCATCATCATTAGACAAGGCTTAGAATATGACTTGGGTCTTTATTATAACACAAACACCAAAGTGCCCAAAATAGGATAGTAATTCCCGGGAACCCTTGAATCTCCATGGACTCTTGTGACCAGGGGGAAGTTACATAGAATTCTTCAAAGGCAAAAAGTATACAACACTCCACACAATGGATTTTATAGGTCGATATTCCTTAACACCCATCATACATACAACATTCAACATTTCCATCTTCAACATTGGATCAGATTTTTACACACCATATGCAAGGTGGTCCATATTATGGGAATCATTAAAGGTTGGAGGATGAAACCAAAATTTTCTCCCTACACTTCTTCCAGATCATTGGCATGAGATCTCCCAAAAACTTACATCTAACACAACTGGCATGAGATCACCCAAAAAAATTGTCTTTTACAAACATCTACAAGATCCTTTCTACACTCTTTTCCTCATCATAGATCAGTGCACATGTTCCTTTTTCACATTTTCCATTTTGCATACTTCTTTACATGCTTTTTACACATATACATGCGTGTTTGACTACTTGTTCATTATTCTCTTTTGTAGGTCCATCCGTATGGGAAACAATAGTTAACATCATTCAACATCATCCTACATCAAAAACAACGTCAAAAACATCAAACACATTAGCATTGACATAAACAACATGCATATTGATGACATCTACAACATACGTTTCCATCCTAGGGTCATTATCTCATCACTTTTTGCACTTTTTCATCTTTAGTCTCCATGCTCCACCTTTTGATCACTCCACGATTTTCCTTGTCTCTTGGCACACTTCTCACAATTTTTCTACATGGTTATTAGGTACGCATCTCTTTCTACTTTATGTTGTCAATATTTTTCTTAAAAACATAAAGTAGGGACAAATGTAGACACAAAATCACACACTTAGGTAATTATCTAGTCCCGATTATAAACTGCTATTTGTATGATTCCTAACTAAGAAAATTACTATTTAACCCATGCCTTTGGCCATCTTTTCTTTCTTTCTATTTCTACTTTTGGTCTTACACTCTTTTTATCTTAGTCCTTCTTTTCACACCTAAGCATTTCTCATCTTGGACATTAGCACTGCACCCCCGCTTCCCCTCCGGGAACCCCTAACATCTTTAAACTTTGGTTATATATTTTGGGTAATTTATAGCCATTTGAGCATCTTATCTTTTTGGTAATTGGGATATTCGGGGTTAATTAAAAAATCCAAGCAAGGGAATCATATAAATATAAAGTTATGTTATCATAATAAAGGAATAAACACTAAGCATTAGATATCACCACCTAAGGTAACATCCAAAGGTTGTTCAAGAGCATTCAAACATCCATTCAAGGGAAAGGGTCTCGCATTATTCGTATACACTTCATAAGAGGGGAGTCTATTCTATTCCATGCACACATATCTATTTACATATTTTACATCTAGTTACTTGCTCACCTAGGGCATAATTTCACACACACACACACACACACACACACACACACACACACAGTAACTACATTGGGTCTCAAACGTAGTGCAATGCTTAGTCATAAGATCACTTGTTTAAAAATTGAGGACAAGATGGCCCCTAATTTTGCATCTTTCTTTTTAGGATTCAATGTCTCTTTGAGGGTTTTGTAGGTCATTATTTCATTGCAGGTTTCTAATGATCTTGATGGTTATTATTTGAAATCATAAGTGGCTAATGATGAAGGAAAGTGAACTCCTTGTGAACATTTAAAGATGGTTTTCTAAGAATTTTTGTAGTCACAGGATCCTACTAGAGGCTTGTGGTGCCCGCAGCACCCCTCGCTCCTTACCGGGCACCCATGTCTAGCTTACTCCTCCGCATCTACAATTTTTCGAGCCGTGGTGTGATGGTTTTTGTTTTGGATTTTCTAGTTTTCCAGCTCTGTGCACCTACAACATCTCAGTGAAATAACTAAGTCATTTTATCCCTTCTTTTCAACTAGGGTTTCATATTTTCTAGCTTAAATTACTTGGGTAATTTATTGTACTTAATTGTTATTTATTTATTTATTTCTACATTAGCAATCGGATTAAATTTTTTTCATAGTGTATTTATTCATATTTTGCTGAATCATTTTGATGAACCTGATGTGATGGCATATGATACACGAGCCTCACATACATCATGATACACATCACACCACAAACAACATTACACATCATCTTATTTCTCACACATATTCATCATAATCAACACACATACAACACCTTCTACCACACATTCAACAAACAAAAAAACATATTTCTCACACTTATTAATCAATACAAACTCTACACAACATACAACACACTTGACACATTTACAACATGCTTCACACTTAGTGCTTTCATGAAATATCTCTCCTAAATCACACAACATGCATCCCTTACATCATATGACACATCTCTCTTACGTACAATCAACACACACATCTTGCACGATCTACATATCTACCACACACTACCTACTCGATACTTTCACATACGACACAACCTACTACAAGCCCGATGTGTTCACAATACATATCTCTCAACATAAAACATTACAAACTCAACATGTTCACAATAAAAAAAACCTACTACACACTCAACATATCTACAATACACAACACAATAGAAAAATTGACAATCAATCTTCCCGACATCTTTCTCTCATGCACAAACAACACAACACAACGCACATATCTCTCACACAACCAATGCAACACACTACCCTATGATGTACTCTAGTTCCATGGTCCATACTCAAATGTTGAGGGTCTACATCTCAAATGGACCTCATCACACTCACATGTTCACTAACTCACTCACACACTCTACACTTTGCACTTTGATGATCACATCTTTCTAATACACACAATTCAAACCATTTCCTGATGACGCACTCTCGTTTATGATTCATTCTTGAATTATGAGGGGGTATGTATAAATTAACCTCATCTCATGCATACACATCCACTCGGGGGGCACGTTAATCCTATCATTCACTATGCATTCCATTCCATCTCATCCACAACATCTTGTATATCTTGGTCACCTTTACTAATACTTTCTCATGCTTACATGTAAACTTTATTACACATGCTAGATAGATATCTTGTATGCCATTATATTTTCCCATACACATATGCATATTTAATTTCTTTCTAGTTGTGATCACAAATTCTATAGATCTATACACACACCATGGATGCTTGGCGTAGTACCTATTACTAGTCCCACAATGGCTCATGGGGCATCCAATTTCATACATTACAGGTGCTATTGTTTCATTTTGTTTCATAACACATTACTATATCAGATTATACATGCCTTGACATACTTTTTTATCTTTCTAACATGTTAACGGGTGTTACATGTGTAATATTTGTCTTACAGTCTATTTGCCACCATGGTTGGTCAGTGTCACATTGCTTGTTCTTGCTTGTCATTATTTTCCATTGTGTGCACACTTGTCTACTTTTGGGCCTAGTTGACTTGATTTTCTTGTGACATTGTGAGTTATGTCCCATATTTAAAACCCGATGTTTGTGGTTTACATTGTCTTCTTATGTCTTAGATTACACATTGTCTACTTGTTTACTATCTTACATTTTATATGTGTGTTTTTCTTAGTTATACTAACACTTGTTTCCTAGGCACTTTGTTTTCCTAGACACTTTGTTTTCATGTGCCTTAGTTTCTACCAAGCACATTCCCTCCACCTATAGGGCACAGCTTCAACACAACTGGCCAGTCCTCTTTTTGTCGCATACTCCTCAATGATGTCACATACACTCCAAATGAGGGGGAATCATTTGGGTGAACCAATCAGCCCATACAACAATTCATAGTCATAGTTCAACACAACATAGTACCGGTGAGAGTACACTCATTAACATCGAGATAAGGCTAAGAATGTGACTTGGGTCCTTATTACAAAGACACACACACACACCAATTATTAGACCAAGATAGTAGTTCCCGGGTGCTCTCCCGACCCTTCCTGATACCTACGACTAGGGGCAATTACACAAAATTATTTAGTGTGACACACTCTACAACACTCCACACAGGGGATTTTACAGGGAATAGAGTCCTTAGCATCCACCATACATACAACATTCAACATTTTCTTCTTCAACATTGGATTGGAATTGGTGTTCCATATTATGGGAAATAGTTAAAGGTTGGAGGATGACACAAGAATTTTCTCCCTACACTTCTTTTAGATCATTGGCGTGAGATCGCCAGAAAAACTCGCAGCTAACACAACTGGTGTGAGATTGCCCAAAAAAATCGTTCTTCTACAACATCTACAAGATTCTTTATACACTCTTTTCCTCATTATGAATCAGGTGCACATGTTTCTTTTTCACAATTTTCTTTTTACATACTTCATTACATACTTTTTACACATATACATGCATATTTGACTAGTTGTTCGTTCTTCTCTTTTGCAGGTCCTTCGTATGGGAAGCGTAGTCAACATCATTAAAAAAAAGCAACATCACACACATCAACATCAACATAAAAACATCACATTGGTGACATATACCACATGCATTTCAACCTTAGCATCATTATCTCATCACTTTTTAACTTTCTCCTCTCTAGTTTCCATGCTTCAAATTTTTATCACTCCACGCTTTTCCTTATCTCTTAGCACACTTCTTTCTATCGATATACATGGTTATCAGGTACGCATATCTTATCTAATTTATGTTATCAAGAATTCTTTGAATAACATAAAGTGGGGGAAAATGTAGACATAAAATAACACACTTTGGGTAATTATCTAGTCTTGATTGCATACTACTATTCATATGATTCCTAAGTAAGAAAAGTACTAATCAACCCATGTATTTGGCCATCTTTACTATATTTCTATTACTACTTTTGGTCTTATACTCTTTATAGCTTAGTTTGTATTTTCATACCTCGACATTTCTCATTTTGGACACCAAAGACTAGGCGTTCCCATCCCCTTTGGCCCCCTAAATTTTTATACTTTGTTCACATATTTTGGGTCATTTCTAGTCATTTGAGCATCTTATATTTTTGGTAGTCAACCTTTTCAGGGTTAATTATGAAATTCAAGAAAGGGAATCATATAAATATAAATTTATGTGATTATAATAAAGGACCAAACACTAAACATTAGTTATCACCACCTAAGGTTGCATCCAAAGGCTATTCAAGAGCATTCAAGCATCCATTCTAGCATCCATTCAAGGGCAAGGGACTGCATTATTCTACATACACTTCATAGGAGGGAAGTCTATTCTATTCCATGCACACATCTATTACATTTATTTACATCTAGCTACCTTTTCTCTATCTCGGTGCAACATGCACAAGAGCCACCTAGGGCACGATTCTCGCACACACACACATAGAACTACATTGGGTCTAAAATGTAGTGCAATGCTTAGTTGTAAGATCACTTATTTGACAGCTGAGGATAGTCTGACCCTCATTTTGCATCTTTATTTTTAGGATTTGATGTCTCTTTAAGGGTTTTGTAGGTCATTATTTCATTACAGTTTCTAACAACCTCAAAAACATTATGCGACATACTAGTGACTAAAGGTGAAGGACAAAAATACCTTGTGACTAGTCAAAGATGGTTTTCTAAGAATTTTCACATTTATAGGCACCAACTATAGGTCTGTGGTGCCTACAGCACCCTTGCCCCTTTCTAGGTGCCCCTGTCCAACTTACTCTAGATTTTCATTTTTCGAGCTTCAGGTGTGATAGTTTGGCTTCATATTTTCTAGTTTTTTAGCTCTGTGTAGGTTTGGGATATTTGTAAAAAAATAAGTCATTTTATCCCTTCATTGCAACTAGGGTTTCACATTTTATAGCTTAGTTTTCTTGGAATACTTTTGTACTTAATTGATTAATCATTTATTGTTATAATAACAATCAAATTAAGCATTTTGATAGTCTATCTCATTATCTACCACTTTTCCATTCTCGTTTTGTTTTCTCGAGCCTTTAATCCTTTAGATCCCCAAATCTAGTTATTCTTCCTACTTGCCATCTTAGCTTTGGCATTTACCACACTCAGTCATCATCAAATCCACCTGGTTTCCGTCGACCAGATCAACATCCATTATATCCACCATCAAATTCTATAATTTTCTTAGATCCTTTCTATTCTCATTAGATCTAAT
The DNA here is from genome assembly GCA_018340775.1 of Taxus wallichiana var. yunnanensis. Taxonomy (NCBI): domain Eukaryota; kingdom Viridiplantae; phylum Streptophyta; class Pinopsida; order Cupressales; family Taxaceae; genus Taxus; species Taxus wallichiana. Next base: position 341,273,141 of record CM031238.1, read on the forward strand.
CTTCTCAAAATAGCTCAACATCACCCCTAGCTTAGATCAGTATCTAGATTAGGCTTCATGAAGCCTTTCAAGTTTACTTTTCTAGGTTTTCCTCCTACACTACTCTAATCACTGTTAGCTGGGTTCATCACTCTTGGGTTTCCATTAACCCAACCAAGTTTGGTTTGGTTTTATTTTACTTTGATTAGATATGTGTTCTAATTCATCTATTGGTTATTATATTTTCTGTTTAGTTCATATTTTGATGCATCATATTAGTTATTTATCCTTTTACCAAAAAGTGGGTTCACATCCAACCTACAAAGTTTTCACTTCTTAGGACCATAATTTTTGGGAAACCCACTCATCTATCTACTAATACGTTTTCTATTGAGTTTCTCTTTGTTGTTTAGGTAACTAATCTCGTTGCGAGGAAGATCTCTCTTTTTCTCCTGTATTCATCTTCATCTCATCTAGAGTTACCTTAAACCCTATCATATTGGATTTGCTTATTTTTTATTACCATTTCACTAATATGAAATAGGTACAAGAAAATCAGTTCAACAAAGACATTGTTTACCACACCATGGGGCACATTTTGCTACATTGTCATCCCTTTGGCCTTAAGAATGTTGGGGCCACTTATCAACGTGTCATGACATGTATCTTTCATGAATATATACAAAAATAATTAAGGATTATGTTGATGACATAGTATCAAGTCTTGACATCGGGTCACCCATGATTAATATATTCACACACTTTTTGAATGCTCATGATAATACAATGTATGCCTAAATCCAAAAAGTGTTTCTTCAGGGTTATGATAGGAAAACTACTCGGTTATATTATTTCTCAAATAGCAGATTGAAATTGATCCAAACAAGATACGTGTCATAGTCGACATGCATCCTCCACAAAATTTACACTAACCGCATTCGTTATAAGGAAAAATCCAAGCCATCTTCCCTTCATCACCCAATTAGCTGACAAAACCCAACCTTTCACACATCTCATGAAAAAAGATACTAAGTTCATTTAGGATGATCATTGCCACCATGTTTTCAAGGCTATCAAAACATATTTTCTAAATCCACCTGTTCTCGTGCCTCCCATGACCAATTGATCCTTCATGTCATATATTTATGCTACATTCCATGCCTTAGGATCCTTTCTTGCACAACATGATGATGTTCACTATGAATGGGTTATTTATTACATTAGTCGCACATTACCTTCCTTCGAGTGCAAACTATAACCATATTTAAAAATTATGCCTCCGCCTTGTGTTTATTGCGGATGAATTGTGACATTATCTTCTCAATAGTGAGATTCATATTATTACCAAAGTGGATCCCTTACAATACCTCTTATCCCGCACACACCTCTATGGATGCCTTACTCGATGGGTTATGTTACTCACAAAATTTGATTTCAAATTCATCCCATAGAAAGCCATCAAGGGCCAAGTCATTTCTAACTAGCAGCCGATGCCCCTTTCTCTAACCTTTCCCCATTTGTGACACCTTCCATGATGACTTCACTACTTACACAATCGATATCAACACTTATAAAATTTATTTCAATGGATCTCATTGTGCCTCGTGCACTAGAGCCAAGATTGTCTTCATCACCCCACATGGTGAGTATCTCCCCTTTGCCTACCAAGCTTAGGTTTCTCTTGTAAAAAAATATTTCCGAATATTAAGCTCTCATCCTTGGCCTCACTGTCACCCGTAAGATACTTATTTAAATTATTCACATTCATGGTGACTCTCACTCATTTTTAATGAAGTGAATGAAAGATATCAAACCAAAGAAGAGCGTATCATTCCCTATAATAACCTTGTCAAAGCCATACTTTCTACCTTTGAATCCTATTCTATTACTATGATCCCTCACAAAGATAATCGCCATGCTGATGCCATGGATAGCGCTACCTCCCTCATCCCTCGGATATTATCGATGAGCACACCACTTTTATAAATTGTCACTTACGATAACCATCCACCGATAGTCTGGATTTGGAATCCTATATTGTTACACGCAATAATGATCATGTTGAATGGTTCACACTAATCTATAATTACTTATATCGATAATCCATCCCCACGGACTTTCCACCCCATGAAGCTCGCCATTTGCGATGGGAAGCCACCTTGTATGTCATCATTGGCACCTTCTTATTCAAAAGGGCATTCGATGGATGTTTGTTACATTATTTAGGAATTGATGATATCACTTTGGTTATATCTTAGATCCATGATATCTGTTGTGGTGGGAACTTCTTTTGGAAAATATATGTCTCATAAAATCATATGATAAGATTATTATTGACATATTATGGAACAAGATTTTTTGGACTATACCACACGTTGTGAAAATTTTCAAAAGTATAACAACCTCCATCACACACTCACATATAAAATCCAACCTATTGCCTCATCATGGCCATTTCACCTATGGGGTTTACACCTCATCGGTAAAGTCAATCTTGAATTGATGATGGCCATAAATTCATTATTATTACTAATGAATATTTCATTGAATGGGTCAAAGCCGTGCCATTGCAAAAATCGAATACCAGTGATGACATATGCCACTTTATTATTACCCACATCACCACATGCTTTGGAATTCCCTCTTCCATTGTTATTGATAATGCCTCTTCTTTCAAAAATAAATATGTCAAAAGGATTTTTGTAAAGTTCAAAATCAAGAAAACCTTTTACACCCCTTATTACTCACAAGGAAATGGTCAAATGGAAGGCATTAATAAAACAATTGTCAAAATATTACACAAAACTTTTGATAATAGCGACAATGACTGGCATAATCAAATTCTATATGCTCTTAGGGCTTACCATAAAAACATCCATGTACTCCCACCAATGCTACACATTTTTCATTATTCTATGACACCAAGGTTGTCATTCCCCTAGAACTTGAAATACCTTCATTCTATGCGTCACTCAAAGGAATTATGAAAGATAATAGATATTGTGAAAATTGATTATATGAGCTAGAACTTCTTGACTCTCGCCATGTACAAGCCCCCTGAACATCTTCGTGTGTATTAGATACACATCACACAAGATTATAATAACAAGGTGCACCCATAAAAATTCCATATTGAGATCTTGTTCTGAAAGAAAAACAAAAGAACACTAATCTTGATGCTCAATTAAAAGGAAAATTTAAGCCTAATTAGATTGGGCCTTATGCCATCACTGCTAAGATAGGGTATGTAGTTTATCATCTTATTAATCTTCTTGGAAAAGCACTAAAAACTAACTTAATGTAATGTACCTTACATAATATTATGCAAAAAAACTTCTCCTATTTGTTATCCAATGACGCACTCATTTCCTCAAGGTTCATACATGACTGTTGAGGGCATTAAATGAACCTTACTCACACACTTGGGGGGTATCACACTTTCTCCCCCTCCATCACTATTGGTTGTATCTATCATCTACTCATAGCTTATCCACTACATTTCACACTATGTGCTTCATGATAAATCTTTCCTAACACCTAATCTCAATAAAAAAATAACTTTTCCGCCTGACGATGCACTCTTATTCTATGGTTCATACTTGACTATTGAGGGCACAATTCTTAAATGAACCTGATGTCACACACATCCAGAGGGGGAAACATGGCTACCATCATCTACACATATTAAATTTCATAAAGACACCATCAAATTCAAATGACATCTACCTATCCGTTGTCGCCCAAATCACCGCACTCCCGAATGGCCGTGGATGTGAATAGGACGTTCGGTGTGATTGGGACACATGGGATCACCTCTCAAGCTGTGGGACTTGGGCTCGAGGTGAACCTCCGGAGAAGGCCGGCTTCCTCTTCCTAAACTAAGTCTTTGTACTACTCCTAGTGTAACAAAACGATTATCTAGTCCTATGCTAACATTTTCATGGGGTTTTAGGGAAAGAGTTTTACGAAAATGAAACTATACTAGGGATGGTGATGCACCAATAAAGGGTGTCTTAAGATTTAGGAAGGGTTAATTCAAAGAGGGTGTGTGCACCACATGTCAACTTCACCTACCGCAACTTAGAGAGGGTACAGGATACCACAAAGCTAAGAGACACGTGTTCCTTTTGTTAAACTTTATCGACCGAGAAATATACTAGCTTTCCTGGTGAAGAAGGATGAACTCAAGAAGGGTGAACAGACACCACAACTCAACCGCATCCAATACTTCACCACTCGATAAGCACGAACTCCAAGAACCTCGCAATAGAAACTTAAACTTGCACAAAGGTACTGCAAGTATGAGAAAGGCACAAAGAAGCATAGAAGGATGAAAGGACCGAGATTAGTCACAAAACACACACTTTTATTGCTTCAATAACATGCACAATGCATCATACATTCAGAAGAGGCAATAGTTGCCATTACAGTCTTGAAGAGGAGGCTTGAAAGTTCTCTCAACACACAAGAACAACTTGCAGAAGAGAGAGGACCCTTGAAAAGTATACACTCTTTCCTGAGATATCTAACTGTCCAACTTGTCTGAACTGTTGGAACCCTTTGAAATGAGCTTCCAACTTACATTTATAGAAGAATATGTGAGAAAGAAGAGGAAATGGTCATAATTACATTCCTAAAATGAAGGCCCATGATGTATTTATTACAGTTAGTTGAACTACCTGAGAAGGTTCCATCATGGGTCATTAATTGCCTGATGACCAAGTCTTCTCAATTAATTAAAAGAATATTTAAATAAAATATTTAAATAATAATAATAAATATTATTATTAAAATATTTAAATAAAAATATTAATTTAATTAACATAATGTTGGGACCCCCCGTTGACCGGTTTGACTTGAAGAGGAGGGGGGTCCATGTGGATAGAATCTGCACATAGCCAAATTCGATGAGCTTCGAATCCTCTAACTCGGTGTTGCAATTGATTTTGAACCCCACACCAACTCTTTCCTTGTCTTGGCAATCGGGCTCTTTTGCATTGAGTCCTTCGAATGGTGAGCTATCAAACTCGATTCTTATCATTTTCCTTTGTTAACTCGAGGCCATTTACGTATTCCTCGTTCAAACTTCATGAAACATCACCACGAGCTCCCTGCGAAGTCACCGAGCTCTTCATCCAGCAAACGATCTTACCTTTCCTGGGCTCAAACTCACTTGAATACCGAGCTTAACCCAACATTTCTGAAAAGAATGGTTTTACCACAATGCTCACGGTTCTTCCTTATCATATAACACTTGTAGTAAGAATGTTTAGCTTTGCCATAATAAGCACAATTGTACCCTCCAAACAATGAGAAAATGCCATTACCAATAAAGACCTAATGCTGCCATGATGATGACACAGGCTCATGCCCATAACATGTCGATAGACATCCTTGAGACTGAATTTTGGCCAAAGAGCCCTTCGGTATTTTGGCAGTGCACTCGGCAATCTCGGCTCCAATCAATAATTATGCCACTATTGGGATTATGGCATAGGTAGCCGTGAGCTACACAATATACTCATTTTTTCAGAAACTAAAAGATCCTTTATGTTACAACTTGCAACACATAACAGAAGCCCTTCAAAAAATACATTGAACAACTGGGGCAGCCAAGAGGACCTTGGAAAAATGTACAGGTAACAACCATATGAATTCTCCCTTAGTCGTGGATCAAAGCTGATAGAAATGAGCTAGATAAAAATAGCTTGAAACTACAGTATAATCGTCCATCAAAACGAGCTTCTCTGAACCTGGTAAAAGAATATTGTTATTGTCTGATTGGACGTACATAATGGAAGGGTATAAATATTGCCTCTGCTCTCGGATTTTCTCGAAGAGACCATTTACGAGTAACAAGGATATAGCATGCAAAACAGCCGACCGGGTATTTTCAGAGTTGACCTTCACATTCAATTCGTTTCTAGGAGAAAACAATGCTGAGCAATATGAATCGTTTCACTCCGCACGCTTTATTTTTCGATTGGCTCTGCAATGATTCTTCTTGATTCGGACTTGGCATTTAATCTGCGAATACTTCACCACAAGATTGGTTTTATTGTCAATTCCTGAATGAGGTCTTCATTCAGTGTGGCTTGGTCACGATTCTTCTTGATTCAGACTAGGCTATCTGCCTACTAAAATCTTAAAGAAATCTAAGCCTACCTCCATTCGACTTGCTATGACTGCCAACTTCTCCTAATCCTCATCATTTCTCAAACAGACCATTTACAAGTGACAAGGATGTGAGTCGTGACATACAAAACGGCCGACCAGGTATTTCAGAGTTGACCTTCGCATTCGTTTCGTTTCTAGGAGAAGGAATGCTGAGCAATATGAATCGTTTCATTCTGCACGTAATAAACCTTCATCTCCTGACTCAGGCAAATGTTATGAAGCTTTGAATGGCGTGACTCCAATCTATCATACACGGCAGTGAATGTTTGTTTCTACTGAATCGCCACCGGAAGCGCCTGAAAACGGCTTCTATCTGATTGCATATGCTCGCCGCTGGTTGATGATTTTCTCGCGCCACCGAATCGACGAAGTTTTGAGCATCGCTTTCTTTCATTACTCGATATCATTTGACAAATATCTCGCATAATGAGATGAGCGCCCGTAGCCTCCGAGAAATTGATATCACGCCGCATTTTTTCCATGACCCGCTCTAATTCACAATTGTCCTATTAATCCTCCCGGTGACTCGCACAAAGACTCGACCACTCCAATCACAAGGGGTTTTCATGACGGATTGCCATCTTAATTTTTCCCATTTGGCAGTGTTTGCCTGAATCTCCCCTTCGCGGAAGTTTAGTCATGGTTTGCCAAACCAATATTTCCACGGTTGGCGCTTTGACCCGATTTCTCCAACGCGAAGTGAACAGCCTCGGCGCGGGATTTAACAGCTTGGCCCGCCATCATCAAATTTCCGCTTGGCATTGCTTGCCGGAATCTCCCCTACGCGGAGTGAACAACATGGTTTGCCATCTTAATTTTCCCATTGGCACTGGTCGCCTTATTTCCCACGTAACGGCCCCTCGCATGAAGCTTGCGACTCGTCTCTACGAGCCCCGAGTGTTTTCATTGCTGAATAACTCCCACCGAGCCTTGTTTATCCTTACCGGGCTCCATTTCCTCTGAATCAGCGAGCTTCTCATGAGTTTCACCAAGCTCTACGCATCGAGCAGATCTGCCTTCGACTGAACTCAGTCACTAGATTGCTTCAATGCAGCTGTGTTGCCCATAACCCAAAGCGCTCTGCGAGCTCGTGTCAATGTCACATTCATGTGGCGAACATCAGCTATAAAACCAACCCCATGATTTGCAGCTCGGACACAAGACATAATGATTATATCACGCTCCTGGCCTTGAAAGGCATCTACCGTATTGATATATAAACCTTTTCCTTCATCAAATTTGAGGACAACATCAAACTCTCGGTGTAAACATTTCAGCTGTAGCTTGTAAGGTGTGATCATTTCAACAGAAACCTTTATGCTTGCCAACCTAGTGACTCGTTGAAGATGCTCGTATAATTGCAAAGCAAATTATGCTCCATGAATATTCTGATATGAAACAGTTACACCTCTATGAGATCCGTTTCCATGAGTTGCATTGTAAAATAAATTTAATCAAGTCTCCCGGTAACATTCTTACTGTCACTTAATTGATTTTCATAAAAATATCTTGAAGGAAAATCCTGAATTTGAGGATGCATACGATGCTGATCAGATAACAACATTGGACAACTTACTTGCTCAAACGGGCTTCTACTATACTGCAACATCCCTGTGCACCGAATACTCGACCGAGGAAGGTCTGAACACCATTACAATTCACAGTTCTTTGTAAGATGTCGGTTTGACTCAATTTCACATTGGTATTCGATAGTGCTTATACTATCTTCCTGGGTCGATAGAAGTCCTTCCATTATGTAATTACAAACCCGAGATTCAATGATGTTGAACCTCCCATATCTGCATATTTTCATAACATCTCGGTCAAACAAGATAATTCTCCCAAGTGGTTGGTCGAGCGTTGTCTTAGTGGATTAAACCTGGCATCATGTTGACTTTGACTCTCCCTGACTTGGCCTTCAGATCTTTTTGCATCGATCTCCACCGGGATCCTTGTACAGTTCCTTTCATTCGTCAATCTTCAACGAGCTATATTTTGCATTAACAAGACCATCGTCGAGCTCTTACAACTGAGAGTCTCCACTGAGATGATTTCTGAGATGATTATCAATTTGACACCGGGTTCTTTATCAACTCGACCCTGAACTCTCCACTGAGTTGAGATCAACTGGGTGCCTTTCGATGCTAGGTGATCTCTTCATATGCAATTTAGGAATTATTTTTTAATTATTGCATGTCGATAATAACCGAAGGTGGGTTCCTGGGACTATTATTTTATTTTGAACGTGATAGGACCCCGTTGTCCAATCTTGCCAGGTGTGCAAAATTGGATAACACTATCTTGGTTATATTTACTCTTGTTAGCTTATACTACTTACATGTTGCACTTTGTTTCCTATGCTAGCCAGATTCTTAGTATGTCATTATCTTTTTCTATACACACATACACATTCACATGGTATCTTGAGGTGAATGTGGTAATTTTACAAATTCTTACATGATGCATGATGCTTGACACCATTCTTTACCAATCCCACCAAGGCTCCTAGGGGCATCTACCTTTGCTACTCTCCTACTACACATCACATGTCCTATAGTTCAAGAATTTACTAATTTATGTTAGAGTCACTTAATTTTCACTGGTCTATACATGCTTTTACATACTACTTATCTTTTTAACATGCTAACGAGTGCTTCATGTGTAGTATTTCTTTACAGGATTCTATACAACCATGGTTATCTATTACTTCTTGTTTTCTATTCTTTGCCACTTTTTATGGGATATGCCCTATGGATTGATTGATCATTGTTTACTTATGGTAATTTTGTCCTTGATTATCTTATGAAATTGTGAGTGATTTTCCATGTATGTAACCCACTTTTCATGGTCCTTCTTGTCTTCATAGTTGCTTTGCTAAACTATATTTTATTTCATCCTATCTCTTTATACTAACACTTACTTTCTAGCCTATATAGTTTGCACGTGCCTTGGTTTCTACCCTACACATCCCCTACCCCATCAAGTATCAAATCTACAATATGCATATCAGGTTTCTGTGTCCTATTTTTTGGGATGCCTCCTCCTACATTTGTCACATGCACCCCAAATGAGGGGGGGGAAGTATTGGGTAAACAAATCACCCTTCTAGTAGCACAAAGCCCTAGAATATAACAACACAATATAGAAATGACAAAGGTACATAGTTACAAAGTGGTCCAAAATCATACTTGGATCAAAAACATAGAGTAGACACTATCACCTAGTATCAGATAGGAATGGTGGGTACTTGTGTCCTAGGAAAAATTAGAGAGTTTCTTAGTTTAAAATAGTTTCCAAATTTTACAGATTAGAAAATTACTTTGACTTACATAAATCATTCAATCAATTACAATTGGTTACATTTCGGTTACAAATTTGGTGAAAAATCAAAACGTTTCAATCAGAGTGGCACTTATCATTTGAGAAACATCATGGAAGGAGAGAAAACACGCTCTCCCAAACACTCTATTCTTTGCATGAGATCACCCAAAACTCATCCTTGGTGTGAGATCACTGAAAAATTTCTCTTGGCGTGAGATCACCTAAGAACCTCACCCATGGTGGAAGGATGCTCAAATTCATGGCTCGATGCTTTCTTGGTTGGGAATTGATCACTCCCAACCCCATCCAACAACATCTCCAAGACAAATAAGACAATTTTATATCCTATACTCTCTTATACATCAGGTGCACTCTTTCCTTAACTACTACTTTTACATAATTTTTACTTACTTATACATACATTACTATGATTTTCATATACAAGAATTTGACTACTCTTTTTATCTTCTTTTGCAGTCCGTCCTTACAAGCAATAAGAAGAAACTCACATCAACAAGAACAAGATCCAACAACACACTACTACACATACGATTCACCCCTAGGGTCTACCTCCCTTTCCTAGTTGCCACACTTCACATTGCGATCACTTCATGCTTCACATGGCTAATTGTCAACTCGACACACTATCAAATACACTCCTATCCAAATTATAAGGTACACATCTTCTATCTTCTTTATGTTACCGATTATTAAATAAAAACATAAAGTGGGGAAAATGCGTAAAAAATCTATGCACTTGGGTACATTTCTAAGTCATAAAGCATACTAATATATACATGTTTTCTAAGTAAGAAAACTAGTGGTTGACAACTCCTTTTGGAATTTGTAGTTTCTTTATCTCTTGCACTTTACTATTTTTGAGCTTGACTGAGCATCCTTTTGGCTTTACACATCTTACAACTTTCCGACACTTGATTGATTTACCTTTTGATGGCCTTAGACACTAGCACCTAGTTAGGACAGAAGTACCCAGGCACGCTCCTATCCCTCTCTTTCTTCTTCTTAATCTTTTGGGTATTTTTCATTTCTTAGGAACCTTTTAACACTTTGAGTTGGCCTTTCAGTTGTCAATTATGAAATTAAAACAAGGGAATCATAAATATATATATACTTAATTAGTTCTTCTAAATAAGGGGTCAAGAAACATAAACATCATCTATCACCACCCAATCTTGCACAAAGGCACAAGAGAATTAAAAGCATATATATAACACATTCTTATAAGGGAAAAGGGTTGCATTGATCTTTATTCACTATATATGACGAGAGTTCATTGTATTCCATCCCACACATTTTGCATACTTGGGAAAATCTAGGTCTAGCCCACTTCATCATTGTGTAACTTGCATAAGGGAAATATAGGCACGACACATGAATACACACACACACAAAAGAAATTCATGGAGTCTCGAGATGTAGTGCAATGCTCACCATAAGTTCACTCTTTGGGCGACCTTCAAGGTGACTCGGGAGAATCGACATTATGCATCATATTTATTAGATTTGATGTTTTTATGGGCATGTGCATGTAATTACTTGTTTTAAGGTTACAAGTACGATCGGCGATCTAATGAAAAAACCAGAGCGACAAAGAGTGAGCAACATCAAATACCTTCTAACCCAAAAAGACCAGTTCGAGAATCTTAGTAGACATATGCGCCCAAATAAGTCATTACCACATAGGGGCTCTTGTCCTCATTGGGGTGCTTCTATCTTATACATTCCTAGGGTTCCAAACCTCACCGAGCCATGTTGAAACTCTTCCCATCTAGATCTAGCACTTTCAAAAAATTCCGATCATTCTCAAGTCAAACAAAATCATCTAGGTCATCATTCCTAACTCATTTGTTTAGGTTTTATTTTGTTGAATGCTTAATTATTACATAATATTGTACTTAATTACCCAAATATCATATATTTTAGTAGTTACTATGAAATAAGATTTAATTTCATTTAGATTAAATAAAATCTATTTCAATGAGAATCCTTGGTGAAAATATTTTTTTGGATATATTTATGGAGACATTTATGAGGTTTTATGGTGTATGATCTCTCGAACAACTAGTTGTTTGGTTATCTTGTTGAAATTTTATTGCTTTGGAAATAAATGCAAATAGGAATAAAAATTGATAGAGGAATGAGTTAAAGAGTTATGAAAATTGGATGTTCCATGGAATCGCTTCCCTTAACCATTGAATACAAACCACTATTGATGAGTACATAATTGAAATTGTTGTCCAAAATTTTGGTTTTTTTTATTATGCGAACCATGTTTTCTAGTTGGATTAAGAGGAAAGTTTGTTAAACAATTGTCATTCTTAGTCAAGATGTTAGATGATGAAAAGGCCACGGTGCCAATATTGTGTAGGATGGAGTAGTGGGGTAGGTGCCAAGGAAATGTAATCATAGAGGAGGAATATGAAGGGGAAGGGTTTGGAAGTAAAGAGGAAGTTTGAAGGGTTTAGAGAAGAGAAAAGAGGAGAAAAGAGAAGGATTGAAAAGCTACATAGAGAAGTTAGACATTACAATTTATGGGAAGGTTATAGTAATTATGAAGGTGTTGGCGAATTTTTTTTTTGGGTGGACAAACTTGTGGATTTCTTGCCAATTCTCTGGGAATCAAAGTCCCTCTACTTAACTGGTGCAACTGCGCCATATATGCATGCACAAGTAAAAGTGGATTTTACTGGTGGGCTTGTGGCCGAGGATCTAACAAGGGCAATCCACCGACCATGCAAAAATCTTGTAGATACTTGCAAGAGAAGAATTTACTAGGAGAGCTGGAAAGGGAGTGAGAATATTAGATAAGAGAAACTAATGTTGCAAGTAGGAAATTAGAGACTTGCATTACACTAGTTGGAAATTACATCACATGCATTAAAATTAAGAGGAAACAATACTACAAACAACAACAAGATGAGGTAAGATTGAGAACTCAAATTTTCTAAAATATTCTCATCAAAAAGGATAGAAACTCCTTCTTCTTGTATTGGTGCTCAAGTAGAAATTGTACACAGTGTAGGAAGTAGAGGAAATTTGAGAATGAGGGCAATGGAAGAATTTGGCTATCTCCTTTGTTCTCTCAAGGTAGAATGCACTCTTGAGCTTACAAAATTAATGACCAACCCTTTGATATGAGAATGGCTTTACAATTTATAGATTGAGGGATGACTCATCATCTACCCCCAATGGATTTTCATATATCCTTGCACAACTTAAAACTTTTCAACTTCCTAGGAGAATATTAAGTCCCTTTTTATAACATAAAGGTGACTTTTACATTAGAAGCATGAAGTTACTTTTTTAATTTCATTAAAGGACATCTAAAAAGTGCACCCCCAATGAAGAATTAGAACATGGAGGAGAGATAAATAGGGGAGAGAAGAGAGGAGAGGAAGAAGGAAGAAGAAGGGGGAAGAAACACTGGTGAAAAATAATCTGCCTTCGATGAAGCCCACATCTCCTTCGAGATGACCCGATGAGGTGTTCCACTATAGTGCATCTCCAAACTCTTTATACCCTGAGATGGATCTTGAATTCTCTAGTGAGAAATGTCTATGATGATCTCGCATGATGATGTTGACCTGGATGATCATCCCTTTATGTCCTATTGTACCAAAATTTCCCTTTGAGTGTAACTTACTATTAATAGTAAGTACAAAAAAGTAAGTCCCTCGAACCTAAATTGAGTGTGACGATCTAGCTTCCCCTTTCTCCATGCATTCCTCCCTCCTTCTGGATCAAATTTCTATTTTTGGAAGGTGCTCATGGGATCACTTAATATTTTTAGTAAGTGCCAAAATTAGATCAAATGCCCATTCTAATGATTTATCAGCTTTGTTATGCATCTTCAATGTCTTCATCTCCTTCGCAGGTTCTTCGTTGATGGCTTTCCCAAAATAGTAGTTTCCTATGCGAAGACCTAATATTTTTAGAAAGTGGGATTCTAGAGGTTGGATTGACGTGTAAATAATTTTTTTATATGGGTTTTTTCCCAATATCGCCCCTTTGAAATTTTAGCTCTACCCGCTTAATAGTCTAGGAAATTTTAAACTTTCAAATTTCGGACACAGCGGTGCTTCCGAATGCGGCAACCATTAATTGAACTTAAAATTGCAGGTATATTTTTATCCTTCATTTGTGAAAAAAATATATATCTGATATGGTTTTTTTCTTCTGGTGCTTCATGCAAAATTTTACTTCAATTCGACAACCGGTTTGACGGGAAATCCATTTTTTTCCTTTGTTGAGCCGGAAAGGAGATTTCTTCACCATGAATGCTCTGTTTCATGAGAGGAGAGTCTAATATTATGTTTTTGATGGTCTTGGATAGAGTAATGAACAATAAAAAATGGTTTATTGATTCGTGCATTGGTTTGCAAGATTTTTATGAATCTCCGTTTTTTGGCTATAGAGATTTTCTATTGTTCTCTTCGTTGTTCTTCGTTTTTCCTTTTTCGTTTGCTCAAACTTCCTTATGAGACCTGAATTATTTCATGGTTTGAAGGAGAGTCTTTATGTGGCAGGTCTGGTTTGAGGTTCAACAATGGTGGAGTGATGGAAGGGAGGTTGCAGAGGAAGAATGGAGGTATGGTTGTGCACGAGAGTGTAGGAAGTTAGAAGCGGGAAGCAGTTAGATATTTGAAGTTTTGAAAACATGTTGAGAGAGGGATGGGAAAATTTTCATGTCCCTGAAATCCCTCACCTCATAATGGACATGAGGGACATAAATTTTCATTGTGGTCAAGGAGACGAGATGTGGCGTTGATCCGAGTCGGGAGTGGGTGCTCCAAAATTAACTTTAAAGCACTGAGGGGCTAAGCGGGTCATATGGGTGACCAGAAGTCTCTCTTAAGGGGATGGGCACATTTTTCAAGGTTTTATGTCCCTAACATATGAGGTACATGAGGGACATAAAATTCCAGGGTGGTCCTAGAGTTGACACATGGGAGAGATCCAACGACAGGGGATTTGAGCTCTAAATTGCACCTGGGGGCTTAAATAGAAATTCTAATGGTCATATGGGGTTCCAAAGGTCACATGGGGGCTAGGAAATTTTTTCCAAGGTTGATGTACCTAACCCTCAGGGACATTTAGGACATAAAATCCCTCTAGGATCCTGAAGATGACACATGTCCTCTTAAAATTTGGCTAATTCCCGAACTCGCTCCAAGAGGACAACTTGTGGCGATGATAACTTGAGCTCCCGATGGACTTTTTTGGAATTTTTTTATATGATCCTAACTTGAAATGGAATATTTAATTCAATTGTGGGGGTATCATGTGTTTATTCTTCCATATAATCCCTAAAAACTCAAATTTTTGATTTAATACCCCACTTGTGCTCGAAAAATGGGTTGCATAGAACTCATGCGCCAAAGTGTTATGAAACAATTTATTTCACTATCATGTAGATCTTGGAATCCTCTTTTCGAAATGTTTTTTTACTCCTAACTCTATTTGGAGCTCTTGGAATCACCTTCGAAAGTTTAGTAGTTATTTTTGGCCTGTGCACTACCTAGGCTTGTAAACCCTGATTTTGATCAAACTACTCTAAACTCCCCAAATCTTCCCTAAATATTCCAAAATTACTTCCATGATGTTTCTAGGTATTCAATTCACCTCCATGTTTGATTTAGATCCTTTTCTCTGCTCCCAAGGGGTTGCTCCAGTCTGGGAGGCCACCGATAACCCTTTTAACCACTTGCCCAAAGATAACATTTTTCAAGAACTCCTAAAATCACCTAGGGGTTGATTTGACTTTCCTAAATCACCTAGGGAATGAATTAAGACTAATTGGGAGGCTACTTGACCGACTTGGCAGACCCGGGGTATCTTAGAAGGATAGAACATGAAAATTTTGGTACATGAGTATAGTTATGCTTGAAATTGACAATCTCCTCGTTACACATTTGCATGAAAACATCTGGTCTAGCTTGGGGACATGAAATGCACTGAATACAATGGAAAAATGACATGGAGAAGCCAAAATCTCAACTTTAGACCATATGATTAGTTGACCGGTGCTTTATCCATTGGGCCTGTAGAGTCATGTATAACTTACAACGAGAGAGAGAGAGAGAGAGAGAGAGAGAGAGAGAGAGAGAGAGAGAGAGAGAGAGAGAGAGAGAGAGAGAGAGAGAGAGAGAGAGAGAGAGAGAGAGAGAGAGAGAGAGAGAGAGAGAGAGAACACATGACACACAACAGAAGGGAAACACATAGAAAATAAATGGAAACACATCTAGAAATCACCTATGGTAAAAGGAGGGGAACAACCCGCTATCATCGAAGCATTTTTCATTCCTCGAAAGTTACCCATGAGTGGGCAACACTTGAGTGATGTTGTTCTGCAAAGCCATTGACTAGTTCCAGAAAGTAGCCTCCTCTCCTTAATTGCTTATGAAAGCTAGGTGCTTCCATGATTGTCTATGTTCTTGGTAGGAGTGAGTCTACATGAGCTTCTTGATGCTCAGACCTTTGTTTAGAAATTCCATTGACTTCATGTTCTTTGAAACCGGTTTCATAGTGCCAGTTACCTTTTATGTTTATCCACATAGCCAATTATTCATTGAGCATATCATTGCTGCCACAAAGCTGATTTTCATTCAAATTTCTTGAATATTTTGAGTTAATTTCTTTCCGGGTCTATAATTAACTATATCTCCATGAGAATCCTTAGATTCATCTTTTATCTCTATTCCATTGTGAGGCATTTGAGTAATGGTAGGAGCATTGGGGAAAAATCATACTTGTCTTGTATAGTCATGACATGAGTTAAGAGATCAAGAATCAACTTTGGGTCTTCTAGAACCTATACTGCATCCAATAGTTCTTTCATGGAGATCTCCTTTGTTACTTCATGCAGCTTATCTTTGTATGCCTTCATAGAATCTTTATTTTTCAGCTCAAGGAAAATATCTGGAGGAATTACTTCATCATCTTGGGAATTGCTGCATTTTATCACTCCTTTGTCCAAAGATATTTCAGCTTCAAATTCCTCAAAACTCCTTGCTTTAATTTCTTCATCATGGAAAGAGTCTTCTTCTTCAAATGGGAAATAAAATATCTCCATTTCATCGTTGCATCCATCAATCATTGGCTTAGGGGGCATCATATTTCTCATCTTGATTTGTTTCAACATGGCCAACCTTCACATTGATTGAAGATTTCAAATCAGATTCATGCTTATCTTGTAGGTTCATGGATTGCATCAGGAGTTCGAGACTGAGCTCAGGATCTTCAGTTTCTTACGGATCTAAACAGTTCTTGTATAGGTAGTTCTTTCAAACCTTTCGTGGGTTCATCACAAGATGGTCTTGTCTCTCCATAGATGGCTTGGCTGAGGTCATCTTCATCCCCAAATGGGAATGAGAATAACTCCTCATCATGGATAAGCACATAAGATGATTTTTCTTCTTGAAAATCATCAAGAACCATTTCCTCTTCTTCATGGTTTACATCATTTGGAAATTTGGGACTGCTTTCTTGTAAATCAAATCTCCTCAATTCCTTTTCAAGGTTCATACCTCTCCAGAAGGCACTTATGGACCTATTAAGATGGAAATATCATCTTCTTCTTCAGTCATTATGAAAAGATTCATCCTCTTACTATCTTGGTATAAAATGTTAGCTTATGGGATTCTAGACTTTCATACCATGTACCTCATCTTCTTCTCGGGAAGAAATTTCTCCATGTCTCCCTTCACCAGTATGGTTGTGGATGACCAATTCATCTGAATTTTTCCTTCCAAGTCTCGGTAGAAACTTCTAATTAGCAACATTCCAAATGAGGCTAAAACGTTTGCTACCAAAATCATCGTTGAAATCGATAGAAAATCAACACGTGACCTTCTTCGCACCCAACCTCCCAAAGTCGTGGCTTTGAGACAGAGACGGTGTGGAATTGAAATGGAAGTGAAAGTGATGGCAACGATCAAGATAATTAGGAAACCTTATGTCTTCGACACACAATACTGGAATCTATGAATCTAAGGAAAATAATTCTCTCCTAACCTAAAGGGGTGTGATGGTACGGTCCGATATGATAGCTACTCGAGAGACTCCAATCGATGTCTATTTCTACCGAGATTATATTGATTGGTTGTGGAATATGTGGAAAGTAACTTGTAGGTGCCTCGTATGGGTTTCTAGACAAGGTCATGGAAATGAAGACAAGAGGTGTAGTGGAGCTGCAGACTATGGGTGATTTTCTCTGGTCTTGTCTAGAAAGTCTTAGCCTGATCGGCTGCTATATTCAATAATTAAAGTTGTGTAATAATATCGGGTGGAAGTGGTGAAGATATGAATACCAATGTGTGTAAAATAGTGTCAATATCTAGCTGACTAGTAGGCCCATGTTGGGTTGCGGGACTTGTGGATCACAACCAAAGACTCGTGGGGGCTATGGCCCTTGGATGGTCATGCATGCAATCAAACCCTATTTCCAGGAGTAGTCCAAAAGTCATAGGCTTGATTAGCAGCTATGTTCAATGTATCTAACTGTCTTATTTTCTCAACGTATGTTACAAGTGTGTGTAAGACTGTTAAATGAAAACTTGTGTCAATGTCAGTTATTAGCTCTAGCCCATTGGGTTGTGGGACCAGGGGATCACAATTGTAAGTCTTTTCCTATTGTGGACCGTTGATGGTCATGTAAGATGAATTGATTTGCTTTCAATAAATAAACTATCTATCAAAGGAAATCTAACCTATATTTTTGGTGTTTTTTCAATATATTAGAACAAAGTAGTAAAACAAGCTAATATATGGAAAATAAATGTTTTTGTTCTTTTCTAACTTTTCGATAATGCATCTAATATGATAAATAGAATTAAATACAAACAATTAGCCGATGTAGCTAACTATTTGTGTAGATGTATGAATCTAAATCTAAAAATCTATTCTAATTCAATCAAAATCCTTCCAACCCTACCTCAAAAGTGAAGAACAAATCATAACCCTAATAGAGCTATTATTCCCACAACTTCCCTGGTAATGTTGAAGAGACAACTTCCTATTGATTTGATCTACTTGAAATTATCTAGCTAATTGAAATGAATCTGTTTCTCTACTCTATTTGATATGCAATTGAAATTAACAATTCATAATTGAAAATTTGATAAACAAAGCAAACAAATACACAACTCCAACTTGGAAGAGAAAGAACCTTGAAAATCTAGTAGTATCAGTATCTATCCCCTCAGTTCTTTCCTTTCATTCTGTGAGTGTTCATGTGAGTCCAAAGGATTGGGAATGCAAAGAACAACAACAAGAGGATGGCGCTTGAGCAATGGTAGCTTGGAAGAAATTTGGACGTAATGCAAGTAGAAGAGAGATAACACAAGAGATTTGATCTTGGCTATGCAATTCCTAGCAAGATTATGGTAGCATAACAATACAAGATACACAAAATTCTCGCCCTTTTTCTTTAATACAAGCATGGAATATATAGGAATGGAGGCTAGAGGTTACTTCATGCACAAGGCAAGAAGAAGTAGTTCTAACTAATTAAATCTTATTTAAAATAGAAGGAGCAAGGAGAACCAATCAAACAAAGCTATTTTTAGCCAATTCGGTTCAAGGATGCATGAAAAAATCAAATTTAAGTGAACTATCACATGTTTAAAACATGCATGAAGAATCTGGAAAAAGTAGGTAGGACCACCCTTGCCCGCAGGGCGGAAGTTTGAGAAATGCCACCTGCCTGCAGGGTGGAGGTCCTGCACTGAAGGCCAAAACAAGCACAGAAAGAGGTGGGGAGATGGAAAAATGCATGGAAAAGTTAAGTAAGGCTATCTAGGCTAAAAATATACACTTGTGAATGGGTTTTTAGAGCTCAAACACCTTCTTGAAAGGATTTTGAATCATCATTGGGGACTTTGTAACCATTTTCCCACAATGTAGCACGTGTAATTTTGGGTGTGTACATATTGCCCCCTCGAGAAGCGTCTTAGCCATGAAAAGGCGTAAAACGTAGAGTTTGAGTATGGCATTCCCGAAATGGGGAGTTAGAAGCTATACCTGACATGCCCGTGTGTCGAAACGTCACCGTCCAAGCTCCCGCTTCCTACAAGAAGAAGAAGAGAATCAAGTGCAGATAGATAAAATATTGGAAAATAAACACTAAACCAAAATGACAAGAGAACTTACCATCTACGTGGGGATGTAGAAATATACCTGCGCCAACGCTCCAACCCTGTAAACACATACACTCAAAATGAGTTTAAAATAACATATATATATCAAACAAACTCATTTTCCAATTCATTTGTGCATTGTTGATTTGGTGAATTTGGGCTCTGGACATACATTGATCATTTCTGATGTGGATATAGCCAAAACAACCATTATGCGAGATAGCAATCATGCCTCCACAAGTGGGAAATCAACCGGCGCGTTCCTAGGTTAGTTATTTCCTCTTTTGTCTTTTTGTGCCCTAGATGTTAAAATGTTGAAAAGTTCACCTAGGGGGACATTTTCAAATTTTCTTGTTTCAAATGAGTCCTTAGGGGGCGCCCATAGGGAATTCTTTTATTTTGCTAGAAATGGTCAATTTTCTCATTTTTGGGAATTTTTGGGGTTAAGGGCATGTTTTGGGAAATTGGGTCGACTACCGCCAAAGACAGGGTGACAGTCACGGAACCGCCCCTGCAAAGGCAATGGTGGTCTTGAACCTCAACCATGCACTAGGCAAGGTTATGAAATGTAATGTCTAAAATGCACCTTAACTTGAATTTTTTTGTTTTCAATGTTTTTGCTATGTTTTTGATGAGCTTATCATGTGATGTACATTACTAACTTGCTCTTTTCTCATGTTTTGGTGAATGCAAAAGAAGGTGGAATACATATGTTGGAGTAGAGAGAGAGAGTGTGTGATTAGCTCCCTAGGATTCTAGATCAGCTGACCTAGGATGAGACGGATCTTCTACAGTGAGTGGGCATCTGGAAGATAACACAAGTGCCCCATGTTGCTCCTACCAGTCACATTCTGTGTGACTTATTCTCTTACTAGGATGTAGACCGAACACCTTCCAATTTCCAGCATTAGGGGTGAGTGGACTATCACTCTGGAGGATGTATACTACATCCTTAGACTCCCAGTACTTGGTAGGAGGTGACATTAGAGACAACGGGGTCTAGGGCCATGATGACATAGTGGGCCACATACATGGGAGACGCCATTGTCTCATCTTGGATCAAGAAGGGAATGAAGGTTTGGTCCATTGCTACTTGCTCCCATTCCTATCCTTCGAGAGCCATCATGGGTATCTTGTCTTCGAGACTAGTCGGGACAAGGGAGGAGATACACTTTTATACTGTTGGGCCCCCATCATTGCATATATCGAGGCTCATGGCCATAAGTATGCTTGGGGAGTAGATATTCTGGGGACTACATACCATGATTTGTACAGAGTTGTCAGATTACAGGGACAATCTTTGAGCCACCCTACTCTGGTTATGAGTTGGGTCTATGAGCATTTCATCCCCTATGGTAGGGGGTACTAGTATCGATCCAAGGGGCTGTTCGGAAGCTAGATGGATAGGTATGTCAGTGCTCCAGACACCACATCATCAGCCATGGCCTCCTTGACTACAACAAACATGACTGCCACACCCTACCAGGACATGGCAGGGGTATGGGGTGAGGAGGCTACGATGATGGTAGCTTGCTCTTCCATGAGCTAGTTAGTTGATAGAGCTGGGAGATTAGAGATTCACCCATTTGACTAAGTACCTCAACAGTTTGGCCTTCCATACCCTGTCATGCTTCCTCTAGTGGAGCCTATTTATAGGACTATTCGGGAGGCTCAGGGGTCCTAGAGGGATCTTGGTTGGACAATGGTTACTCTTGGTGTGCCTATTGTAGTTAGGCATGTAGTCCAAGCTCGGCAGGTAGTTGGTGCCCTCGAGCACCCTTACTTTAGATTGGGGTGGCTCCTACTCACAATGGGGAGGAGGATGAGCCGATTGATTTGGACTCCAACTCTGAGGAGGATATGGGAGATGATGCAGGGGGAGTCATTCAGAGGGAGGATGAGGGGGCAAGACCTTTGGAGGGAGCTGAGAGTGACCCTAGAGTGGCATGATACTCAGGAGATCCTCAGAGCAGCGCACGAGGAGGTGAGCATGAGAGAGAGACACTAGTCTCAGAGGAGACACTAGGAGGGATGATGAGTATGTGATTAGACATCATCATGCCTCTAGATTTAGTGAGGCTCTGCAACCACCAACAACACCTGTAGTAGTAACCACTAATCCCACATGGATGCCTGAGACTTGAGTATGTTTATACTCCTTTCTCAATTTTTTCTATTGATTTTCATATGTTTTAGCTTAGCATTATCCTTTTGATTATTCTGTGATTTTCTAGCTCACTATCTCTCTTTTTTTTATTCTTTTTTGTAGCGTCTACACATGAGTGGCTAGAACTCATTCTTTGGGTATGCATGGACACCCTGATCCCCTTGGGGAAGACTCGAGCCAAGTTGACTGCTGATTCAAGATAGCCCTTAGCCATCGGTTGACATACCAACATCTTTGCTCCCCCATCCTGAAGGTGGCAGGAGATAATGACTTCCCTTCATACCCAGGTATCAGGATATGAGATTGCTGAGCACCTGATGAGGTAGATCCATTCTCATAGTGAGGCTATGGGTAGCGGGTGCCACCATGAGCACTCACACCATTCAGTCCATTCTCAATCACATAGCCATAGCAGGAGCCCTAGATGCAGTCACGCACACCATCCGAGGGATCCCATAGGGATTGATAGGCCATTGAGCCTTTATTGATTTGATACCATTTTTGACATTATACAATTTTTTTGTATATTTCAGGGCTCATTGTGAGCGTTTTGACCATGCCTAGTGCATGATGACATTATATACAAACTTGATCTACTATGATATATACAGACTCTATTTTTGGTTCAATATTCCATTGTATCCAAGTTGAATCTCTTTTGGCTTATCTCTCATGTGTACTCTAGATATTTAGAACTTCCACTTTTCAATGCTTTTCAGAATGTATGCAATGGATGTGAATGATAAATGAAATGATTTCTTTTTATATTTTATGTCATGATATATGATGATGCAAACACAATGTGATCTTAAACTTAGCTTCTTTTTAATCTTTGGTACTTCATATTGTCTTGATAAAACATGATGATACAATGATATGATAAATAGATGTACTTTCCCCACTCCTAACCCCACACAACTAGTAAGATGCGAGGGCTCAACACCAAGAGTTAGAAAGGGCACAAGTTATGAAATTTGTTGAATGGCAAGTGATGAGAGAAAGACAGAGGTTTGACAGAACCAAATTGGGATGCTACAACCTTACTCTACTCAAGCTACTTCATAGTTTAGAATGTGAATTACTTTGTAGTTTATCTAGACTTGGATCTATAGATGGCCACTTGGTTGAAAAAATCTGGTTTTGGGGTTTTAAACTCTTCTTGGAATTTTGGACATCTAACTCACTTTGTTTTTTATTTATGATTTCACAATGTTTGACTAATTTGTAACTTTCAAGTTTATCAAAGAGACCCCCTACGCCTTGCCCCATGCTACCAGTAGGAAGTGTGGGCTCATCACCATGGACAAGGCACAGATGAGTAAGGGCATTTCCCTCCTTTCCCAACCCTACGTCACTAGTAAGAGATGCAGGCTCAACACCGAAGGTTGGTAGGGTAGAGAAATGTGTAAAAATAAAATTTTATATGGATTTGCATTTGACTTACTTATTTGGGAAAATGTTTAGAATGCTCTTATTTCCAAGGAGATGTATATGGGATAGATGTGACACCATGAAGCTTCTAGAATAGACCATGAACAAAAGACACCTAACCTAAGAAGAGACCAAAAGTAGAACCAAGTATGCAGGCCTTGGTATGGTTACCATCAAAACTTTGTCTTATCTTGTTTGGATTGATAAATGATTCAGAAATAATTGATGATATTATGAAGGTTTGAAGAGACATGATTTGAATGTTTTGCCAATGTTTTTAGAATTTTTAGGAATTGCTATAAGAATAAGCTCCTTGATCACACTTTTTACAAAATGAACAGATAGATGAAAATGCAATGCAGATGCAATAATGTACATATGAAATGTTGATGGATCATGCGTAGTATCTCTTTAGGTGAAGAGAGTTTATGGATTCACTAAACTCCTCACCTTCTAGTGTACACAAGTGAAATGCACCATTTTTGTAGTCTTCCACTACTTGATATGGACCTAACCACCTAGGTCTAAACTTCCTTCCTCACCGGTTTTTTTTTCTCTATTCAGCTATCAAGTCTTAATACCAAATATCCTTCATAGATCTCATGTTCATACACCTTCTTATTATATTTTGAGCCATATGGTCAGCATAAATGTTGTGCCATTGTTCAACATTCAGTCTAGCCTCTTCAGACTTTCTAATTGGGAGAGTCATGCTTCTCGATAACCCTCCTCTCCTAGGATCCCATGTAGTGAAATGCAGAGACTAGGTATTTTGACTTCAAGTGGTAGAACCACCTCAACACCAAATACTAAGGAAAAGGGGGTTTCCCCTGTTGGTGTTCTAACCGACGTTCGGTAGGCCCACAAGGCCGGAAAAATCTTTAGGTGCCAATCTCATTTATTCTCCTTAATGGTTTTTAGGAGAATGGACTTTAAAGTCTTATTGGTAGCCTCAGCTTGTCCATTAGCCTGAGGGTAGTAGAGAGAAGTCATGTGATGACTTATTTTGAACTTCATACACAACTCATGCACCTCATCATTTTTGAAAGACATGCCATTATCATAAATAATGACCTATGGCACCCCGTACCTACAAATGATCTGGTTCAGATGAACTTAGTGATTACAGAGCTAGGTACAAGTGGTAAGGGGCATGGCTTCTACCCACTTGGTAAAGTATTTTGTGGCCGTGATTATGAAATTATGGCCATCTGTTGATGAGGGAGAGAACTTCCCTATCAAATCTAGGCCCATGTGGAGAAGGGCCATGGGGTTGCGATTGGTTATAAAGCTTGTGCCGTATGTGAATCTTATGGGAGAACTCTTGACATTTGTGACATCTGCACACAAAATCTACTACATCATGTTCTAGGGTGGGCCAGAAATATCCCATCCGATGTATCTTCTGGGTAGTGGCATGGCCACCAAAGTGACCTCCACATACCCCACTATGTGACTCATAAAGAATATTTTTAGATTCTTCAACGTCGACACATCTCAACAACATTCCATCAAAGGCTTCTGTGATAGAGCACCTACTCCAAAATAACGTATTTAGCAACAATGACATGTAATCATCTTTTTTGTTGTCATGTTTCCCCTTCTGGGTATGTATGGTCCATGATGAAGTTGATAATATCGGTATACCAGGGACATACAAAGATAGGGGCCTGGTTTTGAACAAAGTATACACACTCATCGAGAAAGTCCAGATCTACCAAATCACCCCCATCCAATGGATTGTTAGCCAACTAGTCAGTAATGATTTGAACCTTAACGGATTTTTGATTTACAAACATTAACTCGAACTCACCCATTAATGTTATGAAACACCTGACCTTTTTAGACAAGGATCCTTGCATGAGGAATGTTCGTAAGTGGTTTGTCTTGACAATGACCCTTGTTTCTTGATTGAGCATATAATGCCTTAAACGCTTTGTTGCAAAAACTATGGCAAGGAATTCTTTTTCTTGTGTGTAGCATGTCTCATAATCAAGCAGCGTCTAACTAATAAAGTAAATTTCTACTATTCCACTTATCGTCATCCTCTTGAGCCAACATGCAGGCTAGAAAAACATCCATAGCTTGTGAATATAAGATCAAAGGGTGATATGATCTAGGGGCATTAGCATGGGAGGGGACAACAAGAATCATTTAACTACCTCAAAGGCCTCATTGCATTCCTCCATCCAATCAATGCTATAATCCTTTTTCAACAAATTGTTGATTGGATGAATGAAGAAGGTCAAGTCAGGGATGAACCTTCGATTGCACCGAGTTTCCCAAGAAAATATCTAATACTAGACTCGTCCGATGGCGGAACCATTTCTAACACAACCTATATTTTGGCCGAGTCAACATCAATCCCTCATGAAGATATAATGTAACCCAAAATCTTACCTCATGTTACACCAAATACACATTTCTCTAGATTTAACATGACATCACCGTACTCAATCAAATGTGAGAAGGATGATGCGAAGCACCTCTTGGGTGATCGCAACACTTCCTGGCCTTGGCCAAGTCATCTACGTAGGATTCCACAATCTTATGAATAAGATCATGGAATATGTAGGTCATTTCTCATTGATATGTAGTGCTACATTCTTAAGACCAAATGGCATGATGACATAACAATAAGTTCCCCAAGGAGTTATAAACGTAGTTTTAGCTTGATCCTCCATGGAGATTTTGATTTGATTATATCCCAAAACCCATCCATGAGAGATAACAACTCAAATCTAGCTTGTTGCATCAACAATAACATCAATGGATGGTAGTGGGAAATCATCCTTGGGACAAGCCTTGTTAATGTCCCGGAAGTCTATGTAAATATGGATCTTTCCATTCTTTTTTAGAATGGGAAAATGTTAGATACCCATTGTGAATAATCAACTCGGCTTGATAAATCCTACCTAGAGAAGCTTCATTACTTCTTCTTTTACCATAAGGGCCACCTTTGGCTTCATAGGTCTTGACTTTTGCTTAATTGGTTTGGCATCCAGCTTGGTGACGAGATTGTGAACTGCGATGTGTGGTGCAATTCCTGTCATTTCCTTGTAACTAAATGTGAAGGATTTTTTGATGTTCCTTGAGGATTTGGGTATGAATTTCTACTTCCTCAGAGTTAAAGAGGACCCTAGTTTTAAGATTTTTGGCCTCCTCCATTTTGATGTTTATATCAATCATTCCCTCGATTAAGGAGGCATTTCCCTCCTCAAAATTAGGTGGGGCTAGAGGAAACTCCAAGTCCCCTTCTTCTTCTACTTCATAAATCTCAAGATCTTTCCCGAGAGGACTCAATCATGGGATTCACAAAATAAGAAGAGGAACGTGGAATTAGGGAAAGGTCTACCTCATGATAGGTAAGATGTAGTTCCGCCAAAGATTTAAATAACTTAAAGTTGACTCATCACCATCAATAGGGTTCAAAAGTCAAGTTGATCCTCAACTTCGACGTATGTCAACATTGACGCTTCGACGCTTTGTGAATCAAGGATTCAACGCATGGATTGAAACCATGAAGTTGGTGTCCTCTAGGTCACTACTTGGGGTAAAGCGTGAGGTAGAAGTTGCTATAGAGTCTTCCAGAAGGTTCTATTCATGTGGAACTACCTCGATTGATATAAAGTCAAACCCTTTGTTAGGCCCAACATGGTTGTTTTGTAGAGTTGTAGGTGTTCAGCCCTAGTCTCATATACCTCGATATCTAATTTGCGACTAGTTGTGAGTCACCCAACACCCTAATATTGAGGATTCCCATTCTCTTAGCTACAATGAGACCTAATAGGAGAGCCTCATACTCAGCCCCATTGTTTGTGCATTCAAAATTCAATTTGAAAGAAAAAGGTAAAATCCTTCCTTCGGGTGAAGTAAGGATCGCGCCTACCCCATGCCAAAGCGACACTTGGCTCCATCAAAATGGAGAGTCCAACAACTACTCGAAAAGATGGATGTTGAGTCATCCTTTGTAAGTTCTCCTTTTACCTCGGTTACCTCCACCATGCAAACCTCATCTGCTGGAAGGGAACCAAGTCCCAAGGCATGTCCCATACCCATGGAATCAAAGGGGAGAAGGATAGGAAAATCCTTTTCTAATAGCTCAACAATATTTGTTGTAGTTCCTAATGATATTGTCTCTACAACAACGTTTTCATCCTTGACCACCTAAAATACCCTCGATCAAACCCGTAACTTCTAACTCCATTGTGGGAACTAGATTTTTCTTCTGGTACTACACTTTCCAATTTGTTTAACTAGTTCAGTAGGAAGTTCGAATTCAGAGTGGACCCTTAAATTTTTCTTTCAAGTTGGCCAAATGTATATCAAAGGGTTTTGGATCACCTTGAGTGATAAAAGACTTTCCCTAAATGCAAGAATCTGACCTCTTGGAATAGAGTGGAGGGGATTTCTTTCATGTGGTGGATCCAAGGATGGCCAAGGATCATATTATAGTTGGTTTCCCGATCTATAATATAAAACTCAATGAGTACCATCTTGGGCCCAAGAGTAACTAGTAATACTATGGTTCCGATCGAGGTTTCCTTGAGGCTATCATAACCCCTCAATGTGTTTCACGTCGAGGAGAAATTAGTCTCCCCATATCCTAACTTCTAAAGAAAAGAGAAGGGGACTATGTTAACTATTTCCCCATCATCGATCATTACACATTTCACATAGTTGTTGTAGATCCAAACTTGTAAAAACAAGGCCGATCACCTCTACGAGCTATTTTAGCATCCGTAGGCATCTTGCTTATGTCAAACACAAACCCAATGTCCCTTTCAGGTTGCCTTGGAGGGAAAACATCAAAGTCTATATGATTTATCTGTGCCTCTAGCAGAGGGGTAACGTTAATCAAATGGCCGAGACCTAGCACTTCCAAAAGAGTGGCTCGATGAGCAGGGGAATTCTTCAATAGATCCAAAAAGGAAATGTGTGAAAAGGTCTTGGTTAGATCACTGATCAAATCATAAGCCCCTACTGGCTTGCTTAGTGTGTCATGAGCATTATCTGACACAACCAGATAAATTGGGATTGGCATGAAGAATAGTCTTTGGCTCTTGTTGCAGGCATTAATTTGGGGTTCAACATCTAACTCAACCAAGCCTACGATCTTTGTTTGCTGAAGACCATCCAAAGGAGGTGCCACCTATGGGTTTGACGAAGTTGAGGCTTCACGATCATGAGTCCCTATTACAATACCTTTATTCAACCATTGGGATCCAGTCTACCATCCTTTGACACATGGGGAGAGGATCATTGAAGATTCCCAATGGTGTGTTTTACGTGAGACACTAGTCCCATATAGGCATTTTGATTGGGTGTAGTTGGGTTTTCCAAAAACATGTCAACAAATAATTATCTTTGGTCTTCTGGAAAATGCTGCAAAAAACTTATTACAATTGTGACAAGTTCTTGTGTCATGCCCACAGACCCTATGGAAACCACAATATAAGTCAGATCGTAATCCCAAGGCCTTTGGTTTGTTCCTTGTTGTGGTCTGAAACTACGGTTATTGTTTGGTTGTTGATTGTTATAATTAACACTTTGGAACCCTTGCCCTTGATTTTGGAATTGGTTGGGGTATTGACTAGGGCTTGGGGTCGACATTTGCCTTTGTTGTTGTTGTTGTTGGGGATGATTAAAATCCATAACGTTTACCGAGGGTGAGAAATTGTTGTTTCTCTAATTGTTTCCATTATTGTTATTGTTATTTGTAGCACATGTATTGGTAGTAGGATTAACAACATTAGGCTTTTTGGGTGGTCACCACATCACCATCAGGTCATGACTCCACATGATTCTTATTAAGGATCTTTTGTCCTTGATTATTATTTATGTTGTTGGAGTAACTCGGGAGTGCTTTGAGAAGGAGTGACTAACTTCCCATTTGCTCCATAGGTCTTATAACCACTGTCAATGGCCGCTTGGTCGATCCGAAGAGCACCCTCTAACACCTCTTCATAGCTCCTTAGTGGGAATTTTTGAACCTCTTCCTTCATCTCTCTATTGAGAGAGTGAAGGAACAAATCACAAATTTCTGTTTGATCCATGTTTGGAGCACTTGTGGAAGAGTAGAGAACATGTCACCACCTCTGAATGAAGTGGGCTACAGATTTGTTATGTTCTTGTTTGATATGAAGGAATTCCTTGATTCCTGTTCACAAAAGCTTGTTCATATCAAAATCTTTGATAAAATTTGATACGAGTTGTTTGAACGAGTGTATTAAAGCCTCTGGTATCCTATAATACTAGTTAAGAGCAATACCTTCTAATGTCTTAGGAAAATTTTTTTGCAACAATTGCATCCCATGGGAGCAGCTCTCGAATGGCCATTGCATAAGCCTTGATGTGGGCATTAGGATCACCCTCCCCTTTGAACTTCGAGAGATCAAGCAAGGGTCTCGGGAGCATGACTACCAAATGGAGAAATCTAGGGGTTCCTTGAGATATTCAGAATAAGTCCCCATTGCATATGTTTCCACCATTGAAGACCCTTGTTGGGGAAGTAAAGGTTGCACTAGTTGCTGAAATGACATGGTGTAGGCATTTTTTGAGGCATATGGCATCCCTTGCGGATAACCATAAGGACTTAAATAGGTGTACACATATCCTTGTGGTGTTTTAGAGTATGTGTGCATATAGGGGGTTGGCCACTTTGATATGGAGATGAAGAGCAGAAGCTAGGAACGTCACATTTTCTGTTGGTATAGCATTTGAGAATGCACTTCCGACTGGAACCTATTTTAGGTATCCATATGTGGCTTGAGGAGGCATACCCAAGGTACCCATCCCTAGTTAACAAATCCCCATGGTTCGAGTATTCATGTAGACTGGAGGATTCTGTAGTGGTATTTTCCCATAGTTTTGTGGGTAGGAAGGAGTCTCAGTGCTTTCCCTGCATATGAATTCTGTGTATTTTGGGAAAGCTCTAACTCCTTGAATTTATCAACCAAATCTGAAATGACATCACCTGTTGACGGGGTCGGTACCTTCTTAGGTACCTTTGGTTGAACCCTTGGAGGTTGTTGAGGAGTATGGTATCCTACTATGAACTATTCATGATGTTGCCACCCCTCATTGGTTGTATTGTCATTTGGTGGTGGGGTAGCGTTATTGTTTTGAAGTAGGACATCACCTTGTCCTTACAACCTATCAAATATTGGTTCATGTGTTGGAATTTTTGTTCACTCCTAGCATACCATGCTAAATACTCCTCATCTAGATGGGGGAGTTGATCATATTACACGGTAATGGGCTATCAAAACAATACCCAGGAGATGAACTCACTTCACCAGTGAATGTCATGTTATTTGAACTTGATTGTTTGAGGGGATAAGTCTGAGTGACCTGATCAAGTTCCTCAATGCGTACAAAAGAACCAACATTGGTTCCCTGAAGTAGAGGGTTTTGAGGGATGAGAAGTTGTCTACCCATGTTGAAAGTGAGGGTGATTGTTGTGGGATATTTGATTGGTAATGGTACATGTCAAAACCTCGGGATGGGTCGACCACATTCATCATATCCCGACATATTCGGGGGTATAAGAATACCCGTGGAATAAAGGATGGATGAAGAAAGTGGAAACATTTAGAGACTAGCTCTTCACGTCGGGTTCACCAATTTTGTACGATAGAAAATCAACACGTGACCTTCTTCGCACCCGACCTCCCGAGGTCATGCCGAGACAGCCGGTGTGGAAATGGAAGAAAGTGATGGCGGTGATCAAGCTAATTGGGAAACCTTATGTCTTCAACACACAATACTGGAATTTGTGAATCTAAGGAAAAGAATGCTCTCCTAACTTGAAGGGGTGTGATGGTACGGTCCGATATGATAGCTACTCGAGACTCCAATCGATGTCTAGTTCTACGAGATTCTATTGATTGGTTGCATGGAATACGTGGAAAGTAACCTGTAGGTGCCTCATATGGGTTTCCAGACAAGGTCATGGAAATGGAGATAAGAGGTGTAGTGGAGCTGCAGGGACTATGGGTGATTTTCTGGTCTTGTCCAGAAAGTCTTAGCCTGATCGGCTACTATATTCAACAATGAAAGTTGTGTAATAATATCGGTGGAAGTGATGAAGATATGAATACCAATGTGCGTAAACTAGTGTCAATATCTAGCTGACTAGCAGGCCCATTAGGTTATGGGACTTGTGGATCACAACCAAAGACTCGTGGGGGTTATGGCCCTTAGATGGTCATGCATGCAATCAAACCCTATTTCTAGGAGTAGTCCAAAAGTCATAGGATTGATTAGCAACTATGTTCAATGTATCTAATTGTCTTATTTTCTCAACGTATGTTGTAGGTGTGCATAAGACTATTAAACACAAACTTGTGTCAATGTCAGTTATTAGCTCTAGCCCATTGGGTTGTGGGACCAGGGGATCACAACTGTAAGTCTTTTCTTGTTGTGGACCATTGATGGTCATGCAAGATGAATTGATTTGTTTTTGGTAAATAAACTATCTATCAAAGGAAATATAACCTATATTTTTGGTGTTTTCTCAATATATCGAACAAAGTAGTAAAACAAGCTAATCTATGGAAAATAAATGTTTTTGTTCTTTTCTAACTTTTTAGACAATGCATCTAATCTAATAAACAAATTAAATACAAATAATTAGCCAGGATGTAGCTAACTATTTGTGCAGATGTATGAATCTAAATCTAAAAATCTATTCTAATTCAATCAAAATCCTTCCAACCCTACCTCAGAAGTGAAGAAAAATCATAACCCTAACAGAGCTATTATTCCCCACAATTTCCCAGTAATGTTAAAGAGACAAATTCCTATTGATTTGATCTACTTGAAATTATCTAGCTAATTGAAATGAACTGTTTCTCTACTCTATTTGATATGCAATTGAAATTAACAATTTGTAATTGACAATTTGATAAACAAAGCAAACAAATACACAACTTCAACCTGGAAGAGCAAGAACCTTGAAAATCCAGTAGTATCTTTCCCCTTTCTTTCATTCTCTTCTCGAGTGTTCATGTGAGTCCAAAGGATTGGGAATGCAAATAAAAACAACAAGAGGATGGCACTTGAGCAATGGCAGCTTGGAAGTAATTTGATGCAATGCAAGTAGAAGAGAGATAACACAAGAGATCTGAGCTTGGCTATGTAATTCCTAACAAGATTATGGCAGCATAACAATACAAGATACACAAAATTCTCAGGCCCTTTTCTTGAATACAAGCATGGAATATATAGGAATGGAGGCTAGGAGGTTACTTCATGCACAAGGTAAGAAGAAGCGAGTTCCAACTAATTAAATATTATTTAAAATAGAAGGAGTAAGGAGAACCAAGCAAAAAAGCTATTTTTAGCCAATTTGGTTCACGGATGCATGCAAAAATAAAATTTAAGTGAACCACTTCATGTTTAAAACACACATGAATAATTTGGAAAAAGTGGGCAGCACCGCGACCTTGTGTAGGGGTGGGTTTCAGGACCACCGCCTTGCAGGTGGCGGTTTGAGAATTACCGCCTGTGCAGGGTGGTGGCGGTCCCGGCACCAAGGCCAAAACAAGCACAAAAAGAGGCGGGAGATGAAAAAATGCATGGAAAAGTTAAGTAAGGCCATCTAGGCTACAAATATATATTGCAAATGGGTTTTTGGAGCTTGAACACTTTCTTGAAAGGATTTTGAATCATCACTGGGAATTTTGTATCCATTTTCCTGAAAATGTAGCACATGTAATTTTGGGTGCATACAACAACCTTTAAAGGCATCACATTATATGAGGCA
Organism: Taxus wallichiana var. yunnanensis; assembly: GCA_018340775.1. Lineage (NCBI taxonomy): Eukaryota > Viridiplantae > Streptophyta > Pinopsida > Cupressales > Taxaceae > Taxus > Taxus wallichiana. Next base: position 341,306,142 of record CM031238.1, read on the forward strand.
CCAGAATCTATTATGTAATTGTTCAATACATATTCTCCAATAAGAAGGGAGACATAGAAAGGATTGACCTTGTCATTCTTGGATGCGCTTAAGGAAAGCATGTTCTGTGAGGGAGGTGTAGGTGAGTTTGACAACATGCCTTTAGAACTAAAAGTTACAACATTTGGTGTTAGAATACCACTCCTTATGTATTGAAAAAATCTCTTGAATTGTTCGGGGTGAGTATGGAAATATTTAATTTTAGTAAATTGGAATTTGGATTTGTTTGCATATTCTATGAAATCAAAAGGAGAAGATACAGGCGAGGGTGATGAAGGGACTTCTTTTAGATTTAGGACAGGTTTGGAAGCGGAGTATATTTTTGGGGAATGAGAGGGTATCTTGAAAGGTACACTAGGAGCTTTCAAAGTACTATATTTTATAGGAGAAGATTTAGATTTAGAATTATAAGAGGCATCGGAAGAATTACTTGGAATTGTAGGAGCCTTCTTACTTGTTACAGGATTAGGATTCAACAATGCAGATTCCATGGAGGGTGGGAGCGAAGATCCTCGACTGATTATTTTGTTTTACGGAGTCACCACAGGAGGATCATTAGCCTTCTTTTTATTTGTAGTAGTGGAGGGAGGTGTTCCTTTCTTAGATTGAGAATGAGTGAATACCGCACATGAGAAACTAGGTGCATCTTCTTTGTCTTCTTCATCACCTCCAAATACTCACAAAATCTAATTTGTGTATCATTTTCAAGCTCATCAACTTTGAGGAGATCATCACCTTCACTTTATTGTTTAAGATATTATTCACTTTCCCGAATCCTGCAACTTGTATTGACATGTGGGGCCTCCAAGGAAAGCCTTTGGGGTGCTCCTATAATCTAATTTCTGTTGCTTCTTTGAGAAGAAACTCATTCAAATATTTCCCTCTTCAATGACGTCATCTTATTCACCAATTTTTGCAACAATGGATATGTTCTCTCATCTCTAGGATGTTGTGTCTTTCCCTTTGATGGATTATTGATCTTTCTAGAGAGGATGAGATTCTCATCAATTTCAATGGCCATCCTTTGTGCTTCTACAATGTTCCTTAGATGAAATATTCATAGGATAAATCCTACCTTCAGTGATTGAGTGTTGATGAAGAATCTCTTGACATTGTTTTCAAATGGAGAATCTTCTTCTGGTATCCTACAAAGCAACTATTTGAAACAAGCCACAAAATCTCTCATAGTTTCACCTTCTCCTTTCTTCATTTGAGAAAACTGCACCAAGAGCTTCTGACAGTCTTTAGTTGATTTAAATATTTCCTTGAAGGCAGTCTTGATGTTGTTCCAACCAGTGATCGATCAGGAAGGCAAGAGGTAGAACCATTCTAATACTTTTTCTTTAAGAGATTCCATGAAAGTTATTACAACGACATCATCATGTTGGACACCAAGAATTCCACATGATGTTGTGAAAGCAATGATGTATTCTTTAGGATGTTGTGTGCCATCACCTTTAAACTTTAGAAATTTCTTGCATGGGAACCTATTGGTAGATCATAAAGAGGGGGTTCAAGAGAAAGTGGCCTTGTATTTCTTCCCCATGGAACAATGGGTTGGGGTCTTTCTACTTCATCTTCCATTATCATTTTTGCTTCTACTTCAGATCTTGTTTCTTCGAATTCTTCTTCTTTCAGAACTCAATGCTCAAGGGTTGTCAAAAAAATGGGAGAAATTGAAGGGGGAGTATCAACATGAGTTTGGATAGGATTTTTAGGTGAATTTCTTGAAGATCCAGATGGAGAGGAGGCTTGAGAGAAGAAGTATGGATTATCTCTAATTTGTTCTTGCTGATTTTGCAAAGCCTTGAAATTGGAATCAACAACACCTCTTGACCTGCTCAACCTGGTGTATCTTCCTTCAGCCAGACTTTTGGAAAATTTTGTAGTGGGAACATGAAAGGACACTATGGAATATGAAAGGTCATGTGTAGGAATTTGACAGTGTATCTTTCAACAATGGATTTTATTAACTCTTTGTTTTTCAATATTTGAATTTTTGGTCCTTACGGTCATATTTTGGGTGCAATTTTAATTTGCTAAATCTGCGCCATAGTGGGTGCTAAAAATTGTTGGTGAGAAAATTTGTTAGGTGGAAAAACTTATGGATTTCTTGCCAATGATTTGGGAATCTAAGTCCCTCTACTTAGCAGGTGTAATTGTCGTATATGCATGCACAAGTAAAGGTGGATATTCCTGGTGGCCTTGTGGATGGGGATCCAACACGGGCACTCCACTCGACCCGTGAAAAATATTGTAGATACCCACAGAGAAGAATTTGATAGGAGAGCAAGAAAGGGAGTGAGAATATTAGACAAGAGAAACTAATGTTGCAAGTAGGAAATAAAAGACTTGCATTACACTAGTTGGAAATTACATCACATCCATTGAAATTAAGAGGAAAAAATACTAGAAACAAAACCAAGACGAGGTAAGATTGAGAACTCAAAGTTTCTAAAATATTCTCATCAAAAAAGGATAGAAACTCCTTCTTCTTGTATTGGTGCTCAAGTAGAAATTGTACATAGTGTAGGAAATAGAGAAAATTGAGAATGAGGGGAATGTTAGAATTTGGCTATCTCCTTTGTTCTCTAAAGGTAGAATGCACTCTTGAGCTTACAAAATTAATGACCAACCCTTTGAGATGGGAATGACTTTAATTTATAAAATGAGGGATGAATCATCATCTACACCCAATGGCTTTTCATATATCCTTGTGCAACTTAAAACTTTTCAACTTCCTAGGAGAATATTAAGTCACTTATTATAACATAAAGCTTACTTTTACATTAAAAGCATGAAGTTATATTTTTAATTTCATTGAAGGATATCTAAAAAGTGCACCCCCAACGAAGAATTAAAACATGGAGGAGAGAGAAATAGGGGAGAGAAGAGAGGAGAGGAAGAAGGAAGAAGAAGGGGAAAAACACTGGTGATGAATAATTTGCCTTCGATGAAGCCCACATCTCCTTTGAGATGACCCGATGAGGTGTTCCACTGTAGTGCATCTCCAAACTCTTTATACCCTGAGATGGATCTTGAATTCCCTATGAGAAATGTCTATGATGATCTCGCATGATGATGTTGACCTGAATGATCATCCCTCTATGTCTGTTGTGCCAAAATTTCCCTTTGAGTGTAACTTACTATTAATAGTAAGTACAAAAAAGCAACTCCCTCAAACCTCCACTAAGTGTGACGATATTGATTCCCCTTTCTCCTTGCATTCCTTGCTCCTTGTGGATCAACTTTCTATTTTGGTAGGTGCTCGTGGGATCACTTACTATTTTTAGTAAGTGCAAAAATTAGACCAAATTCCCGTTCTGATGATTTCTCAGCTACTATTCATCTTCAATGTTTCCATCTCCTTTGTAGGTTCTTCTGTTGATGGATTTCCCAAAATAGTAGTTTCCTATATGGAAGACCTACTATTTTTAGAAAGTGGGCTTCTAGAGGTCAGATTCACGTGAAAATAATTTTTATGATATAGGTTTTTTCCCAATATTGCCCCTTTGAAATTTTATCTCTACTCGCTTAATAGTCCAGGAGATTTTAAACTTTCAAATTTCAAACCTGGCAAGTGCTTCTAGACACAACAACCATTAATGGACCTAAAAATTGTAGGTCTGGTTTTCTCCTCCATTTGTAAAAAAATTATATATCTGATATGGGTTTTTTCTTTTGGTGCTTCATGTGAAATTTTACTTCAATCCGACAACCGGTTTGACGGGAAATCCATTTTTTCCTTTGTTGAGATGGAAAGGAGATTTCTTCATTGTGAATGATCTGTTTCATAAGAGGAGAGTTTGAGAGTATTTTTTATGGTCTTTGACAGAGGAATGAACAAAAAAATGGTTCATTGATTCGTGCATTGGTTTGCAAGATTTTTATGAATCTCCGTTTTTGGCTATGGAGATTTTCTATTGTTCTCTTCGTTGTTCTTTGTTTCTCCTTCTTCGTTTGCTCAAACTTCCTTCTAAGACCTGAATGATTTCATGGATTGAAGGATATTATTTCTGTGGCAGGTCTAGTTTGAGGTTCAGCAATGGTGGAGTGATGGCAAGGAGGTTGCAAAGGAAGAATGGAGGTATGGTTGTGCATGGGAGTGTAGGAAGTTAGAAAGAGGAAAAAAATTAAATATTTGAAGTTTTGGAAACATGTTGAGAGAGGGATAGGAAAATTTTCATGTCCCTGACATCCCTCACCTAATATGGACATGAGGGACATAAATTTCCATCGTGGTCAAGGAGACAAGATGTGGCGTTGATCAAACGGTGGGAGTGGGTGCTCCAAAATTAACTTTAAAGCACCGAGGGGAAGTGGGTCATGTGGGTGACTAGAAGTATCTCCTAAGGGGATGAGAGAATTTTTCAAGGTTTGATGTCCCTGACTTTGGAGGGATGTGAGGGACATTGAATTCCATAGTGTTCCTGGAGTTGATACTTGGAGGAGATCCAACGACATGGGATTTGAGCTCCAAATTACACTTGGGGGCTGAACCAGAAATTATGATGGTCATATAGGGTTCTAGAGGTCACATGGGGGTTGGGAGAAATTTTTGAAGGTTGATGTACCTGAACCTCAAGTATTTTGGGAAATAAAATCCCGCTAGGCTCTGGAGCTGACACATGTCCTCTCAAAATTTGGCTAACTCCCGAACTCGCTTCAAGAGGACAACTTGTGGCGATGATAAATTAAGCTCCCAATGGATGTTTTTGGAAAAAAGTTATATGATCCTAACTGGAAATGTAATTTTGAATCCAATGGTTTGGGTATTATGTCTTGATTCCTCCATATGATCACTAAAAATTGGATTTTTGATTTGATACTCCACTTGTGTCGAGAAAATCAGTTACAAACCTCATGCACCAAAGTGTTGTGAAAAATTGATTTCACCAATATGTAGTGCTTGAAATACTCTTTCCAATGTTTTTTTACTCCTAACTCTATTCGGAGCTCCCGAATCACCTTTGAAAGTTCAAGAATCGCTTTTTTGGCCTATGCACTACCTAGGTATGTAAACCCTAATTTTGATCAAACTGCTCCAAACTCCCAAAATCTTCCATAAATCTTCCAAAATGACTTCCATGATGTTTCTAATGTCTTCAATTCACATACATGTTGGATTTTTCTCCTTCTCTCCGCTCTAAAGGGTTGCTCCAGTATTGGGGAGGGCAGTGATAGTCCTTCCAACCACTGCCCAGAGATAACATTTTTCAAGAACTTCTAAAATCACCTAAGGGAATGAATTAACACCAATTGGGAGGTTACTTAACTAATTGGGCAGACTCGGGGTATCTCAGAAGGATAGAACATGAATATTTTGGTACATGGGTATAGTTTTCATGCTTGGAAATTGACAATTTCCTTGTTGCACATTTGCATGAAAAAAGAAGGGAAGAAAAAGCCAATTGTGAGTATGAATAAGGTAGGAAAGGTTTTCATATAAGGAAAAGAGCATCCTAAAGAAACTAAAGAGATTATTGAAGAAGGAAATTTAAGTGACTAAGAAGGTACGTAACAAGTCATGACACTAATTGTGAAGCCGAGAAGGAAACTAAGTAACTAGAGACAAAATTTCGAAGAGAGACAAATATAATTAGTTAGAGGTAACATTATTAAATAATTTATATTGAACCCTGGAAAACCATCATGGAGACCATGGTCTTGTAAAAATTAAGAAAATGTATTATGTAAGGAATACATGGAAAAAGATCCACAAAGGCCCGTAGAAGATGATGGCACCCCTCTTCTTATATATATATATAATCGATTACATGGGATTTTCTAAACAATTCGGATTAAGTTGAAAATTTTCAAGAATTGTGAAGAATATTAAGCTAACCATCTACAACATGTGTAGTGTTGCAATCAATATCTTAGGAGATAGGAGTGGAAGAAATTTCCAAAGAAATAGATTTTTCACCGTGCAATCCTTCATTTCGTAGGATAACATTAAGGGGAAATTCTGAAAATAATGGTGAATATAATAATTGTATTTCTATAATTCTAAAATACAAGGTTAGTTTTCCGAATCCAAAGAGTTAGAAGAAAATAAGTTGGAACCCATTGAGGCTATTATGAGTACTAATGCAAGTATTAATGAGCTAGGAATGCAATTTAATCCAAGATACAAACAAAGTTATAATATTGTGTAAGGTCATCCAGAAATAATTTGGGTCCAAGGGAAAAATGGTTCAGTCCCTTAATCCTTTTGCAAGTCTCGCAACCTTATGATGGTAATAACAATCCCGAACATTACCTCCTAACTTGTGATATGTATTGGGGTGCATGGAAGAGCCTTGGAGTTTATATATTCAAGACAATTGAGTGCACAATCTTTATAGGACATGTGCAATGCTTTAACCCAAGAATTCAAAAGGAAGAAATGTGTAGGGGAAACTATTCAAGACTTGAAGGAGATAAAGCAAAATATAAGATAAATGGTCATGGAATATGACATGAGGTTTTTTGATGTAATGAATGACGCTGATTTTAATTTTGATGAAGCAAGCAAGGCTACTTGGTTTGTGGAAGGATTACGCGATAAGATCCATTTGAAAATTGTGAAAATAATTAAAACTAAAATTGAGGCCATTGAATTGACTATCTCGAGTGGAAAAGATTAAAGATTATGTTAAAGAAATACCTTTAGATATAAAACCAAAGCAAAATTGGATGTAATAATGCAAATATTAGATAACTACAAGAAGGAAAGAAACCTAGGCCCACCATATGGTGTGCTGAATGTAGAGATGAAGGACACCACAAGAACAATTATACTAAGGAAAAATTAGGAGGACGAAGAGAGTATTGTGATGTATGTAGGTTATGGGGCCATTATCTTTCCGATTTTCACATGCTAAAACACTATGTCAAACAACCTCAAAATGTGGTATAAACATTTTAAAAGGCTACTACCCATGAAGCTAAGGACAACAAGACTTTAATGGATTTGAAAGAGGAATTCATAAGGAATGTGTTCGTGGTACAAACTTAATTATCCACAAAAGTATAACCATTTATTGTAGAGTAAAATATGACCACCTACCCTCTACTAACTATGCAATGTGATCCTTTTTCACCAAAAACAATCTCATAATGAATACCACAATCTCCACAAGCCAATCCAGTTTGGGCTTCATCATCTCCACAAAATAACATAAGATGGGCACCTCCTTCATCAAAATTACATTCAAGATGGAAAATACCACATTGTGTGGGAGTGTACATTAAATCTTCAACAGAATTAATTAATGAATAATGTAGGGTTCATGTGAAACATAATATAAAAGACTATCTCGCACCGGAGAAGAAAAGAAAGTAAAAATAGTTGTCCAATGTTAATATGATCAACATGATACCTAGATAGACTAGAAGTTTACAAGAAGTTACTAGAATGCAGAGGAAATAACAAGGCTTAGAGAACATAGAGATTCCAATGGAGCCCCAAATTCAATGGGCTTACAAACACACCTACTCATATGTAATGAAATTACTTAGATAGATTTGAATATTAGTAGCAATAGAATACCAAATAACACATAAGTATAAAGAAATGATCTCAATATACAAGGATAATGACTTAGCCACTTTGTGGAGGCAACCTCAAAACCATAAAATAAGAATCAAGTGCTTAATATGAGGACAATATATTACTCTCTAATTCATATATATACCCTACTATACTATCCAAAGCCTTAATTCCAACCCACTACACATATGAAAGCATAAATAATTATGATATGACATGATACGAGATTATGTTAAACACATGTCGATATCCATATCTTGATATATAAACTAGGTTTAAAGGAGTAATATGCCCATACCCTTTAGAGAAACCTTGTCCCCAATGTTGGTAGGCTTTGGATGTTTCTCTTGGAATGCTTCATCTTGCCATGTTGCATCTTTAATGTCCAAATTATTCCATTTGATCAGATACTCGGTGATGATCCTTGTCCTCAACTTCTTAGAATATGTATGTAGGATTCATTCAAGTTCTAACATGATACACCCCTCTTCATCAAGCTATGATAGTATTGATTGAGACTAGAATTTATACCCAATGAACTTCTTCAGAAAGTAATATTGAAAATTGAATGTATTTTACTTGGCTAAGGAATCTCGAGTTTATATGCCACACTAACACTTTTTTAAAACACTTGATAAGGCTTAGATAGTATTTTGGTGAAATCTTGTTATATTTTATATGTTGTTTAAAAGATAGTGTCTTATATGGTTGCAGCCACAAAAAAACTAAGTCTCTAAATTCAAATATTCATTCACTATAGTGTTGATTAGTTTGTTACTTCATGCGGTTTTGTGCCATAACCAAGTTCTCTTTTAGGCTAGAGAGAACCTCCTATTGGTGTTAAATGTGATCTTTAACTACTCTTACTTTAGGATGGACCCTTAAATTGGAATTGAGTGATGGTGAATGGTAACCGTATAATGTCAGGAATGGGGACATTTTGGATGAAGTGTGAAATAAAGTGTTATACCACCATTATGCAAGTGGTAGCTACGTAACCCATCTCTTTTACTTATCTGAAGTAAAACATCATAGATACCCCTCCAAAATTTATTTACTATCTCATTCTATCCATCAGTTTGAGATGATATGATTAACTACAAGCCAATTGAGTACCCAAACATGATAATAAATCAATCTAAAAATTTCTAGTAAATATAGGATCATGTTCACTAAATATAATCTTGGGTGTTCCTTATATAATTTAAACTGTATCCATAATGTACTCACTATAAATGGATGTGACAAAGAAAAAAATGAGCATACTTGGTGATTCTATCCACCACCATCATAATTACACTTTTCCCTTCAAAATTTGGCAATACGGTGATGAAATCCATGGAAACATCTTCCCAATGCTAACTAAGAATAGAAAAAGGCTGAAAAAGTTCTAGCGACTTAATAGTTTCACCCTTGTTACATTGACACACCAAGCATTCAGCCAAATTTTTGGACATCTTCTTTCAACCCTTCCCAAAATAAATATTTCTTAACTCTATGATAAGTTTTTAGGAATCCAGAATGGCCACCCACTAGAGAAGCATAGAGCTTTGAGAGAACATAATTTTTAAGGGTATAATTTTTACATAAGTACAACCAGTCCTTGTACTCACAATGCACCCCATTTCCACACAATTTTTTTTTGAAGTGCATGGATATTTTTGGAGATTTTGAATGATATTTTGGGTTTCTATGTCATTCTTCCATTAATATATTTCCTAATCTACCTATTCTACATGTAGTATGGACATGGTATTTAATAATGCCTATGTGGACTCATCTCTCTTGGATAGTGCATCGGATACCACATTTTATTTTCATTTTTTTCTAAATGATCTCAAAGTCATATCCCTATATATTAATGACCAATTTTTGTTTTTCGATGAGATTCTTTTATCTAAGAAGTATTTCAATCTACCATGACCCGTCTTTACCTTGAAGTGACAACCCATAAGATACGGTCTCTGCTATTTGAATGAATGAAGAATAACCATCATCTCCTTCTCATAAGTTGGTTTTAAGAGGTTCTTGTTAGTGAAAATTCACAGCACCCCCAAATGATGTGTGGATCTGCTTTTCTAAGGCAATGTCATTTGGTGTGAATGCACAACATTGAGCTTTCCCAAAGTGTGGGACCTTTGCAAATTGGGAAAGCTCTCCAAAGAAGGTTGGTTCCTCATCCTAAACTACTGCCGCCACAAGCTATTCCAAAGTGCAAGAAAGCTAGTCTAATCCTAATCTAACTATGCCAAGGAGACAAAGAGAGAGAGAAAAGAGGAAAAGTAGAAGCCTACACTAAAATGGTGATACACCAGAGAAGGAAAATGCTGAATATCTATCAAAATTGCCATGGAACAAGAAGAGGTGAGCAATGGAAAGGATGGACAAGTGCATCACAAAACCAAGGATAAATTTCACACAAAAAATGTCCCAAAACTCCATGAAAACAACTCAAAAACCTGAAATGAACATCCAAACATGCACAAATAACTATAATGAAGAGAGGCAAGAAGAAAACAAGCAAAAACGAGCAAGGATGGACAAATGCATCACAAAACACGTTTTTATTGCTCCAGAAGTTTGCACAAAACATCATTTTGCTGGTAAGAGGCAAAAAAATGCCATTACAGAGCAGGGGAGGAGGTTCTAACTCCATTTTTGACCCTGGAGAAGAAAAGAAGGGAGGGCAGAGAAGAATGATGAACAACCTTTACAAATGAGCCAAAACTGGCTTTTATCACGAAGCATAATGAAGAAAAGTGCAAAAACGTGGGAAAATTTGATTTGCCACTCCAACAACCGAAAAATTCTTCTAATTAGTCTGAAAAATGATGGGTTCCCATGGAAAAGTCCATACTTCAAAGTACATTGCTCTGCAGATCCAAAAACGACCCATACTTCATTAAATTTGGTGGTTGGTAACCATTTCTGCATTTTTTGCATGCCAGGGATGTTTCTCCATTTTTTCCCACAAATATCAATCAAAATACAAAATTGAACCCTCCATCATGTAGAAAATTTTACCAGCTTTCCAATGATATAAAGAATGTGAAAATCCAAGCTCTAGATCAAAAGGTATGTCCCTCTGAAGATTTAAGGAAAAATTAGGGCAAAAATGGATTGGCGGGCCGAAACTTTAAAATTTTCCTTTTTTTTTTTGAATTTGGGAAAATTTCCCCAAAAATCCCCACGCCCCACCGCTCCGCTGCCACGTGGCACTTCCCTATTCACTAATGGAAACGCGGGCCCAAACCTCGCTTCCATCCTTTGATTTTTCATTGGGAAAATTTCCCTACTTCACCCCACACTCCACTGTCCCCCGGTGACACGTGTCACTTCCTCATTGGTTGGTGGAGATGTGCTTCCAATTTTTTCTTTTCCACCTTGGCGGGCTTTCGGGTTAGATTTTTCCCTTGTGCCATTTTGACCACTTTGGCAAATTTCACCAAATTCTTCTACTCCTACGACCTCTGCCGATGCATGGCACACTTTGATTTAGTGCGGGCCATAATCAATTTTCTTTTGTCACTGGCCCGCGGGAAAAATTTCCCTTTGCGCCCCTCCGACTACTTTGGAAAAATCCAAAATTTACTCCGTGCCTCTAACTTCTACCTCCGGCTAGACACGTGGCGGCCTCCTATTGGTCCATGGGCCTTCGGGCAAAAATTTCTCCTTTTGCCCCCACTGAGCCCTTTGGAAAAATTTTCAACTTACCCCCGTCGGCCCAACCTCTACCGCTACGTGGCACTTCCTCATTGGTTGGCGCGGGCCTCAAGCCATTTCTTTTCCTCCGCGGGTTTGCGGCAAAATTTTTTTCCTTTGCACCCCGCCCACTCTTTGGTGATTTTTCCAACTTACCCCCATTGACCCACCATTCCACCCTACCATGTGGCGCATTCCTATTGGTTGCGGGCCTTCCCAGGGAAAATTTCCCTCAAAAACTCCGCCGAGCCATAACTTGAGAAATACAAGGAGTTAGGAGGAAAATTTTACCTTTCTGGAAAGGTGAGGAAAAATCCTATCTGATGGGATCATTTCTAGAATATTTTGAGTACCAAAGCATGCCAAAAATTCATTTAAGTGCCAGAAAAGGAGAAGAAGGAGGAGTTAGCCAAAAATAAGCATGGGGCTTATTTTGGATAACAATTTGGCGACTCAGAGGGGTCATCTTCCTGCTAGATGAATGATCAGTAGCCTTTGAAGCATCCATTGGGCATGGAGTCATGAGTTGTAGCCTACAAACTGATCTAAACTTTGAAAAATTCCTCTTTGAGCCACTTGGAAACCCACTGAACTAGAGTTGTTTTCACCAAAATGCCACTGAAATGGACTGTGCAAGAGAAAAACCAGCAGCACCAAAAACTATGTACAAAACTGAAAATCATACATGCTCCAAATGGAACATGCAGAGTGTGCACAAGCACTTCTTCTACTGAAAGAAAACCTACCTACTCTACTCTAACTAGAAGCAAAGGTGAGCTAAACAAACCCTGCAACTAGTTGTGCAAAATAACTTCCTTTCTTCAAAATGGGTAGCCATGTAATTGATTTTGAGCTGATCATGGCTACTTGGATGAGTGGAAAATCAATAAGAAGCTGGTCTTCTACCCAAATCAACAAGGTGTCAAATGAAACAAATCCAATACCTCTTTAATTGCTCTACATTTGGGTTAAAGAGGTATGATAGCTGATCCTTGGAGCTTTGCATATCATCCTCACACTTAGAGGTAAACATGACTGTTGTGGCTTCTTCTTTGGCTCCAATGAAGCCAAATACCTTATTGGGAAAGGTCTTATCCATTTGATATGCCCATAATTCTGATTTTCCATTCCAAAAATGGAATCTTCTTGCAAACCTTCTTGAATGGATGGTGTGGAAGCAATGGTAGAACTTTTCTGCCCTTTCTCTTCCTCCAATGAAGAACATGGAAGATTTAAATCTTCCAATCTTGATTCCAAAGAGCTGCTATAAGATGCAGGCTACTGCAAATGAAAGTTCTCCTCCATGACAACAGGTTCTTGTGTTTGGAAGATGGATGATAAAGGAGAAGATGGTGTGATTTCAACCGGTTCTTCTTCATCAAAATAGTCCTCCAAATCAGACAGGTAAACTACCATCATTGCTTTCTTGTTGCAAATGTTCAACCTCTCTCATGGTGTTCTCTTGATCTGCAACTTGATCACCATGGTTTATTTCATCCTCCAACATTGAGTTTGAGATATCAAACTCTTCTTCAGCACTAGAACTCGAGAGAGATGAAGTAGAAAGAAGAACTAAAGGTTCTTCTATAGCCTGCTTTGTGCTCAAATCCTTTGGATCTGCACTTTTCTCCCCACAAATTTGGAATGTGTCCTCTTCTTTTGGATTTGGAGCAGCTTCTCCTTCCTCTGTTTGAAGACAATCTTGCTCTTGATTGAACTCTTCCTCTAGCATGAAGTTTGTCAAGTCAAACTCTTCAATCTGCTGCTCTAGAGGACAAGTTGGGACTGCAAGATCTTCTTCAGAGCTTCTTTCCATGGCTGATTGTGCAACTTGAATTGGACCAGCATTTCCTTCAAGTAGAGTGCCAACATGGACACTACATTATGAGCAAATTGATTGCTGATCTGCTTCTTCTTTTTGCTCTTCTTCTGCTACAACAAAATCAGCCTTGGCCACCACTCGTTCTTCAACTCTAACCTCCTCTATTGGTTTCACCATCAAGGGGATTTTTGTAATCCCGAATTTAAGAGCCAAATTCAACAAACTTTTAATCTTTTCATCCTTGTTTGGCTCTTCTTCTTGCTTGTTGTTTTCCTTGACTGGCATTCTGATTTTTATCTTCCCAACATGGATTTGGTAATGCAAGAGGAGGGGTGGGTTGTAACTCAATTGATTTTGCAATTTTTTGTGGTGTTGGAGGAGATAGAAACTTTTGTTTCTTTGTAGGGAGTGGCTGTTTGGAAGGGAAAAGGATAGAAGAATTGAGATGGGGTGGAAGACTATGGGATGGAGAAATGGAATCAGCCTTTAGGACAATAGATGGAGAGTTTAAAGCTTGACAACGATGAGGTAAAATAGATTGGGAAATGGAAAATAAAAGGCATGAGATGGTGTGCTTACCCATTGACAAGGTTGTTCTTTGAAATACTCCTCTCATACACCTCTATTCCTTCAATCCACTTTGCAAGAAATGGTAGTGTTGCAATCATGAAATCAAGTTTCTCTTGAGGGCTGTAATGCCTTGGAAAATATCCCACCCATGGACAAGGTGCTCTCTGCAACCAATTCCATATGCTTTCACTTGTGCTTGAGCTCCTGGATTGCACCATATTTACCTGCATCTTTTGGATTTTCTCCAGCAGATCTGCATTTTCTTCTTGACTGCCCTCACAATCAGTATACCCTTATGCTTGACATGCTTCATAGTCAAACTAATTTTGGCAATTTACTCATATGGGTATGCATACTGATTTTGAATTTGATAAAAATGTTGATCTAGAGGATTTTTAAAACATGTTGGAGGTAGAAAATATTGCTGCTTTGTTGTAAATGTGAATTCCATGATGGAAATGAAGTCATGATCCCAAAACTTCATGGAATGAAAAAGATGAAAGGGATGGAAAGAAGAATGAATGAAAATGAATGGAAAAAAGGTTTGCAACTTAGAGAATGAGTTATTTACGAGATGGATTTTCCAGATGTGCTTTTGAATGCCTCTAAAAGGTTGAATCTTTAACACGAGAACACACCAACTGTCAAAAATGAAGTGGAAGACCTCTAAGGTCCCACCAGTGTGCCATAACTGTTAGTGAAAATTCATAGCACCCCAAAATGATGCGTGGATCTGCTTTTCTAAGGCAATGTCATTTGGTGTGAATGCATAACATTGAGCTTTCCCAAAGTGTGGGACCTTTACAAATGGGAAAGCTCTCTCGAGAAGGCTAGTTCCTCTCATCCTAAACTACCTACCATGAGCTATTCCAATACGGGCAAGCTAATCTAATCCTAATCTAACTATGCCAAGGAGAGAGAGAGAGAGAGAGAGAGAGAGAGAGAGAGAGAGAGAGAAGAGAGAGAGAAAGAGTAGAAGCCTACACTAAAATGGTGATACACCGAGAGAAGGAAAATGTTGAACATCTATAAAAACTGTCATGGAACAAGAAGAGAGGTGAGCAATGAAAAGGATGGACAAGTGCATAAAAACCAAGGATAAATTTCACACAAAAATTTACCAAAACTCCATGAACACGGCTCCAAAACTTGCAATGAACATCCAAACATGCACAAATACCTGCAATGAAGAGAGACAAGAAGAAAAAAAGCAAGGATGGACAAATGCATCACAAAACACATTTTTTATTGCACCAAAAGTTTTCACAGAACATCATTTAGCTCGTAAGAGGAAAAAAAATTCCATTACAGAGCATGGGAGGAGGTTCTAACTCCATTTTCGACCCTAGAGAAGAAAATAAGGGAGGGCAGTGAAGAATGATGAACAACCTTTACAAATGAGCCAAAATCGGCTTTTATAACAAGTAAAATGAAGAAAAGTTTAAAAACATGGGTAAATTTGATTTGCCACTCTAACCACCGAAAATTCTTCTAATTAGCCTTTGAAAAATGAATGGGTTCCCATGGAAAATCCCATACTTCAAAGTACATTGCTCTGCAGATCCAAAAACAACCCATACTTCATTAAATTTGGTGGTTGGTAACCATTTCTACGTTTTTTACATGCCAGGGACGTTTCTCCATTTTCTCCCACAAATCTCCATCAAAATAAAAAATTGAACCCTTCATCATGTAGAGAATTTCACCATATTTTCAATGATATAAAGAACATGAAAATACAAGCTCTGGATCAAAAGATATGGCCGTTTGAAGATTTAGGGCAAAATTAGGGCAAAAATGGATTGGCGGGCCGAAACTTTAAATTTTCCTTTTTTTTGAATTTGGGAAAATTTCCCAAAAATCCACACGCCCCATCACTTCTGCTGCCACGTGGCACTTCCCTATTCACTGATGGAAATGTGGGCCCAAACCTCGCTTCGATCCTTTGATTTTTCATTGGGAAAATTTCCCAACTTCACTGTGTGACAAGTGTCACTTCCTCATTGGTTGGTAGAGATGCGCTTCCAATTTTTTCTTTTCCACCTTGGCAGGCTTTTGGGTCAGATTTTTACCTTGCGCCATTTTGACCACTTTGGAAAATTTCACCAAATTCTTCCGTGCCTCCGACCTCCGCTGATGTGTGGCACACTTTGATTTGGCGTGGGCCTTAATCAATTTTCTTTCTTCCGTGGGCCCGCGGGAAATTTTTTCCCTTTGCGCCCTCCAACTACTTTGGAAAAAAGCCAAAATTTACTTCGCGCCTCTGACTTCCACCTGCGGGCTGACACGTGGCGGACTCCATTGGTCTCAAGGGGCCTTCGAAAAAAATTTCTCCTTCCACCCCCACCAAGCCCTTTGGCAATTTTTTTCAACTTACCCCCACTGGCCCAACCTCCACCGCTACGTGGCACTTCCTCATTAGTTGGTGCGGGCCTCAAGCCATTTCTTTTCCTCCGCGGGCCCACGAGCAAAAAATTAATTCTTTGCACCCCGCTGAACTACTTTGATTTTTCCAACTTACCCCCGCTGACCCCCACCATTCCACCCTGCCACGTGGTGCATTCCTATTGGTTGCGGGCCTTCCCAAGGAAAATTTCCCTCAAAAACTCCGTGTAGAGCCATAACTTGAGAAATACAAGGAGTTAGGAGGAAAATTTTACCTTTTTGGAAAGGTGAGGAAAAATCCTATCTGATGGGATCATTTCCAGAATCTTTTGAGTACCTAAAGCATGCAAAAATTCATTTAAGTGCTAGCAAAGGAGAAGAAGGAGGAGTTAGCCAAAAATAAGCATGGGGCTTATTTTGGATAACAATTTGGTGACTCAGAGGGGTCATCTACCTGCTAGATGAATGATCAGTAGCCTTTGAAGCATCCATTAGGCATGGAGTCATGAGTTGTAGCCTATAAAATGATCTAAAATTTGAAAACTTCCTCTCTGAGCCACTTGGAAACCCACTGAACTGGAGTTGTTTTCACCAAAATGCCACTGAAATGGACTGCAAGAGAAAAACCAGCAGCACCAAAAACTATGTAAAAAACTAAAAATCATACATGCTCCAAATGGAACATGCAGAGTGTGCACAAGCACTTATTCTACTGAAAGAAAACCTACCTACTCTACTCTAACTGGAAGCAAAGGTGAGCTAAACAAACCCTACAACTGGTTGTGCAAAATAGCTTCCTTTCTTCAAAATGGGCAGCCATGTAATTAATTTGGAGCCGATCATGGCTGCTTGGATCGTGGAAAATCAACAAGAAGATGGTATTCTACCCAAATCAACAAGGTGTCAACTAAAACAAATCCAATACCTCTTTCGGTTGCTCGCATTTGGGTTGAAGAGGTATGGCAAGCTGATCCTTGGAACTTTGCATATCATCCTCATGCTTAGAGGCAAGCATGACTAGTTGTGGCTTCTCCTTTGGCTCCAATGAAGCCAAATACCTAATTGGGTAAGGTCTGATCCATTTGATATGCCCATAATTCTGATTTTCCATTCCAAAAATGGAATCTTCTTGCAAACATTCTTGAATGGATGGTGTGGAAGTAATGGTAGAACTTTTCTGCCCTTTCTCTTCCTCCAATGAAGAACATGGAAGATTTAAATCTTCCAATCTTGATTCCAAAGAGCTGCTATAAGATGCAAGCTACTGCAAATGAAAGTTCTCCTCCATGACAACAGGTTCTTTTTTTTGGAAGATGGATGATGAAGGAGAAGATGGTGTGATTTCAACTATTCTTCTTCATCAAAATAGTCCTCCAAATCGATGGTAAACCGCCTCATTGCTTTCTTGTTGCAAATGTTCAACCTCTCCCATGGTGTTCTCTTGATCTGCAACTTGATCACCATGGTTTCTTTCATCCTCCAACATTGAGTTTGAGAGATCAAACTCTTCTTCAACACTAGAACTCGAGAGAGATGAAGTAGAAAGAAGAACTGAAGGTTCTTCTATAGCCTAGCTTTGTGCTCAAAGCCTTTGGATCTGCACTTTTCTCCCCACATAGCTAGAATGTGCTCCTCTTCTTTTGGATTTGGAGCAGCTTCTCCTTCCTTTGTTTTTTGAAGAAAATATTGCTCTTGATTGAACTCTTCCTCTAGCATGAAGTTTGTCAAGTCAAACTCTTCAATCTGTTGCTCTAGAGGACAAGTTGGGACTGCAAGATCTTCTTCAGAGCTTCTTTCCATGGCTGATTGTGCAACTTGAATTGGACCAACATTTCCTTCAAGTAGAGTGCCAACATGGACACTACATTCGAGAAAATTGATTTTTGATCTGCTTCTTCTTTTTTCTCTTCTTCTGCTATAAAAAAATCAGCCTTCGCCACCACTTGTTCTTCAACTCTAACCTCCTCTATTGGTTTCACCATCAAGGGGATTTTTGTAATCGCGAATTTAAGAGCCAAATTCAACAAAATTTTAATCTTTTCATCCTTATTTGAATCTTCTTCTTGCTGTTGTTTTGCTTGACTGTAATTCTGATTTTTATATTCCCAACATGGATTTGGTAATGCAAGAGGAGGGGTGGGTTGTAACTCAATTGATTTTGTAATTTTTTGTGGTGTTGGAGGAGATAGAAACTTTTGTTTCTTTGTAGGGAGTGGCTGTTTGGAAGGGAAAATGACAAAAGAATTGAGATGGGGTGGAAGACTATGGGATGGAGAAATGGATTCAACCTTTGGGACAACAGATGGAGAGTTTAAAGCTTGACACTGATAAGGTAAAATAGATTGGGAAAGAGGAAAAGAAAAGGCATGAGATGGTGTGCTTACCTGTTGACAAGGTTGCTGAATACTCCTCTCATACACCTCTATTCCTTCAATCCACTTTGCAAGCAATGGTAGTGTTATAATCATGAAATCAAGCTTCTCTTGAGGGCTGTAATGCCTTGGAAAAGGTCCTACCCATGGACAAGGTGCTCCGCAACTGATTCCAAATGCTTTCATTTGTGCTTGAGCCCCTGATTTGCACCTTGTTTACCTCCATCTTTTGGATTTTCTCCAATATATCTACATTTTCTTCTTGACTTCCCTCACAATTAGTATACCCTTGTGCTTGACATTCTTCATAGCTAAATTGATTTTGGAATTGCTGCTCATATGGGTATGCATACTTGATTTTGAATTTGATAAAAATGTTGATATGGAGGATTTGTAAAACATGTTGGAGGTAGAAAACATTACTGCTGTTGTAAATGTGAATTCCATGATGGAAATGAAGTCATGATCGCCCAACTTCATGGAATGGAAAAGAGTGAAAGGGATGGAAATAAGAATGAATGAAAATGAATGGAAAACAGTCTCAAATCGAGAGAATGAGTTATTTACTGGATGTGCTTTTGAATGTGCCTCCAAAAGGATAAATATTTAATAGGAACACACCAACCTGTCAAAATGAAGTGGAAGACCTCTAAGGTCCCATCGGGTGTGCCATAACTATTAGTACAAATTCACAAAGACCCCCAAATGACATGTGGATGTGCTTTTCTAAGGCAATGTCATTTGGTGTGAATGCACAACATTGAGCTTTCCCAAAGTGTGGGACCTTTGCAAATGGGGAAAGCTCTCCATAGAAGGATGGTTCCTCATCTTAAACTACTTGCCATAAGCTATTCTAGTGCAATCAAGCTAATGTAATCCTAATCTAACTATGCCAAGGAGACAAAGAGAGAGAGAGAAAAGAGGAAAAGCAGAATCCTACACTAAAATGGTGATACACCGAGAATGAAAATGTTGAACATCTATCGAAACTGCCATGGAACATCAAGAGGTGAGCAATGGAAAGGATGGACAAGTGCATCACAAAACCAAGGATAAATTTCACATAATTTTTTTCCAAAACTCCATGAACATAGCTCCAAAACCTGCAATGAACATCCAAACATGCAAAAATACCTGCAATGAAGAGAGGCAAGAAGAAAAGCAAAAACGAGCAAGGATGGACAAATGCATCACAAAACATGTTTTTTATTGCTCCGAGAATTTGTACAGAACATCATTTAGTTGGTAAGAGGAAAAAAATGCCATTACGAGCATGGGAGGAGGTTCTAACTCCATTTTCTTGGAGAAGAAAAGAAGGGAGGCGCAGAGAAGAATGATGAACAACCTTTACAAATGAGCCAAAATTGGCTTTTATCACGAAGAAGAATGAAGAAAAGTGCAAAAACATGGGAAAATTTTATTTACCACTCCAACCATTGAAAAATTCTTCTAATTAGCTTGAAAAATGATGGGTTCCCATGGAAAAGCCCATACTTCGAAGTACATTGCTATGAAGATCCAAAAACGACCCATAGTTCATTAAATTTGGTGGTTGGTAACCATTTCTACATTTTTGTATGCCAAGGACGTTTCTCCATTTGCTCCTTCAAATCTCCATCAAAATAAAAATTGAACCCTCCATCGTGTAGATAATTTTACCATCTTTCCAATGATATAAAGAATGTGAAAATATGAGCTCTGGATCAAAAGATATGGCCCTCTGAAGATTTAGGGCAAAATTAGGGAAAAAATGGATTGGCGGGTCAAAACTTTAAAATTTTCTTTTTTTTTTTGAATTTGGGAAAATTTCCCCAAAAATCCTCATGCCCCACCTTTGCTCCCTTGCCATGTGGCACTTCCCTATTCGCTGATGGAAACGCGGGCCCAAACCTTGCTTCCATCCTTTGATTTTTCATTGGGAAAATTTCCCAACTTCGCCCCACACTCCGCTGTCCCGGTGACACGTGTCACTTCCTCATTGGTTGGTGGAGATGCGCTTCCAATTTTTCTTTTCCACTTTGGCGGGCTTTCGGGTCGATTTTTCCCTTGCGCCATTTTGACCACTTTGGAAAATTTTGCCAAATTCTTCCGCGCCTCCGACCTCCACCGACACGTGGCACACTTTGATTTGGCATGGGCCTTAATCAATTTTCTTTCTTCCATGGGCCCGTGAGCAAAATTTTCCCTTTGCACCCTCCGACTACTTTGGCAAAAAGCTAAAATTTACTCCGCGCCTCCGACTTTCACCTCCATCTAGACACGTGGCGGCCTCCTATTGGTCCACGGGCCTTCGGGAAAAAATTTCTCCTTCCGCCCCCGCCAAGCCCTTTGGCAAAATTTTCAACTTACCCTTGCCGGCTCGACCTCCGCCGCTATGTGGCACTTCCTCATTGGTTGGTGCAGGCCTCAAGCCATTTATTTTCCTCCCTAGGCCCATGGGAAAATTTTTTCCTTTGCGCCCCACCCACTACCGGTGATATTTCCAACTTACCCCGTTGACCCGCCATTCCGCCCTGCCATGTGGTGCATTCCTATTGGTTGCAGGCCTTCCTAGGGAAAATTTCCCTCAAAAACTCTGTCGAGCCATAACTTGAGAAATACAAGGAGTTAGGAGGAAAATTTTACCTTTCTGGAAAGGTGAGGAAAAATCCTATTTGATGGGATCATTTCCAAATTCTTTTAAGTACCTGAAGCATGCCAAAAATTCATTTAAGTGCCAGCAAAGGAGAAGAAGGAGGAGTTAGCCAAAAATAAGCATGGGGCTTATTTTGGATAATAGTTCTTACCTTTGATTTTAAAACTCTCAAATGTAATAGGGTGAACCTCTTACATTAGTATTAGTCCTATACCATACCCTAAATCATCACATTCAACAATGAAGGTTTTGGAGAAGTATGGGGTAGCCAAAATTGATTGGTACACTTGACCTTATTTAGTGATTCAAATTCTGGGTTTCTACCTCATTCCAATAAAAAGAGTTTTTCTTCAATCCTTTCTACTTCATTCCAATGAAAAGAGAATTTCTTCAATAAAGATACGAGTGGTGCTAAAATTCTACCATAATTCTTTGTAAACTTTGTGATAATAACCTGTGAGCCCTAAGAATCCCTTGATGTTTTAAATGTTTTTAGAAACTAGCAAATCTACCATAGCTTGGATGTTATGAGGATCCATTTTTACACCATAAGAAATGATATGGCCCAATTAATCTACCTTTCTTACCCCAAAAATACATTTGGAGGGCTTGATAAAAAGGTGGTGGTGTTAAATAGTGTCCAATAATTTATTGAAATGTTGTAAATGTTCCTCCCAAGTCTTACTATAGATTAATATATCATCAAAGAATACCAAGATAAACTTTTGTAAAAATGGCTAGAAGATTGAATTCATCAAACTCTAGAAAGTAGATGGTGCATTTGTAAGGCCAAATGACATTACAATAAATTCATAGTGGTCCTCGTGTGTCCTAAATGTTGTTTTATGAATCAAAAATTCTTATTTAATGGTATCTTGATTGAAGATCTAATTTTGTAAAATAAACAACACCATGTAATTCATCTAAAAAATATTCAATGACATGAATATGATACTTATCTTTCATCATGTATTTTTTGAGCTCCATATAGTCTAGACACATACACAAACTTTCATCCTTCTTTCTAACCATCACCAAAGGAGAAGAGTAAGCAATTTTACTATGGTGAATAATACATGTTTCCAACATCTCTTGTACCATCTTCTCAATCAAACTCTTTTGGAGATAAGGGTACCTATAAGGTCGAATGTTGGGTATTTGGTTTCATGTTACTAGTTGAATAACATGATCATGACTTATTTTAGGTGGAACCTTTTTAGCATATCCTTAAACACAACTGAGTGCTCATTAATAATGGCATGTAGATTTGATGGTGTAGTTCCTTTGGATGGTTGAGATTCCATTGATAATAATTGTGTGAAAAACCCATCTACACCCTTGTTAAGTATTTTTTACATTTTATGAGAACTTACCAATTGTGGAGCTTTAACCTTCATCTCATGCAACTCAAAATTCCTTCCTTAGGAATGGAGCTACATGATAAAATTTGATAAGTTCATCTCCATCATTCTCAAAGTAGTAAGCCATTGGACCCCCCAAAAAATGTCTTCTCCTCCCTTTGAAATGGCATATATAGGGACCTATAAGAGGTAATATCCCATATATTACTTAATCTTATGGAATTTTCTTGAACAACTAACTTTACCTCCATTTGTAACCATGACTTGAAATTTTGGTGCTAGATAAATGAAACAATTTAAGCATATGACTAACTTATGATTGATGAAGTTATGAGTACTTCTTGAGTCAATTAATATTATCACCCTTTGATTATTCATAAACCCAACAACCTTGAGTGTTTGTGGGGTGTTGATTCCTGAAATGACATGACAAGAAATAATTGGTTGAAATTCTTCAACCAAAATCTCATGAACCTCTTCCTTTGCATCAGCTATTTCCTCCTCATCTTGTTCCTCATTAGGACCCTCAATGTAGAATAAATTCTTCTCAAGACATTTATGTCCTTTTCTCTACTTACTATAAAAATTGTAATATAGGACTTTTAGTTTTTTCTCTTTGATTTATTGATGAGTCAATTGTGTCGGTTGGGAAAAATATGGTGTTAGATTTGTGTGTTCTTTATGATTAGCGAAGATCCTTCATTTTACCATATCTCTTTCCTCCACATGTCGAGAAATGATCATGGATTCTGATATTGAACCTGGATTAAGAAGGAAAACATCATGTTGGATGTTATCCTTGAGTCCATCCAAGAAGAAATCATTTAGATGATCCCATAATATGTCATTCAATTATAAGGATAGATTTTGGAAATGTTGGATATAATCCTTGACTAAAATTTTATGTTGTAGCTTGGCGATTTGGATAAAATAGTTCTCTATAAAACTATTACTATAATGTATTTAGAGCTCATTGGTGAGCATAAACTAGGTAGCAAAGAGACCCTTTTTTTTTTTTCTCATACATCCATCTATATCAAATGAATTGTTCTAGGTTCAAAATTGTAAACACTAAATCATGCAATTTGGGTACATTTCTAGGTCATGGCCACATACCACTATTCGCACGATTCCTAAGTGAGAAAATTAATAATTGACCAATATCTTTGGCCTCTTTTCTTGCTTTTTGGTTTTCTTCTTGGTTCTACACACTTTATTGTCTAGTATGACCTTCTATACTTTAGTTTTTCTCGAGTCTAGACACCAAAGCCCATTCAAGATGCTAGCGCCCAAGTGCCCCCATCCCCTTTGGGTGCCCCCGGACCTCTTTGTATCTTAACACATCTTTTGGGTCCTTTCTAGCTATTGGGAATCTTATTTTCTTGGTGGTCATCCTTTTAGTGGTTAATTATGAAATTTAAACAAGGGAATCATATAATTACAAAGTTATATGAACATAATAAAGGATCAAGCACTAATAATCTATTACTATCACATAAGGTTGCATCCAAAGGCATTACAAGAGCATCAAAGAATCCATCTAGCATACATTCAAAGGACTACACAAATTCATCTACATGTTCTACATCTATATATTACTCACTATAAAGTGCAACTTACAAAAGAGCCTCCTAGGGTACTACACACACACACACAAAAATACATGGAGTTTGAAATGTAGTGTGACACCTAGATCGTAAGTTCACTCAGTTGAGTGACCATCGGGTCAGTCCGACTCCCCATTTGTATCTTTTTTATTTTTAGGATTTGTTGTGTTTTGGGGTTTTGCATGTGCTCTTTCTCTTTGCAGGTTTTAGATGAATTCAGTGATGCCCAAAGGCAACATATAGGTGACTAAAGGTGACATCCAACGAACATCTTGTGACCCTGCGAAATTGATTTTTTGAGGTTTTGAGCAATCATAGGTGCCCAAAGGATGTCTACAATGCCCCGGAACCCTTGAACCTACACAGAGCCCTAGTCTTGACATTCCCGATAATTTATGATTTTTCTCGGGCTTAGTTGCGACACTCTGTTGTCATATTTCATCAATTTTCCAGCTCAACACAACTTTGGATTTATTTTGAATCAACTAAGTATTTTACCCCTTCTCTTGCAAATAGGGTTTCATATTTTTATAGATTACTTACTTGTGTCAATTTTTACTTTATTACATGTCTATATCTGTTGTGATTTAATTTAGAATTTAAAATATATATCTCAATATTTGTTAAGTCATTTGGCAAACCCAACCTTTGAAACCCTACCTTTTGAGCATGTTTTCTTCTTCTCAAATCATGGATCAAGTTTCATATCCTTATTTCAATCCAACTAAGGTTTCGGCATGGTTACTACTGCTGCTTGCTGATTTTATGCAAGTTCATACTTAGCATCCGCCTTGCTTTATCACACCTACAAAACAGATCCAACAACTAATGTAGTCACCACTTGATGTAATCATCCTCCTATGGCTCCGCTCGTTTCTATCCCACCACCTACCACTTCTACATATCTTAATACTACTTTTAAGAGATATGATATCATCAAGAAACTTAAGAATACACCATCCAAAATATCACTTTATGACTTATTGTGCAATGCACCTGATTTTCATACTTTAGAGGCTGCCCTTAGGTCTATTCACATTGAAAGCAACAATTCTTTGGTGGCCTTCACACATCTCATTCAATCTCTCTAAAATTTACCACATGCTATATAATTTAGTGATGAGGACATATCATCATTTATTATTGATAATATATGTGCATTTCTACTTATCACAAATTATCATTAACACCACTTGTATCAAGTGTGTACTCATTGATAATGGATCCATCGTTAATCTATGTGCTCACTCTCTTTTAAAGAAACACATAATTACTGATAATTTGATCGCTAAAAATTCCACTCTCATTCATGGTTACGATTTCACTACTCGCTCATGCCTAGGTACTATCACATTACCTATAAAAATTGGGCATAATATTGATCCTATAGTATTCTTCATTATCGATGCTTCATTTCAGTTTAAAATCTTACTAGGTAGACCTTAGATTCACGCAATGCATGTTGTACCATATATTTTCCACCGCTACATCAAATTTTTACATGATGGCTATGAATATACCATTGTTGTTGACCTCGATCCATTAAATTTCTATCACATAGACCCCATCAATGTTATGTCTATCCTTCCATCGCAGCATATTCCATATAGTCACATTGATACATACAATGTTGGTTAATCTAGTGCTTCACTGCCTTCTTCCACAACCACAAACATTCCATCTATTTCCACCCATACTACTGCTATCATTTCACCCACTATATCTGCTCCACTAAATGCTTCCACTCCACTTGTTGAGACTCCTCTCGCTCCTACATCTAACTCACCTCCTACCAATATTCTTGATACTACTATCTAGCATGAAAATTTCAACACTAATGATTATGATGACGAGGTCAATACCGTTGAGCTTATTGATGACAAATTGTGCAATCTTAATTTTACTCCTATCGAGATAGATGATTCATACTTCAATGATACTTTTTTTCTATTGGCCCTGGTGAATATCAATTCAAGAAACCCCTCCTTCTACTAATGTTATGGTGCTTTATCGGGGTATGTACATATGTTGGATGCCATACCACCTCTATCATCTTCTCATGAGGAGCCCACATCTACACTTCCTCCTTTCACATGCACACTTTTCATGAATAACTATTATTGGCACAACATTCCATTCAATCCTGCTTGCTCTAAAATATTTACACATATGAAAGCTTGGATCAACTTAGATTTACATTGGAGGATCTCATCCCTCTGTCTTGTTCTCCTCATTTATATCATGGATATGTTCACATTACTGCTATTTATGGTCTCTGAGTCTTCCATCTATCAGTTTTTGTTGCACATAATTCTCACACCTTTGCTCCACTCACTCTTGGACAGTCTTGACTTGACTACATTGGGGGCACTCTAGATCCTGATCATATTGATATCACATTCCCTATGCCATTTGGTTGTGTTTCTATTTATAATGACTCATTTATCGGCTATTCACAAAATCTCACTCATTGGTATGCACATGGATGTCCACCAACACCTTTCACCGACAAAGAATATGTAATGGGCATGTACAATTTGCGCCACAAATAGCTCCTTATATGATCAACCACATAAAATTTCTTACCAAGTCTTAGATACAACTCCATATGGTTTTGAACATGACAATGATGATCTCTTAGATGATGTTACTTGATCACACTTATCATCATACACTTGGGGGAATCATTCTTATTCCTCCCCCTCTCTAGCATTGCTAGGTGTCTTGCATTTCTACTTCTTCACTCCATACATCACATCTTATCTTTCACACATGTCTTGCACATCATGATAATTTTTTATCATCTTTACCCGATGACGTAATCTTGCGCTACAGTTCACAATTGACTGTTGAGGGATAAACCTCACATCACATCATATAAAACACTACACACTCGGTGCATTCATGATACATCTTTCTCGCATACATTCAACACGACTCACAACCCTATGATGCAATCTAGTTCCACGGTTCATACTCGACTATTGAGGGTATAAATCTGAAATGAACCTCACCACACTAACTCTCTCTATACAATCTATGCTTTATCAATCATATCTTTCCAATGCACAATTCAAACCATCTCCCAATGACGCACTCTTGTTTTATGGTTCATTCTAGACTGCTGAGGGGGCATTTATCAATGAACCTCATCTCATGCATACTCATTTAGATTCACTCGAGGGGAACACTACCCCTATCACACTCACACTACATTTCATTCCATTTCAAACTCACAATATACTACATATCATGGTTACACATTGGTCTTGCTTACTTATTCTTGCATCTACACTTTTTACTTATATGTTAGACATATAATTTGTATGTCATTATCTTTTGTATATACACATGCACATTCACTTGCCTTATAGTTGTGATAAAAAAATTTACACAGATCATTACACATAACATGGATGCTTAGCACTGTACCTCTTACCAGTCCCACAGTAGTCTCATAGGGCATCCACTTTCATAAACATCACAAGTGTTATTGTTTCATTTTATACTACTTCCTATTCATACTAGAACACTACATCATATCGGATCATACACGCTTTGAAATACTTTTTATATTTCTAACATGCTAACGAGTGTTATGCAATATTTGTCTTGTAGAGGACCTATTTATCACCATGGTTGTCTATTACTTTACTTATTCTGTTTTCATTATTTTTGGGCTTTACTCTTTGTATTGTGTGCACACACTATATGCTTTTAGCCACTTCAGCCTCGATTGTCTTGTGACATCGTGAGTTATGTCCCATGTTTGCAACCCAATTTTTGAGGTATACATTTTCTTCTTACTTGTTATCTTACATATTGTTGTCAACATGTGTATTTGTCTTGTTTGCACTAACACTTATTTCCAAGACACTTTGTTTACATGTTCCTTGGTTTCTACTAAGAACACTCCCCCCTGTAAGGTATTAGTTTTAGCACAACATCCGGTCCTCCTTTGGGGAAAATAATCCTCACAACGTTGCATGCACCCCAAATGAGGGGGCATCATTAGTTGAATCAATCACCCCATACAATAATCTATAGTCACAATACAACACAATTAAGTACCGATACATCACAGTCTTTAGTTTCATAAATGGCCCAAAATCTGACTTGGGTCCTCAGTATAACAAAAAAAAGTAGTGCCCAAACATAGACAATATATTTTGAGCACCCCTAACCCTTCTTGGGCATCTATGACCAGGGGGAAATTACACAGTTTTTCTCAATTTGGCATAGTTTACACTGTGGCTTTTACAAGGTAGGAACAATACTTCAACACTCAACATGCATGTTTTTTCCTCTTTTCTATTTTTACATTGGATCGAACTAGATCGAAATGGATTGGATTTGAACACACCATCTGTAGTGGTGTTTATACTTTAGGAAGTAGTCAAAGGTTAGAGAATAACACTAGACATTTCTCCCTACACTTCTTCTGCACTTGGCGTGAGATCGCCCAAAAAAATCACACTTGGCGCAGCTGGCGTGAGATCACCCAAAAAACTCTATCTTGGCATAAGATCACCTAAAAAACTCATTCTTCTTCAACATTTTCAAGATTATTTCTATCTCCTTTCACTCATCATGGATCAGGTGCACATGTTCCTTTTCACATTTTTACACACTTTTTACGTTTGGATCAAATTTTTCATATACACATATTTGACTACTCATTTGCTCTTCTCTTTTGCAGGTCCATCCTTATGGGAAGCAACAATCACATCATCAAACATTAAACAACGTAAAAAACAAGTACAACATGACATCACACATATGTTTTCACCCTTAAGGTCATTTTCACTTCCTCTTCTATAGCTTCCACGCTTCATTTTTATCACCCCATGCCTTTTATTGTCTCCTTAACATGATTTTCACTATCGATCTACATGGTTATTAGGTATGTGTCTCTTATATACTTTATGTTATTGAGTATTAGTTCAACAACATAAAGTGGGGGAAAATGTAGACACTAGATCACACACTTTGGGTACATTTCTAGGTCCTGATCACATACCACTATTCACATGATTCCTAAGCGAGAAAAGTACTAATTGACCAATAAATTTCTCCTCTTTTCTTACTTTATGGTTTTCTTCTTAGTCCTAAACACTTTATTTCCCATTCTGACCTTCTATACTTCAATTTTTACTTGAACAAATAACTTTACCTCCATTTTCGACCATGACTTGGAATTTTGGTGCTTGATAAGAGAAACGATTTAAATACATGACTAACTCATGATTGATGAAGTTATGGGTACTTCATAAGTCAATTAATATTGTCACCCTTTGCTTTTTCACAAACCCAACAACGTTGAGTTTTTATGGGGTCGATTATTGAAAGGGCATGGAAATAAATAATCAGTTGAGATTCTTCAACCACGATCTTAGGAACCTCTTCCTCTACATCTAGTTGATTCTTCCTCATCTTGTTCCTCATCGTGGACTTAATGTAGAATAACTTCTTCTTAGGACATTTAAGTCCTTTGCTCCACTTGTTATCAAAATTGTAATATATGACTTTTACTTTTTGGCTTCAATTTATTGTGACGAGTCAATTGTTTCGGTTGGGGAAAATATGGTGTTAGATTCATGTGTTCCTTGTGATTAGTGAAGCTCCTTAATTTTACCATATCTCTTTCCTCCACATGTCGAGAAATGATCATGGATTCTGATATTGAACCTAGATTAAGAAGGAAAACATCATGTTGGATGTTATCCTTGAGTCTACCCAAGAAGAGATCATTTAGATGATCCTCTAAGATGTCATTCACTCATAAGGATAGATTTTGGAATTGTTGGATATAATCCTTGACTAAAATTTTCTGTCGTAGCTTGGTGATCTAGCTAAAATAGTTCTCTGTAACACTATTACTATAATGTGTTTGGAGCTCATCAGTGAACATAAACTAGGTAATAAAAAGACCCTTCTTTTTTATTTTTCTCATACATCCATCTATACCAAATGAATTTTTCTAGTTCCAAAATTTGTAGACAATAAATCACACACTTTGGGTACATTTATAGGCCACGATCACATACCACTATTCACATGATTTCTAAGTGAGAAAATTACTAATTGACCACTATCTTTGGTCTCTTTGTTTCTTTTTGGTTTTTTTCTTGGTCCTAACAACCCTTTTGTCCAATATGATCTTCTATACTTCATTTTTCTCGAGCTTGGATACCAAAGGTGCCTAGCCGGATGCCAACACCTAGGTGCCCTCGTCCTCTCTGGGTGCCCCCGACCTATTTATATGTTGCTTGCATCTTTTGGGTCCTTTTTAGCTATTGGGCATCTTATTTTCTTGGTGGTCGGCATTTTAGTGGTTGATTAAAAAATTCAAATAAGGGAATCATATAAATACAAAGTTATGTGACCATAATAAAGGACCAAGAACTAAGCATCTATTACTATCACCTAAGGTTGCATCTAAAGGCATTACAAGAGCATCAAAGCATCCAACTAGCATCTATTCAAGGGACAATGGATTGCATTATTCTCGCATACACTACATATGAGGGGAAGTTCATTTTTCCATGCACATATCTATCTACATGTTCTAAATCTAGCTATTTCTCGCTATCAAGTGAAACTTGCACAAGAGCCACCTAGGGCATGATTCAAAACACACACACACACACACACACACACACACACACACACACACACACTCACGTAGAACTACATAGATTACTGAAATGTAGTGCATTTCTTGGATCATAAGTTCACTTATTTAGGTGACTTCCGGGTTAGTATAACTCCCAATTTGCATCTTTCTCTTTTTAGGATTTTATGTGTTTTGGGGTTTTACAAGCGATCTTTCTCTTCATAGGTTTCACGTGAATTCGATGATCAAGAAGCAAAGTATAGGCGACTAAAGGTGACATCCAACGAACATCTCGCGACCCTACAAAATTGAGTTTCGAGGTTATGAGAAGTCACGGGCACCCAAAGGAGGTTTGCAGGTGCCCTGTGTGCCCCCTCGGCCTTGCACAGCGCCCTAGTCCCAACATTCCCGACAGCTTCTGCATTTCTTACGGGCTTGGTTGCGACACTATACTATCCTATTTCATCGGTTTTCTAGCTTGGCATGGCTTCAAATTTATTGAGAATCATCTATGTATTTTACCCCTTCTCTTAAAACTAAGGTTTTATATTTTTCTAGCTTACTTTCTTATGTCAAATATGTACTTTATTGCATATTTATATCTGCATTCAGAACTTAATTTAGAATTTAACATATATGTCTCAATATTTTTTAAATGAGGATACCATGACCACCTTTTATCCATTTGGGACTTGATGCAGAACAAATAAATTCTCCATTTGGTTTCCCATTGAACTTACACATCTCCACTTTAGGAATAATGTTATGTCATTGGTTAGAAGATCCAGTGGTGTGTGCAAAGGATCCACCCTGGTTGGTATGGTTTGAATCGAAGTGTGCATTACTTGAGGAACCCATATAACTTGAATGGAAATTATTTCTATAATTCAAGCATGAGATCAGCTGTAAAAACTCCTTCAATGACTCAAATTCCATTTTCATGTCACCCTTCACTATTTTCAATCCATTTTCTAATTCTGACATCACTTCACCCTTCATTACATTCAAGCTATGACAAAATTCTTCTTGCACATTGTTCATCTAGTTATTCACCATGTCCTTAATTTTGGATACTATCTTTGATGCCCTCGAAGTTAAAGATTGAAAATCCACATCTTCCTTACTAGGAGTCTGAACCTTCCTTTGGCCTCTAATTGATATCCCTATTGTGATGTAGGGTTTGTGTCTTGGGATACCAGGGTTAGGGTAAAAATTTAGGGCTTGGGGTTTTCTAAGGTTATTAGCTGAATAGAGAGAAACTTAGAGAACAAACCCTATATAATTTTTGGAAAGCTTTATGAAAATATAAGAAACTTAGAAAATTTCCCAAAATTGTAGCCTAGGTAGAAAATTTATGAAAAACCCTAAAACTAATATAAATTTTACAAAACAAGTTAAAAAATATTGAAATTTGGAGAAGATCTTATTTGATTGATTTAATAACACGAAGAAAAAAATTGTAGTATAATTCATTACTATTTTTGAGATATAGATGAACCTTCATAATCAATGTTTTAACACAATTCTAACCGAGATCAAGCTCTAATACCACTTGTAATGAAATTACTTAGATCTGAATATCAGTAACAATAGAACACCAAATAACACCCAAATATAGAGAAATGATCTCAATATGCAAGTAGAATGAATTATCCACTTTGAGGGGGCAACCTCCAAACCATACAATAAGACTCAAGTGCTCAATACGATGATAATATCCTACTCTCTAACTCATATATATACCATACTATACTATCCAAAGCCCTAACGACAACCCACTTGATGCGACATAACTAGATTTACATGGGATCAAAACACAAAACATACGAAACTTCTATTATTCCATATAATTCAAATGAGACAAGGTTATACTTTTATAAGAGATGATATCCTATTATGAAGGAGTCATATTATAACTCCTATAATCATGAACATCCTATATTAGTGTATTTTTATAACAATACACTAATATTACAAACTAAGAATATTCATAATAAACACATCCGTGATATTTATTATGAACAAATAATCTCTACCAAATGAGATCACTAAAAAATATTTTCCTAACATTCCCCCTAGTGAGAATATGGTAAAAAAATATCACACTCTCAATTACAGTATGCTCACCCCTATGACACGCCCATCTTCTTGGCTCACAAACTTGATACAAAGAAAGACTCTCTCCTTCCATAGTTTCAAACAATATTTCCACAAACCTTGACATGAACAGGAACCCATTAACTATCCACCTCATGTGGTTTTTAGGATCTACCAAAAACCTTTTCAATATCCATGAATTGTCTTACACTAGTGCTTTTGTTTTCTACAACATTTTTACATCATGAGGTTACATAGGAATCTACTCACACAAAAATAGGAAAAGTATTCACATTAGATCCATAAGAACAAAATGTTCTTAATTGTAGTCACTGGAAACTACCACTACCACTGGAAGTTGCCCTTGACTTTATCTGTTTTGGCACATAATGGAAATGGAACATTGGTGTTATGTTCCCCCCACAATTTGAAATTTCCATTTATTGATCAAAGTGTAACTCTAAAAAGAGACATATTGCACACAACTAGTAATAGGAACTATGAAAATATAGGACGTGATTGAAAGCAAATTGACACTAAAAATTGCCACCATAACTTCATGCAACCCCATCGTTGGTGATTGATGAGAGGTCGTTGATCGACATCCAACCTCCTATGCCTCCATCCTGCAAGATTACCACACTTCTCACTCAACAAATTAGACATTGAAGCTCATTTGTTTCCACATTGTACTTATTCTTATTTCCCCCACAATGTGAGACACATATTTTATTGGATGTCGGGTTACACCAAAAATACATCTGTAAGGATTTTTTTTTTTTTTTTTTCTAACACTTTTAACAATGACTTCTTTTTGGCGACAATTACAAATACAATAAATTTACGAACTTTAACAATTGACTCACAATAACTCTATTGACAAATCTTTATTTTGACATTGACAACTAAATTTTACAAAACTTAATGAAACAACTAATAACCACTTTTCAACATAAACTCAAACATTTAAAAATAATAAGGTGAGTTAGACTTTTTAAATAACACTGCGAACATAAAACTAAATTTATGATGACACTATTAAATAATGGACCTAGACCATATAACAAGATCTATATTTCTAATATAGCTAAAGTCATAATTAAAAATTAATCTATAATGACACAAACTACCGGTACATTGTATGTAGGACTGACTTTCCCCCAACGAAACAAAATTATATGATATGAAACAACCTCAAGTTATATTCAAAACCTTTAAGCTTAATTTGAAAAACTCCATTCAACATAACCTTTTTCTGGGATGCCAAACTCCAATACAACTTCGAAAATGTCGATGTGGGTCAAATCTAAAATCAGAGTCCGAGTCTACCTAGTTGAGGATTTCAACAAACTTTTTTCCCTCCAACGCTCATATTTTTAAGCTCTACGAGTTTTTAGTGCGCTCACCTCCCGTTATTTCATCGTGCTATTTGGTTATTATTTTGTTTTCTGTTTACTTCTTTTTGTTTGATTGGCCCATGTTACGGTGATATAATGGGAATATAAATATCCTCTTATGCAGATTTCCTGTTTTCAACGCAACTTGTTCACAAAGAAGACTCCATATTTAGGATTATTTTAATTGTGTTTAGGATGAGTATTTTCTTTTAAAATATTGTGTAGTATAAGTTAATTTGATTTGTAGAAGAAAACCACATTTAGTGAAGAAAAGTTAGATCAAAATAGGAAAAACTTAATGTTAAATAACACTTAGTATTTTAAAATAGAGATACTTTTAAAAATATTAGTTTGTTTATTTATATATTATGTTATTAGTATTATAAAAGAGTAGAATACATTTCAATTTGATAAGAAATTGTATAATTTAAAGATAGGCTGTAATTTTTCCAAAGGCATGATATATATGAATGTATGGATTACCTAGAATGTATGGATTACCTAGGTTGTTGTAGATAATTTTTGATACACTTTGTTTATATACATATTAATGTTATCATTATTTTAAAAAGATTAAACCTTCTTAAATCCATGTTTTAGTCGAGTGTATTAATTAAAATATCCTTTAATAAAATAAGTTTTAGTTATTATAATTAAAATAATTACAAATTCGTTTACTTCTATTCATTACATTTTATTTGTAGCTTTGATGCTTTTAGGAATCTTAGATTTCCCTCAACCTATTTTGTATGTCGATATTATAGGTTGAACTCCGAGATGGTTACTAGACTTTGTGAAATATTGACTTGCTTTTCCAATTTATTTGAAATTTCCTTTTTTATTTTTTTTTTGCTTTAAGATTTGATGGGGTTGTAGATGATAATTCAACGCTTCTTTAGATGTGTAGCCCCATAGGAAGAGATTACAAATATAGAAAATAGTCCTTCTCGATATCAATAGTAGTGACGAGGCTCTTGGAACTTGTTTTCCTCACTTTGATCAATCTTGGCTTGATTATAGATTACTTTCACATTTTTGTGTTAGATTGGATGTTGTTGTAGTAGGACTATTATTGTTTTATTAATGGTGTACCCTTACTACCCATGGAGGAGCAACTATTAGTCATAACAACTTTGCATTTCCAAATCACATGCAAGTTTGAATGACACAACATGGATACATCATGCCTCTATATTGACATTAGATGGTTGAATACATACGATTGTCACATAAAGGTAGCAATGACTAAAATCAAAGCCTAAATTTGATAAAATTTCTCATAAATATGTAATTCCTTTAATTCCAAAGTGCACTTCTCTGTATAAATAATACTCAACGTCATCAAATCATGTAAGGCCAATAAATAGTTTGCATAAATACTTTGTGTATAGAATTGAAGCAAACTATTAAATCCAACACCCACAATATTTACTGACGTTGATCCAATTTTTAGAGCCGAGATCAATGCTATGTAGCAATACAATGATCCATCTATCCGATGCAAACACGTTGATGTGAGACAATGTATTGAAATCTACAATGTTTGATCCAATCTTGATGTGGTATGCAATTATAATACTTACAAAACTAATCTATATTCTCATAGAATATATTATCTCTCACATAACGAGGCAACATAGAAATCAACAGAGCTAACCCTATAAACAATCTAATATTCCATTGTGAGACAAAAATAATCTTTCCCGCTCACGATACCAAATGATGCGATAGCACTAGATTTGCACATAATCAAAACACAAAACATACACAACTTCTACTATTCCATATAATTCACACAGGACAAGGTTACACATTTATAGGAAAATATATCCTATTATAGAGGAGTCCTATTATAACTCATATAACCACAAATGTCATATATTAATGTATTGTTACAACAATACACTAATATTACAAACTAACAATATTCATAATAAACACATCCTTACATTTTTTATGACCACAAATAATCTCTACCAAATGAGAGCACTAAATGACATTTTACCAAAACCACTAAGAATTGAAAGCATAAATGATTAGTATATGACCCGATAAGAGATTATGTTAGCCATAGGTCGACTATCCATACCCCGACATATGAATTATTCATTGAATCTTGAGCAAGAAGCAATCTGTGCATATTGTAGGGTGCATGTGTAGTATAATATAGAAGACTATCATGCACTAGAGAAATAAAGAAAGTAAAAATAGTTGTGCAATGTCAAGATGATCAACACGATTCCCAGATAAACTAGCAGTTTATAATACATTACTAGAACACATAGGAAAGAATAAGGATTGGAGCATGTAGAGATTTCTATGGATCCCCAAATTCAATGTGCTTAAAAACACCTACTCATACCCATAAAAAAATGTATTACTTTAATAAGATAAAGGATTTCTCCACTAGATCTAGAATAAATATTAAAGATTGTTCAATATTTGGAAGAGGGAAGTCATCTTTAGGACAAGTGAGATTGAGATTGTGAAAGTTTTTAGAGATGCATAACTTTCCTGAGGCTTTGGTTATGGGTACTATATTAGAGACTCATTGTGGATAATCAATGGGTATGATGAAATCAACATAGATCAAGCATTGTAACTCTTTTTTCTAAGAAGAGGCAGTGAGGGTGCATCCTACATAGCTTTTGTTTGACTAGTTTAGCATTGGGATAGGTGACAATATTGTGGATGATGATGTTGGGATTGATACCTGACATATCACTATATGACCAAGAAAAAGCTTGACTATACTTGGATAGGAAGGAAATGAAGTCATTTAACTCTTGTGGGTCTAAAGATTGACCGACCTTAACTATGTGAGGCTCATGCGGATTCCCTATATTAACATTGATAGTGGATTCATTGAGGAGTGTTGATGTGTCAAGTGGTAAGGATTTCTAAAGGAAATGGTCCTCCGCCCCATGTGGGAGAGGATAGCTTGATCGTCTTGACATTGAAGAATGTTGATGGTGGGTGAGTCCTCTTCTATCATTTCAGGCATGACGAGAGGAAGATTTTTAGTATCATGATTAATTTGATATGTCAATGGACCTAATGTAATATTATTGACTTAAAGAAAATTTAGGGGAATGGAAATGGTATCTTTGGTGCCCATACGATCATTCTGTGTGGATGAGGAAGGTGGTTCAAGTTCTATGATGAATTGGGATGTGGCACGTGTGGATGATTGAGAAGCCGGTCTTTCATATCCTATTCCATACTTTTCGTGTGGTTTAAGGGAATGTTGAATGATTAGATCATGGATACCTTGTTCATAACAACTGAATCCGAAGCCTTTCCAAGCACATCGGTGGAGCTACTTTTTGCGAAGACTTTGTTATATAAGAATTTGACGTTTGATATGAATGGAATGACATGACATTGATAAGTAGGCTATGAAGAGGGGAAGTCAATCCCTATGTATATAAGATTTATTTTTAGATGTGGGGGACCATAGGATATATTATCTTTGACATTAGGTTTGTACATGGGTTGTTTATCTAGTCTTCTATATGTATTGGGCATGGGAAGTGAATTAAGCGTAAGGAGACGATACTCCCCCAACAATAGGTGTTGCATAACGTCATCAAAGGAAGATTCATCTAGTAGTTTGGATGATGAAATGGATGTGTTGGTAGATTCCTCATCAGAGGATCCCAGGCTTGATTTTGGAACAAGTACATCATTTAGACGATACATCATGTTACAAGCTCTAAAGGGGTTAGGATCTGCACAGGATTGCAAAGGTTTTACCCTTGTGTTTGTACTTAAGACATCGATGGAGTGTTGAGGGGATACAACACATAACACGTATCCAGGGTCAGCCTAACAATATGTTATATTGGAACTCTCCTTCTACAAGATAGAAGAGTTTAGGGAGAGTTTTGACACCAAATTTAAGAGGTAGAATTGTTGTACCCAACGTGGGGATGATTGTGTCATTAAAGGCTCTAATTAAAACCGGTGTTTAGGTGACAATGGTATTATGTATTTGAAGTTGGTTAAAGGAAAATGATGATATGATATTAATACTAGCACCATTATCAATCATGACTCTTTTTACGAGGACATCATTGATTTGGGCGGTGATGAAGAGGGGAAGATTGTGGTCTTCGACTATAATAATGGTATTTCGAAGTATCAAAGGAGATAGCAGTGGATGTTTTGAGAGTTCCTACTAAGTTTACGAAGAGTTGTGGATCATCTGAAGGCACTGATATGGAAGAGAGAGCTTTAATCATCGTATTTGTGTGAGAGTGAGGTTTGAACCAACTTGTAAAGAGACATCTTGACTGGAGCTTGGTGTAGTTGTTTGATGACAAATTTTTATACTGCGGTGGTGGATTGTGTAGGAGGAGCGGAAATGATGGTTACTTTAGATTTTACGGGTGGTGTTTGATCAGATGATTCAGGAGCAAGAGGAACAAAACCTTGGACTTGTCTTGTTATGAAGGGTTAGGTTCATGGGTACATGCTCGAGTGGTAATGTGCTTTGCTTCAATTTGATGAGGAGGGGTCTTTCTAGAAGAATCCTTAGTAGATGTAGATGATGATGCGAGATACGGTGGTTGTGGGTGTCTTACGAGAAATTTTTTATTTCTATAAATCCAAGGGAAGGAGACCTTTATCTGCAAGGTTTTTGATGGCAGTGTGAAGAGATTTACAATATTCCATGAAGTGTCCTGGTGTATGATGATAGTCACGAGAAGGAATCAAAGTTCTAATAGAAGGGCTTCCAACCTCGAGAGATGGATGAATTAATAGGAAGTGTTATGCGTAATTTTTGAAGAATCTTCTCGAGGGTTGATGAGTAGTAGCCTTTCAACATGGATGTTGAAGGAAGTAATGTTTCATTTGGTTTGACGGATATGGGAGATACTATTTTTAATGTTGCTTCTTTATTCATGCATTGAGGGATGGTTTTTGATTGCATGACGGTGATAGGTAACTTGGACGAGGGATGTGGCCCTAGGATGGAGGGTAGGGGTTTCAATTATTGTGTTGAAGAAGTAGGATGGTCACGAGGATATGATTGTAATTTTATTGGATGGATGGATGTGTGTGATGGTCTTTTGAGGGATATGTGTGCGATGTTGGGATACAAAATTGTCATACGATCTTTTCACCATTTGTAGGATGGGTTTATTTTGTGAATATTGTGAAGATATTATAGATAGGTTTGAGGAGGATGAAGAAGATGTGGATGAGGAAGGTTTATTTTCAATGATACGGCTTTAGGGTGATATTGATTTGATGTTTGATGTCTCTATAGTGGAGCCAATAGATGAAGGTTTGTATGTGGATTTGGTGATAGGGGTTGTGGATGTCACAAGTGATTTCTCATTAACTTATGTTTATGGTATGATGGGGTTGAATAGATTGGTTTGTGGTTTACTAGTCAATAGAGAATGGTTTGTAAATGATTGTTTAAAGAAGTAGAGGTTCTGATTTTTAAGTGCATTAGGATTGTCTAAATGTAAATCACCTTTTTTGATCAAATCTTGGATGAAATTTTGGAATGATTAACATTTTTTGATGTCACAAACTT
This sequence comes from Taxus wallichiana var. yunnanensis, assembly GCA_018340775.1. Classification (NCBI taxonomy): domain Eukaryota; kingdom Viridiplantae; phylum Streptophyta; class Pinopsida; order Cupressales; family Taxaceae; genus Taxus; species Taxus wallichiana. Next base: position 341,345,830 of record CM031238.1, read on the forward strand.
TTACCTTACGGTATTTGCAGTAATCATTGTCTTTATAAGAAGATGGTTTTGAAACAGACATATTAATAGGGCGGATAGGTTGAAGAGTGATCATGTTAACATCCAAGAGCTTATCAAAAACTAAACTGTACGGTTCAACGATAGGAGTGTAGCTATGTTGATGATGAGAGTTTTTGGTGGTCGAACATTCCTTGGGGTGGATTTGATGACTATTGTGTTAGCTAATGATTTGGATTTGTCTTGGCTAGAGGATGGTTTGGATGAAAATTCATATTTTGGTTTCTTTGGTCTAAGTTTGACTCTACCTTCCTCAAGAGCTCAAGGATCAAGTTTGTGGGCCATTGTAAAGGATTCATAAAACATCTGAAAGGATTGGATTTGAAGTGTGGATGAGATATGTTTGGTGTAGGAATGAGAAAATAATTTGATTAACTCAGTTTGTGGGAGGGAAAATGATAGTTGATTGATAATACCCCTCCAATGGGTGAAAAATTCTACAATGGACTCATCTTTGAATTGTTTGATTATGTATAGGTTAGTGATGGTGATTTTATGGGAAATATTGATTGATAAGTGTTCAAGGAAGAGTTGAGTGAACGAGAAGAGCGAATACTGCAGTATGTTGTTATATTAGTCTAAAGTAAGACCTGCTAAGGACATGGGGAAAGTTCTCAACATTAAGTCACGATCGTGAGATATGAGGTATCAGGCATGATGGAAGGGCTGAATGTGTTGCTGAGGGTATTCTTTATTGTAAAATTTGAGGAAATTAGGAAGTTTCCAGTGAGGAGGATAGGATTTATACGGAACATATGGATGAATAGGTTCATTACAGATTTGTTCTTATGATAATGTGTTTTTGGGACCCATGGAAGTGGCTTTGAGGCTAGATATTCTATTCATTAAGGCCTAGAGAGGGTCGGTTTTGGTTGTTGTTATGTATTGGATTAGGATAAATCAGGTTAATTATATGAGAATTGGTTAGGTTGTTGATATGGTTGATATTGTGAGGGATATTATCTTGATGAGGGCGACTAGAGCAATATTATAAAGGGGTTGTGAAAATAAAGGTTGATATGGTTGAATGTACTTGATATTAGAAAGGCATGGAAGTGTTAAGGAGGGGTTGTGATTGTTTTGGTACATGTTGAAAGGGAATAGATGTGTGGATAAGAGGTTGTGACTAATACATAATATGTTGGAAGGGGATGGAGAAATAGATGAGTGGTTAGGATTATTGAGTTATGTTTTGAAAGGGGATGGAGATTTGAATAAAGGGTTGAGATTGTTATGGTATGGATTGAGAGGAAGTGGGGATATTGGATGATTGTTGTGAGGATGGGAACACCGTAGAAATAGAGTTGGTATTAATAAGTGGGGTTGATGTCTGGATGGACATAACTACATTTTGAACAATGGATATAGGTTTTTGAGACAAGGTAGGCTGAGCTACACTTGATGGAATAAATACAATACTCACGGGGGAGTTTGGATGGTAGAGGAGACTAAATGAATCAATGTGGATGAGGATGGGTTAGTATTTATCTGGGATGATGTAGATCTAGATGAGAGGTCTACTGAGGATGTGGATTGTTGATTATTAGTGTCCTGCGACGAAAATACATTAAGATCAAAGTAAATGATGGGGACCGAAGACATAACACCTGATGTTTCTGATTGACTATTTTTGGGATAAGGGTGTATCTGTTGAATGACCAGATCATGATTGGGATCGATAAGATAGGAATAAGCACATGAGGGGTCAGGTATATAAGGTTTTGGTTCGGTGTGGATGGTTGCAGTGAACACCCCGGAAGAAAGGTATGCATTAAGAGAAGCAGAGTTTGATTCTAAGATTTTAGAAAATATGGGGTCCCCACTATCAAAGAAATGAGGATTGAATGGATCGAGTGTTTTAGATATGAATGATTGACTACAAGGGGAATGTGACATTTCTTGATCTTCTGGTCGGGGTGATAGGGATTCTCGTTGTTGTTATAACGGGGTGACGCATTCTTGATGCGGGTTTGCAGATTTTCAATATATTGTTGGAATTTTTTCTCGTATTGTTGGAATTTTAGAGATGGGATTGTTGTTTTGTAGTATCCATGAAAGTAAACACCTACCTAGAGAAATGAAAATGAATCTAGATTATGATTTACAAATAGAAAACAATTCACACAAAAAATTTCTTTAATTATCTCGATTACTTAGAAAAGTGAAATGTGAAAAATGGTTGGTAGGGTCCTAGGAAATGGAAATCTAAGGATGGTTTGAGGTGATTTAATGGTTGGGATCCTCGATATACCCAAAGGTACGCGAGGCTCAAATCTATTTTGGTGTCAATATAGGGCTTAGTATTGGGGCCTACCCCCTCACTTCATGGTCCCACAATGATAAGGTAGTCGAGTGCTTAGCCAATATACCAACAACTAGATTGATTATACTCAACCATAACATCGAGTCGGCTTCTCCTCTTGGTGATGAAATATAATTAGGTCCATTTGTGTGGGAATTTTTGATGCAAATTTGTGTTTGAAGTGATTTGTGGGGGAAGTTAAGTGAATGCAATATATTAACCTCCTAATTAAACTATGTGATAAAAAAGGATGAGTTGTTCGTTTTAAGCCCAAAAGAAAGATTGATTTTGATGAGTACAATAAGCAAGGAACGCAATGCTTTGAAAGAAAGAGAAAGGAAAGAGACGCACTGTAAAAATATTTCTTTTTAATTTTTAATTTTTGATTTTTTAGCATAGCTACAATGCGGAAAAACAAGCTCCCAAGATAGAAGTTTGCAAGGGTTAGATGAAAATAGAAGATAAAAGAGAAAAATGGATGTCAAAGGTTAACCAACTAAGAAATCAATAACAATCTACAGATATCGTCATCGATTCACATGAATAGCTAGATATTTGAATGAATCGTAGTGATTACAGAGAAGATAATATAATGATGAAATTTAATTAATTTGAAATGAAAGAAAAGGGATAGGAACCCATTGGGCATGCTAGAATGTACCCGAGAATATTTTATTTTCTAACTTTAACTTAATGAAATGAAATAAAAAAATAAAATGACCTTAGAAGATGGCAAGGCTTACCGATACCTGTAATGATGATTATCGATGTTGATAGATAAAATCTCCTTCTTTCGCTAACAAAGAAAGTTGTAGATCAAAGACACTAAACAAAATAGATTATCTAGATGTGTAAATTAGCTTCTTGGCAAAGGCCGATTCCAGAATCCAAAGGGACTTCCTTGGAGGATGTCACTTGCTTTAAAACAATTAAGTAGATTGATAAAGATAATGATAAAGATATGTAATAGACAATGATAGATGGATAATAGATGAGAAGCTCTAGAACTCAAGGTTGAAGGGTAAGTCTTGTGTAACTTCGAAGGTGGCCTAGGAAAGGGTGGATGCAATCTGAACAGACTCAAGTAGTCATACCAAAAGTATTTGGTCTCTTGCTTGATCTCGTGGAGAAATTCAAATTGATCTTCAATATCTTCTTTGTCAGTGGAAAATTATATTGCACATAATGTTAACTCGTGAAGGATGTTGTATTGTTCCCAGAAGAAGGGTTGTTGAACTATAGGAAGGTTGTAGATGCTTGTAATTGGATGAGAACGGCCAGGAACTGCCATCTAAAGTAAATCCATGCTTGTAAAGAACAAGTTAAAGCCACAAGATTGATAAAATTTTAGATAAAACTAATGCATTAACAAAGAAATGTGAATTGATAGGGATCACTAGTGATTCGGGGTGAATAATCATTCGATAATTACTTGTAATTTTTTTCCCATTTTAATAAAACGAGAACTAAGGTTGAAAAACAATGATTTTTGATAATTTTCGATGTTTAAACAAGATGTAAATATTTAGTTTAGAAAAAAGTTGATTAAAGTCGTAGAGCGGTCTTTGGGTTTCATGAGAGATGATCAATGAAAAGGCTACCAAAATTATGTATTTAGGATGGCTTGGACTTGATGTAGAATCTTGATGATCTCTGGAAATAAATTAGATTAGCTAGAGGTTGAAAAAAAAAGTGTAATCACGAGGAAAAGGTTTATGAAGATCCCTGAGAAAGGAGAAAAAACTCCTATTTATAATCACTAGCGATCGGTTAGGATCGCCAATGATCCGGGTTTTTCAAGGAAAATGTTTGAGAAGTGGTTAAAACCACTTCTAAATGAGGATTTTTGGGTAAATGAAATGGGGAAATGTTTGAGGGGATAGTTGTGGAGGTTAATATGTGGGGATAAAATAGGTTTAAGTGATTTTAAAATGGTTGAGGTAGATTTAAAGTGGTTAGGTGGTTTAGGATGTGTAAATAGTAATTTTATGAGAGTGTAAAATTGTTTTTACAGATTTGGGGAAGGGTGACTTAGGATAATGGTTTTTAGATAGGTTTTGGATTAAATAATGTGTGTCTAATATGAAGTAGGTGGGTTGAATAAAACCCGTGTCTACCACCTCCATAGGGTTCCTTCCTCTTCTTCGACCTAGGGCCTTAGAAACCTTAGGTTGTCCTAGTGTAAGGGTTACTTCCCTTGGGGTATGCGATCATAGCGGTCCTTGTACCCCCTTTAATTTTATCCATTTGTGTGCCGGTCTTGGTGTGTCCCTCACTCGTTGCCTCGATACCCTAGTTGAACGGATGATAAGAGTGCATGGTGTCTAGACACATTTTTCCTAGCGTACACCGGGCTTGTAAAGTATATACTCATCCCTAATACGATGTTAAAATTCTTCCAAGATGAAATTAAGGATTCAACTCCACACTTATGGGGAAAATCATGAGTCCATATACTCAAGAAAGTGTCATTATCTTTGGGTGTTGGGTAGCTTGTAAAATTTAATTTTGACACATCCAAAACTCCTAGTAGCATACATGTTAACAACCAATCTAGAAGGTCAAAAAATTACAAAACAACTATATGTTTTCCTAAAACAAAGACCAAATATAATATATATGCACTTGAAAGCTTTAGGTCCTTGCTGAAATCTTTAAAATGAGTAAGTACAAACCATATTCAATTTTTAAAAACTATCTTCTAGATTATAACCGATGGGGCTATGAGCCCGGTTCCATAAGGTGCGAGTGACCCTACTTTCTTATATTTACTAAAATAAATATAAAGTATAAGATTTATTTTATTATTTATTTATACTTTGAAATTTCAAAGTATAAATAAATAATAAAAGAAATCTTATACTTCAAATTTATTTTAGTAAAGATGTCCCTTCCCCTTCCAAAATTCATAACACTAAGAATGCATATACATTTTTAGTTTTGGAAATTAAAAATATGAAAACTAAACATGCACGCATTATAGGTTTTGAAATTACTAGATCTGAAAAACTACAATGTGTACACATTATTTAAAAACACATACATGTACGTGTTTTAGCTGATTTCAAGTTTTTGTCCACTTTTTGGCCCCCCATTTTGGTGCACTTATCCAAAATATGCCACAATGTATATATGCATTACAAAACATAATTGAATTCTACAAATAGTTTCACGAGTATAAACAATCCAACAAAATGGTTACAAAAACATAGGGGAACAAGAAGAAGACAAATAATAATAACAAGCAATATTCAACCATATAAGAAATTAAATCTAGGTAAATAACAAACTTATTACTATGCTGAATTAATACCATAGGTATTTAGCTAACAATAATTTCATGTTAAGGTTGAACCATAAGAAAATCACCCCCATAAAAGATATACAATTGATAAAATGACCATTAGGTGGCTTTGGACAACACTTTTATTTTTGACCAAATTGTTAGACTATTTTATCCCATTTGGATGGTTTGGTCCAAGAGGGAAGTGTGACCCTATAAAGTCAAATGCACAATATTTATGAGTAATAGTCTATCTATAACTACTATAAGCATTTCTATAAGTGATTGAACAATTTTCAAGTCTTGAGATAAGACTAGAATATAACAATTATGCTCAAAATAGTTGCGCGAAGTTATGATTTAAGAATTAAGCCAATATTGACATTATCGAATGAAAATTTGCTAACTTTAGTTGTTTGCAATAACTTACATTGATTTTACATGGAGTTTTTTCGTTTTTTTTTAATTTCAAATTTAAAAGGCTAGAAATGTTGTTATCCTTAATAATGATTCCATTTCTCGATATCTTCATATTATTGAAAAAGTTGTCATAAGATATAGTTTGTATTCAAATATAGGAAAAAGTGGCATTGAAATTATATAACTTACACAATATATTAAATCAATAGGGGAGTGCACCTTGCACCATAAGCTAGGATAAGGTAGAAGTAGAGGAGAAATAAAAGGAAGTAGAAGAAAGCAGAAGGAAAAAATAAGAAATAAGAAAGCAAGAGGAAGACAAGAGAGCGGTAGAAGAATGAAAGCTGCAAAAAAAAAAAAAATGGACGTCAATGAAATAAAGGAACAAACAAATTCCAAATAAGATGCGCAAACATTTGGGTGGACAACACAATCAATAGCGCCAACACGAAAGCGTAAACTAAGTCTCCCTTCATCCTAGGTTTAGAGTGCACTTCCAAAATTTCTCGATACAAGTGTGCAAACTATAACAACCTAGTTTACATCAAGATAGTATAAATAGATTTGGAGTAATTTCCATTGCACACACATTTTTACGGAGTACACACACTACAAGCCAATATAGGATCATCCACACCGTAGATAACCTAGTAGAAGGATAACGTGGAGAAAAAAATACATAATCTAAGTTCATATATTAGAAAACACTATCCCAAGCTAGTAATAGACACTTTGTAGGTGACTTGATCATGAGTGAAGAAATGGAAATAACACTTCTATTTGACAAGCTGGTGGAAAAATGGAAAGATAATGAAGTGGTGAAAAATATCATAGAACAAGTAGCCAACACCAAGCAAGAAGTAAAGATGTCATAATAATACTTAAGGAGTATGTCACAATCCTCAAACAAGGTGAATTTCAGGTGAAGTAGTTAACATTTTAACTCTCGGATTAGAACACACGGTTGGAAGATACGATGAGAGATAATAAGAATGATATTAAGGTGGGGATAAAACTACACCAACAAATGCTAACAGAGGCAAAGGATCAAAAAATTTGAAACTACTTTACAATCATCATTACAAGCTATGGATAATGTCAATGAACGATTGCGGGAATGGGAACAAAATGTGACATGGAACAATTTTACATGGGTTTAATCCTAATGTATGAGAGACCGATTGGAGAACCTCATTGAATATATCCAAACCGCTATTCCAATTCATGAATAAGCTTCTCAACAAAGCTAAAAATGATCAACTATATGAAGTTATGAAGGTACTCACATAATTTCAAATGGACTACAGAAGAATAAATGAAGCCTTTATAGATTAAAATGCATACAAAGTATATCTAGTGGTCATCCTTCCAAATTGCATGGACAATGAAGATCACACCGAGTTTCATTCTGCTGCGTATACTTCTTTGAAGAGTCAAGGCCGCATTCCTAATTCCACCACCACCATTCACCCTTGTAGTCAAACTTAGTAGGCAGACGGAGCGAAGTAGACTGAGAAACACCAATAAACAAAGAGCATCACAATTTTGTGGAAGTTAATTAGATAAATATATTTAGTGTGTAAATTTTGGTATATATGTAAGCAATCCCGCATAGCCCGAAAAATCGTAAGGGTTGCATATGAGAGAATTCTCATATATTGAAAATCCGAATTGGTGGTCTATTGGGAAATCTACTAAAATTGAAAAAAGCTGAAAGGGCAATTAAGTAGTGCGTAGAGGATAAAAATGGTAAAGGATGTCCTCTATGTTGAATGCAAAAAAATTAAGTTACAACACAACACAATCACCATTTGACACTAGACAAAAGAAATATTTTTCTTGGGGTGAGACAACTATTAAGTCCAGGGAAAGTGTTGGATAATAAAATATAATAGTAAGTCGACACGATTATAGTTGGTTATTTTGCAATCCTTTTGTATGTATATAGTAATATAAGACAAAATATATAATGTATATCTTCTCTCATAGGTAGAGAATATGAAAATTCTCTAAATATATGAGAAGGAGATGAAAGGACTAGTAATTCAACAATCATCACATTTTGTATAAAGTTATGTAATCCTATTTGAAAGAAGGTTGATCTTGGATCCTAATAGAAATTACTTCAGTATAGTTCCTTTTTCCATTTGTGTTATGTTATAGCTCTATTTAATTCTATTAGATAATGAGATTTATGTGATATGGTTCTCTTTTCATGAATTATTTGTATATAACCTATTGTGTAGTTGAAACATGTAATTATATCCCATGCTTTAATCTAGATTACAACATTTTGCAAGTTCTAATGTCATAATCCAGAAACCTCTACTAACATTGACCCATAGGAAAATCATCACCTCATAAAACATATCAAATTAATAAAATGACCATTGGGTGGCTCTAGACAACACTCATTACTTTTATACCAAAATGTTTGATTGTTTTTCCCATTTGGAAGGTTTTGTCTATTGGAAGAATAATGGATTGAGAGGTGGGGGGGTGAATCTATCCTTACAAAATTATTCAATTTTATATTTCTTACTTAGATCACAAACCACTTATCCAATTATTAATGTGTGCACAATATCAAATACCAAACATGCATTCAACCATGAACAAGGAAATCAACACCATAACACAATATATAAGTGGGAAACCCTCATGGGGAAGAAAAACCACTGAAACACAATATTTATATTGATATGTTTCAAATTTATTGAGGCACTAACCCCACAAGGAGCACCAACCCCTAGTTTAGTAGAGCTACAACCCTACAAGGAGCACCAACCCCTAGTTTTGTGAAGCACCAACTCCACAAGGAGGCTACAACCCCACAAGATGATAAAACACCCACTAAACCACCTTATGAAGAATATCTATGATGTATTTCTGCTACCACAACTAATAGAGATCATAAATTCAACTCACACTCCTTCAAACCCTTGTTCAAACCCTAGGTCTTAAAACTTGCACAATCTTGCTCTTTCTTCACTTATCAATTCATCAAACCCTTACAAACATGATTTTTGTAATTATTCAACCTATCATGCACTTTATCAGCTCTCAAATCATGCTCACACACCTAAAAAACTCTCACACCTAGGTTACACTTTTTGCACACACTCAACTAGTTCAACTTTGCACCCAAAACATCACTTTTATAGCACCTCCTTGATTCAAATTCAAAAAAGTTGGTTTCCCTCCTCTATTTTGACCAAAACATATTAGAACATCCCATATGAATCATCACAATAGTCACATATGACCCAAGTAGGTCGGCCTAGCCAAAAACCACTTACCATGCACCAACAATCCTAAAAATCCCATCACTAGAATGAGAAAAATACCCTCATGCCAAAAATATTTTTATTCAAGCTCTAAAAATCACCACACATGATTAATATGACATTTAAACATCATCCATGGTCACAATTAACTTGAACCAATCAAATTATTTCATTTAATGGGCCCATTGGCTCATTACCTTCACAAACACTCTATTTTCACCTTTGGGCCTCAAAACCACCTAAGAACACCTCAAATATAGTATGTGACCACTAAATGGAAATACAATAACCTTTAGAACACTTCTAAACAAGTTATAGACCATGAAACAATCATATGTTCAAACCACATCAACTTTTGTCTTCACCAAAACAAGCTGCCCAAAAAGTAGTTTTATAAATGCAACTGGTTAATAGCCTTTTTGATACATTCAAGAACTCCAAATGGATTCAATGGATTCCAAATTCATCCATATTCACATTCCAGGTGATATCAAGCATCACCTAATCCATTTCATGCACTAACTAACTCAATCTTTCAAAGAAAAAGTAGTTATGTCCTGAAAAGTAAGAAACCTTCTTGCTCACAAACTGACTTGGAAACCACATCACATCAAATAATCATGAGAAAAAATATATACCATTGGCAGTATCTCTTTATTACCTTTCCATAACATATTGTAAATCCTTCCAACTCCAATTGGAAGGCCTTAAAACCAAATTGATCTCTCGCAAACCGCCTAAAACGCCCCAAAACTACCCCCGTGACCATTTAACAAAAATGAAGCATACTTGACCATTTAACTACATTACCATGACCTAAAACCATCATGTAAATCAATAAAAACTCACATACTCACCATAATGATCATTTAATTTTTGAAACTCCTTTGGACAACCTTGTCCCAAACTGAACTTCTTCATAAACATGCCTATTTGAGTGGGGTCCACTCATCACCATAAGCTATATCATACCTTTATGGAAACCTAGAGGATTCCCTTACACCATCCAATCATCATCCATGCACTAGAAAAAACTTATGGCCACATAGGATCATTTTCTCTACTACCACTTTTGAGCTAAGGTTTCAAACACATAAGAAGTTGTTTACTTTTTTAACATTCGTTCATAAAAACATGACAATTAAATGACCTCATTATTTTTTTGAAACCTTCTAGAATCAATATAGAAATATCCCTGAAATCCAAAAGGTCCCATGCAAAGCACACAATTCAGGGTGAGCATCAGAAGGTGCAATTCGAGCTAGAAAAGTCGTTATTCTTGACCATTGTTCACCAAAAACATTATATCTTGTAAAATATTCTTCGAATGACTCTAATTTTTCTCATGCCTCAAGGACACCCATGTGCATCATCTAAAATTATCATTATGTCTTAGATGACTCTTTATCTCTCCAGTATATCTCATTTGCATAGCTACCCCTTAGGGTTTTGCATTGTCTAAGCTAGGGTCAATGAAACAATGTCATAAAGAATCATAGAAACTCTCCAAAAGGCCCTAACATACCTGTTACATCATGAATCAACTACCTACATGCATCCATGAGCTCATATAGCTCCATAACTCAATCTCATACCTCCTAACAGTCATAATCGGTCCAGATGAGCAAGCTGAAACTTGGTCAACAACTCTGTATCTATACCTTGCAACTCATGTGAGTGCCCAAGAAATCTCTAAACATGATCTCCATCATGTCAACATGCTTATCAAGTCACCAAGGAGATCCAACCTCCATGCACCATCACCTAGGCTAGCCAGGTCACTTGATTGGGCTTGCAAGAACAAGTAATTCTCACTGAATCAATTAAACCAACCAAGAACATACCTGAATCTCCATGTCATCATCATTATGAGCATCATTTGACTCCACTCCATCATCAATGATAACACCTAAACTACAACATGTCAACATTTTCCAAGAGGGAAGTATGACCCTATAACGTTATGTGTACAATATTTATGAGTAATAGTCTATCTATAATTGATGTAAGCATTTCTATGAGTGATTGAGCGATGCCAAAGTCTTGTAACAATTATGCTCAAAATAGGTGCACAAGCTATGATTTAAGGAATAAGCCAATATTGACATTATCGAATGATAAATTGCTAACTTTGGGTGTTTGCACTAGCTTACATTGCTTTTACATAGATTTTTTTAAAACTAATTTTTATTTCAACTCTAAAAGGATAAAAATGTTGTTATCTTTAATAATGATTCCATTTCTTAGTATCTTCATATTACTTGAAAAAGTTGTCATAAGATATTATTTGTATTCAAATCTAGGAAAAAGTGGCATTGAAATTATAGAACTTACACAATTTATTAAATCACTAGGGGAGCACACCTTGCACCATAAGCCATGTACCCTTGAATCCTATATAGACGGGCCCTTTTGCTCCCATCGTCGGGCACAAACAAAAGTCACTCCTATAGTTGGTACTCTTCTCATGTTTATGGACGCTTCTCAATTCCGCCTCATTAGCAAGAATATTGAGATGCCACTTTATGACAAGTCTATTGTGAGTACATTTTGGTGACCATCATTGATACGAGGCATAACTATATAGTTAGTTTTCGAGGCGTATATTTTCTCGACATAGAACTTAAGGGCTCAGTTTTTTTACCACCACTTTCATTATAAGTATCTTATTTTCATCTTTTGATTAATATATTGATGCCAATTAAAAGTAAAGATTAACATTAAAATTATTGCATACTATGTAACAAACGATAAAAATCTTGTCAAATCTTTGAATAATTTTTTTTTTTATAAAAAAATAATGTACTAGCAATAACGTGCATGTGTTTCCTGACTCACGTACCAACCGTTCTAAGTGAATCAATCTCCAACATGATGTAGTGGTGAACTCTAAAATGTTTTATCCCTCCTTTCATAAGGTTTTACTTTGTTCAAGGGTCGGCTTCAAATCAACAATTATTGCAGGTTCTATCTTCTCAAACTAAATAGTGGAGTTGTTGATACTGACGTCTATTGTAATAAAAGAAAGTTGAACAACATATCAAAACATAAACATGGCTCCAAAAGGAAATCTGAATAAAATAACAATTAATTTAAGGTATCCATAATCTAACTGCCCAATTCCAAGGACGAATGCTGTCATTGTGTAATCTTGTCACTGTCTGTACCTCTTTTTAGACCGCCCATGAAATTATTAAAATGAGAAAGCTGAGAATGAAGATGATCACCCACACCCATGATGATGAATTCATCAGCCCAAGCCGCCTCTACTTTTCTCACCACCCAACGTCACAGATTAGTTGCTTGCACAGAAATCACTATAAATGGTGAGTTAACATGCATGATTCCCATTAATAACAGGTGCAAGCATGGCGAGTTTCCAGTTTGTTTTTATCGCTCTTGTACTCGTCTTCAGTAGAGGTGAAGGAGGTGGGGTCCTGAAGATGGGCTTCTATGATGAACTCTGCCCTCCTGCTGAAGACATTGTACTCAATGTTGTGAAGAAGCATATACCCTTGGCTCCCTCTCTCGCTGCCACTCTCATTAGAATGCATTTCCATGACTGCTTTGTTAGGGTCTGTATTTGCTTCATTTAAGCTTTGTTAGGATTAAAAACATGCACACAATTTCAATCCAGAATCAAGTTTATCAATATTCAAAAATGAATATAATTAGTTTTTTTTCGTTTTCTGATATCACAGGGATGTGATGGGTCTGTGTTGTTGAACTCGAGTGAGGGAAATAGTGCAGAAAAGGAAGCAATTCCTAATCAGTCTCTTCGTGGATTTGGTCTGATAGACGAGACCAAGGCTCAAGTGGAAAAGTATTGTCCGGGGGTTGTCTCCTGTGCTGATATTTTGGCACTCATTGCCAGAGATGCTGTTTTTGTAGCGGTGAGAAAACATTAAACACAATAATTTGTCCTTTAGTTTTTCGCCATTCAGTTCAAACATCACATAGGTTTGCAATGTTGACTAGTCAATTAAGTCTCCTTCAAAAAGTGGTAAACAGTTTCTTGATTGGTTGACTGGTCAATCTTATGTGATAGATAGGCTCTTCCATTTTCCTCTGGAGATGTTCCCATCCTTTGTTTTTTATTTTCTTCTTAATCAATATGGGTTTTTGGATGGTGCCTATAATTATCTGGAGTTTTTTATAGCATGGAGGGCCATATTGGAACGTTCCTACTGGACGTAGAGATGGAGTTATATCGAACTCTTCAGAAGCCCTAGCGAACATACCTGCTCCTAATTTCAACTTCTCCCAGCTCATTGCCTCTTTTAACAGCAAGGGTTTAGACGTCAAGGATCTCGTTCTTCTATCAGGTAATGATACGCTCTCCACATTGTTTACGTCCAATCACATACAAATGTAGTAAGTCAGTGTTCTACCTAAACCTCATATATGTTAACAGATTGAATTGTTGTACATCAGTTGACGATTAATAAGACTAGCAACAATCTCTATGTAATTGTAGGCGCACATACAATTGGAATTGCCCATTGCGGGCCTAATAGCTTCAGTAAAAGGCTGTACAACTTCAGTGGAAAAGGAGATTCAGATGTGGACCCTTCCATGGACAAGTATTACGTAGAAAACCTGAAGAAATACAAGTGCAAGACCCCCACTGACAATATAACCATAGTGGAAATGGACCCTGGCAGCTTTAGAACATTTGACCTGAGTTATTACCACCTGCTGAAGAAAGGAAGGGGACTTTTCCAGTCGGACGCTGCGCTCCTTACAGACTACACTGCCAAAGCATATGTTGATGAGGAGATTGAGGGTTCGAATCACAAGTTCTTTGCCGACTTTGCAATATCGGTAGAAAAGATGGGCCAGATTGAAGTGCTGACTGGAGATGCTGGACAGATCCGACATCACTGTGCTTTTGTTAATTATTAACTCTAAATGGTGTTCCAGCTAGTTATCTTATTTCCTAAGGTTTTAGGGTGTTTTTGCTTGTGAATAAAGGAGACATATTTTCTCCTATACCATCCCAAATAAGGAAGGATGCCCACCCATGTATTAGTGTTGTTCAACACAACATTTTTATATGTTTGAAGGTCATGTTCTTTTAATTTAGATTTAGATTTCTATATGCTGTTTTTGTTTTGTGAATAAAGGAATGAGGATGATGTTATAGTTTCTCTTATACCATCTTAAATAAGGAAGGATGCCCACCCATGTACTAGTGTTGTTCAATACAACGTTTTTATATGTTTGAAGGTGATGTTCTTTCAATTTAGATTTCTATATGATATTTTTGTTTTGTGAATAAAGGAACGAGGACCATGGTATAATTTCTCCTATACCATCCCAAATAAGGAAGGATGTTCATGTATCAATGTGCCATTGAACACTTCATTTATATATATTTGAAGGTGATGGTCTTTCAGTTTTTAGTTTAGATTTCAAGTGACATTAGTTAGTGTTATTTCATCACTTCTTTTATTAAAGGCAAGTTTATTTAGCTTTTTACTTCCATAATTAAGAGGTATGTTTTAAGTCCTTCCAAGTGGTTTATATACCTCATTTAAATGGTTGGTGTCTTGGGAATATAATAATTTTTTTTTCGTTTTGATTACACAATCCACATATCCATAAGTGGATAGAGGGCTCTCAACTTTTGGAAGCTTGTCAAAACTTTATTTTGTTCGAGCATGCCATCACAATTTGAATTGTCTAAATCAATAAACAACCTTCTACACATGTTGAATCTGAACATAACAAAAAAATGGTATCACGTTTGTATAGACAATCTTTGTTGTTGTTGGAACCATATGGGTGTTAGAGATCACAAGCATTGAGAAGGGGGGGTGAATTAGTGTAGATTAAAAATTTTTCACTTAATGCCAATTTTAAATCCTTTAATGATGTGCGCTTTAAACTATGAGTAGTCAATCACACATATGTCATGCACAATAACACTGAACACAAAGATTACCATGGAAACCCTTTCAAGAGAAAAACCCACCAAAACCATTTCTTATATTACACAAAGCAAGGAATTGCAAGAATATTACACATCCTACAAGATTTGTTTAGTGAGGCACCAACCCCACAAGGAGCACTAACCCCTACACCTTTGTTGATATTACGCACAACAAAGAACTCAAGTGAATATTATGCATCACAAGAGATTTCTTTAGTGAGGCACCAACCCCACAAGGAGCACTAACCCCTTAATATGCTAAGCTATAACTTAGACTTAATTTACATATACATTTTGATCATCTAGTTACAACAATTTCTTTTGCAATAGATTATGATCACCTTTCTGTATCTGTCTGTGTTCTTCTTTTCACTCTCTTCTACTCATTTGATTCAATCCTCTTACTCAATCAATCTGCTGCCCTTGATGCTCTTTTCATCTGATGAATATTTGCTTCATCGATTTGCTCTCCTCTTTCCTCTCTCTTTTCTTTTTTGTAGCTCTTTCTTATCTTGATTGCATCATATTCTCTCTTCTGCATCTCTTCCTTATCTCGAATATTTCTTTTCTTACTTGAGAAACACTCAAAATAGCTCCAAGTTCAAACTATATTCACAATCAACCCAATTCTTCATTTCAAGTTACGTGTCGTGCACCTTCTTGCTTGGTTTCCTGAGAATCTGACTATTAAATGCATGTAGCTGACTCTAAATATTGTTCCTTCTGTATTCATCTTGATTACACCACTTTCCATGCATTTCCAGAAGCTATTTATTAGCCGTTTGCCAAAAATAGATTTTTCCACATTTGCAACGTGACCTAGATGAGCGATCTGTTTCCTTCTCCAATATTTTATTCTACCTTGAAGCTTGGGATCTCATAGAGAATGTAACTACATTTCCACAAAGTCAATATGCATTAAATGCTGGCAGCTGAACAATGGATTTTTTCATTCTTCATGGAGATCAAGTCGTATACCTAGCCACAATCACCTGACAATCGAATCACCATCAATTTTGGAGAACCAACTCTCACTGTCCATGTTTAAATCAATTTGATTTCATTCGACCCTTGTTTAGTCCATATTCTATCATTTCATGATTTCCTTAACTCCTCTAACTTTCTCCTTTGTATCGTGGCATTTCTTCCTTCACGGTGGATTTTTAGTTATTTGCGGCTCATTTATGCTTCTCGCGAATTTCCCAATATATTTTCTTGTATGCTGCCTTTCCATGACTTTGTTCCATGTCCACGACTCTTTCTCTTTTACTTGTGGCTTTTGTAGTCTTTCGCAACTATCTTCTGTCCTTAGTGGCTTCTTTAGTTCTTCATGGCTTTTCTCTTTATCCACGCTTTGCCTTCACCTTCACAACTCTTCCTTCACATCCATAGATTCACTTATCTCACTCACAGCTTGTCCTTTGGCTCCATTTGGTTTCGACGACTTCATCCTTTTATCCACGAAATTCACTTACCTTCTGCAATTTCTTTTGGAGCTCCACGGATTTCTGCAGACTTCGGCGGCTACTCCAAGTCTTCGACAACTATCTATAGACTTCTGGTGGATATCTCCTCATGTCCATGACATGCAAAAACATTGACTAAGTCCCTTAACACTTATCCTTAGTCATCTTGAGCCTCTGTGAGATGACACTACCAATCAACCTTCATCTTTTCAGCTTTCTCACTTTACCAATTCACTCCTTTTGCCATCAATGCAACTTGACATCAATTGATCCAACTTGACATCAATGACAACACATATGACACATGAAAAAGGTCCAACAATCTCCCCTTTTTCATTGATGAAAACACCTTAACAAACCTATACCACATTAGAAACCTACAAACTTTGATGGAAAAATGTTTTCCATACCTGGTTTCTAGTAACACCCTGTCTTCTTCCTTTTGGTTGTTACATAACAGGTTTCCCCCTTTGACAGTCTAATTTTCTGACTTCATTTTCTCTCCCCCTTTGACAACAATGACAAAGGGCCAACTATGCCGCATAAAACTGAATATTATGGTAAGCTAGATATAACATGTTCTTACCTCAAGAAGCTCCCCCTAGGCTTATGCTTCTCATACATTTGTGCCAAAGTGTGTCCATGGCAATGACCCCCCTGAGTTGATGCATACTTTGATGAAATTGAGCTAAAAGACTAGCTCCCTCTCACTTTGGCACTATTTAGGAGCTTATATTACCTGAGAAGTTGCCCTTGTGTTTTCTCACACCTGCTAGTTGTTGGCAGGATCATAAATGACCCCCAATTCATTCCTTAGGTGTTCAAATACTTGCTCTTGGTAGTGGCTTGGTCATTATATTTGTAATTTCTTCTTTAGTGCTCACATATTCCAAACTGATCTTCTTGTCATTCACTTGTTCCCTCAAGAAATGATATCTTATAGGTATATGCTTAGTTTTTGAGTGGAACACTGGGTTCTTGGAGACACTTATTGCACTTGTACTATCACACAACAAAGGAATTGGATGTTCATATTTTACCTTGTAGTCTTCCAATGTCTATTTCATCCAGAGAACTTGAGTGCAACACATCACGGAAACTATATACTTTGTTTCACATGTTGAGAGAGCCATTGATGATTGTTTCTTGCTTAGCCAAGATACTAAGCAATTTCCAACAAAGAATGTTCCTCCTTGTACTCTTTATGTCATCAACACTTCCTACCCAATCAACATTTGTATATGATTTTATGTTGAATTCATTGCTTTTGGGGTACCACAGTCCATACTCAAGTGTTCCCATGAGATATATCATAATTCTCTTGACCTCCTTGAGGTGTGTTTCCCTTGGATCTTCTTGAAATCTTCCAACAAGGCCTACCGCCTGCATGATATCTAGTCTTGATGCAGTGGAATAGAGTAGACTACATATCATGGATCTATAAAATGTTGTCTACTTTTGGTGTGACATCATCTTTTCTCATCTTGCATCCAACTTCCATTAGTGTCCCAATTGGTCTGCATTCTTCCATTCTGAATCTTTTCAACATCTCCTTGATATACTTAGTCTGGGATATGAATATACCTTGATCTATTTGACTAATTTGTAAACCCAGAAAGAATGAAAGATCTCCAAGCATAGACATTTCAAACTTCTTTCATCATATCAGAAAATTCATATGTCATCTTATCATGGTCTCCACCAAATATGATATCATCTACATACACAATGACAATTAACAAGTGGTCTCCTTCTTCCTTGATGTAGAGATTACTATCAACAATGCCTTTTCTAAATCCTTGCTCAATGAGGTATGAGTCCAATCTACTATACCAAGCTTTGGGAGCTTGTTTTAATCCATACAAAGCTTTCTTCAACCTAGCACACATAGTATTTATCTTCAGTTAGTGAAAATCCATTAGGTTGTTCAATATATACCTCTTCATTTAGGAAACCATTTAGGAAGGTTGATTTCACATCCATTTGGAATACTCTGATCTTCTTGTATGTCAGTAACGTCAAAACCACTTATTTCCTCCATTCTTGCCATTGGTGCAAATGTCTCATCAAAATCAATTCCTTCCATTTGCATGTATCCTTTACACACTAGCCTTATTTTGTTCCTTTTCACTTCTCCTTTCTCATTCAATTTGTTCTTGAATACCCATTTGGTGCCAATCACATTCTTGTTCCTTGGTTTGGGTACCAGTTCCCATGTTTCATTCTTTTCAATCTGATCTAGCTCTTCATTCATGGTGTCTACCCAATGTTGATCTTTGTTTGCTTCTGCAATGCTCTTGGGTTCTATCATTGACAATAGCGTTATATCTTCATGGTTATACTATTCTCTCAACATTCTTCTTGTGAGAATTCTCTCTCTTTTGTCCAATGATTTATCTTCATTTAGTGAAAATCCACTAGTTTGTTCAATATATACCTCTTCATTTAGGAAACCATTTAGGAAGGTTGATTTCACATCCATCTGGAATAATCTGATCTTCTTGTATGTTGTGTAAGCCAAAAATAACTTATTTCCTCCATTCTTGCAACTAGTGCAAATGTTTCATCAAAATCAATTCCTTCCATTTGCATGCATCCTTTTCACTTCTCCTTTCTCATTCAATTTTTTCCCTGAATACCCATTTGGTACCAATCACATTCTTGTTCCGTGGTCTGGGTACCAGTTCCCATGTCTCATTCTTTTCAATCTGATCTAGCTCTTCATTCATGGTGTCTACCCAATGCTGATCTTTGCTTGCTTCTGCAATGCTCTTGGGTTCTATCATTGACAATAGTGTTATGTCTTCATGGTTCTGCTACTCTCTCAGCCTTCTTCTTGTGAGAATTCTGTCCTCTTTTTGTCCAATGATTTGATTATAAGGATGGTGCTTTTTGACTTTCCCGAGAGGGTTCCTTAGTGTCCGACCTTTCTTCCTCTTCATTTGTTTCTTCACGTGGATTTTCCAACTCTTCATCATCTTCTTGTTCTTCATGATTTTCTCTAGTGATGGTTGCTGACTTTGGTGTATTGTGTTTCATCCACCTTCGCATTTGTGCTTTCAACAATCTTCTCAGAATCGCTTATTTGTAGCATCTCGTAAGTCGTGGCTTTGACCATTGAGCAGCCAAGGAATATTCCTTCACCACATCTCGAGTCAATTTTTCCCAAATTTTCTTCATCTATTTTAATATAGCATTTACTACCAAAGAATATTATGTGATTTACATTTCCTGTTATCTTCTTCCACAATTCATAAGAAGTTTTGTCACTATTTATCCTCAGTTGAGATCTATTCAAAAGATAAACCATGGTGTACACTGCTTCACTCCAATACATGTCTGAGATTTTGGATTCATTTAGCATGGTTTTTCCATCTCTTGAACAATATTGTTCTTCCTCTCAACAACCCCATTTTGTTGAGGTGTTTTGTAGCGGATGAGAATTATCTTCTTATTCCATGTTCTTCACAAAATTCATCGAACTCATTTGACCATAATTCTCCACCTTTTTCTGATCTTAGGCATTTGATCTTTTTTTCTCATTTTCTACCAATGCCTTGAATTTATTGAATCTATCTAAGGCTTCTGAATTTTTCTTTAAACATGCTACCCATGTCATTATAGTGTAATCATCTATTAGAAGCATAAAATATACCTCACCATTTATACCTTTAGTTCTGGTGGGTCTACAGAGGTCTATATGAATCAACTCCAGTGGTCTGGTTGTAGAATACTCCTTTGATTTGAATGATCTCCTTGTTTGTTTTCCATGTAAACAAGCCTTGCATAGCATATCCACGGGTTTCACAATGTTTGGCATATGTCTAACGTAACCTTTTGCACTTAGCTTTACAATATTTTCAAAACTCATATGCCCCAATCTTTTGTGCCACAACCAACTGTAATCTATCTTACTTGTGAAGCATTTCTCTTTGTTTATCTCATTTAGAACATACATGTTGTTCTTTTTCCGCTTGGCCTTTTCTACTTTCTTTCCTATTTTTCCATTTATAATGTCACAACCTTTGTCATGGAATATTACATTGTATCCCCTTTTGCACATTTGACTCACACTCAGTAGATTATGTTTAAGACCTTCAACATATAAAACATTTTCAGTTATAGTCTTTCCATTATCTAGACTCAAGGTTCCTTTTCCAACTATGTTTGCAGATTTGTTATCACCAAATCTCACAACACCAAATGCATTGTTAGATAGAGTAATAAAATTGCTTTTGTCACCTGTCATATGGCTAGAGCATCCACTATCCAAGTACCGATTTTATCTTCATTTTGCACATGAAATGTTGTCTGTACAATTGAGCATGACTCTTTTCTCTTGTTCTCATATTTCTTTGCAACATATATCCACTTCTTTTGTTTAGGTGGTTCATGTTTGTTGGTTGAAACCACACTACTCTTCTTATGATAATTGTGTTGGACACTATTATAGTTTGATCTGGTGTAAGATGGGCCAAATTTTCTTCTATAGCCTCTAGAGAATTTCCTACACTTGGTGGCTTTATGTCCAAACTGATTACATGAATAATAGTAACCATAAAAAGAATGTGTGTACCTCATAGCATATGTGATTCTAGGAGTAGAATTTCTTCTCTTTGTGGCATTGATAACCTTATTGTTTGTGACAAATGAGGTGTTAGATGTTGATGTAACCTTGTTTTCTTCATTCTTTGTAGGCTCCTTTACTTTTCTTTCTTCTTTGAAACCAATTCCAGTCTTTTCATTTGCATCATGTTGGCTACTCAATATATCAATCAAAACATTTGAGCACTTTTGAAGTTTTTCATATACCTTTAGCTTCTTCTAATATGTTCCATCGCAAATTTTAGTTTTTCCAGCCCAAGATCAACTTTGTGCACTCATCCTCCTTTGATTTGTAGGAGTTTGAAATCTTTTCTCGGCTGTGTTTCCAATTCCTTGAGCTCATTAGCCTCTTCTTCTTCTCTTTGAGATTGTCTTCCTTCAAAGATGTAGATTTTTTCTTCATAATCCTTTAATGTGCATCTCAACTTCTGATTCTTTTTCCTACACAATCTCAACTCTTTAAGAGCACACACTAGCTCAGCCTCAAGATTTACTTCAGCTTCTTCTTCCTCGATTCATCATAATCAATTGTATTCTTCCCTTTGGAGCTTCCTTCTTCAGATGCATCCATGGCCATGAATAGGCATTCAGATTGATCTTCATCATTTTCATTCTCGAACTTCTTGGGTTGCTAGAATCAGAATCACTTGATTCTTCTTTTGAGTAGAAGTTTCTTTTGTTCTTAAAGAACTTCTTCTTAGTGTTTTTCTTCTTATACCTAGTTTCTCTCTTGCTATGTTTATGACTGTCCTCTTCATGTTTAGACTAATTATCTTTATTCTTGTTTGGACACTTTCCAAAAATGACCTACTTGTCCACATGTAAAACACTTAAATGGGAGTTTTCCTTTATACTTACCTGAACCTCTTTTCAGTCTTCTGATGAACATTGCTTCAATATTTTCATCATCCAACTCATCTCCTGAAGTTGATTCTTCTTCTTCTTCTTCTTTCTTGGACTAGGTTTCTTTCTTGACCTTGAATGCTACTTCTTTCTTAGAATTTTTGGATCCAATAGTCCTCATCTCGTATGTTGAAAGAGTGCTCTACAATTCATCCATCGTGAGATTCTTCATGTCTTTGGCTTCCTCTATAGTTGATACCTTTGCATCATACTTTCCAGTCAGAGATCTCAAAATATTCTAGCACTATGAAAATTCTTCTAGTTTCTCTCCTAGACCTATGATCATATTTATGACTTCATCTATTCTTTGCATGTAGGCTGCTATGCTCTCATCATATTTCATTTTCATAGATTCTCAAACTAAGCTCTATAGGTCTGTAATTTTTCTAGCTTGACCTTTTCATCACCTTCATATATACTCTACACTTTGTCCATATCTCCTTTGTTGTTGTGCAGTGCATTACTTTGACAAATTTTGTTTCAGTCAAGCCACATAGAATGGTGTTCATTTCTCTTGAGTTACATTCATATTTTGCCTTATCCGTGGAAGTAGTAATTGGTGTGGCTGGAGGATTGTATCCTTTCTCAATGCATTCCCAAATATCAAAACCAAGTGACATCAAATATGTCTTCATCCTTATTCTCCATAATGCATAATTTGTACTAGTGAAGAGAGGTGATCTTGACAGTGAAAAAATGCCTTGTGCCGATTTTCCATCGTGTTTGTGATAGGAGGATCTTCTTGAAGATGCTAAGCTTTAGTTATAAGGACCTATTATCACCAAACCACAACACCCCCAAATGAGTTATGGATTTTTTTTTCTAAGGCGGGGTCATTTGGTGTGATTTGCATAACATGGGTACTATCTCCAAGTTGTGGGACTTACTTCTTGAGATAGACCTCCAAAGAAAGTTGGTTCTTACTCCTAAACTACCTACCACAATCTACTCTAATGCAAGAAAAACTATCTTTCCTAATCTAACTTTCTAAGGGACCAAGGAGAGAGAATGCATGAAAATGAAAGCCTACACTAAAGCGGTGATACACCAGAAAAGGAGGGGTGTGAGAGTAGTCTTCTAATGTGTGAAAAATAGAAGTAAAATGCATACTAGAAGGGGTGATAACAATTCTCCACAATCTAGCAAATGCATTCACAACAATATTTCATACATGCACAATAATAATGAGTCCTTGCAAGAGCATAAAAATAGACACAATATTCTTGTAATGAAGGTTGAAAGGGAAAGAAGAGTGTAAACAAACACAATAGGGGAAGATGCATCCACAAACTTGTATTTTATTGCTTCATGATATGCACAGTTCAATCTATTACAAGATAAGGGCCTAGATCACCATGCAAGGAGTCCAATACAAGGGCTCTGTAGCACATTGGCTTCACAAAGAAATTTTGATAGAGATTTGCTACAACAAAACTACCTCCCTCCTTTACAATGAGCCCAACACTCCAATTTATAGAAAAATAAGAAGAGAGAGAGAGGAGGGAAAATGGAAATCCTGAAATCTGTCCTTCAACCACTTGTAAGAGGTATTAAATGGAGTGAAATGATATTTTTTTGCTTGAAAAAGGCTCCCCATACTGTCCCATGACTTGCAATAGTGAAATATGGCAGCCCATGCTTCATTGAAGGCGTCCAACTACCAAATAAAACACTATTATGAACTTGGCCGCATTTTCTACAAAATATCTATCTATATTTCATCAAATCTAGAATTTCTTGATTGTTGTACATTAATATCAGATCCACAATTCCAATGGTACCAATTTCATGTGATTTCATTGAGAAATGCAAAAGTTATGGCCTTCTGAGTGCGAGTAACTATTTTGGGTCTACTAGGCATTTGACGGAATGAGCATTAATTGACTGGAGCTGAATATGTTTATTTTATTTTAATATATCTACCCTCATCAAAATTAATAAATCTATTTTTTTATGTAGAGGATGTCGTGCTCATTCTAGAAAGTCCAATTTTATGAAAATTGGAGCTTAGAGTCAAAAGTTATGGCCGTTTGAAGTTCTGGGAGGTCAAACATTGACTTTTTCTCTTCATTGCAGTTATTTTGGCAAAATTGGGTCCGTGTATCCTAGATGTCCCAGAAAAATCTCCGTGTCACCCGATTCGGGCTTCCTTGTCCTTGCGCATCCACCGTTGACTGGGTTGTGAGGGCCGTTGACCTCCGCATTCTCCGCAATGTATGGTTCCTTTTGCGGCTTTTTCACCTTTGCATGTCCCACACGTACTTTTGTCCCGAGCATCCTGGACACATTTCTCTGTGCCACCCGCAATGCACTGACTTGTGGAAAAATAAGATTTTTGCGTCCCGTGAGTACCTACGTCCCCAATCTGCCCGCGACCTATCTGGGACAAAAATGTCTGATTTTTCCACAAAACACCAAAATGAGCCTGTTTTCAATTTTTTTCCAATTTTCTCTAACTTCTTGGGTTTTTTCCTAGATGGGGAAGTTAGAGAGAAACCAAAGGACCCCAAAACATGATTTTGGGCCTCAATCAATTTTACTTGCTCGGGATCAAGAACTGATGCATGCTATCAAAATTATCTTGAGGGGTGAATTTTGGATAACAGGATCTCGATATGATACCAATTGTTAGAGATCAAAATCACTAAGAGGGGGTGAATCAATGCAGATTAAAACTTTTTCACTTAATGCTAATTTTAAACCCTTTAATGATGTGTGGCTTTAAACTATGAGCAGTCAATCACACATATGTCATGCACAATAACATTGAACACAAGTGATTACCATGGGAAACCCTTTCAAGAAAAACCCACCAAAAACCGTTTCTTATATTACACAAAGAAAGGACTTGCAAGAATATTACGCATCCTACAATATTTGTTTAGTGAGGCACCAACCCCACAAGGAGCACCAACCCCTACACCTTTACTGATATTACGCACAATAAAGAACTCAAGTGAATATTACACATCATAAGAGATTTATTTAGTGAGGCACTAACCCCACAAGGAGCACCAACCCCTAAATATGCGATAAGCTACAACTTAGACTTAATTTACATATACATTTTGATCATCTAGTTACAAAAATTACTTTTACAATAGATTATGATCACCTTTCTATATCTATTTGTGTTCTTCTTTTCACTCTCTTATACTCATTTGATTTGATCCCTCTTGCTCAATCAATCTACCTCCTTGATGCTCTTTTCATTTGATGAATCTTTGCTTCATCAATCTGCTTTCCTCTTTCCTCTCTCTTTTCTTATGTAGCTCTTTCTTAGCTTGATTACATCGTATTCTCTCTTCTATAGCTCTTCCTTAGATCATATTTTTCTTTTCTTACTTGAAAAACACTAAAAATAGCTCCAGTTTGAACTATATTCACAATTGACCCAATTATTCATTTCGAGTTACGTGTTGTGCACCTTCCTTCTTAGTCTCCTAAGAATACGGTATTAAATGCATGCAACTGACTCCATATATTGTTCCTTCTATATTCGGCTTGATTACACCACTTTCCATGCATTTCAAGAAGCTATTTATTAGTCGTTTTCCAAAAATAGATTTTCCACATTTGTAACGTGACCCAGATGAGCGAGCCATTTCCTTCTCCAATATTTTATTTACCTTGAAGCTCAGGATCTCATAGAGAATGTAATTGAATTTCCACAAAGTCAATACACATTAAATGTTGGCAGCTAGAATAGTGGATTTATTTTTCTTTGTGGAGATCAAGTCGTATACTTAGCCAAAATCACCTGACAATCAAATCAACATTGATTTTGGAGAACCAAATCTCACTTTTCCATTGTTGAATCAATTTGATTGCCTTCGACCCTTATTCAGTCCATATTCTATCACTTCACGACTTTCCTTAGCTCCTCTGACTTTCTCCTTTGTATTACGAAATTTATTCCTTCATTGTGGCATTTTAATTATCCGTGGCTCTTCTATGCTTCTCGTGGCTTTCCTAATATCTCATGATTTCTTTCTTTTATGTTGCCTCTCTACAATTTTGTTCCATGTCCGTGACTCTTTCTCTTTTACTTGTGGCTTTTGTAGTCTTCTGCGGCTATCTTCCATCCTTAGCGGCTTCTTTAGTTCTTCATGGATTTTCTCTTTATCCTTGGATTTTCCTTCATCTTCACAAATATTCCTTCACATACGTAGATTCACTTATCTCACCAGCGGATTTTCCTTTGGCTCCATTTTGTTTCAGTGACTTTTTCCCTTTATATGCGGCATTCACTTACCTTTCGTGGTTTCTTCTAGAGATCCATGGATTTATGCAAACTTTGGTGGCTAATCCAAGTATTTGGCGGCTATCTCTAGAATTTATTGGATATATCCTCATGTCCACAACATGCAAAAACATTTAATAAGTCCCTTATCACTTATCTTTAGTCATCTCGAGCCTCTGTGAACTGACACTACTTATCAACCTTCATTTTTTCAATTTTCTCACTTTACCAATTCACTCCTTTTTCCATCAATGCAGTTTGACATCAACCGACCTAACTTGACATAAATGAAAAATCATATAACACATGACAAAGGTCCAACAATGGGTGTTATTGGTAAACCTATACAATCTTGGTTAATACCTAAAAATTGTGAAAATGCTCTCTAGTTTTATTCTCATGTTTTTTTTTACCTTAATTGTGTGCTCCACTCATATCCTTATGGAATAAAATATCCTTCAAAATTGAAATGGATAAGGGATTAGTTTGGGATTCTCCATTATTAGTTAAAATATCCCCCAAAAACACAAATAAAATTGATAAACAAAAATGGATAGAAAAAATAGTGCTACCAAATATTTCAATAATGTTCTCAATTTAAAATGTTTTACAAAATTGTTAAGCTTAAGATGATAATGCTTGATGATCAAATAAACCTAACCACTTGTCTTTGTAAGCTAATAAACACATTTTTTTTTTTCATTTTACACATGTAAATTAATTATTTTGGGGAGGGAGAATGGAGGTGTCTATTGCCCCTTAAAGCTAAACTTGGAGATGTACTATTATGTTTTAACCCAATATTGTTCAAATGGTCTTGATATGTTTCAAGATCATAAAACTATTCCTTGCATTGATACGATAAAAATGAAGTGAATATTCATCGAAAGTCACAAAAAGTAATTAAATAACACCAAATTTGGACCAATAGGTAGAAAAATGCACATAACACATAAAATCATGTGAAATGAATACCGAGGGGTTATTTTTAAGGGTTTACACATTTCCTCACTTTGAGGTACGTGTTTAATAAAAAAGTAAGTGGCATGAGAACATACTTCAAATTTCAAGGTATAACATATATAAAGATATAGATATTGCTACAAATTTGAGTTTCTAAATGTTGACATGTTAAGGATTGGAACCTAATAAACACACTTACCTTTACTACACAAACATGAATGATCAAAAATATTAAACATAAAATTTTAAATGTAAAATTGGAAAGATAACTTCTTTTTTTTCGTATATAATAAAAAAATCACAAAGTTATTCATATTATTAAAGAAGATATAAAGTGTAATGAATTTTGAACCATTGTACATATTTCATAAAGGGAAATTAGAGAAATAGGAGAAAAATGGGTGTCTCGAGAAATCTAAGAAAATGTGAGAAATTACTATAAAGGTAGTGAAAAATACTACAGAAAATAGGGTAGATTAGTGAAAATTGGAGAAACTGATGAAGATAAAGTAATTAGGGTATGTTAGTGTAATATTGGGAAGATTATGAAAATTTGGGTAAATTAGTGAACAATTGGGGAGCATTATTTTTTTATAGTTAGTTACCAATTAGTTTTGATTATGATGAGGAAAACAATAATCATTTTTATATTACTTTTTTGTAAGCGATTTATCATCTTTTTTCCTTTAATTAGTTAATTTTTATCTTAGTTTATAATTTTTCGTGTTATAATAGTTCAATCTCTATACATTCATTTATCATTCTTAACCGGTATTGTTTGATACATGGGAATATAAGGAAAATATGTATGGAGAGTACAATAGAGGATAATGGAAAATGTATTGAAGTGGAGAAGGTCCAAAGAAGCTATATTAGAAAACATAAAATGATGTCAACAATTTTGAATAAATTGTTTGGAGACAAGGAGATAGTTAAGATTTAAAATTATGATGAAGAGTCTAATGATGATGAATCAATACATAATCATGTATTGAATACATATAAATATGAATTTCTAAATTGGCGAGATTATGTGGCATGTCATATGTATATTTCATTATTAATGCCTTACGAGGTATTTATATTTTCTTTCCTTATGGTATTTTAAATCCATTTGTACATTTTCTTCAAAATCAAAATACCATAGACATATATTGATTCTTATATCTCAAAACACCACATGTTTTCTCAAAATATGCTTCTAGATGGTTCTATGGTAGTTTGGAGTTGTCACCTACTAGTTTGGAATCACCTCATGAAGTTTGGAATCACCACAAAATAGTCCGTAGTGTTGTAATATAGTTCGTAGCAACTATGCCACAATCTGCAATTTTTATTTCGAGTCTTGAGCTTGGAAGTATGAGTCTTGTGTTTTTCCATTCTTGACTTGTATGAGTCCCACGATTTTAGTGGAAGTCCGAAGATTTTCTAGTTTTTACTTGTATGATTACTACACTTTTAGCAAAGTTTTGTGCTTCTAGTAGAAGCCTTGTATGTCATTTTTGGAGTTAAAGACAATTTGGGGATGGGTCTAAAGTGCTCCTAAGCGATCTAGCATCCAACATTCATCCTCTAATATCTTGAAATGACCTATTTATACACAATATTATAATCCAACTTACAAGAAATGTGAGGAAATGATAACAATTAGATTACAAAAGGACTTGTAAGAAATAGATAAAATATATTATATATTCTATCTTAATAAGTTGTCTAGTTTTTAGAACTACATCTAAATCCACTTTATAAGAGATAAAATAGTGTTATTTTTTGCATTAGATGAGACCTAGTTTGGTCTCATCAATATGCACATGTTACAATATTCAACAACATATTTATGTCAAGGTTATAGAGGATTCTTACAATTTCATCCTCTATGATCACCATCACCTATCCCCATATGAACTTCATTTTTATGCATTTACTACTTATACTATTTTTAGACACTCAAATTTGGTAATTTATCCTTGTGACATTGCTTATTATAATTGTACTTCTTGGCTAAGAAAAAAACCCACATTTTATTCCCACACATTCTATCTTGTCGTCTCTTTCCTAAATTGCTTATTCCCACACATTGATGTGTGAACAAATTATAAATAAAATTCCATAAAATAAATGATTGGGCTCTTACCATCATTAAGAAAATTTTATATTTGATTTACCTTCTTCGTGTCTAAAACCCTATAGTTCGGTCAAGTTGTATAATATATTCTTGGTCAACTTGTACGATCCTATACCGACATATTATCTAACTCAACTTTTGATGAAATATCATTTTTGGGTCTTTTTATCCCATTTGTTTGGCCTTATCATAATATTTTACCTTCAAATCCATATATAATAAAGTTAACACTACCTCATTTACTCACCTAGTAATCATATGGAATTCTAATGGCATACTCTTTATCAACACGCATAAAATGCACTCCCAACTCCCTAAACATTCCTAAAACTAATGCACATACATTAAGGAAGTCAATACTATAGTTATGAAGCACTCAACCAGATCAAGGAATTTATCTTTCCTCACATCCAAACATACAAAGTTCATAGCTCCAAGCCTTAACAAGAGAAAAAATACAAGAAAACATGATCGAAGGGGTTCAATTTATCAACTAGTTGCATCCATATAGATACCACATGCTAGGTGGATAACTACATCTATTTTGAGGCCTCTATGGAGTAGTGCCAATGTAGGCAGTGCATATGGTGCACCAAAACCCAAACACTAACATTATTATAGGGTATTTTACCCATGGTTATGGTTTTAGAGTGATTCAACTTATTATAAATGATATCGAGATTGTATGACAAATAGGGTTTGATAGAAAAGCACATTTACAAGCCACCGAAGAACCCAATAAGTTACAT
Source organism: Taxus wallichiana var. yunnanensis (assembly GCA_018340775.1). Lineage (NCBI taxonomy): Eukaryota > Viridiplantae > Streptophyta > Pinopsida > Cupressales > Taxaceae > Taxus > Taxus wallichiana. The sequence continues at coordinate 341,376,168 of CM031238.1, forward strand.
AACACCATTATGAAGGTATACAAGATCATATAGAAGGTGCGGGAATGGATTATACATCATGATCATATTGTATAGCTCTGCATGATCACGCTTTGAGAGTGAATCTTTTTCGTGCTCTGTACTTCTAGTCTCTCGAGTTTGTCTCCCCATATTCATCCTATATTGTTGTGTATAGCTAAGTCTCTCTCTAATTTGAGCATGTATTCATTTATTGAGAGAACCAATACATTATTATGATTTTATAAAATTATTGTTGGAAGTTAATTTATCAGAATAACTCCTAGTCTCCAGACCTTATATTCCTTTTCATTATTTGTATTGCATAACAAACCTAAATAAACATAAAATGGGTATAAACATTATTTATTTATATTCCTTAGGTTAGTCTAAATTTCTTGACTACCCCTTTACATCCTCTATTTTAATATAGGTCAAGACAATTATTCTAAATTCCCTACTTTTTCCATAGTTTATGCATCAAGTAAAAATCTATATCTATACTAGCATACGATCAATCAATCTTTTTATTGAAGGTATCACTCAAAGCATAGTAAAGCCACTTCAAGGACCTCATTTCAGATAAAATTACAAAGGTTATATGTTAGATGTGGTAGAATCACTCATAAAAAAGTTAATGACGTAAACCTATAGAAAAAATTAGCATAATGGTCTTAGATTACATAAGACATCCATTATATTATAGATAAACCTACGGATTACAAATATTGTACATTTAATTTGTACCATACCTTGGTATGATATAAAAATGAACATCTCTCTTCCTATTTCAGCTTAAAAAATAAGTCCCTTTCTTAAAATAATGATTCATCTATACATATATTTTGATCCACAAGTATATTCCTACAAATATCCTTTCTCCAAACAAGTATTGAGAAATAAAACTAGCACGTATAAAATGATATCTATGATCCCTCAACTTGATCACTAACTCTTATATTGCAATGTGTTCCAACCGGTGGTTTCACCGATCTAGTTGACTCATACATGTGCCTCACTCATGTTATTTGATTACCTATTATTTTGTATTTATGCTTTTAAATCCGTAGTAAACATATCACCACACTAAAATTATTGCATTTCCTCAAACAAGGTTTTGTGCTATATTTTCCCCAAAAATGAATTTCCCAAAAAATCAAAATTTAATCTCTGTAAAAAATCTATACATTCATGGCTTTAAAGGATTTTCCCTTTAAATGAAAAAAATATTATATCCCATACACACATAACTTTATCACACTCATCCTTCCTTTTATGGCCTTCGGTTGTCATATTTTGTAGTTCTCCTACCTTAGCCTCAGGATTTTTGAGTAGTGTTTCCATTCTCATACATTCCTTTTGTAGTGTCTTTCGGTGGTAATAATAACCTTCAATATAATAGTATCTTGGATCTTATATTCATTGATCTTATCTATTATACTATCTATCTCATCTCATTTTTGTCCTCTTTTTTATGACCTTTTCTCTTAATTATACGCACGTGACCTTATCCTTTTTTTCAATAATTTGATTTTGAAAATCCTTATTCTTATCAATAAAATCCTTCATTATTCTTCCCGATGAGGCCATAAATTGGCCATAAATTACCACTATTTTGTCCTTCCAAGTTACCTTTGAAAGTGGATTTAAATGTAATCTAGGAACTTATAGTTTGCTTAAGATAGAATATATGATATATATATCTTATTCATTCTTTAGAAATATTTTGTTATCTATTTTTTGACTAATCCTATTGATTATTTGGGAAAACATGGAAAGTCTTGTGTATGCAGGCCATAAAGGAAAAATAATGCTAGTATTTGGAAAAGTGGAATTGGTCATGGATGATATATATAAAATCAAATCTGATTTCATATTCAAATTCCTCTAAAAAATTATGTAAGTTCAAAAAAATAATCATCTCAATTCGAGATCGTATGCAAAAGTTATAGTTGTTTTAAGTTAGTTCGGAACTCACGAGTTAGTTCCTAACTCGCAGATCTTAGTTCCGGAACTCGCAGGTTTAGTTCTGGAACTCATAGATTTTGATAGTTTTTGAGGAATTTTGAAAGATCATAGAATCTAATGGAAAATATGAGAGAGGTTTTTGTTTATAGAAATGTGATTAACAAAACCTCATTCAGATTTGCTATAGGTATTACCAATAAAGAGAGATCTAACTTTTAGTGAGCTATAGTCCGAGGAAAAGTGTATCAGACGTGCTAAAAGTTCCATAAACAGAAACATAAAAGTAAAACAAAAAATCTGAGAGAGGTTTTTTCATAGAAATGTGTTTAACAAAAACCTCATTCAGATTTGCTACATGTTTTACTAATGAAGATAGATCTAACTTTTAGTGAGTCTGTAGTCCGAGGAAAAGTGTATTAGATGAGCACTAAAAGTTCCATAAACAGAAATAGAAAATTCAAATGGAAAATCTGAGAGATTTTTTTATTCATAGCAATGTGTTTGACAAAAACTCATTCAGATTTACAATAAGTTTTATCAATGAAGATAAATCTAACTTTTAGTGAATTGCAATCCAAGGAAAAAGCATATCAGACAAGTGTCAAAAGTTCCATAGTAAAAAACAACAAAGTCAAATGGAAAATCCAAGAAAGGTATTTGGTCAAAATCATATTTTGAGGAAAATCCTCCTTCCAATAATGTAGAGGAATAAAATCATTATGATTCTTGTTACCAAAAAGCAAGGAGAAGATTTGTGACCAAATCTTCCTAAAATAAGTGAGAGAAGACTTTGACTCCAATAATAAATCTCTCTCCATATTTTGTGGAGATGGAGATCTTAGTTCTTAGGATTGGAATAAAGATAAAATCAGATTGTATTTCCTAAAATAAAGAGTTGGTTAGATGCATGAATTATAAATGCAACCTTCCACACTGAGATATGTAATGCTTTTCTCCCAAGAAATAAAGATCTGTTCTTTCCTCTCAAATATTATGTAGTTTTAAGATCTCGGAAGTATGATTTAAATCCTCTTCCAAGAAATGATTTGGCCACTCATTTCAAGGAAGATGGATATGTGTATTTATGTTTATGTTTATTCATTTGTTTGTAATTCATTTTGTTGTATTGTTTTTATCTTTGTATTGTGAGCATTCAGTCACATTTGTAAACCTGCAAGTGTTTCATTTAATTTTTCTTATTTCCATTTCAACAATTTCAATTTATGCAAGTGTGTTTAAATTCCTGCAAGTGTGATTAAATTCCTGCAAGTGTGATTTCCTTCATGCAAGTGTGATTTATTTCATGCAAAATTTATTTCTGCAAGTATGTTTAAATTTCTACAAGTGTGCCTGTAAATTTCTACAAGTGTGATTTATTTTATGTAAGTTCGGTTTGTGTTTAAGGGAGCTTCTTTCCAAGATCTTCATCTCTTAATGCATACAACCTTTGGACACCAACCTGGATGGACATTATTAATGGCGAGGATTGATGACCCTCATCATCTTCCAAATGAAATTATGTTAAAATTTTATGATCAATGTTGTAAATAACCTAAAATCTGAAACTCAAAATAGAAGGAATTCAAAAAAACAACATTATGACATTTCTCTACATTTACAATCAGATTGTTCGCTATAACTAGTTAATGCAGCAAGTCAAAATAAATAAACAATGAGTAAACACTCCTTTGCATATTTTAATCAAGTAACTAGCTAAGAATATTTTATGCGGCATGTCGTAATTTTTTAATTCATCCTATAATGTAGTGCTAAACCCCGTGCAACTATAAGGGTTGAGTATTCTGATCTCCACAATCACCCTTTAACATTCGCAAAATGTTCATAATTAGCCTTGCTAGTTTTACCATGTTGTAGTAGTGAGAACTGGTGATTGATCCTCTAGTGTCTACCTAGGGTCACATAGTAACCCCATCATGTATCCTACACTTTGGGATTGAGGAATCATGGTGATTAGACAATGTACCCAAGCAAGCACATTACTTTGGCCAAAGTTTCTAGTTGTACTATGTACGCTTAGTATAGATGAGTGCACAACTCGTCTAAACTTGTCTTCCCATCACCTCATTATTGTCTCATCACAATTATCTAGATTTATTAAGCTTGAGTAGATGAACCTACTATGACTCACTTAGCTCATAACAAGTTCATTTACGCAAGCTCAAGGAACCCCCAATGCCCTTTTTTTGTTACCTATGGGAAGCATATCCACTATTAATATGTTTCGTATTAGGAAGCTAATGGTCTACTCATAGGCAACCTACACTGTGCATTGGTACAAGAGTTCCTACTAGCATCATAATCATTCATGTGTACTTCCTTTCCTATCAGATATTAATATAAGTATTTAGTTACCATGGTTTGGAGGTTAGGGTCATGAAGTGTTTATTTTACCTCGCTTCCCCTAAATGCATTATTAAACATTTTGTTATGGAAGGTGGTATTATACCCTTAAAGAGGTTTCCATTAGGTCTAATAAGGCTTAATTAATCACAGCAATCTTAATTTTTTTTTACCCTCCTAGTTAAGGCATTATTGACATCTTTAAGACTACCCATTCACCTTTATTTATTCTAGGTTAGGTAATGCCGCTTAAGGTGTACCTCTTACTCCATAAGGTAAATTAACCTCTTGGTTATGATTCTTTCTTAGGTGTATTAATTTACCATAAATGATTAAGTTCATCGTTCTTTACTTTAGAGATATTTCCTTTAAAATTGAACTTGACTTTCAACTATAATGTTCAAGATGTGTGCCCTTATTTATTATTCCCAAAAATCAATTGAGGCAGATTTATATCTTGGCGTGGTTATCAATAGCAATATCATAGCCATTATTAAGTATAGACTAGATTAATATCACTCCTTGTTTGAGGCTAATTCCCTAGCTTTGTTAGACTTTAAATAACTTAGATTGAAGTACCAATTGATTTTATCGTTTAGGATTTATTTCCTAGACTATTATCACTCATAATGAAAATTAAATATTTCTCAAGCCATTAATCATATTCCGGATTCCATCCTATAAGGGTAAACTATTATATTACATGTTACTCCTTTTAATTCTGCTTTTATACACATTTCGGAACCATTATTTTCCCATATGCAACTTGACAAGGATTTAGATTGATATTAAGAGGTTTGCACAATTTAGTAACTTAGCCCGATCATATTCATTCGTGAGGAAAGACATTAAGAGGAACCTTAGATTCGTTAAGGAGGCATAACTAATATTTTAGGATTTTCCCTTAAATTTTTAGTCTCTTTAATCACTTAGCATTATTTCCATTTACTCAAATACAATCCTTACATTCATGGAAACTTGCTAGGTAAGAGATACATTGTTGGTTTCATGACTATAATTATTTGAAACACTAGATAAATGATTGTATGATTCCATATCTTATCAAATTAGTTTCTTTGTTTGCCAACCCGTAACATGATCATTATTTATACATACACAAAACTACCATATTATTTATACACAATCCAATCCTACATTTCATTAATACATATATAAATTTTTTTGTCCACTAAGGACTAATACAAGGTACAACTTTCCAAGGAAAATATATTTTACTATTAGTACAATTACAATTGGATCCAAGATCCATACTAAAACATTCATTCAATGCCAACTTCCACAAGCCAAAGTGTAATGATCCAATCATCCATATTTAACCTTGTGACACCGAATGTTTGGGGGTGTCAATTCAAAGAACTGAAATAATTCAATCTACATGCCCTACTAATTTTTTGACAAATAAGAAGATTAGTCATCTTAACTAGCTAACAAAACATTGCAATATATTGCATCCGCAACAGTTAGGGAACAAGAATCTACCATCAATCCCATAGCTAGTGATGGAAGAGGCGTAGGGAATATATGTGAAACACTTTTAAAGGACCGATTCGTATACATTCCTTTTGATTCCTCAATCACAAGGCACACGATGGGTGGGATATTCTTGATCCCAAACTATTTCGGATCACCATCTTTACACACACAACAACACTAAAAACAATGAATAAATTAAAAAAATCAAGGAAATTAAATCTATTATGCATCCAACATGCATGTTGTTTAATTCTCATGCCAAGAAAGTCAACCATTTATTTAAAATCCATAAAACGACTAAGTATGAAATTCTGGAAAACTTTTTCTAGAGTTTCCCCTTGTATTTTCCACTTTCAAAATTTTCCAGAAATCATTTTAAGATAATATAATTCAAATAACAAAATAAATGCTTTAAATGAAAAGGCATGGATCAAGTGATCCAGCCCTTCGAGTCAAAGGAGCTTAGGATATAAAAAAATAATGATAAGAACTAATAACATTAAAAGCCTTACTAAGTTTGAATTTCAATGTTCTATTTAATTTCAATAACATTTTCCAAAATGTTCTTGCATAAAGGATTACTTACATCTATATTGTTAAAAAAAGATTGCATATTTCATTTCTTCTTTTTCATGCACCAGGTTAGTACACAATCATTTCATATTACAACCGGTAGACAATAAATTCACCCAAATTCTTCTCTCAGCAATAAAAACCAACAACTAAATATTCATTTCTACATTAAATTACAATAAGACATACAATTTAATTGGGAAAGAACAAGCCATAACAGTCATGAATATCTTAGCTATGAGGATTTCCCGAGTTCATGTGAACAAACAATTTAACACCCAAATGAAGACAAATAAATCCAACACCACAGTTTAGCTTGAGTAGCTTTATGTGTTTATACATTCAATGCTAACATTCACTAAGTATTAAACTATCAATTTTTTTGAGAATATTGGGCAAAAAGGAAGGTCCATTCCAAAAATTTACACTACTTTCTTATCAATCCCAAATATCCATAAGAATATTCCTATTAAGAAAACAAAATAATACTTTACAAAACTTTGTACAAAAATACACACAACTAAGTAGTCGTACGTCTTCCAAGTAAGCTATACAATCGAGCCATTGAACTAAGGAAATAGTAAATCGAGTTCGGTGAAGAAATATAACTCATTCATATAATTCAAACTATAATATCTCATAAATAAAAATAGATATGTTGCATCCGCACATTTTTTAAGGAAGTCAAGTTTAACAATTGGTTCACTACTATTTTCCAATTCTCCATCACGACGAACAATTTTATATTGAAAATAACAATGGAAAACCCCCAATAGTTGATTTGGACATTTAACTACATAACCCATGATAGCAAATTATTTTAATACAAACATTTCAAGCTCAAAGGATGGTTTCACAAATTATTTTCCAAAAACCAGAGAAGAATGCAGAACCCACAAAAGATAAAATCTTTTTATCAATAAAAATTAGGAATAAAAAGAGAAAACCTTTCTGAAATCAATTTGGTTTTGTTTGATTTTCCTCCAAATACCAACTGAAACCCTAGTCGATTTTTTTGGGTATTTAAGCTCCAGCGTCTACAAAACCACCCACACTTCCCCAATGTACTCTTCAATTAAAATAAAAGGGTTGTGAGAAAAAAAAATTTCACCCTCACATGCTGGAAGAATTTTGGTAGAGTGTCTCCAAGATGGGAGCTCTAACTTCTAGTTGAAAATTCCAAGAAAAATAAGACTCCAATTCTTTTCCCCCATTTCTTACCAAAATCCCAAAAATCCCTAAGTTGCATTTACTCTCCTTACCCACCATTTGCCAATTGGACGGTGAGAGAAGCTTCATGCCTTCGTGGGTGGGGATTATTTTTAATCAAAATTTGCATATTCAAACAATAGTCTAAGCCTCCCCAAATCTGCATGAGTGTCCACTAAAGTGGATAAGGAATAATTAAAACATTGACCACATTGTGGTACTCAATGCCACTTTATAATTGAATCCACAACAATAATACCTTTAGAAAAATATTCCTTTATGGTGTTCAATCACCCCATTTTAATTTTAGAAGTCAATACCATAAAATCAAACATTACTTATTGATTTCATGGATGGGTGTGACAATAAGCTCCCAATATTCTAATGACAACAATATTTAAAATAGGCCACAATTTGTATTATAAAGCCATTCCACTAGCTATAAGCCTTGGGGAATATTTTTCCAAAGTAAACATCTCAAAAACAATTTCCATAGTCCCGATATAATAATGAGACTTCCCAAACCGCAGAAACGAAGTTCCATAAGGAAAACTTACTTTGCATTAATAATACCGAAAGTAAGTGGTATTTAGTTGTCTAAGTACTTAATTTTTAATTTAATTACTTCGATGACTAAGTACCGTCTACCGTAATAATATTTAATTAATCGAATAAACATCCATTTTTTCATTTTTAATATTTATTGGATTTATTAAATTTATGAAAAGAAATGATTAAAAATAGCGGGATGTTACATTCCTCCTACTAAAAATGATTCATCGTCCCTGATGAATTAAGTACTACTTTCACATAACCAGAAAAGTAATCAACTGAAAATTTTACCAAATAGACCATAATTTAGTATCCCAAATTTCAAAATCAAGCTTACTAAAAGTAATAACATGGTTGATACATTAACTTATAAATTGCAAAATAACAAAAAAATAATTACTAGTATTTCTGTAAATTAAATAGTTTCATCACAAATTTTCTAAACGAAGTGAATAAATGTGGAAAAATAGTTTTAAATTCTTCCAGATTCTCCCAAGTTGCGTTGTCCTCAAAATATTGGTCCCATTAGACCTTGCATTGACCAATTTCTCTATTTCTTAGCAGCAAATTACATGTTTCCAACACTCTAATGGGCTCCACGATGATGATTCTGGGTTCTAGAACCTGCAGTGAGTCCCAGTTAAGTACATGTGACAAATCTGCTACATACTTCTTTAATAATGAAACATGGAAAACATCATGTAACTTTGACAATGAAGGAGGCAATGCTATGTGGTATGCAACCGAACTAAGAACTTCTAGAACTTAAAATGGTCCAACATAGCGTGGGGAAATCTTGGCAGCCTTCCCAAATGTTATTGAACTCTTTTTAGGCTTAACATGTAGAAAAAAATTTGTCTCCTTTCTCAAACAATCTTTCCTTCCTATGCAGATCTATATAACTCTTTTGACGATCTGTTGCTTCTTTCAAGTGTTCCCAGATTTTCTTAACTTGTTTTTCCATTTCCATTAGCATTTCCGCCCAACCACTTCCCTATCCTCTACAATGTCCCAACTTACAGGAGTATGACACTTTCTTCCATATAAAGCTTCAAATGGTGCCATTTTCAACGAAGAGTGATATGAGTTATTGTATGCAAACTCAACTAAAGGTAGGTATTCTTCCCACCTATATTGTTGATCCATGCAGTACATGCAAAGCATGTCTTCTAACACCTGGTTTACACACTCAATTTGACCATCTATTTCCGATGATAAGCTGAAATAAAATTTAATTTAGTTCCCAAACCTGAATTTAATGTTTTCCAAAATCGAGATGTCATCCTTGGATCTCATCAAGAAATGATTGTTTCTGGAACACCATGCAATCGAAAGATCTCATGCAAAAACTTTTAGCAAGCACTGGGAGAATCATCAGTAAGGTTCCCAGGTATAAAGTGAGCTACCTTGGTTAACTTGTCCACTACAACCAAAATCATATCATGATGGTTTTTGGTCATGGGAAACCCTTGGATGAAGTCCATACTAATGACTTGCCATTTTGGTGCGAGAATACTATGTGGATACAATAGTCCAGTAGTGTGTGTGCTCCACTTTTACCCTTTGACATTCTAAACAATGGAAACATAATATGTGATGATATTTTCATTCCTTTCTAGAAATATTGTTGTTTATGTTTGCTGTCATTTTGGTTATTCTGATGGCCAGAGTATGGTGCATCATGGAATTCACGCATCACTTTTGTTCTAAGTTTGTTCCCTTCTGGAACATAAATTTTGTTTTCAAAATGCAAAATTTAATTGTTATCAAAACTAAAACCAACATATCTTTTGTCCTTCGGATCATCTTTTAGAGCTGCTTGTACTTACAAATAGTATGGATTTGTAGTTGAATCTCTCATAACTTCTTCCTTGAATTTCATGCACAAGGTTATGACAACTAAAATGTACTTCCTACGGCTCAAGGAGTCTACTACTTGGTTTTCCTTTCCTTTGATATAATTGATATCAAATTCATATTGTGATAGAAACTCCAACCATCTCCACTATCATGCATTCAAATTGGGTTACGTGAAGATATACTTCAGCCCCAAGTGGTCGGTTTTTAGCTCAAATGGTTTACCCATCAAATAGTGCCTCCAAACTTGTAATGAATGAACTATTGCAGCCAATTCCAGATCATGAGGGGCATAATTATATTCATGAACTTTCAGTTTTCTCCCCTTATATGCCACAACATGTTCATCCTATAGTAAAACCCCTCCTAATCCTTCTTCGGATGCATCAATAACAACTATAAAATTTCTGTTTGGATTAGGAATGGTTAGGACTGGAGTAGTTGTCAAACGCTCCTTCAATTGATTAAATGTTTGCTCGCATTTATCTATCCACACAAAAATTTTATCCTTCTTCTAAAGTGACATTATTAGACCAACCAATCTTGAAAAGTCCTTCACGAATTTGTGGTAGTATCCTGCCAAACCCATGAAGCTTCTTACCTCATGCACATCCTTCGGTGTTGGCCACTCTACAATGGATTTTATCTTTGTAGGGTCCATAGAGATCCCATTCTCATTGATTACATGACCCAAATATTGTATCTCTTTTGATAAAAAGCACACTTAGCCAAATTTCCATAAAGCTTGTTCTACCTCAAAATTTCTAACATGATTTCCAGATGTGCGTTGTGCTCTTGTTCATTCTTGGAGTAGATGAGTATATCATCCAGAACATGAGTAAAAACTTGTTCGATATACTTGGTAGAAAATACTATTCATGAGGTCATGAATGCTTCCGGAGCATTAGTGAGTCCGAATGGTAGAACCGTGAACTCATAATGCCCGTAGCGTGTTCAGAACATTGTTTTGTGAATATCTTCCTCTTTGATTCATAATTGGTGATATCTCCATTGTAGGTCTATTTTAGAGAATATCACAACACCTCTCATCTGATCAAAGAGGTCTTCAATCCATAGAAAAGGAATATGTTCTTAATTGTTTCCTTTATTCAACATTCTATATTCTATGTACATTCGAAGGGTTCTATCCTTCTTCTTCACGAAGATCACTGGTGCACCCCATGGTGACACACTAGGTCTTATCAAACCCTTTGTGATGAGCTCATGCATTTGAGCCTTTATCTCAATTAGCTCTGTTGTTGTCATGTGATAAGGTGCTTTTGAAAAGGTTTCATGCCTAGTTTGATGTCGATTATGAAGTCAAACTCCCTTTTTGGAGGTAATCCAGGTAACTCTTCTAGAAATACATCACTAAAGTGCTACAAAAGTGGCGAATCAGCCAAGGGTGATTTAGTAGTTTCCTCTAAATCATCAATTTTAACAACAAAGAGTGTGTAGCCCTTCCTCTTCACCCTTTTTAGCTACATGGCTGAAATATGCCTTGCTGAAAATCCCCTTTTTATTCCTTGAATGGTGGCTAGTTTCAGCTCATCATCAAGGCATTTTACATGTTTTTCTACACAGTCCACAATAACTTGATGTTCAAATAGCTAGTTGACTCCAATTATTACATCATAGGACCCTAATAGAGCTACATACAAGTTCACTTCATTTGTGAAATTGGGTAGTTCTAATGTTTCATAAAAGCATTTTTCTACCTTGTGCCTAACATTGTTTCCAAACTATATTGTCCATGTGTTTTCCATAAAACTAGATTTTCTATGTAATTTTGTTGCTAAAAATTTAGAAATGAAGCATTCAATTGCTCTGTATCAATTAAAACTTTTACGGAATGACCATACAACTATCTCAAACTTCCATCGGTGTAGCTTTCTTTTCAACCTCACGATTTCCTACAGCTACATGAATTTTCTGATCAACATTCTTTTGCTACTAGAAACTAGCTCCTTGTTTCTTTTGTGGGAACCAGTTTGCATAGTGTGGACCCCCATAATTGAAACAACCACCTATGGGCCCTTTATTTTCAGTTTTCTATGATATATTTGCAGCCTTAAACTGCCTTGAATTTTTGTTTATAGTAGGTTTATCTATTGCATTTCTTTGGACAAACTTGGGCTTGTTGCCCTCTCTCTTTACCCATGGCTTTTTAACAAAACTAGCTGAAGGAGTGTTGTTAAATTTCTTTATGTTTTCCTCTCTATTAGCAGAGATATATTTCAATTTTTTTCTCTTTCCTTATAGCCTTCTCAAAGACTGCCTCCATAGTAGATGGACCGTGCACATCCACCTCACCCCCTATGATGGGGTTGAGTCCCATAATGAACTTCCTAATCCTGAAATTTTCATCTTTTTGATATTGGGGAACATACTTTAGTAGCCTTGTAAACTCGCTCCCAATATTCAATTACACTGAGCTTCCCTTGAGTTAAATTTTGGAACTCGGTCATTTTTTTATCAAAGTATAGCTGGGGCAGCCAACGTTGATGAAATAAATTTTAAATTGCTCCCATGATATAGAAGCAATGTCTAGTCCCAGCTCAACTTTCTTATTATCCCACCATGATGATGCTTCTCGAGAAATATGAAAATCTCCCCAAAATATTTTAGTCTCCTCAGAGAAGTCTCTTATTTCAAAATACTTCTCCATTTCACTCAGCCATGATTCAGCCCCATCTCCCAAGGCTGTTCTTCATCAAAATTTGGTGGAGTTATCCTCTTAATATCATGGGACATTTCTACTTCCATTCATGCCTTTTTGTTCTCATGTTGCACCTCTTCAACATGATGTTCCTCATGGGGTTCATCCTCCATAATTAGCTCCTCTTTTGGAGGCTCATGATCACCAACAACCTATTGTTCCAAAACAGCCATGTGGTCCTATGTGTCTTGGAGGAGTTCAAGGATTTGTCGTAACTATTCAGCAAGTGGAGGGCCTTCAACATTTCTTGAGGCTTCCCTTGAAACATTTCCTTTTCCTTTACGGGTCATTTGTCCCTGATAAAGGTGAAATAAGTTGTATTAGTGAAGTAGACCAATAAGGTCCAAGAGCTAAAAACCTACAACTATGATACCAAATATAACAACCTAAAATCTGACACTCGAAATAGAAGGATTTTTTTAAAAAACAACATTATGAAATTCCTCTGCATTTACAATCAAATTACTAGCTACAACTAGTTAATGCAACAAGTCAAAATAAATCAACAATGAGACATTCCTTTACATAATTTAATCAAGTAACTAGCTAAGGATAGTTTATGCAGCATGTCATAATTATTTAATCCATCCTATAACGTAGTGATAAACCCTATGTAACTATAAGGGTTAAGTATCCTTGATCTCCATGATCACCCTTTAACATTCATTGAATGTTCATAATTAGCCTTGCTTTGGTTTTACCGCACTACGTAGTGAGAACTAGTGATTGATCCTCTAGTGTCTACCTAGGGTCATGTAGTAACCCCATCATGTATCCTACACTTCGGGATTGAGGAATCATAGTGATTAGACAATGTACCCAACAAACACATTACTTTGGCAAAAGTTTCTAGTTGTACTATGTATGCTTAGTATAGATGAGTGCACAACCCGTCTAAACTTGTCTTCCCATCACCTCACTATTGTCTCATCACAATTATCTAGATTTATTAAGCTTGAGTAGATGAATCTACCGTGACTCACTTAGCTCATAACAAGTTCATTTACGCAAGCTCAAGGAATCCCCAATGCCCGTTGTTGGTTACCTATGGGAGGCCTATCCACTGTTAATACGTTCCGTATTAGGAAACCGATGGGCTACTTGTAGGAAGCCTACACCGTCCATTGGTACACAAGTTCCTACTAGTATCATAATCATTCATGTGTACTTATTTACCTATTGAATATTAAAATTAAGTATTTAGTTTCCATGGTTTGGAGGTTAAGGTCATGAAGTGTTTATTTTACCTCGCTGCCCCTAAATGCATTATTAAACATTTTGTTATGGAAGGTGGTTTTATACCCTTAAATAGGTTCCCATTAGGTCTATCATTTGAGGCTTAATTTATCGTAGTAATATTAACTAGTTTTTACCCTCCCGATTAAGGCATTATTGATATCTTTAAGACTCCCCATTTTCCTTTATTTATTCAAAGGCTAGGTAATGTACGCTTAAGGTGTAACTCTTATTCCGTAAGGTAAATTAACCTCTTGGTTATAATCCTGTTTCCTAGGGTAGTAATTTACCATAAAAGATTAAGTTCACCATTCTTTACTGTAGAGATTTTTCCTTTAAAATTGAACTTGATTTTCAACTATAATGTTCAAGATGTGTTCCTTAGTTATTATTCCCCATAATCAATTGAGGTAGATTTATATCTTGGCATGGTCATCAATAACAATATCATAGACATTATTAAGTATAGAATAGATTAATCTCACTCCTTGTTTAAGACTAATTCCCTAGCTTGATTATACCTTAAATAGCTTAGATTGTAGTACCAATTGAGTTTTTCGTTTAGGCATGCACTAGCTCATTCCATTTCATGCCTAGATTACTATCAAGTTTAAATCTCATAATAAAAATTAAAGATTACTCAAGCTAATAATCATATTCCATATTCCATCATATAAAGGTAAACTATTATATTACATGTTAATCCTTTTAATTATGATTTTATACACATTTCGGAACCATTATTTTGCCATATACAACTTGACAAAGATTTAGATTGATATTAAGAGTTTTACATGTTTTAGTAACTTAGCCCGATCAAATTCATTCATAAGGAAAGACATTAAGAGGAACATTAGATTCCTTAAGGAGGCACAACTAATATTTTAGGATTTACCCTTAAATTTTTAGTCTCTTTAATCACTTAACATTATTTCCATTTACTAAAATACAATGCTTACATTCATGGCAGCTTGCTAGGTAAAAGAGACATTATTGTTTTCATAACTGTAATTAATTGAAACACTAGATAAATGATTGTATGATTCCATATCTTATCAAATTAGTTGATTTGTTTTCCAACCCGTAACACAATCATTATTTATACATACACAAAACTGCCATATTATTTATACACAATCCAATCCTACATTTCATTAATACATATATGAAAAATTCCATCCACTAAGGACTAATACAAGGTACAACTTGCCAAGGAAAATATATTTTACTATTAGTACAATTACAATTGGATCCAAGATCCATACTAAAACATTCATTCAATGCAAACTTCCACAAGCCGAGTGTAATGATCTAGTCATCCATATTTAACCTATGACACTTTGAATGTTTGGGAGTGTCAGTTCAAAGAAATGGAAAGAATTCAATCTACATGCCCTACTAAGTTTTGACAAATAAGAAGATTAGTCATCTTAACTAGCTAATAAAAAATTGCAAAGATATTACACCCGCAATAGTTAAGGAACATAAATATACCATCAATCCCATAGCTAGCGATGGAAGAGGCGTAAGGAATATATGTGAAGCACTCCCAAAGGACCACTTCACATACATTCCTTCCGCTTCCTCGATCGCAAGGCACACGATGGGCGGGGATTTTGGATCTTGAAATGTGTCGGATCACCATCTTTGCACACATAACACCACTCCAAACAAAAATAAATCAAAAACATTCAAGGACATTAATTCTATTTTGCATCCAACCTCCATGGGGTTTAATTCTCACGCCAAGAAAGTCAACCATTTATTTAAAATCCATAAAATGACTATCAAATTCTGGAAAATTTTTGCCAGAGTTTCCCCTTGTATTTTCCACTTTCAAAATTTTCCAAAAATCTTTAAGCTAATATAATTTAGATATCAAAATAAATGCTTTAAACAAAAGGCATGGATCAAGTGATCCAACCCTCCGAGTCAAAGGATCTCAGGATAACAAAAACAATAATGACAGGAACTAATAACATTAAAAATGATTACCCAAATTGAATTTCACCATTCTATTTAATTTCAAAACATTTTCCAAAATGTTCCTGCATAAAGGATTGCTTGCATCTATATTCTTAAACAAGTACTACATATTTCATTTCTTATTTTTCATGCACCAAGTTAGTACACAATCTTTTCATATTACAACCAATAGTTAATAAATTAACCCAAAATTTTCTCTCAACAATAAAAACCAACAACTAAATATTCACTTCTACATTAAATTACAATAAGCCATACCATTTTATTGGGAAAGAACAAGCCGTAAAAGTCATGAATATCATAGCTACGAGGATTTCTCAGAATTCATGTGAAGAAACATTTTAACACCCAATGAAAAAAAGTAAATCCAACACCACGTTTAGCTTGAGTAACTTTATGCGCTTATACATTTAATGATAACATTCACTAAGTATTAAGCTATCATTTTTTTGTATAATATTGGATAAAAAGGAAGGTCCATTCCAAAAATTTACTCTACTTTCTTATCAAGCCCAAATAGCCATAAGAATATTCATGTCAAGAAAACAAAATAATACCCACAAAATTTTTCACAAAAATACACACAACCCAATACATGTGTGTCTTCCAAGTAAGCTATACAATTAGAGACATTGAACTAAATGCAAGGAAATAGCAAATTGAGTTCGGGTGAAGAAATAGAACTCATTCATTTAATTCAAACTGTAAGATCTCATAAAGAAAAATAGACAAACTACAACCATGCATTTGTTTTGAAGGAAGTTGAGTTTAACAATTGGTTCACTACTATTTTCTAATCACCCATCATGACCAACAATTTTATATTGAAAATAGCAATGGAAAATCCCCAATAGCCGATTTTCACATTCAACTACATAACCCATAATATAAAATCATTTTAATACAGAGATTTCAAGCTCAGAGGATGGTTTCAAAAATTATTTTCCAAAAACCAGAGAAGAATGCAGAACCCACAAAAGATAATAATATTTTTATCAATAAAAATTAGGAAGACAATAGAGAAACCCTTTCCTGGAATCAATTTTCTTTTGTTTGATTTTCCTCCAAATACCAACTGAAACCCTAGTTGATTTTTTCTTGGTTCTTAAGCTCCAGCTTCTCCAAAACCACCCAAACTTCCACAATGCACTCTTCAATTAAAATAAAAGGGTTCTTAAATAAAAAGTTTATACCCTCACATGCAGTGCATTTTTTTGGTAGAGTGTCTCCAAGATGGGAGCTCTAATCGCCACCATCAAAAATGCCAAGAAAAACAAGACTCCATTTCTTTTCCCATATTTTTTCCCACAAATCCCAAAAATCCCTAAGTCACATTTACTCTCCTTACCCACCATCTACCAATTGGACGGTGAGAGAAGCCTCATGCCTTCGTGGGTGGGGATTCTTTTTAATCAAAATTTGCATATTCAAACAATAATCTAAGTCTCCCCCAAATTTGTGTGAGTGTCCACTAAAGTGGATAAAGGAATAATTAAAACATTGACCACATTGTGGTACTCAATGCCACTTTATAATTGAATCCACAACAATAATACCTTTATAAAAATTATGCCTTTATGGTGTTCGATCACCCCATTTAATTTTAGAAGTCAATACCTTAAAATCAAACATTACTTATCAATTCCATGGGTGCGAAAATATGCTCCCAATATTCTAATGACAAAAATATTTAAAATAGGCCACAATTCATGTTATAAATCCATTCCACTAGCTATAAGCCTTAGGGAATATTTTTCCAAAATAAACATCTCAAAAACAATTTCCTAGTCTTGATATAATAATGAAACTTCCCAAACCAGACAACAAAGTTCCATAAGGAAGGTTACTACATTCAATAATACCAATAGGCGGTATTTAGTTGTCTGAGTACTTAATTTTTAATTAAGTACTTAGATAACTAAGTATCATCTACCGTAATAATATTTAATTAATCAAATAAACATCTATTTTTCCATTTTTTATATTTATTGGATTAATTAAATTTTCGTAAAGAAATGATTTAAAAATAGCAGGATGTTGCAAATGCATTGTATTACACATATACCTTTTTAATGCATCCTACATTTGTATCATCATGGAAACAAGATCAAATAACTCATTTTCCTTTGTGGCATTTTTCATTGGGATCTCCACAATTCCATAGCCAAATACAAGCTTAGAAATGGTCGATTGCAATTGATCCAAAGTTGACATGAACTTCTCAAAAATCCCATCTCCAATGGAAGGGTGAATTTAGGTTATCTCCTCAACCACTACAACAATCTTACAATATATTTCAAATATTTCTACATCATAATGACTCACCTTTCCCTCTCGTTGTGTTTAATAATTGGGTTGAAGCACTTTCTCTTGCTCTAACCCCAACAAATTTTGGATTTGATATGACATTAGGATTGATAAATCATAACTTTCCTGAGTAGTGGAGAAGGTTTTGGGTTACATATCCATACAACCACCATCCCTTATGGTAAGTTATGCATTGGAGTATGATCAAAAACAACCTTGGGACTTCAAAAAAATAAGGGATGAGATATTAACTTCATCAACCTTTGTTAATATGCATCTCCATATTTTTCTCTAGGAATTAATTGATCTTATTCAAATATTTGATGTGGTGGGGTTTCATATGTGAATCCTTCAATAGAGTAATATATTTTTTAGAAACTCTTATACCTTCTCCTTGCTTAAAATAAGTCTCCTCAAACAAAGGTTCTTGTGATGCCTCATCATCAATACCTCCCATTATAGAGTTATGATATTCCTCATATGATTGAAAATAATTTTTCCCCACTTGAATTCCCACTATATTTTTCACTTTATTCCTCTTCTTAACCCTCATGTGTCTCAAAGGTATTTTACCCATCCAAAAAATCTATCTCATAATCATCCATCTCATTTATATATATCATGTTATATTTATGTGATCTGATTTTTAAATCACTTATGTGATTCACCTTACCATTTGAGGATATTTATGGTGCCAACATAACATATCCCTTTAGAAAATTTCTCTATGCAATAAACAAAAATTTTACATTCTCGCCTCCTTTTCCTCCTTTATAGAAAAAATTGGCTTATTGATATGATACTTAGGTTCAAGTTAATGAACTATATCAATCAATATATTATATATCAACAACAATAGTTTCTCATCCTTTGGGATGTCAAATGAACCATTTTTGAATCGTCGTCATCCGAGACCTCTATCCGTATAGGATGAAAAAATGATGTCACAATAATTCTTGGTCTCAGTATCCAAGATAGAAACATTAGCACTTTCATGTTTCATGCCTACAAGTATGTACAAAGAATGTTAAAAATACCTTACAATCACAAGAAATGTAATAAATGCATATTCTATCCATCCATCATCCATAATTTATATTCTCAAAAAAATTAAATGTGATATGACACAAAAATATATGTATCCTTTATACACAACTATTAAATCCTCATTGATATGCTTATCTCTACCAAAAACTTCACCAAGTTATCATACCAAAGGCACGAGTGGGCTTTATATCTCTCTCTAGATACCATATACACTCATATGGTGTAGACCTTTGTTACACTATTATTTTGGGAACCTTGTAAAAGGAAAGTGTTATGAGATTACCACAATTTTTGAGATTATTAATATAAATAGAAGACAAAACCATAACCATTTCCCTTACTCATGGGATTCATGGGAATTCACAACAAACTATTCCACCAAATGCTTCAAAAAATCACTTGAATCTTCTCCACATAAAGAATTTTTGGAAGGTGAATCAATTATTTTGATTCTTGTGTTATACAATTTACTAGGGTGATTTAGTATAAATTAGTTAATATCTCTTTAGGGAATAATGAACTGATGGTATATTATCATAATCAATTATTTTCCAAGACTAATTGTAGAAATATCAGAAATAAACATCAGCAATGATAAATAATAATAGATAAAGAACTTGCAATGAGAGAGAAGATGACTTAGTTGATCTCCTACTTTGTGTAATGATATAGGTTGGGTTGATGATTAAAACATGCTAAAACTAACCTAACAGATCCTCTTTGTTGAAATTATGTCTTGAAATTATGCACAGACCAAAATGGATGGCATAGTCCAAAGCATACATACTAGCTTACATATGTGTTCGGATCTAGAAAAATTAGATAAGGCTGATGAGAAGTTTCCCAAAGGTCAATTTGAATTAAGAAATGTGTTGTTGCAAGGAAGGGGACCAAAGTGGATGGAAAGGGCCATAGCATATGGATTTTATGGACCATTATGGGTGATTTGGTGTAGGGTACATGTGCAAGTGATTTAAAAATTGGGATTGTATTGTGTGATGATTTAGCTTGATTCTTTGGAATACTATGACCATTGTGTGAATAAATGAGTTATGTGTGCAAGCAAGAATGAATGGGATATGCTAAGGGTAGCATGTCCGACCAATTCGCACAAGTGTAGAATAATACAAAGGCATTGTACAATTTGTGTTATTACAAGACATGAATTACCAAAATGAGTGTCTACATTTTCCCCCATTTAAGTATGAAATTGAAAATTGTATGCTTAAAGGAAAAGGTGATAGAAGAAGGTTTCAAATTCCAAACCAAGCTTAATAGTTAGCAAAATATGCATTGTTTAAGAAGTAAAATTCTCATTCAAACACCAAATTACCACTCAAAACTGAAACAAGGGCCATGAACACCTCATACCTACTTAAAATCATCATTCAAACAGGTTTGAATCCTTCAAGAAGAATCAAAACTTCATTCATTACCATTTACCTTATAGACCTTGTTTTCTTGCTTGTATCCCTTCTTAACACCAAACTCAATTTCTCGTAACACTCCATAAGTAATTAAACCTTTCTTTCAAACTTTTAGGTACCTTTTAAGGCTTTTAAGCTCATCCCAAAGTTTTAGAGGCCAACTCTTAGCCAAACTCAATTTATTCCTCCTTTACATTTTCTATTAACCCTTCTCTAGTAGCCATATTTTAGTACAAATTTTGATGCCCATAACATTCTATAAAATTTCTTGAAGAACTATTCACATTTTCAGACACCCTTTATCTAATTTTTTCTTCATTGAAAGTTTCAAGATCTATCTCTAGGTCTTTCTTAACTGGTTTTCAAGGTTTAAGCTCTTCTCTTCTGGTTCTAACTGTCTCGCATCACATTGTTCTCCTTATTACAAGTCTAATTTTTCATTCATTTACTTCACCAGTCATGAGATTATAGTCATGTACTCATTTCTCATATTCTTATCATCTTATCCATCTTTCTTTGATTGTCTTGACTTCTAGTTTATAAGATTCTTACTCTATGAACTTAGTGTTCCTATATTAGACTTAAACAAACAATTTTACACCTTCTTCATACCTTCATGTACCTACATTTCATTTTGATTATCTTTGTAATAACAATTTACCTCACTATTTCATCACAAAATCAACCATATATCAAGCCATTCTTAGCCATTTTCACAAATACTCGACTAATTGATCATTACTAGTATGGATTGTTAGCATTAAATATTAAATAATACATTGTTTTGTAAACCAAATACAGTAATGCCTACGTGGAATTATGTTCTTCCAAATTATTGAAAGTTTCATGGACCTCCATCCTCCTAAAACTAACTCCCTCTTTTATAAATTCATTTTCTCTGATTTGTTTGAGGAAATGCAATGCAATAGAATTTGTCTTCTCTTCACTAAATATCTAGCATTAGTATCGTAGATCCTCTATCCTTGGCATGGAGTTTGGTACAAGTATTTATTTTTATTTTTCTTGAAAGGAGAAATGTGGAAGCATCAACCTAGATAACCTATAGTTTACTTTGGTGTCCTCTTTGGTGTAAAGACCTGCGACTGCATGGAAACCCGGAGAAGACAACTTGGACGTGGTAACTCTAGTTTGGAATTTTATCTTCGCAAAAGGAAAAGACAAACAAAAGTAGTGATTATGATTGGAAGCATGGAATTTTATCCTGTAGACCTGATCTTCTTCCCCTCGGCATCAACAATGGGTTGTACTTGTATGAATAACCCATGCCTAAAGTGTATTGACCTATATTTTGATTGAAAATTGTCTTGAATTGGCGTGTCAAAGAAATAATTTCCTTCTCATGATAATACACTTCCACTTTCGTGATGTTCTACAATTTCTAGAGCAAGATAAATTTACACACCTTCCGAAACGTGGCATTTTGTTGTCTTTTATCATATTCTCTTGTAGCAAAGCAAGAAATCTGCACAGCCTAGTTAAGGAGCATTCATCAAGATTTCTGCAACAAATTGTGAGGCACAAGCTTAAAGTGAAGAAAATAAAGGCTAGAGAAAATATATGTTTCCCTTCATTGTGACCCCGTTAGCAAGACTAGAGATCCTACATTGAAGGAATTTGTGTGGAGTGCAGCAAACATCACGTCTACCCCCAAAGTATTGTTATCTAATGCCCAGATCTTGCAAGGGCCAAATTACACTGCATGGAAGAAAAATATGAGAACCATTCTCCTCTTTGAAGATCTTTGGGAGATCGTAATTGGCGCACTCGCTCATCCCACCGATATAGATGCAAAAAAAGTATGACAAGGATGACACAAAATCCTTGATGTTGATCACTTTAAGCATATCCGATGAGGTGTAACCACACATACGGAGTTCAACAACATCAAATGTGGTCTAGGATAATCTCTCCACCATTTATTAAGAAAATAATTTGAAAAAGATCCTTCATCTCCATTCAAATATTTATACCATGAGTATGCAAGAAGGTGAGAAAGTAGAGGAATTATTATGTCGCGTGGTGGAGTTATGAGCAAAGCTTAGCATGCTCGAAGAATTGGTTGAAGATAAGTTGTTTTTCCCTCTCACACTCGCGAGCTATTCCTTCCCATATCATGAAATTCATCACTACATTGACCATCACAAAAAGGAGGTGAATTTTTCCAAAATGGTGAATTTTCTACAACATGAAGAAGCCATTCAGATAGTACAAGAAGAATTTGAGGACAAAGCATTGATCTCAAGGTAGAAGAAGAGTTAGAAGCCTCAGTAAGGGAAAACAAGAGAAGTAGACACAAAAGTAACCAAAAAAAATCAACAACAGAAGAAGAAGTCTCAAAAGGTGAATTGATGGTGTCACATCTGCACCACGAATATGCATGACACTATGAACTATTGGTATAATGGTCACACACAACACAATTTTGGAGAAGAGAGCACATCTAGCCAAGGTGATTCAAAGAAATCCAAGTGGAATCCTCATAGAAAGAAGAAGAAAGGATATGTCATAGCCTAGTCGATGATGACTCAAATGAATATGTCCTAGAATCAACACATTGTGGTGCACATGAAGATGATTTGGTTCTAGTCTCTCAAACATTGTAGCCATGAGAGAATGGTTGGTTGATAGATTCAAGCACCAAAAATAACATACAAGAGATAGAATTTTGTTTGATTCATTGACTGATCGACCCACTGGAGACCAGTTCATATTGCGCATACAATAAGGAGTCCGTAGTAGAAGGAATATATAATGTGACCATTCCTATCGGGATGAGAAGATGTACTCTCGTGAAGGTGCTCTATGTCCCTACCTTGACCAAAAATCTCTTTTCTGTTGAATCACAAGCTCAAGGTGGAGTTCTTGGTTTAGAATGGCATCAAATCATGTTTGATATCTCAAGAAGGTATGATACTTGCTAGATATTTTTTGAAGGATAATTTATTTGCATTAGATGTAATTTCATTCTCTGATTATTGCTATATACCTCCATGGTGGAATCGACCGATCTCTGGTATTATCTGTTGGACATCTTTATGTTGGATCCCTCTATCGATCAGTTTAAAGGAGATGGTATAAGGAATTCCTCCTCTCTCTCATTTATTACCTCTTTTTCCTGGATGTTTAACATGTAAACAACATTAGGATCCATTTGAGTTGAGTACATTCCATGCCAAGAATATCGAGGTCATACATAATGATCTATGTGGACCTTTTCCTACCTCATTTAAGTGGTTTTAGTACTTCCAATTGTTCACTGATGACTATTCTCGCAAGACTTGGGTGTTCTTTCTCTGAAAGAAGAGTGAAGCATTTGTAAATTTCTAGATCTTCTATAAGAGAGTTATTCAGCAGACCGGGAAGCCCCTTCTTGTCCTCCACTTAGATTGAGGGGGAATTCATGTCAAAGAAATTATTAGAATTATTTAAGGAGCATGTCATCACACATCACATGAATGCCTCCTATATGCCTCATTAGAATAGAATTGCAGAAACATCATAATCGACTATCATGGAGATGGCCTATTGTATGCTTTTCATTGTAAAGTTGAGAGAAATTTTTGGGCGGAAGCGGTCCAGACTATTGTTTATCTTATGAATTGAGCACCTACAAATATCTTGAAGGACAAGACACTAGAAGAGGTATGGAGTAATCATAATACTTCTATTTCTCATTTGAGAGTATTTGGATGTACTGCATATATGCATGTTTCAGATAAGAAGAGGAAGAAGCTTGATGTAAAAACACACTAGTGCATATTTTTGGGGTACAATACTACCTCAAAATCATATCGTCTCATGGATCTTGAGACAAAGAAGATATATGAGATCAGATATATTGTTTGTGATGAGTCATCATTTGAATCATTTCAATAGAAGGAAGATTCAACACCGACCTCCTCTCATAGATTGCTCTCATAGTTAGATGATGAGCATGAGGATTCTTCATAGAAGAAAGATGAGCTGCAAGGGGAATTTTTTGTTGGTCTTTGGAATTTGGAAAAAAATTATTCACATCAGTAGTAGTGTCAACGTCCAAAGTGGGTCCAAAGCACCATGAGAGACTCCCACCTAAAATCTCTTCCATACACTTCATCAGGAGTTCAAATGAGAAGACATATAAGAAATGAGGTAAATCTCACACTCATGAGTTCAGTGGTTAATAGCACCAAACCTGATTCAATTCATGAGGCACTCAATTAGCCAGAGTGGAAGAAGGCCATGGATGTAGAATATGACTCGTTGATATAGAATCAGATATAGGAACTTGTCGATCTACATTTAGGTAAGAAGTCCATTGATATAAGTGGATTTTCAAAACAAAATATAGGGCAGATGGATCTATTGACAAGTACAAAGCATGACTAGTTGCAAAGGGTTATGCTCCACAGAAGGAATTGACTATGATGATATCTTTACACCCATTGCAAAGATCAAAACCACCCAAGTTTTCTATGCACTGGCAGTACAAAATGGATGGAACCTTCAATAGATGGATGTAAAAGTGCTTTCTTGAATGGTAATCTCAAAGAAGAATTATACATGACCTAGCCAAAAGGATTTTTTGATGAGAATCATCCTCAAAAGGTATGTCATCTAATTAAGTCTCTTTATGGAATTAAATAG
This sequence comes from Taxus wallichiana var. yunnanensis, assembly GCA_018340775.1. Taxonomy (NCBI): domain Eukaryota; kingdom Viridiplantae; phylum Streptophyta; class Pinopsida; order Cupressales; family Taxaceae; genus Taxus; species Taxus wallichiana. The sequence continues at coordinate 341,401,548 of CM031238.1, forward strand.
GCACCTAGGGCATGGTACATTAAAATAGATGATCACATATTTTAACACGATTCACTCGTAGCCCCTCTGATTCAAATTTATATATCAAAAATATAGGCAGAGAGATTTTCATCTTGGTTTTTATGTATATGATCTTGTGATCACAGGGAGTTCTAACAATCTCATTGAAGATGTTAAGAATGATTTGAATAAATCCTTTGACATGACATATTTAGGGCTACTTCACTATTGTCTTGGCTTGGAGATATGGTAAAAGAAGAATCATATTTTTATCTCCCATATGAAATATGTGAAGACACACCTAGAAAAGTATGGCATGTAAAATTGTAAACTTATGTCCACTCCAATGGAAAACTCTTAACAACTTTCTAGATTCTAGGACTCACCTAAAGTATATGGTACTCTCTATAGACAACTTATTGGGAGTCTCATTTACTTGACGTATACCGACTAGACCTTTACTTTTTTTTTTACCTATCTTTCTAGATTCATGCAAGAGCTAGAGAAATTTCACTAGGTAGTAATGAAACATATGTTAAGATATGTCTAAGGTACATTTGACTATGGTCTGGAGTATCAGAAGAACTCTCATTCTTCTTGCAGTATATATAGACTCGGACTATGTTGGATCTCATGATGATAGAAAATCAACTTCAGGTTATATTTTTCATCTCATTTATAGACCTATCTTGTGGATTAATAAGAAGCAAAATTTTGTTTTCTCTCTCATCCGATGAGTTAGAGTATCGCATCACATGATGATCTATGTGTGAAACAATTTGGTTATATTGTATTTTGGTAGATATGGGTATTCTCAAGAAAAACATCTCATCATTCACCGTAAAAATCAGGGTGTGTTGAAGCTTTTGAAAAATATAGTTTTCCATGAGAGAACAAAGCACATTGAGGTCGAATGTCACTACATTCAAGAAAAAATATTGAACCACCACATCCAGCTCCAATATTGCTTGAAAAATTCTCGATTTCATATATACTCACCAAATCTCTTGGTAAGGTGAAATTTGAATTTTTTCAGGGGTACATTTGTAATAAAATGTATTAAAGGGGGATGTTAGCATAAAATACTATCTAATACATTTTAATAGTAAATTGACTATGTTTATGCCTACGTGGCATTTTGTTATTCCAATCGGTCGATGGTTTCACGGATCTCCATCCTTCTAAATTGTTTCCCACTTGTATAAATTCATTATCTCTTATTTGTTTGAGGAAATGCAATGCAATAAAATTTTTCTTCTCTTCTATGAATATCTAACATTGATAAGCTTCATAACATAAGAATACAAATCAAAACACCACTTCACACTCATAATAATTCACTTATATATATATATATATATATATATATATATATATATATATATATATATGCCATCAAAAGATCCATTTTATTCATATTCACAAGAATTCTCTCTCTATACATACAAGAATCTTGTTTCTTTACATTGCTCCAAGCTCAACCATATATGTTTTTGCCTTCATAAGGATTATTTCCCTATTCTTGAACCTTAAAACTCTCTTTTAAACATTTCCTCTTACTCCTACATTTGAATATCTCCCCTTTTAAGACCTAAAGGTGGGTAAATAACTAATTTTCTTAGCCTAACCAAGGTGTAGACTTAACCAAACATGGTGATTCAAGGTTAAGGAGTGGAGACACCTTAGTTACATCAAATGAGGTCCTTTTTTGACCTTTAGAACCTTTTTACAACTTTTCATATCATTACATTTGATATTACACCTTTTAAGCCTAGTTTATAAATTCAATTTTTAAATGTTCATTTTGGAGGGAAACTCCAAAATGGCTAATGAACACTTATGGAGTGACTTGAAATGACCATGGAGAATTCAAGAACACATAATATGACCCCTAAGACCTACTACAACCCAAAATTCAATGCAAACCAAAATTTCATTATATACATGGTTGATGCTCCTGCATCAAAAGGTCACTTGAGTGTATAAACACACTTTGTCTTTTCTCGAGTTCCTTGTGTTTGTGCTAGGATTTTTTTTTATTTGTGTTTATTTTGTTAGGATGTGTACCTATAGAGAAAATAATGTAGTCAATGTCTATATAATATGAAATTGAACTTTAACTTGAAAACCTTAAATGTGATGTGAAAATAACAAGATGTAAAAAAAAAAAGTAAAAAAAAGGAGAGTATACAACTTATTATTTCTCGAGAGAGGAGGAGAGAATATTCCCACTACCATTTCCATAAGATTTTTGAAATTTTTGTTAGATTTGGTTAGAATGACTTGGGGGTGATAAATCCTAAGTGGTATGTGTCAAGGAGAGTATAAATAAGTGAAAATGCACCCCAAATGGAGGAGAGAACTATATGGGAAAAGTTCTTATTACTCTGCATCCCTCCACAAAAATGAGAAATGAAAATTCAATCCTACAAGGATATCAGTCACCTCAATACTTCCCAAGACCCATGGATATGTGCCACTACGGATGAACACAAACCCGATTGATTTAAAAATGATGACACAATGTATTAAAAGAGTTTCATATTTAGAAGCCTTAAGATCTGAATTAGAAGTGGATTTAAGAGAGGATAGTATTGGTTTGTTTAGAAGATTACATAGTGTAGGTAGAAGAAGATGATCTTGTGGATTGAGAATGGATTGGGACGTGGGATCAAATTGGGTGTTTGATTAGAGTATTTTGAATCGACATGGATATTTAATGGAGGAAGATGTTGGTTAGGTGATTGATTATTCCATGGAATAAATTTGAGTGAATGATACTTGAGAATCTAAGGAGAATTGGTTTGTGGATAGAATTGATTAGGATAGGAGGGATTAGAAGTGAAATATAGAACGGGTTCTATATTGTTAGCAACGTTAGGAACCATTAGATATCTAGTCATGGTTGACATCGTTTGATGTGAATGCCTAGACCTAGATTGTTTGATTGAACTCCTTCATATTGAAGGAAGTTCCATGTCGATTTGAGTAGTATAATGGATGCAAACTAGACATTTTGCAAATATGTGGATGCTTATGTGAGTTTCCAAAGGGAACCTAAGGAAAACAAACATCATAATGACACAATTTTGACAATCAAGAAATTTTGGAAAACAAGTGTCAAGTGTAAGTGTCAATTAAAAGAGGATTATAACTAATGAATCATCATTAATTGGCATCCAAGTGAGGTAAAAGCTAGTTAATTAACAAATTATCATTAATTAACCGAGAGAAAGGGAAATGATAGCTAATTATCAAGAAATCTATAATTACAATGAAATGGTGGTAAAGAAGAAAAATAGTGTAATTTCAAGTATTAAAACTACGTTGTCAAAATTAGGTTTTGACAAATATCATCTAATGTGAAAGTAATATGTTCATCATTCATAGTAAGACCATCCAAGACTTGGGATGAGATATAGGCAAAGGAAAGTATATGAATAAATGTGGGTATCCTTTATAGTGGATGTGATATTTTGCATGCATGTAGGGTGGGTCTCAAGATATGATAACAAAGATGTATCCATTTAAAATCAGAAATGAAATAGATCCTACAAATGTGTAAGATGAAATTAAAAACAAGGGGATCCCGGGCAATAAGGGTTTGGTCAATAGTGGGTTCAAAAATGATTTAACCTAAATTGGTTAATATCTCTCTAGGGGTATTCAACCGATGGTAGATTATCCTAATCAATTAGTTTCCAAGGATAATTACAATAATATTAGGAATAAACATTAAGTAATGATAAAAAAATGATAGATAACAAGATAAAGAAATTGCAATGAGAGAGAGAAGATGACTTCGTTAATATCTTGATTCATGTGATTATCTTGATTGGGCTAATGACTAGAACATGATGGAAATGAACTGATAGACCCTCATTGTTGAAACTATGTCTCGAACTATTACATGGACCAAAGTGGATGTCATAGGCCAAAATGTATGGATGTTATGGTCCTTCCTTTATGCCCTTTTCCCTCTACGGTTTCTTCTCTTAAAACTTTCATTTTCGATCATTGTTTCCTATTCTACTCCTTTGTAAAATTTGGTCCTTTGATACCTTGCAATGCTCGAAGTGCAACTAATTTTATCTACAAACTCTTAGATGGGAAAGAATTCCTACAAAATAAACAATAGGCATGTTATGGGCACCCCTGTACACCATCAAAATCATCACTACTTTGAAGATGGATCAAATCACATGTCGTTCTCACCTAGCATGTGGTCTTTATAATGTATGTAATTGAATAGATAACTATTATCTTGCAACAATGATATTATACTTGTACCTTTTCCCTAGATTGGTTTAGAATGATGATATTCCTTGTATTTATAGATTTGAGTGGATGACTTCCTTAAAAAGAGTATGCAGAGTATATGGAGCTAGACGGAATCAAAATGATTTTGGTTGTGCTTTCTCTTAATGTATGCTCATGAGTATCTTTAAGTGTCAAGTATTTATGATATCCTCCTTGATAATGGATGAATGACTAGATTATATATGTGTTATGAATCTAGAAAACTCGAGATAAAGGCCGACTTGACTAGAAGTGTCCCAAAGGAATTTGAATTAATAAATGTGTTTTTGGAGGGAAAGGGACCAAAGAGGATGGGAAGGGCCATAACATACAAATTTTATGGCCCATTCTAGGTGCTTTGGTTTAGGATGCATGTGCAAGTGCTCAAAAACTAAGATTTTATTATGTAAGGATTTAGCTTGATTTTATGGGCTAATATGATTACTATGAATAAATGAGTTGTGTGTGCAAGCAAGAATGAATGGGATAGGCTAAGGGTAACATGATTGAACAAGTTGGAAAAGTATGGACTAATGCAAAGGCATTGACAACTTGTGTTTTTTTAAGACATAAATTACCAAAATGAATGTTTATATAGGGAAAGATTTACAGAGATCATTCACGTAAAAATGAGAAGATGCATCTCACATATCATTCAAATAAATGGAATAGGTTATGACCATAATTCCCAGCTTAATGATAAATTTTTATTTTTTTGTGGCCATATTTGATGATATTTGTACCTCTATGTAGTGTTTGGGAGACCACACATTTGACTTATTCTTGTGCCACTTATCTTTAAAATTATTTCCAAAAATAAAAGTGATTCCTATGCATTCTCGCTAAAGCCCATATAAATAATTCCTCTAGATTTCCAAAATATGGTAGCTCTCAAAGGTTTAAAAACATCATTCTACTTGATATGCACCCCAACTTTGTCTCCCTTTGTATTTAGAACTTGTAAGTTTAGTTTTGCCTTCTTTATGACAAATATACCATATTTAATTTGGTTAAACTATTTTAGGGCATACCTCTCCACATTTTTCTTAGTGAATATAGTAGATAAAAACAATTTTATAAACCCCGTGTCATCAATCGAGGTATCTCTCTACTTCTTTAGATTTTTTCCCCTTTTGATCCCCCAAATGAATGTGTAAGGGGTTTTCTCTTGTGAGTGATCTCATCAAGCTTAAATATTTTTCTTGTTTCCTTTTCCAAAGATTCCACTTTCAAGGTTCAAATTTAATTACTCTCTTCTTTTATATAGTTTTAATTCATTTTAATCATGTAATACATTGTCTTCAACTCGTGATTAGGAATACAAAATCATGAATGAGTTGTTATACCACCTTAGGCACCATAAATAGTCATGGTGAAATTAAATTTTAACACCTAATTTAAAGACCCACTTACAATATTTCCTCCATCAACATGCATGCAATCTTCCCTATCATCAGTATCGTGTCACCTACTTTAATGTTTTATACTCCCTATAAGATGACTCATCTAGTCACTTCAATAAACTCTAGGCTCACAAAAACTCTTATACAAAATTTTACTTCCTCAATAAGCTCTTACATTAAATCCTTTTTCCTCACAAAAAAATTGTTACATCCTTATGCACATAAATAAAATACTTTTTTTTGGGGGTTGGGATGATTAGGAATCATAAGGGGAATGCCTTATGGCATATGTTGGTCTAGTTGGGCACCACTCTAATAACCATGCCGAAGCCATAACTATGTTATGGGGATTAAAGCTAAGTGAATCCATGAACATACAAAGCCTAATAATTGAAGGGGACTCCATGTGTGTGATTAATGCTCTTAAGCACAATGATAACATGTGATGGAAGCTTAAAAAAATCATTAGGGAGGCCAAACAGATGATGGACAGCCTCAAGGGGGTTGAGATATAACACGTGTTCAGGGAGTGGGAACAAGACCATAGATGGATTGGCTGATAATTGAAATGACCTTTAGGGACGATGATCTCAAAAGCATGATGAGTTACCTTGGAATCATATCAAAAATTTGATTAATGAAGACAAGATTTTTTCATAATTATAGGGATATGAAGGACAAAACTTGCATGAATGTGAATAGAAATTTAGAGAGGGTGTCGAAAGCCAACACAAAGTGTATAATATTTGTTTTGGATCATTTTCTTCTTCTAGATTGATACCACGATGGATTTTTATGGAGGGAATAACATGGGTGGTGATAGAGTGATAACTAAACCCATTGTCTATATGCATTTGAAAATGGATGATACTCGTGGTGTCTCCTCCGATGGGGTGGTTTGTCCATTTTTATTGAAAAATTGTAGGGCCATGATCTGCACTGCTAATGAATTTAGGAAATCTTGGGAGAACATGCGGGTCAAGATGAGGGGCACAAAAATCAAGGTAAATGAGAACACCATCTCTGAAGCCACTGTGATGTCCATAGACGGTCTTAAAATTTTAAAAAATAAAACTAGGAAAAATCATGAAATTTTGGTCTTCTTCGGCCCCGGGATAATATTATTCAAGATGATGATGGTGTTGCTAGAACATGTTTTCTTGATTGTGATGAAATAACTCATTCTTGAGGGTAAATTTAGGAAGATTTTCTCTTATCACTTGTCCATTTTGAATTATCTTTGTAGAACCAGGAGATAAGCTTCATGTTTTTCCTCCTTCGATCCTTAACCAATTTCATTGAAGACTACAAGAATGATAAGCTAGAAACCCCTCTTCACCATGGTTTAATTATTTTGATGTTTAAGAAAGGGGTAATCCTTATACCCCTCATCCAAGGGATCAAAGTGAGGATTCGGATAATGATACCTTGGCTTCGCACATTAAAAAAAAAAGGAAAAATGGGAAATAACAAGAGGGGCTTACTGGCATAGCTGACATTTTTTGTGACATGAAAAAAGATGATCAAAGTGCTAGGGAGTAAAGTGTTGGGAATAGGGAGAGAGCTAGAGAATCATGACTGGTAAGCCTGCATCCTTGGAGTGGATTACTACCAAAAATTGAAATCCAAAATAGGTGTATTGGGGGTTTGAATGATGATATCATTATGCAGGAGCAGAGGATATCAATTCTTCAAAACCAGATTTCCAAAATGGAATTAAAGAAGGAAGAGGTTATTATGCAGTTGGAAATGAGAAGTACTGATGAGGAAGAAATCAGGGAGATGGAGGAAAAGAAAATGGAAAAAATGCCTTCCAGGGTCATCATCAAGTGTAAAGGGAATAAGGACGCTGGCTCGAGCACTCGCACTTGAAGTAAATATTCCCACAAAAGGAAGACTGATGGCTTCCCTTTGGCCATACTTCTCTATTTTTCCTTTCTTAAGGGTTTTTGTGCCTTGTTTCTCTAAGTATTATGTTTTTTTAAATTATTGTGTATTGTAATACTTAGACTACCCGTGGTTTGCTCTAATTTTGTCTCGCGCTACTTACAAGCCTGCTTTGACATTGTGCTTTTGGATCTTTTTGTTGGCATGTGTGCCTTGGCTTATTTTTGTGTAAAGGGTTTTTAGTCCCTTCAAAACTAAAATCTTATTTCATATCAAAAATAAATAAATTAAATACTTTATTACTTGTATCCTATGAATCAACTCAATTGGTTTCATGCATACTAGTGTGTGTGGGGGAGTATTATTTCACTTATTTTACAATACACTTCAGAACCAAAACAACAAAAAAATTATTAGTTAGTATCATTATTGGCTCTTGATTTTTGTATCAACTAATCATGGTAAGGCTTAAGCCTTCACCCATTGATACCAAAATAAAAAAAACCACTTTTTTTTTTACATGATCAATTAAAACTCATGGAACCACCTATTTTATTTTCTTTATTATTTATTCTTCTTGTAGGTTTGTTATTCATGAGACATTATTTAATTTAAAATTCCTAGCTGTCTTTTTTCCTCGTAATTTCAAAGAATTTCCTATAGAAGACACATGGCATTCATTGATTCACCATGTTCCACTCGAAACCTCTACATTTCACCAATCATAGGCATGTGGCAAACATCGGTGCTACCACATTCAAGATGTTTTTAAACTTTGGATATGATATCTCCTTTGAGGATGTATATTTGAAAAGTGGCATTGTTAGCATTAGTATCGGGTGGGGATTAAAAAATAATTTGTGAGATGGATCTTTAACACATGATTCTAATTGGTGTAGTTGAGCATTTTAAAGAACCATGAAAAAAAAATCACAATGGACAAATAACACGTCATACCCATCAAGATCTTATTCATCTCGTAGAAAAATTTGGCTTTATTTTTAAATTTTTTTATTATATACACATGGTGGACATTGGTAAGTTGACTATCTTAAACCATTGGTCATAACCTCCATTGGACTATTGAGGAGAGTTTTATAAAATATGACATCATTATTAGTAGATGGAGATGAAATGACACGGGAATCGAAGTAGAAAGATGATATAAGCACCTCCAACTAAATAGTATATAATAATAATCAACACATGGAAGGTCGATAATTGAGAGACCATAAAGGATAAGACCCAAAAGTGTTGTTTTAGCAAATAGTGGCCGTCATCAAATTATAAAAAATGACCATATATGAAAATAATAAGTGAAATTAAAAAAAAAAAAAGAGGTATTTGTGAATTTGACTATATGGCATAAAGAATCCAAGATATTTTCACAAAATTGCATATTTTTCTAATTATGGACCTTGATTACAAAAAAATACTTTAGATTTTCAAAATCAAAAGCTAATAATTAGGAAAACAAACATAGGTTTTAGTTTAAAAGATATGAAATAAAATTAAAACCTTAGAGGAATTTTAAAATAGATCAATTATGCTTAAAATATGTGACAAAATATGATTATGCAATTAGGATTCCTAGAAAGATACCCAAAGGGTAGGACCAACCATGAGACCCTAGGGAAAAATTACAAACTAGATCTATCAAAAAGGTTTGAATTTGAATATATAATGTAGGAATGAAACCCTATAGCAAATAGGGTTCAAAATAAAGTACATGATAAGTGTAGTCACTAAATCATGCATTTACTATGTACAAATTACCTCTAAATACTTCATTTATATACATGACTCCTAAACAAGATAATTAAGCATCGACAACACTTGTTTTTCTTTGATATTACTTTTATCCTTCTTATCTTTGTTACTTGTCTTTTATAGATTTACACCTTACTATTTTACACACTAGCCAACATCTTATTTAGCTTTGATTATATTGTTTATCTTTCTAACACCCTCGTACAAGACCTCCTATTAGGGATAGGAGTACCGGGTGCTATTGTCCACTTTGGGCCCACTTTTTCCACTTTCTCTCTTTTGTTGATTTTTCAAATGTTACTTCTTTGATGTCTTTGTTTACTAACCCGGTCATCCTTTCACTTGTTAATGATGAAACTTACCCTTATTAGGGGGAAACATTCAAGAGGAATATACACCTGAAGGAGCTAATATTTTCTATCTACTACATCAAGGACTCGCATAGTAGGTTTTATTCTAAATTCCATACCATACATTTTGCATTAGGAAAAATTAGTTATAGCTCATTATTATTTATGCAACTAGAACTAGGGAATCCTAGATCAAGGGACATCATTCCTATCACACACACACACACTAGAACTACATTAAGTCTAAAAATGTAGTGCAACTCTCGGTGACAACCACATTAGGGTGAGTGTCGAGGTCATTCCAACTCAAGCATATGCATATTTTTATTCATCTAATGTGCACTTGAGTATCAGGCATGTTAACTGGAGAAAATATTGACTAAGTATAAGAGGTCACATGGATAGGTACTCAAGTTTGACAGAGTTACACCATGAATATCTATACCTAGGAAGGAAAAGTTTGGAACTTAAATTATTTTGCATGGATCAAGTTGGAGCTAAACGTGAAGTGGTGAACACACATTAGGTAAAGATATAAGAATTTTGGATGAGGTAATAGTTATTTTTAGAATTTTTTTGAAATTAAGTGCCATGTAGAGCCAAGCTAATAATAGGTTTAAGACTAGAGTTATTTATAGGTAATATATTATTAGGCAAAGCTTGTATGCTTCTTGGTTTCTTTTGTAAGTGACGCATGACTATTATTAGCATGTAGCCTATTTTGAGAGTGCATGAGTAGTGAAGGGAAAGTCCCCACTACCTATATATATGTATTGATTTGCACGGTTTGAGGGGGATCATGTGTGACTAGATGTATCGAGTTATGTTGTTGTGTGATTTTTGTGCATAAAGTTTTGATGTTGATTGCAATATATTCAACTATTGTGTTTTGATGGATTAATATAATGGATCATTATGGTTGGATATTTATTTTTGACATCTTTGTTACCAATTATTGTATGGTAAATCTGATCTTGATCCTTGTTTGATTCAAGATGTGCTATGGTTATGTTTTGATTTTTGTTATGATTCACCTTTAATTACTTGGTATGAATATGGAATATTTTTTTATTTATGATAACACCTTGACAAAGTTGGTATAAAAAGAGGGACTCAGTACCTTCGCATGCTTCAGTGAGCATTCATATTTTTCTCGAGTGATGTGCTAACGCGTATATGGTTTTGAGTAAGAAAACATACTACATTTTGGTTCCGTTGCTTTGGGACCTCTTTTCAAGTTGTTGCAAAGATGTTTCATGATGAAGACGTATCAGTTTACTTTAGCCAGCATTGAGATTTGGGTTAAGGACTTAGAAGAAATTTTTTCTCACAGATATAATACTAGACCTGATTTTGATGCTCATGTGTGGGTTGAAGAAAATTTGTATCTTGGAATCTATGAGATGTTCTTTTTTTTTTTCCTATAAATTTGTACGAGTGGCTGGTAACATATGCATCAAAGCAGAATTAGAGGTATAGAACAAACTGTTTGGACACAAGAAGATTACCAGCACTACATGATGTTGATTTAACTTGCACACTCATTGTATATCATTGTGGATTGATGTTTTGAATAGTTACACATTAGATTAAATTTTTTTGACTTGTTCATGTCTCAGTAGGTTGTTGATTTCAAATTGTAACATTCCCATTTTAAGACTTTAGAAACAAGGGAAATTTTTTTGAGTAATGTTCTCTGCTTCTAAATACGTAAATTTAGAAAAACATTCTAAAACAACCATTCTTATAACAGATAACCATATGCAGTTGTAATGACTCGGTGAACTACCGATCTATTCATTTCATGACTTGATAAACTACCAATCTATTCATGTTTAACACTAAGTATTGGATACTTTTATGTATACTACGTATACTTGGTTCTCTTACCCTGTTCTGGGTATTGAGTGATCTATCTAAGGAACCTAACTAAATAGTTTTTACCAATATTCATCTGCATCGCGATCCTTATACTAGGTGACATAGGACAACGCAACCAATAGCTTGTGATACTTTGGCCAAAGATTTTTAACATACTGTTCATATTACTTATTCCTTGATGGCATACTCATCAATCTGAATATGTCCTTCACCCCCACTCTATTGTTATCTAGAATTTCCTTTACTGACTTTCGTCAATCCTCTTGCCCAAGGTTTATCCCAAGTTCTGGTTAACATCGTAGGTTATGATAAGAAGGAGCTCACTAAGACTTAGAAAAGATTGGCATACTAGGTCAACCTAAGTCAACCCCAGTGTGCCAAGATACCCCGAGACATAGAGGGCTAATTTGTATCGCAACTACACTATTACTCAACTCACCCGAGAGAAACTAAGTTCAAGTCCAAAAGTGTGTAGATCTAGACGATCAATGTAGAAGGGTGTTGCCACATGTCAACTATAGTGTTGTATCCTTGAGAAGATCCTAATCTTCTCGAAGGTACAACCCTATAGTTGGCATGTGCCAACATCCTATAGAATAGCCTTGTCAAGATATACATACCCTTAGGAGGTTATTAAAGTTAAATTAATTTGGATTCCTAAAGGTAGATTTCAAAGCAACCCTGCCCAAACTCTAATCCAACTCTCCCTAAGTTCTTTTCCAAATCAGGTTCCATTAACCCTTGCAGAACTTCCTTATATTAAGATTGCTTTCGATGTTCGCTAATGTTGGCTGAACAAACAACCACCAAGAATTAAGGACAACGACCTCTTAAGTTTCATTCAATGTGATTTAACTATTCAAGGAAGTGTAACAACCACCGAGGTTGTAACTTAGTAGACTTTATTAAATGAAGTCTAATGATTGTATTCATATCTCCCTTTTTGCTTACTTTTTAATAAGAGAGGAAGAGTCTTCCTCTTCATGATTAAGTTCTAGGGTTTAACACACCCTTTATGTCCCTTAAAATTTCATAGTTTTCATTGTAAGTTATCACACATTACCTTAATAATATGAATTATTTAGATAAGAACATTGATTATTTGCAACTCATTTAGTTGCTTAATGTTTAGGAAAATACTCTAATTCCCTTTTTCCTACTTATCGAAGAACACTCATTGAAACATATAATTAACATGAATAACATCAACTGAATAAGATTCAATTTCTTTTGTAAAAGTACAAGATAATTTACATAATCCATGCAAATAGATTCTCATTCTACATTTCCTTTTCAAAACTTATACATTTACAACTTATGCATTTCACATACTACATGACAGCAGCCTTCATTCCAAAAAAAGAATAAATTTTCTTTTTCAATACAACTTAAGAATATGTCAAAATTCTTCTCAAGAATCAACTTAGATCAGCCAATGCATCATATAAGTTTTTGCCTTCTTTTATCACTTACGAAGTCCATCTCGCAACGATTGCTAAGACGGTCATTTCAATGAACCGAGCATGATAAGCACTAAGCCTTAAAACAAAGTGCATTACACTAATTGTTCCAATAAAAATACCTTGCTTTAATGAACAACAAGTAATTCATACTCCCATAACATAAGTAATATCAATAAAAAGAAGAGCAATAATAAACAGGTTTAATAAGAAGAAGAACATAATATAATCTATAATACCTATCCTAAAATTAAAGTATAATTGATCCCATCAATTATCTTTACCAAACAACAAAACATAACATATCATTGTTTCCAATCCTACCAAATATAATACAACACATATCTTTACTATAAGATACATGAGTGTTTACAACATATTCCCTCTTGGATGATTCATCTAACTTTCAAGTAAAGAAGAAGAGAAACCATTCTCTTTATGCCTAGGTACATAACATCCACAAAGCAGAAACAAGAGTATAACAAGACTTAAACCATTTCCTTTAAAGGTCCTCTACTTTAAAATTCAACATTTTAAGGTATTCATCAAATAGATCCATATAAAGGAAATATGGATTAACAATCAACAACAAGATACAATTTCTTTTGCCAACCTACCTTCAATCTCACTCTACTTCATTTCAGTCAAATGACAAGTATACAAGACTAATAAACACTGATTTCCTTTTCCAATAAAAATCAGGAGGTTCCAACCAATGAACTTAACCCAACTGCATTATAGAAAGTGTCTTACTAGAATATGATCCCAAACTATAATCATTTCTTTCAACTTAATAAAACAGTTTTTCCTTCTCTCATACATACAGTTTAAGTTCATGCAAGAGTTCCAAAGAAAGAGAACAAGATCAACTCCAAGGAAAGAGAAAACTAAATGCTATCTTCCCTTCTAAATCTTCACATTATAATGCATGAATTCTACCTTCCATCGGAAACATTGTAATAATGAAGTTCATACACAGTCCAAGGACAGTAAGTTTCACAGTGTATTCTGTCAAAGACTTAACAATATTTTATTGGACCAGAACAACTTGAAGAGAGCACACTAGCATTTTTCCTTCTTAGAACACTTTACCATCTAACAGTGAAGTTCCATCAATCCTTTCCATTACTATTCTCTTTTTAAACTCGATGATAAAATAGTGAAGTTCAAACACAGTCCGCAATGGATTTGAATCACAATTAAACTTTCAAGACCTAACATTCATTTACTGGACCCAACAAGAGGTAAGAAGTCTGAGTAGATGTTGAACACTCAAAACTTTCCAATAGTTCAGGTAAAATAGAACTATCTCAATAGTATATCACTACAAGAACTATAGATTGGGTTTCCAGACAAACAACTAGATCAAAACATCATATAAATAATACGTATTGTCCCAGATTCGAATTACAAATCTAAACACAATGTAAAGCATAAGCTCCCACAAGGAATCAAGATCATTCAAATGCTTGTAACCAAGTTTAGGTAACAACATGTTCCCTCTATAGTTAATAAAACAATCAAAGACTATAATATCCGAACCAACACATCATTCTGGTTACCTTTTCAATTAAAAACAACAAGCAACAAATTGATTGTACAGAGTTGTGTCTCAATATCACAATCATGAATTCATAATACACCAGCACCGTAATGCTAGACCGGTATAATGAAATTACTTAAATATAGTTCAGAGTAAGAAGATATGCTTCCATTTTCAGTTAACATCCTTTCAAACCCTATTTCCCAACTCAAACGGGATGTAAAATGCTTTGACAGAGCTCAGACCAAATGACTTAAAATTTGGGTTCATAAAGAATCTCCAAAACATTTAATATGGACATAAGAACAAGAATTCTCAAGCACCATGCCATATGAGACTTCGAACAATAGTCTAACTTATCCAAAATACAAACACAGGTTCCAAGTTAGATGTGGGTTTCAACAACCAAGTTTTCACAAGTTGAAATACAAAACAAGTCATATACAGTTTTTCTAGTGCATGCAAATTTTATATCAGTCAAAGCTTCCGCAAAGTGAGATACATAAACAACAAGCCATATACGGGTTTATCCACAGTGCATGTGAATTTCAATAATAGTCAATGTTTTTTGCAAAAAGAAATACAAAACCCAAACCATATTCGGGTTGTCCACAGTCCATTAAACTATGGATCAAAACACATGCTTCACAGACCCAAGAATCTCTATTATAGTTCACTCTACCAAAACAAGTTTCCAACTGAAGCTCGAACTTGCATACAAGATTAATAAGACTGGAGTTCCTTACCAGCTTGAGATCACAAGACACAATGAGTTCTCCAAACAATAATCTCAACAACACAGTAGAACTCAGAGTTATTTTTAAAAAATCAGCTAGTATTTCATTGTCAACAAAAGTGGTTGAACCAGACAACAATTTCCAATAACCAAAGAAGCTAAACAGAGTCACCAACTTTGTTTTTGCATGCATAGATCATTTGTGCAACATAAGTTTTCAACAGAACCACATGTATCATGGATTTGAAACCCGAATGCAAGTATTACAAAACCCATCAATCAATTTATCAGATTAAGCATGAAATGCACAAAACTCATCAAAGCAAAGTTATTTTAATGAAAACACTTAGAGGAAAGTAAGATATTTTAATAGTTAGGGCCTATCATGCCTGATAGTTTCACTGAAAATCAAAGAAGACCTCTAGCTGAGCTCACTTCTTCTCCTCTTGTCCACAAAAGATCAAACAACCAAATACTTCTTCCACAATGCTTCATATACACTCCATGAAACAAAAATAGATTTGAAACCTCCAAAATAGCCATGCAAAGGTGCTTTAAACTGTTGGTTTGAAAACCAGAGTGCATGTAGAAAGAAAATAAGAGAGCATGTGAAATGAAACAACCAAACAAAAATCCACTGGCATGCCTACCAAAGCGGTTCGGGCTCGTGAAACAAAGTTAATTAATTACATTAATTCCATATCTCCCACCTAATCTTCCTCATACCCCCGCCAAGTCTCGCGAGTTCCAAATCAAAAATTAGATGTGTTTCCATTTCTAGTGATACTGCCACCTAAGCCTCTGCCAAACCAACTAACCCCTACCAAAGTTGGAAGTCTTGCATGTCCTTTCATCCTTATCAACAACATTAATGCCTTAGGAACCGTCGCTTTATACTTGCGACCCCTTAGGTTCCCCTTCATGCCATTAACTTAGGATAGATTACTGGCTTAGGTTAGATCTTAGGTAGAATTAAAGTTTATACCTTAGGATATAACATTAACCACTAACCCCCAACATAGGTCCTTATAAATTAGGTTAGATAACTCCACATAGGTAAGTAATGAAATATACAATAGCTTTTAGAAACTAGGTTAGATCACCAAATAACCTTGTAGTGTTAGGTTCTAGTTTTAATACCTAGTAACCCTTCTAACTCTTTAGTACCAAGTTTTAGGTTAGAAACAAAATTGTATCAAGTAACATAGCTTAGGTAGGAAATACTTTCACCTAGCTTAGGATTACGTAAGTCAATCCTCAATAGGGTCCTGGGTATCCCTTATGCTTTGTACATGTTGCATGCTTATTTTATCAACAATGACTTGTCTTGGTCGATCTTCAAAGACCCAAGCCAAACAACCTACTGAATGGAAGTACGTTCACACAAAAATCAAAGAACTTGCAACAACAAAGTTTAGTCCAGCGTGTGCCTTAACTCATGGAATGTCAAATTTACCATTCATTCAATAGAGTAGATTTAGAACATTCCTTGGATCACTAAAATTAATCCAAGGATGAATCAGATAAATAGATAAATTTACAACTCTTAAACTAGATTGCAAATCACCTACCAGAACTGAAAAATGGATTCCTAGAAGTCATTCCAGTTTAGTCAAAGGATCTTAAGAGCAAAAAAGACATATCCATATCAAGCATGATTTCTAATAATTAGAAGAACATATCCTTATAAGGAAAATCACATATCAACACTTGACTACAAAGGAGGAAAATAACAACACCAAGGGTGTTAGATGCTTCCTCCTAAAAATAATCATCGTCTCGATGATTGTATCTTTTAATAATTTACATCAAGGACAGTTAATCCCTTCATTTCTCTTATCCCAAGTCAAATATTTCAAAACCTTATAGTTCCGTAAATCGTATTAAATTTTTTTTATTCAAATGAATTAAATATCTACCCAAAACTGGCTTACTTAAGGTCATAAGGATAAATTCATAAAAAAATATTTATCACAACATATTTAATTCTGTTCAAATAGATATGGAAAAGCATTTTTCATATCCTCTAGATTTTCCCAAGTTGCACTCTCCTTGTTAAAATGGTCCCACTCGACCTTACATTGACTTATTTCTCTATTTCTTAAATGCAACTGGCAAGTTTCCAACACTCGAATGGGCTTAACCACGATTATTCCTAGGTCTTGGACCTGCAAAGAATTTTGATTTAACACGTGATAAATCTGAAATGTATTTCTTAAGAAAAAAAATATAGAAAACATCATGCATTCGTGACAAAGCAGGTGGTAGTGCTAAATGATAAGCTACAGGGTTGATTACTTCAACTATTTCAAAAGGTCCCACATAACATGGTGATAACTTGGCAGCCTTGCCAAAAGTTATGGAACTCTTTTTCAATTTAACCCGAAGAAAACCTTTTCTCCAAGTTCAAATTTCCTATCGACCCACTTTAAGTTAGCATAAATTTTTTTCCTATCTATTTCTTCTTTCAAGTGTTCATGAATCATTTTAACTTGTTGTTCCATTTCCGTAAGGATTTCAGGTCCAATTACCTCTCTATCCTCAATGTTATCCCAACTAATAGGGGTTCTACATTTCCTTCCGTAAAGTGCCTCGAAAGGTGCCATCTTAAGAGAAGCATGATATGTATTATTGTATGCAAATTCAACTAATGGAAGGTACTCTTCCCACTTATACTACTGATCCATACAATACATCCGTAACATATCCTCCAAAACCTGATTTACTCTTTCAGTCTATCCATCCGTTTCCGGATGATACGTAGAACTAAAATTCAATTTAGTTCATAGAGTTGCGTTAAGCATTTGCCAAAACCTTGACGTCATTCTAGGGTATCTATTAGATATGATTAATTCAGGTACTCCATGTAATCTAAAAATTTCATGTACAAATATTTTAGCCAAAATAGGAGAATCATCCTTTAGATTTCCAGCAATAAAATGAGCTACTTTTGTTAGTTTGTCAACTACTACCAAAATAACATCATGTTTATTTCTTGACATAGGCAATCCTTGTACAAAATCCATGCTTATTACCTGTCATTTGTACTGTGGTATGCTATGAGGATACAATAAACTAGCTGGATGCATATGTTCCACTTTTACTCATTGACATTCCAGACAATGAGTCACAAAATCTATAACATCCTTTTTCATTCCTTTCCAGAAATATTGTTGTTTTATATCAGCAAGCATTTTTGTAATGCCAGGGTGTCCAGAGAAAGGTGAATTGTGAAACTTTGTCATCAATTTCTTCCTCAAATCATTAGGTAAAGGGATGTATACTCTGTTTTCATATCGTAAGATTCCCTCATTATCAAAGTGAAAACCTTTATACTTTTCATCCTTCGGATCTACAACAAGTGCTATTTTTACTTGTTGAAAGTAAGAGTCAGATTCCATAACACTTTTTACTTCATCCTTAAACTAAGTTCTTAGTGTTATAAGAGCAGAAATGTGCTTCCTACGACTTAGAGCATCAACCACTCTATTCTCTTTTCCTTTAATGTAACTTATGTCAAAATCATATTGAGACAAAAAATCTAACCACCAACACTGTCTTGAATTCAGATTTGGCTGAGTAAAAATGTACTTCACCTAAGATGATCAGCTTTTAACTCAAATGGTTTACCAAGCCAGATAATACCTCCAAACTTGAAGTGCATGAACTATGACAACAAGCTCTAAATCATGTGGAGAAAAATTCAACTCATGTAACTTAAGTTTTCTACTTTCATAAGCTATGCCATGATCATTTTGTAACAAAATACCTCAAAGACCTTCCCCGATGCATCTGTTACAACCGTGAAGTCTCCATTAGGATCAGGTACAACTAAAATAGGTGCTAAAGTCAACTGAATTTTCAAATTTTTAAAAGCAGATTCACATTTATCATTCCAAACAAATTTCTTATCCTTTTTCTGTAATGAAGTTATTGGTGCAGCCACCTTAGAAAAATCCTTAACAAATTTTCTATAATAACCAGCAAGGCCCATGAAGCTTCTAACTTCATGTACATTCTTTGGTGTAGGCCACTTGATTATAGCTACAATTTTAGAAGGATCTACAAAAATCCCATCTTTACTTATAACATGACCCAAATAGTGAACTTCAGTGTCATAGAAAGAACATTTGGACAACTTACCATATAACCATCTCTTTCTCAAAATTTCCAAAACTATTTTCAAGTGTTCATGATGCTCCTCCACACTTTTAGAATATATGAGAATGTCATCTAAGAATACAAGCACAAACTTTTCCAAGTATTCTTGAAAGATATTATTCATTAAGTTCGTAAAGATGCGGATACACATTCGTTAATCCAAAGGGTAAAACTGTGAATTCATAATGTCCATACCTTTTCCTAAAATCCATTTTGTGAATTTTATCTTCCTTAAATCATAATTGATGATATCCAAACCGAAGGTATATCTTAGAATATACTGATGCCCTACGCATCTAATCAAATAGGTCATCAATTCTAGGAAGTGGGTATTTATTTTTTATTGTTGCTTTGTTTAACATCCTGTAATCAATGCACAATCTGAGTGTTCCATCCTTCTTTCTCAAAAAGATCACTGGTGCTCCCCAAGGTGAAACACTTGGTCTAATCAAACCCTTAGACAAGAGTTCTTGTTATTGAGCTTTAAGCTCTACTAACTCTATGGTAGTCATTCGATAAGGCGCTTTAGAAATATTTTCGACTGGTTTGATTTCGATTGTGAAGTCAAACTCCCTTTTGGGTGGTAATCCTGATAATTCTTCCAGAAACACATCACTATAATTCCGTAACAAAGGATAACGCCCATGAAATCACCGTTTTCTTCCACAAATTCAGAAATTTTTACTGCATATAAGGTACAACCCTTATTTTTGGCCTTTTAAAGTCAAGCATGGTTGATAATTTCCTAACAGAAATTTCTCATTTTACACCTTGAATCTCTGCTATTTTCTCGTAGATCGTCTAAACAACTAATATGTTTTTCAAAACATTCTACCCTTGCTTTATGCTCTACTAACAAATTTACACCTATGACTACATCATAAGATCCCAAAGGTGCTACATAGAGATCAACTTCTATGGAAAATCTAGGTAAGTTATTACCATAATGTACATCCATGAGTTATCCATTTTTCTAGCTTTTCTTTTAAATTTTGAAGCAATTTTTCTAGAAATAAAACATTCAAGTAGCTCTCGTATCAAAAAGAATAGTTATAGGTATGCCGAATAACTCACCAGGAACTTCAATAGGTGTAACTTGCTTTTTAGCTTGCTTGTTAGCTACTGCAGCATGTATCTTGTGCGACTGATTACGATCATCCTTCTTCAAAGGACATTGATTAGCGTAATGATCTTTGCCACAGCTTATAACAATTGCATAGAAAATAAAACCTCGTTGCATCAGGAGGATAGGTAAATACTTTGTACCTCGGTACATTAGGGAAGGAGACCCTACGGTATTCCTACACACCATGGAGGAACAATGGATAGACCAATTGGAAAGAAGAAATATGTTAGCATATACCCTATGTGGGATAACAACGTGTTGGTGGGTGGTTCACAGGGATAATATTGTAGAATGGAATGAAGTCAGGATTGCTCTTACAACTCGGTTTTCTAGGAGCAATGCACCTACTCAAATATGCACATATCATGGTAATCAACTTGTTTAGCACCACATTCAGCAGTGTGAGAGGCTCTAGATAGAGGGGTAGGAAGCTTTACCACCTTCATTATGGGTGTAAAAACTTTATTCCACTTTACAAGGTTGCACACGTGCTTGGTATGTATATGCGGAGCTACATAGAGAGACTATAAATTGGCAAGATTTGATTATAGGAATGGTCCAGACTTTTGACTACTTCTCTACTAAACCTCCAGAGAAGAGGCATTAAGGGTTATAAAGTGTTTAACTATGGGAGACAAGTGCAAAGGTGGAAGAAATCATTCAGATTTATTTGATGAGAACAACTTAGGAGTGCATTTTTAAGGAGTAGAGATAGATGCCACGTTACTCAAGTGTGCTTTCTTTGAGAAAGAAAAAGAAAAGATGGTCTACATAGTGGATGATGAGGAAGTATAAAATATGGATATGGATCATTCAAAAAGTACACATGAGGTCTTGGATAGTATGGATAGTAACGCGCGAACCTATCATAAACCTATGAGGATAAATAAAGTGAATATTGGTATGGAAGCTCAACCTAAAGAGGTAATAATTGGAGATTATTGGTCTGAATCTGAAGTGGCAAAAATAGTGGATTTGCTTCATGATTTTCAAGACTTATTTCCTAGGGGATACCATAAATTATAAGGAGTACATGAATAATTAGGAGAGATGAAGATAAATCTTAAGGAAGGTGTGCATCCAGTTAGAAAGAGGCCATATAGGATGAATCCTAACCTACGTGTAAAGGTTAAAGAAGAAATTGACAAGATGTTGAGGTCCTGCATCATCAAGCCCCCGAAAATCGAGTGGGTCAGCCCCATGGTTATCAGTATAAATAAATATGGTTGGATTAGGATTTGTGTGGATTACAAAGAACTAAATGTTTCATGTGTGATTGATCCCTTTCCTACACCTTTCACAGAGGAGATATTAGAAGGCGTTGCAGGTGTGAAATCTATTCTTTTACAGATGGATTCTTTGGGTATCATCGGTTTAGATTACATAGGAGGATCAAGAAAAAAACTTTCACCACTGAATGGGGAAGTTTTGCATATACTATGATGCCCTTTGGTCTGAAAAATGTGCCTGTTGTATTTTTGTGAATAGTTGTTCAAGCATTCTAGGATTTTATTCACATTTTCTTGTAAGTTTACTTGGATGATTGGACAGTGTATGGGCTTGTTAAGGATCATTATGAAAATTTACACTTGATGTTTGAAATATGTAGAAACTTAAACATCTCTTTGAGCATTAAGAATTGTGTGTTTGTTACACCTTTTGGCACTCTGTTAGGGCACATCATCTGCAAGGAAGGTTTGTTAGTAGATCCAACTAAGGTTGTAGTTATTGTAGGCCTGGAAGAGCCTACTAGTTAGAGTGAGGTGCGTGGATTCTTGGGTCACATTGGGTATTATAGAAAATTTATCAAAGGATATGCTAAGGTTGCACCCTTGGAAGAGTTACTAAAATGAAAAGGGACATTTTATTGGGGAGAACCACAGCAACACGCATTTGACACATCGAAGGAGAGACTTAAGAAAGCACGTATTTTTTGTTTTCCCTCATGGGACCAACCATTTCATGTACATGTGGATGCCTCTAATATGACCATTAGTGTGGTTTTAGTTTAGCTTGGAGAAGGTATTATAGATCATCCTATTTGTTTTTCTAGTAGAAATTTGACTCCTACAAAGCAAGAATTATACAACTACTGAGCACAAAGCCTTGTTAATGATATGTGCACTACATAAATTCAGACAATACCTTTTAGCAACATCATTTTTATTTTACACTAATCACATGGAATTGAAATACTTGGTAAACAAGCCCATTTTATAGGGGTGCATATGTCGATGGGTGCTCTTATTCCAAGAATTTGATTTCACAATTATGGTAAAACTAGGTAAAAGTAATTCTGGCCTAGACCACTTATCAAGAATTCAGTTGGGGAGGACACACAGACAATTGAAGATATAATGTTGGATACATAGTTGTATAGGTTACAACACGCCCTTTGGAATTGGAGGATATTGCTATCTTTTTACGTACATGTGTGACACCAAAAGGAATAAAATCCTTGGAGAAGAAATAACTTGCAATTAACGTGACACATTTTATTTTGATTAGTGGTGACCTATACAAGTTAGGCTGAGATGAAGTATTGCACCAATGTGTGCTAGAGCATGACCATACATACATCATGGAAGAGGCTCATGGTGGTATTACAGGTGGGAACTATGCAGGTGACGCCACTGCGTGTAAGATTATACTCATTGGATTATGGTGGGAGACCATCTACAAGGATTGTAAAACATATTGTAAGGTGTGTGATCACTGTTAACATGTTGTTAAACCTAGGAAAAGAGATGAAATTCCTTTCGCAGACCTATTCCTAGTGCAAATCCATTTGAGAAATTGGCTATAGACTTTGGGGTCCTATTTTTCCAACCACATATAAAATTGGAGCATGCTACATCATCACTTGCATAGATTATCTTACAAGGTGGGTAAAAGCAACACCTACCAAGGATTGTACAACAAATATAACAACCAGTTCTTATGGGAAAATGTTCTTACAATGTATGGATGCCCATTGAGCTTGACCAAAGGATAGGGGTACACACTTTTAAAATGAGATGACTAAGATATTATTGGATTAATACTACACCCTATCATCCTTAGGTAAATAGGACTATTAAGGCCTTCAACAAGATTTTGAGTCGACATTGACAAAAATTGTGGCCTTGGAAGGAATGACTGGGATGATAAATTTTATGTCATGCTTTGGGCATATATAACAACATACAAGAGGTTTCACAAAGCCACACCCTTTGAGTTGGTGTTTGATGCAGAAGTAGTTCTTCCTATGGAATTCATGTTACCTTCTTTGCATATTGCATGCACTAGAGGTCTATATGATGATAAATATTTGGAAGAAAGGATTGATAAATTGATACAGTTGGATGAGAAGCGTGTCATAGCACATTGGAGTCAGAAGCAAGAAAAGGCCAAGCAGAAGGCATGGCATGACAGGCACATTAGGGACAAAAAGCTTGAGATGGGACAAATGGTGCTTCTTTATGACTCTAAGTTTCTGCGCCATCCAGCAAGCTTAAAGTGCATTGGTTGGGACTGTATATTATCACTCATATACTTGAATCAGACACTTATTAGTTAGAGACACTTGATGGAATATGGTTACCCAGTTACTTTAATGGGAGTAGGTTGAAGCCCTACTATAAATAAGTCTTCTTGGTGTTTGTAATAAGGCAGTGTTGCCATTTAGACTAGGTTTTCATTTATGTATTTCCTTTTTGGTCGCTATGATTTGTCAATTTAGTTGGTGTTTTGTGTAATAAGTGCATTTGTGTGCTGGAAGCTAATTACCATTTGAAGAAATTTTATGTGCAGAGGACTGCACATACCATTGGTGTGGGGTGGCTATTTACAATTGGGTACACATAAAGGAACAAACTGCTACATGTTATTCAGGTTTGGAGAGGATTTGTTAGAAAGGATATTTCTTTAAAAAAAGATGACCGTAGATGGAGATAAATGAGGGAATAGTATAACGTGAGGTAAGCAAAGCAGTCATGGAGACTACCAGGGGAAGGCACAAAGTGGTGAGGTACTCGAGCACATGGAGGCATGGTGAAGAGAATTTTGTAGTTGGAAGGTATGAAGGCATGCTAGAAGGTTATATCTGGGGCATGAAGATGTACTACACGGATATTCTGAAAATGGTCAATTAATGAGAGGATTGTTAGTTTGTGAAGGAGAAATAAATACACTAACTTTTTGAAAATCTATATAAGGATGTGATGCGGGTTCATTTTTACCTTTGCGATCACAAGTATTTGAGAGAGCTAAGTGTGATTGAGACGAGCGAGTCATATTGAGGTGCAGAGAGTGTGAAACCAGATGTGGAGAGTGGATTATTGTGCGGAAGAGGCTTGGTCCCCATTGGTGAAGGGTTTGAGTGAAGAAGAGGAGTTGAAAACAAGCTAGGGCATGTGGTTTCAAGCTAGGGAACGCATATTCAAGCTGGGGTTTGAGTTTTGTCATTATAGATAGTGAAAAGGTGTATTTTTATGATGGCACCAAAGAAAGCACCTGGAATAAGCATGAAAGAAAAGAAGAAGGTAGACTTTGAAGTTGAAATGCCATTATATGATGACACTGGGGAGAAATTGTTGAAGTAGGTAGGATTCTATCAGTTGTATGAGTTCCCATATTTTGGCAAGTATGAACCATTATACCAATGAGTGATGAGTAAGTTCCATGAGGACTTATTCTATTTCACTTGGATGAAGGGTTAGAATCACAAAGAACCCTGATTTCGACACTGACAGGATTGAATGGCACAGGGGTAGACCTTACTAGTGATCTCGATCGTAAAGTAACAATTATAGAGATAAGGAGTTGTGGTATACTAAGGGTCCATGCGGAATGGACATTGATAAATTGAAGAAGTATCCAATGGTGCAGTAGCAATGCATTTGGTAACCAAGTTGAATGATCAAGAGAGATGGTCACAATTGAATACCATATGGCTGCATGTTGTGAATAAAATTTCTCAAGGAGTAGTCTAGAACCTAGCAGGATATATTGTAGACACCATTGTTGAGGAAGCACGCACAAGAGAGAAGATAAGTTTTGGCACTATCCTCCTTTCCCTTGTGTTTACAGAAATTAGAGTGCCTAATGGGCCAAAGAACAAAATCTGAGAGTATCCTATGGAAAATAATTCCCTCACGGAGAGGTTTGAAAAATATTTATGTGAAGGATCAATTAGTGGGCCATTTAAATAGAGGTCAGAGATGTGGTATGACTGACTTCTCTTGGCATTTGAGGAAGAATGGCACATTCCCAAGGAGCTATCTTCGATGGTGGGAAAGGTGGTATAATTTGTGGTGTACCAACACTTTTGCATCACGTGATTTTCTATGAGGGATGGTATAAATTGTCGTATGCCTTCACATCTCACTACTTATAGGAATTAGTCCATTAATTTACTGATGCGTGCCACTTGAACTTTAATGCAGACAAGGTAGAATGTGACTACCACACTCTAAGGAAGGCATATGTGTATCCAGGTCGGGCTTCCTATATTGAAAGGCTCATCTCAGATGTCATAATTATGAATCCAATAAGCTTGGCTATTAGAGATAGTGGATCCACACTTGTATACCTTCAGCTTAAGCCTAAGCTAGAGAATAACAAGTATGTAGAAAATGATTTCACACTCCCAAGGTCGCCTAAAGGAAAACATACAATGGAGAACGTGCCATCCCCACATCCTGCAGAAACTATAGCGATGGATGAGGAGGACAAAGAACATGAAGATAGTGGTGGCTTAGATCATAGAGGTTGAATGCAACCCACGATAGTTTAGATACTAAGCGTGTTGGTAATTCATCTCGGTATAAGAAGAATACAAAGAATTAGACGTAGAATCTATCCATGGAGAGTGCCGCTTTAAAAGGGTATTCATAAGAATAAGGACCCAAGGTGCAAGAACCCCATAGCCTATGAGGAGATCACCATGACTCTCTCCTTAGAAAGAGACAACTAAGAGGAAGAAGAGAAAACTAAAGTTGAATGAGGAGGTGAAGGAGTCTCAGAGAGAGTGCACTGGAACCCCTGTACAACTAGAAGATGTGGAAGAACCTAAGGATGAGGATATGAAGGATGAAGAGGAAGGTGTGAAGGAGGAAGAAGAAACAGAGCATGATATTTCTCAAAACATCAAATATCCAACCCCAAACCTTGGCGCTCAAGTTCCTAAGGGGCCAAGAATGAGGAGAACCAATGGGGAGTATGTTGGGCCAAGCATGGGCTATGTTAAGGACACAAGTAAAATTGTCTGCACTCATTTCCAGAGCATAATGGGCCTTAAGGGGTTGTATGGATGGGAGTTGATGGACCCAGACATGGCCACTACATGTGCAAGGAAACAACTATCTGGTCCATGCAAACTCACATGGACAAGCCCGATTTTGATGTATGTGAGGAGTCATGTGTGTCCTGAAGAATGAAGAAGGCACCGTAGAGCAAGCACATGACTATAAATCCCACTCTCATGTCTGATGAGTAGGTGAAAAATGCCTTGGTTAAGGTATCTATAGAAGTGGCATGGAGGAACATAGATAAGGTTTCCACTATTAGAGTGCTACGAGAAGATAACAAGGAAAAGGCTGTAGAAATAACACATCTAAAAGGGGAGAAGGACTTAGAGTAGAAAAAGAATGAAGCCTTCATCAACATGGTAGAGGAAATTGGTGATTATGTCCTGAAAGCAAGACTACACTTAGATTCTAAGGTACCAAAGAAGTTTACTTCATATATGT
Source organism: Taxus wallichiana var. yunnanensis (assembly GCA_018340775.1). Lineage (NCBI taxonomy): Eukaryota > Viridiplantae > Streptophyta > Pinopsida > Cupressales > Taxaceae > Taxus > Taxus wallichiana. The sequence goes on from CM031238.1 coordinate 341,428,895, forward strand.
ATTAAGTGCATACGTTAGTTGATTTTGTGCTTGAGGATGGACCAATTTGCATGCCAATGCCAAAGGACCCTAAACAAGAAGTAGAGAGAGCAAGGGCCTCCATGATTAGAAATATTTCATCATACGAGGCATTGCTCCAAACTTTACAAGATGAGCTGAAGAAAGCAGATCAAGCTTTGAACATATGCATGCAGCTCCAGATGCAGTGATCAGGATCAGAACTATATTGGAAGATAATGAAGTTCTGAAAGCAATGAAGGATGAGACTTTAGGGTACACAAAGAGATTGGCGTTAGTAAAGAAAAAGTGTGAAGCCCTTATAGTAGCACAACATCCACATAAGGAGAGGTTGGATGAGCTTGGAAATATCATAGCACAAAAGATGGATCTTCTGGAGGGAAAGATGTCTCTATGGCTAACATTGTCATAGTATTGTAGAATGAAAAGGGAGAGATGACCCAAGATGATTTAGATTCCATCGCTGTAGACATTCCAAAAATACTAGAAATGTGTTGGATGATTGACAAGCCTTGGAGGCTGAGATTAAGGAAGAATATCTAGATTTGATCCTGTTGGTTGAAATAGAGGGTGCTGCAGAGTAGAAGTCCATTATTTATAAAGTAATTCCTTACATTCTTTCATTATTATTATTTATTCTTTGAGAGCATCAGAAGGAACCCCATTACCAGGATGACAATGTAGTTTAGTGTGGGGTAATGTTGAGTAGACAAAATATGGCACTAAGGAGAGGGCACATAGAAGATTTACGTATAGTAGCAAGGAATATTTGAAGGCATGAAAGGATAGGGAAGGAAGAAGGCATGAAACGATAGGGAAGGAAACATGCACGAAAGATAGATTGATTCGGGACTTAGCCATTTTCATGGTTACGAGCTATTTTTGGAGATAGTGTATAGAGCACACAATGGGATGGAGACTTGCACGACATGAAAATGTTATTTTGGGAAGAGTGTCTACTAAGTGCCATACATGAGTTTGAGTTAATAATAGGATTACTACTTCTAGTTAACTGTAAGAGATCTATTATTAGCATACTTGCATGTGTGCATGTTATTGTAAAGGCGCATGACTATTTTCAGCATGCGACCTATTTTTGTAAGTGCGTAAGCGAAGGAAGGTCCCCACCCTTATAAATATGTAGTAATATGTGTAGATTAGAGAGACATTGTGTATGCGCTATTGTGGAGTTATGCTTGCCGATCGATGCGTGCATGATACTAATTATTGGAAGAAGCTTCTATATTTACCATGTTTTAATATAATGGAGCGTATTGGTTGAATAATTATGTTAAACATGTATTTAACCAAATCTTGTAAATATGAATTCATTATTTTATCGCTTAATTAATTATTTTTTAGATCTAGATCTCAAATATGCTCTATGGAATATTTATGTTATTTATGGATATGATACATTATATCTTCATCATGTTCACATCCTAGACAAGTAACTCGAGGAGTGGCTTGGTACCTTTGCGTGCTTTGGGTGAGGGCTCAGATTCAAGATGGGTGATGTACCAAACGCCTAGGTTGTCCGTGGTAAATTCTAGGTTGCATCACATCTTACATATTTCAAATATAAAATCTAATAGCTTAAAGACGCTTCTAAATCACATGTTTTTCCTCCTTTTACATCTCATATGCAATCTAGGTCCACTACATGTCATATAATTGAACCTCATGGCATGCCATCACCTGAGCCTCTCATATTTGACCATAATAATAATGTTACATCCCAATGGGTTCCTAGATCTAAGTCATTAATATCTAATGATCAAACACCACCTAAGCAACCTCCTCTAGAAATAAATTCAGCACTTCCTTCTCTCAAGTCATCCACAACACTACCAAGTCAAATTATGCAACCACCTCTCAAAAATGTCCACCTCCTTCTCCTACCAACCCTTTTGCAGCATCACCAATCCCACATAAGCTCCAACCAATCACTTTGTTGTCAAAGAAACTACTCCTTCTACTAATGGGAATTCCATATTTCCAACTCTTTCATCCTTGCATGGTTCTAATGTTGTTTTAGCCTACCATTGTGTTGGCCCTCTCTCCTATCACAACACAGCCAATGCTCTCCCACAATGGCATGGCACCTCTTACATGAATTCATATATTTCTATCATCATAGTACACTTGGGGGTATAGAACCCAAAACCCCCATCATCATCTCATTAGCATCGCATATCATCTCAAGATTACCATACCCTCACACATTTACCGATACTCGATATCATTCAATACTTGATGACACACTCTTGTGCTTCGGTTCACACTTGACTATTGAGGGATTACCATTACACTGAACCCCACACATTGCACCATAGGTACTACATCTTCCATTTCATCCTACATTGCACGTCATACATCCTACACTTATTTATACATTATACTAATCCTCATCTATGCCTTATATTCATTACCCTATCTACACATTTAGTCACATTATACATACCACATTTCTCATATCATACATACTACACTAGTCGTCATTATATATGAGTCTAGTTTTACATCTCCTCCATACATTTTACATTTACGCTAGGTTAAATTATATATATGGGCCTAGCTTTACATTTTATCACTACACATTCTATTTCCTATCTACACTTATCACTGCACCTTTAATATTTCTTATTCTACACACCGTACCCATACTACATTGAATAGTTCACATGGCACATTTATCCATCATATACATTCTACATACTACACTAGATTCCATTACATATGGGTCTAGTTCTAACTATCATAATTTACATATTCCATTTCTACATACACTTATTATTGAACTTCACACATTACATATCCTATACACATTACACATCCTACATCACATTTCCCACACTTTGTGTATTTACATACCTTACTCATCACTTGGTTTTTTCTACTATGTTGTTTTCTTCGCATTGAACTCACTACCATATGATGTACTCTAGTCCCTCGGTTCATACTTGACTATTGAGGGTTTATAAATAAAATGGATATTATATTAACCAATTCGGCATTTTCCTCATCCACCATTTCATGCATTAGTGACATACACCTTAGGTTAAATTGTCACCCTTCTTATCATCTTGTAGTGGTATACGCTTTAGGCTAAATCACCACCCCCATTCTATCATTTTGTAGTGGCATACACCTTAGGGTACATCACCACTCCTTCTTATTCATCTTATAGTGACATATGCTTTAGGATAAATCATCACCCATCTTCATCCTTTCCTCTTATAGTGATATACACTTAGGGCTAAATCATCACTCTTCCATTCAACACGTCATGGTATACTCTTAGGCTATAGGGTCCATACACATCTTTCCATATATTTCATCTCCATACACTCATTCTATAGTCTGTATATGTTCGTAGATAAATCATCACTCTTTCATTCCACAATTATTGGTATACTATTAGGCTATAGGGTCCACGCACATCTCTCCACATGTCACATTTCATCAACATTACACATACACACTCATCACAATGCACTATATGCAACTAATACCACTTGACCATTTCTCGATGATGCACTCTCATTTACAGCTTCATTCTTGATTGGGGGTCCAAAAAAATGAACCTCATTGCATACACTTCCATCCATTCGAGTGGCATGTTACTCCTATCATTCCATCTTGCATTCCACTTCATCCATCTAAAGCATACTACATTGTCTTAGGGGAATTTACTTTTTCATTACTAGTGATTTGCATGCTCACTTTATTACACATGTTAGCTTGTATTATTATATGTCATTATCATACACACATGTGCATTCACACATTTTTAGTGTGATCACGAGATACAGGACTCTACATGCGGCATGGATGCTCACCTTCTACCCTTCTTATACCGGTCACTAGGGGCATCAACATTCATCTTATCTAGGTGTTATTACTCGATTTTGTACTTAGAATCTTATACTAATTTCTCATACATGTTTTGAATTATTGGTTATTAGTTTAACATGCTAACAGGTGTTCCATGTGCAACACTTTTTTTGTAGGATTACATGTTTCTATGACTACTTGTTTGTTTTTACTCATATTTCTTGTTTTCCATTATATGTGGGATTTGAATTTTTCTTGTGTGTATACTTATCTACTGTTTGTGGCCATGATATCCTTGTGTCTTGCGACATCGTGAGTGATGTCCCATGTTTGAAACCCACTTTATGTATTCTGTTTGTTTTCTTATGTATTTACACTACTTTGTTTGGTAGTTTCCATATTTTCCACTTATTGCATGCATGTGTTTCATACTAACACTTGTTTTGGCTAGCCATCCCCTTTTGTGTGCACCTTGGTATCTACCAAGTGTTTCCCTTTCCCCCTGCAGGGAAAATTTCTACAGGTCAGAGTGCGGTTGGGTCCTCTTTTGGGGCCACATTCTTCTTTCTATGACATCGCATGTGCCCTCAAAGAGGGTGGGCATAATTGAGGGTTTTTTACTAACACATCATATTTACACCGATTCAAACATAGCGATTGAGTTTCGACCAATCTACGAACTCCATACACACCGACCTTAACAAGATATGGTGTCCTTCAGCAATTCTGTGGAGTAGTTATAGGGTTGGGGGTTACAGTGGGTGTGCCTCTCTAAACTTCTCTGTCTAGTGGTTTCAGATCACCTAAAAAACTAGGACAGATAGAGAACTCTTCACACATTTCATTAGAAGTGGTTAAAGTTGGAGGACACTAAGAATTTTCTCCCTATAGTTCTTCAGCTAGGGTGGCATGAGATTATTAGTGTAGGTTATTATTTATCCTTTTATTTATTTATCAGGATTATTCTTACACTTGTGTTAGCCCTACACTTGTTGGGTTAGCTTTCTTAGGTGTACTAGTTGTGTGGAGTTAGCTTACTAGTTGTGTTGAGTTAGCTTCTCAGTTATGTGGAGTTAGCCTACAAGTCTTTTGGAGTTAACTACCAGTATCAGTTAGTGGGAGTTCTTCACCACTGATTTAGGTAGTATTTGCACTTCTCTCCTCCTATATGTACATCTTTCTTATTGAGTAATTCAAGTCATTCTATTGTAATGTATTGAGCATTATGGATTATGATGGATTTCCATATATGGTATTTTAGCTCTTTTATTTTACAAATCTAATGTGGTGTGATATTATCATCTGAGATCACGGTTTGGAACAATATTATTATCATTCCTTTCATGGTATCGAGCTATAGATGATGTAGACATCCATCTGTAAGTTTTTCTTTACAAGCAAGGGTTTATTATTTTCATGTATTTGGAATTTTTTAGCAATTTTCTGCAACATGCATTTTTATGCAAAACAGAGTGCGACATTGGATTTGGAAGGTGCCAAAACCCTAGAATTGACTATAAACTCGACCATGTTTTGAGACAGTCAAATCTGGATGCAGATCTGTACCTATGGGTGCATTCTTTTATCCATTGGATATAAGCGTGTACCTTTTGGATGCATTCTTTTACCCTTTGGATATTTTGGTTTTGGATGTAGTCTTTTATCCACTGGACGTAGATCTGTACCCTCTGGGTGCATTCTTTTATCCATTGGATATAAGCATGTACCTTTTGGATGCATTCTTTTACCCTCTGGATATTTCAATTTTGGATGCAATCTTTTATCCACTGGACACAAATCTGTACCCTCTGGTGCATTCTTTTATCTATTGGATATAAACGTGTACCTTCCAGATGCATTCTTTTACCCTCTGGATATTTTAGTTTTGGATGCAATCTTTTATCCACTGGACGTAGATTTGTACCCTCTAGGTGCATTCTTTTATCCATTGGATATAAGCGTGTACCTTTTGGATGCATTATTTTACCCTCTGGATATTTCTATTTTGGATGCAGTCTTTTATCCACTAGACACATATATGTACCCTCTAGGTGCATTCTTTTATCCATTGGATATTGGCATGTACCCTTTGGACATTTTAGGTTTTGGGCGCATGCTTTTATCCTTTGGTCACAAGCATGTATCATGTGGATGCACTCTTTTACCCTTTGGACATTTGGGTGTCACGTGTACCTTTTAAAAAAGATCAACATTAAAATATTATTTTAATAACAAAACCTTGTAGAACTCATAACTTTTGATCTCTAGCTCAGATTAAGGTGATCTTTGTTTTGAAATTGTGTATTTTTTCAAGATCTACACATTGGTGACATTTTTATACACATATTTTAAGTGTAAAAGGTATTGTTACTCATTGTAATATTTACATGTACTCAATTATAAAGTGCCAAATTCATGAGGGTGTTGTGATCACTTGTGGATGCAATTTGGATTGAGCCCGATGTCCTAAACTTTTGGGTATTACATTCTTGTATCTATGGGTGTATACATTTATATCTCTCTTGTTTGTTGAGATATTTTGGATATGTATTTTTGACACTTTTTTTGGCATGTTGACAGTCTCTCTTGTGGGGGAGCTATTCTAGTGGAGCCCAGTGTTAGTTTGTCAGTGTTCGAGTAGTTGATTTTGACAACTCATACAGATCTGTGGTGTCACTCTACCCATTCTGCAGTATGGGAGGGTGTGGTGTTGATATTGATTCTTTGGGTTTCATGTCCTTGCCTTGTTACCTTGGATTTTCTTGGATCATGGCACTCCTATTTATTTGGATCTCATGTCCTTGCCTTGTTGTTGGTTGTACTTGGATCGTGGCACACCTATTTGTAGCAGTTGATCAAATTATGTTTGGTGTTTTTTTGCATTTTCGACATCACTCAATTGACAATCTCCTTACATGGAACTATTCTGTGAAGCCCGAAGTCGATTGTTTTTGAGTTATATGAATGAGTAGTAGATTCAGACCATAGTGTGCACCACACTTCTTCAGCATTGTATGATTTTTTGGAGTCGAGCTTCTAAGGATATCTTGCAGCGAGAATGTTTCTCTCTACTTTGTTATTACTTGGTTTTGGGTACCTTGCGGTGTCCATTTTCCCCAATTGTTGTACGTGGGTACCTCATCGGCCTTGTCGTGGATCGACCTTCTTTTCCACCCACCTAAGCTATGCTTATGAGAGGGTGTTAGTGTAGGTTATTCTTTATCCTTTTATTTATTTATCGAGATTTCTCTTACACTTGTGTTAGCCCTACACTTGTTGGGTTAGCTTGCTTGGGGTGTACTAGTTGTGTGGATTTAGCTTCTCGGTTATGTGGAGTTAGCTTACTAGTCTTTTGGAGTTAACTTAACTATCAGTATCAGTTAGTGGGAATTCTTCACCACTGATTTAGGTAGTAGTTGCACTTCTCTCCTCCTATATGTACATCTTTATTATTGAGTAATTCAAGTCATTCTATTGTAATGTATTGAGCATTATGAATTATGTTGAATTTTCATATATGGTATTTTAGCTCTTTTGTTTTACAAATCTAATGTGGTGTGCTATTATCATCTCGAGATCACGGATTGGAACAATCTTCTTATCGTTCCTTTCGTGAGATTGCCCAAAAACTCGCGACAAGACAAAATATCATTCTACACCCCTTTTTCTCAACATGGATCAGGTACACATGTTCCATTTAAAATTTTTCTAGAATATTTTACATTTACATATTTTACACAAGTTGTTTTTACATACATACATATTTGACTACTTGATCATTTTCTCTTTGCAGTCTCCAGTATGAGAAACAAGCGATCAAATTGGGGGCAACAATAATAAACAACAATGATAACAACAACAACACACTTTGCTACATGAATTTGCCTTTACTAACCATTCGGATACACTACACACACAGTAGTAGCTACACACACGTTCCACCCTAGGTTCACTCTCATCACTATTTATGTGTATTTTTCATCTTTAGAATCCACACTACTCCACATTTTTCTTTTTTTTTTTTATTCCATGTTTGAGTCTATTCCATCAACATGTCTTCTTCTACACTCTACATGGATATCAAGTATGCATATCTATCTACGTAATGTTACCAAGCATTCCACTCACCAACATAAAGCGGGAAAATGAAGACACAAAATCATGTACTTTAGGCATTATTTATCCTAGTCTTATACTACTATTTAGAAGGTTCTCAAGTGGATAAAGTACTAATTAATCCCACATTTTGGACATCTTTATTTAATATTTTATTTCGTCATTCCCGCATATTTTATTACACTTATCCACCCATTTCGTAACTACCCCATCATTCTAGCCCAAAATTAGGGCGCCTCACTGTCTTAGAGGCACCCTGGTCCCACTTTGGTTGCCTCGGTCTGCTCACATCCTTTTCCGCTTCCTTTTGGGGCCTTTATTGTCTTTATCTCCCGATCCACCTTGTCGGGATTAATTATGAAATTAATCTTGAGAGCCCTATAATTATAAATTTATAAGACCATAATAAGGTTCCTAGGTCATAGCATCACATACTACTATCACTCCATCTAGATTTGCATCCATTGCATCACTTGCATCCACATAGTGCCATGTATCAAGTTTAGGGATCTCGCATCACACACACTACATGGGAGGGGGAAATTCTATTATATTCCATGCATACATGCTATTTACATTTTCTATAGTTACTATTACTTGCTACTACACAATGTGCAACTAGAATGAGAGCACCTAGGGCACGACACACACACACACACACACACACACACACACACACACACACGAATTACATCCGAGTCCGAAATGTAATGTAGTGCTAAATGATAAGACCAATAGTTTGGTAGTTGAGGTCATCGACCCATTCATTTTTCATCTTTATTTTTACCAGGGTTTGATAATTCTTTTTGTATTGTAGGTCATTATTCAACTCATCCAGTGAATCCAATGCAACAAACATGGAATATTTGTGACACTTTTCTAACCCAAAAAAATCATATCCTGAAATCCTGTGAGGACTACAGAGCCTAGATCAAGGACTGGAGAGCCTAGGGGTGCTCCAATCCCTTCCCAAGAGTTCCAATCCATTCATATCCTCTAGATCCAGCCTTTATGAGGCCTCTATGTAGCCATGCCTGCTTCTGGAATTCACCGTCAAACGTGTGACACTCTGCGACATTTTTTATGTTATCAGCTAAGCCATTTCTCTCCCTTCTCTTGCACATTGGGGTTTCTTTTCACTTAGAATAATTAGTTACATTTTCTCTATATTATTTTAGTTTATTTTATACAAAATTTTAGTCCTCCTAATTAGATTAAGATTAATTCCCTAGTGTCCCCTTTTAGGCCAACTAGATGATCATTTTTGTTAACCAGGTTATGATTCTTGAATGTATGGTTAAGTTTATGAATGGTTAATGAATGGCTAAATTGAATGTGAAATAATTTTTTAATTCCCACTAATTCATCCCCTCAATGGTTTTTCTTCCAACAATTGGTATCAAAGAAGACCTATGAAGCAAGTTTAACAAGCTTGAGGTGATCCTCTGAAGCACAAGATGGCTAAAATTTTTAGGAGATAGTGTCAAGAGTTAAGATTTGTTCTCAAGAGGGATGAAAAAACCATCAAGGATATCAAAAATCAATTAGAATTTTCATGTACAAGTTTGAGATCAAAAGAAGATGAGTGTGACTAATTGAGGACCAAACTATCTTCTTTATAGGCTAAGCATGAGAATTCATTAGAGGTTTGTTACAATAGTGCTTATGATGATCTTTGGAATGAAGAGGATGAGGTAGATTTATATGCAAAATTGGTGATTCAAAGAAAGAATAAATACAAGTTAGATTTGGTGATGAAGGAATTTGAGACTCAATTTGATTTTGTGATGATAATGTTGGAAATTAGGACACTGAGAGGGGGGTGAATTAGTTTTTGTTTAATTTTTAACTCACAATTCAATTCACTTAATTTGTAACAACAAAACCAAAACAACATACAAAAAAACTAACATGAGAGAAAGCACACAAAAACTAGATTTAATGTGGAAACCAAAACTTAGAGAAAAACCCACTGAAACCAAGAACTATCTTAGGACAAGAATGTCCTATAAATGTTACATTTATTTCATAGTTGATCTTCAACTCAACATGGAGATGCAACTCCAAAATTCAACCAAGCACCTACTTAGTATTTGACAAGCTTCAACTCCCAAATATCAACTAGGATTCTACTTGTTTCTTCTACAAGCTACAACTCACAAGGAAGCTACTACTCCCTCCTGCTAAGCTACAACTTAGAATTTTTCAAGATTTTGATCACCCTAACACACTGTTGTCTCATACAACTGATAGTGACCACTAGATTGGCTCATTATTTTTCTTAGTTCTTCTCCTAATTCACTTCTCTTTTGATTGTCCACTCAACATCAAATTCATGTTGTATAAATCTGCCTTCACCCTCTCAATTTCCTCATGGTACTTTCTTGAGACACCCTCTCAAATATTCACTTTTCACATGTCCTTGATGAAATAAATTAACTCAATCAAAACCATTACACCCGAGCTCTTCTTATGTCCTCAAACTTCATACAATTTCATTTTTTTCTTTCACTCATTTTCTCTTAGTCTTGAATCATTTGCACTTGATTTTTCATTCATCTCGCACCTAGTCTTCATGCTCTTGAACTGACTTATTCTATCTCGAACTTCAAGGATGTTTTATTCATGTTAAACCAAACATGCTCCCATTGTCCCTCTATATCAACCCCATCATATTCTTGGCTTAAGCTCATATCATACAAGTTGATCTCGTGTTCATCATCCAACTACAACTATACCTTCAACATACCTCTCTATCTCAGCTCTCCTTAACATAATTCTACTTAACTTCAACAAAAACCATCCCGTAAATGTTTTTCTCTACATCAACTACACATATCAAAATCTTCAACACCTATTTTTCACAAAAGTTGGCTTTTTGAAGACAACAATATCTACTACATATGTATTTTTAACTTCGTATCCAAAGCTCTTTCCCTTACTCATATGTTTTTCACATAAAAAGGAAATGATGATATCTTCAACATAACTACCTTGGAATGTCATAAATGCCTCTGTCATATTTATGTTAAATTTTTATGTCTTTACAAGTATTTAAAATATTCTCTCATGTCGGATGATGAGTGATGAGGACTTTTGAACTCCCTTTTACCTTGTTCTATTATTCAATATTCCATTTAAGTCTAAGAGCTCTATTTTGTAACGTATGCATTGACTCCTTACCAAGTCATTTTCATTTTGTTTATTTAGTATACCTTTTCCACGTGTACTCGAGAGAGATGTAATGTTACATATACCTATAATTAGATCTTATACTTCATTACCATAGCATATCCTTTGCAAATTTGAGTTTCAAGACTCCATTTGAGTCTATGAAAGAACATTAAGTGTAAAGGGTTACTTTTATAGTCTTTATCCTTGAAGGATAGGAGGACTTGTGAGATTAAAACTTGCATTTCTTGTATTTTACAGGGATCTTGATACATTAGTGAGCTTGGAATCCTACAATCATTGTGTTATAACACAGTCATGATGCACTTAGTTCTCACACAAGAATTATCTTCATCATCTTCAGAGAGCACATTTTAAATTGATTTTCTATCTTGGGAGGATGCTTTGATGGAATTTTATCACTTTTACTAATCAAAGACATAGAGCTCAGCCAATCATCTTCATGATCAAGGAAACATGATAGAAAACCCACTGAATTGTACCATACAAGCTTGCACCATTAGAGTTGTCTTTTCACCACACCATTCTTATCTCATCATGGCTTTAGAATTATCATTCAAGATGGAGAATGAAATTTTCACATATTTCATATCCTTATGTGTATTGATATCACGCCAATTCAATCAAATGAACTTGATCTTCAAGCTTTGCACTGTTAAGGTTTTGAGATCCAAACCCTAGGTTTTTATTTTGAGGCTTGTACCATCTCAAATTTCACTTTTACATCGATATGACTATGTGATTACCTCAAAAATGAAATCACTATGAGTTTTAGGCACTCACTTATATGGAATGAAGAAATTTGTCCAATATTTAAAGACACGTCTCTAGTATTTCATGACAGAACACAGAGATAAATACGGTCCTAAAAAAATGAACTATTTTACATAAGAGTAGCATTGTATCTAGAATCTAGAGAATATGTTTTAGAGTATATTTTTTTAGAAAACTTCACACACTGATGCCAACCTCGACTAAAATAAATTTATCATGAGATAAGGCATTTTAAGACCGATTTCACAATTTCATAGAGCACCACATGACTATCTTAGATTGTAGACTTCTTGATATTAAAACACCACTTACACAATTTAATATTCCACTTATACCTTTCTAGGGAGGTATTTAATATGCTTAGTCTTTCTTTTTAGTCATTTGAAGGATGGATAGGTCTCATTTCCATACTCAGAGTGTAGTCCACTTTTACATTCCTAAATTTACTGATTTATTTAAAAAAAAATTCATTTGATTGGGAAATTGATTTAAGTGTGTTGTTTATGACTATTATATCTAGATAATTTTCATATAACTCATGAGCACAAGCACTTTGCATCAACAATTTCTCCTAGGTCAAGAACTAGTCTTTGTCAAAAACTTGTTCTTCAAAGATATGACTGAGATAGGCCCACCTTGATCAAATTTTCACCAATAATCCTCTAAAAATTTATATTTAATAGGAGAATAATTTATATAATTATCCTAGACACAATTTTCAACATGAAGCCCTTTACACTAAGCAACATACCCAAAATTTCTAAGACTTGATATACGCTTGTATGCGATATAACCCACCATGAGAAACACAAAGACAACCATTTTAAATTAGAGTGAGTATCCTACACTTTTTATGGGTTTTAATAACTTACACACATAATTTTGAATCAAAACATCTCAATTTGTGGATCACTTCAATAAGGAGACTGGAGAGAGAAAAACACTATTAGAAAAATGAATAGAACTTCTTTGTTTCTTATCCAATTTCCCTCAAAGAAATTGAAAAATTTTATTATTAGAGTTATCTTTAAAAATTCCTTATATAAGTTATCTAAAGAAGGATTGTTAATATTTTTATATGCTAAGAAGATAGGGGTACTCATTTTGCATTCCTCAAGAAACCAATTTTAGTAAAACTTGAATAACTTCAAAATACCATTTCAAAATTTGATGAAATTTGACACAGAGCACCAAAACACATCCCTCTACATGCTCCATATATTTTTACTTATAAATATTCCTATAAATTCCAAACCAATCTCATTTAATTCATCTTCCATTGTTAGTTCTCAAACGCAGTTTTGGTGAGAACTTGAATTTTTCCTCCAAAAGCTAAAAATTAAACCTTGTAGATGCTCCTACATGCTCTAAGAAGTGTTCTTAGGATCCTACCATGCTTCCATAATATTTTCATGGCATACATTTACTTCTTACAACTCATTAGGCTCGAGAACTAGGCCAAAATGAGCCAGTTTCAATTGTGACTTCCAACACTTGACCTGATGCTCACTCTAAATTCTCGTGCATATGATAGAAACATCATTTATAACTTGTGGGACACCTGAGATAGGCACAATAATCATCTCCATACCTCAAGTGGGCTCCTACCTTACTTGACCAAGCCTGCAACACACTTTGAAGTCGTCCTAGAAACCACTCTAAATCCTCTATGTAATCTCCAACCATCATTGAGAAGGCACTACCAATCAACCTTCATGCCCATGATAGATCCTTCACCACTCACACCTTTTCCATCAATTCCACCTAACATTGTTGACAACACCAATGCACCAAGGTTCAATAAGTAACTCTCAAGACCATGAATAAGAGTTTTTCAAGCTCAAGACAGAGATCGAAACCCTAAAATTTAAAGAGGATGAATCCATCACGTATGAGTCATAGATAAGGTATTTTAAGTCTAAGTTGGAGCAGGTATCCAACAAGTTGAAATCCTATGAGATATTTGAGAAGAGTTCCAAGGATCTAGATGATCTCTTGGATAGTCAAGAACCTATTGGTAATAAGATGTGTCTTGGATTCATTGGGGACATCGAAAGAGGTATAGAGGTGTCTATGTAGGTCCTAAGGATCAAAAGGAGAATGCTAGTTCAAGTAAGGTTAATATTTAGAATCCTAATTCAGTAAGGAAGTCTAATGCCATAAGGTATGCTAGTTCTTTTCATGGTTATTGTTATGCATATAATCAATATGGTCATAAAGATAGAGAATGTAGAAGGTATTTCAAAAGTGTATCAATGGGAAATGGACGGAATTGAAATCATCATCAATCAAGATGTACGTATAATATTTTATGTTATCAGTGTCAACAATAAGGTCACATTGCTAGGTTTTTTTCATCATGATCTATCTAGACAAAACAATAAGTTTGTTTCTCCAAAAAATAAAATGGCATGGATGTTGTAGACATAAAATATATGCACTTGGGTAAATTTCTAGGTCATACGAGCATGCTAGCATTTGCATGATTCTTAAGAAATAAAACTAGTAATTGACAACTCCTTTTAGCCTTTTGCTTTATCTTTTGTTCTTTTATTGGATTTATGCAAATTGCTCTCTTGTCAGCATTTAAATATTTTATATTTATATGGCCTCGGACACTAGCACCCAGTTCGGACACTAGTGTTAGGTGATCCTATCCTCTTGGGTGCTCCTATCCCTCTTTACCTTCTTCTTATCCTTTTGTACCCCTTTCACTTCTTAATTACTTTTTACTACTTTGGGTCAGCCTTTCAGTTGTCAATTACAAAATTCAAACAAAGGAATCATATAAATACATAGTTATGTTTTTAAAATAAAGGACCAAGCACTAAGCATTACATACTATCACCTAATATTGCATCCAAAGGCACAAAGAGCATCAAAGGAATCTATCTATCACACTCATTTAAGGAAAAAGGGGTGCATCACTTCTGCATACAAAACATAGGAGGGGAAGTCTATTCTATTTCATCCTAAACATTCTATACATTTTCTACATTCTATATCTAGACCACTATCACGGTGTAACTTACACAAGGAAATCCTAGGGCATCATTTCTACACATGCATACAAGAACTACATGGTTTCTAAGATGTAGTGCATCACATGGTCGTGAGTTCAATCTTCGAGTGACCATTGGGATCATTCTCAATCCCTATCATGCAATTTTATTTTTAGGTTTTATGTAGTTTATGGGTATGTGTAGGTGAATTTATATCTTGTAGGTTATAAGTACATTCACATATCAGATAGGGAATCCAGAGTGATTGATAGAAAAAGGACAATAATTTTCATTTGGCCTTGAAAGATCTAGATCTGTAACATCTACCCGGACATGAGCACCCATATATAGAGAATAGCATCGGGGAATCATGTCTTCTCGAGGTGCTTTCATCTAGTGCGCTTTGATTCCATAACCTTCATCAGAATCAATGACACTCTCCTTAGTCTATTTCATTATTTCATCTACCTATATTTCTTCCTGTTTGCTTCAAATTAACTAAGTCCCTCTATCTCTCCTTCTATCTTAGGATCTCATATTATACATGATTCATTGCTTATGTCTTGCTATATAGTATCATTTGTACATCATTTATTACGTAGTTACTTTTAAATTAATATTTAATTCTATTTACATCAAATTAGATGCCAAATTTTATCAAAAGAGAATCAAGTAAACTCAATCATTGCAAATAATTTGATCTTGTTAGTGAGGTCAAGAAGGAGATTGTCAAAAATATCAGTTCTAACTCGCATTCAAGTCAAGAAGGAATGTTTTCCATAAAAGAGAACAAATTAGATGTTATATAGCTCCAAGATTACATGTTGTCATCTCATATAGAGAAGAATAATGATTTTGTCATCAAGTCGGCGATTGCTAAGAAGACTAGGAGGTTGCTAAAGTCAGTCAATTAGTTTTATGGTTTTAAGTCAACTAACAAGGAAATGGAAATATGGGAATCTCTTGATTTCATGGTGTTCTAGTGCCCTAATATGTTGGGGTGTCTTCATTATCCTTCATGGGGACATTCTTCATTCATGAGAAGCAATGAGAGTTTTTTGATATCATCATGAGTCTTGTGATAGTTGTGTAATAAGGTACGATGCTTCAAAGTAAGGGGGTTTGGACATGATCTGTTATGATGGTATGTTGTCTTGAACCATTCAATCATATTCCTTAACTCATGTTTCTTGAAGAGTGCTTTAATAATGTGTGTTTGATGACCTATTTTAGTTTAGTCCATATGATTGTTGAGTTCTTAAGAATGTTTTAAAGTTTGAGAATTCATCGTTGACAGATTTTACATACATGAGATGGATTTTTGAGACCTATATTGGTCTCAGTATCATTTGAGAATTAATTAAAATTACATATATGTGTTACAAGGTCTATTTTTATGTCTTAATTATGGATTTATGTTGCATGAGGAATTGCATCAAGGAATTTTTTTGTATATCTAGCGAGGTTTTGATAAAGAAAAGTGAGAAAACAATCATGAAGATGTAGACTACGAGAGATTTGTGGTGACTTTTCATGTAGTTTAGAGTGTGAAGAGATTAAAACTATGTCTTTAGACCTAACATGGGTAATAATTTTAAAAAATCTAGGTGTGCATGGTTTGTTCTTTGGAAGTTGGCTTGTAGAGGTATTGGAAAACTTTAAGAGAGATGTTAAATCATGTTGGATTATTGATAGCTATGAAATAAGCATCAATAAGGTATGTGAATGAATTCATAAAATGATATGAATAAATTCTTCTTAGGTTATTTTTGAAAATATTTAAGTGTCTTATGCTCTATGTTGACCTAGTTTGCTTGACATTGGCCTATTTGTGAGAAGCATGTCGGTTAAGTGTTTGTTGGCAGAGCTAGAGTCAAGTTGGTGGCTTGAAGAAACTATTTGAAGTGTTGAAAAGTTATGAAGATATCTTGTTGAGGTTCATGTTGTTTGAGGTGTTTCTAATGCATGGAGGATCAAGCGTTAAGTATTGTAATTAAGGAATCTTGTGAGCTAAGGTTTCTAAGTTGTATCATGAAGATTCGGTGGTAGAGCATTTGACCGCTTGAAAATGAGGTAAGTTTGTTTGATACCATAAGCTTAGTATTTTGATACCTATTATATATTTTGGTCCTTGAGATCCATTTATTGATCTATAAGACCAATATGTCTTGGGTATATACAATTAGGCATGGTTTTTAGATCCAAATGGATCTATTGGCGAGATGGTTAAAGGTATAAATAGTCGAAATTTGGGTTATAAGCGGTTAGACAAGATCAATATGCATGGTTAGGCATGTAACTATGTCTTTAGATCAGTATTTATTTATGTTTTCTGATATTCAAGTTGAAGTAGAATATGCATGAGTGAGGGGAACCTATTAGGTTTCTCAAACTAAGTCTTGAATTGTGTTTTTCATGAGACCAAATTGAGGACTGTGACCTTGTGAGTTGGTGATTGATTTATAAGACCAAAATATTTTATGGATCTTTGAACATATTTGAGTGAAATTTTAATCCTAAAGTGAATCCATGAGATAGGTAAGCTTAACAGTTGTCAATGCAATATGAAGGTACATTCATGATTATATGTGTATTCAAGAAGGTTTTTTTATGCCCAACAAAGTTGGTAGTTAGTTTAATGGAATTGTGTTGTCTCAAGAAGGTATGAAAGCTTGAAATCGGGCTTGAATAAAGTGATATAGACTGAATATGTGAGGTAATTATGTTGTTTCCTAAGGATGAGTTTTGAGATCAAAATTGGTATTGTGAGTAGGGATTAGTTTGTTAAGACCAATATAATCTTGAATTGTAAAAGCCTATAATAGTTTTGGGATATGAAGACCTAAAAAGATCCTATAGGTATGTTTATGAATTTTATATAAAGATTGAACGTAGGATACCATGTGATATGGTCAAATATGGGTAGTATGTAGTGAAATATATTTATGCCATCATTCTAGGCTAATAAAATCATGAAAACTACAGTTGAGAAATTGTGTTTTAGAGGTTCTATTTCTTCTTTAGGTAAGAGTTAGAGTGATGAAGGTTGGGTATCACGATAAGAGTTTCTCAAATCTAGGATTGTATGTTGTGCTCAGAAAATTAGGTGAGCCTATTGGGGAGAAGTATTTTGAGTTTTAACATTGAGAGTCTATTTTATTCCTTGTTTGAATAATTTTCGAGTTTAGAAGCCATGATGAAATTTGTCAAATTATCTTTCATTGATTCATGAAGGAGTTATTGTTAAAGGAATTTTGAAAGAATATTGTTTTTTGCCCATAAATACCTTGATAATTTCCTAGCCCTATTGTGAGATGGCCTACATTTGTTACATCAAGTAGGAATGAATGTGAAGTTGTGAAAATTGATATATATATATATATATATATATATATATATATATATTTGTTTGGTTGGTTTTGAGAGACTTAAAAGTCATGGGAAGCTGAGTAGTTGTTTTATTATCTCTATGAGTAGGTGTGTTGATCCCAATAGGTTTGAAGCATCAATAAAATGATGGAATCAATTAAGTTAAAGTTGGTCATTGATATCTAACAAGTAGTGTTATGAGTTTAGATATTCAAGGCGAGCCATGAAGGAGTCTCATATAAGTCTATATTTTCTTGAGAAGAATAAGAAGAAAGGGGGAGCTATACAGATGTTTAAACATAGTTTTTGACTAATAAGTATGATTTAGTCATATTAAAACACTTTATTTGAGCCTTGTGAAAGTATGAGGTATGGTGGCGAGTTGAGAAGTATTGTTAACATCATATAAGGTATACAAAAATTTTGTTCCTTGTGTCTAAGTTTTTAAAGTTGATATCAGAAATATGATGAAAAATTTCATTAGTTTGAGTCATGTTTCTTCAAGATAAGGTGATTTATTTTGAGAAAGAATGTTTACTTGAAAAGGGAAGATGAAAATTTTGATTGAGATTTCAAGATTATTTGTTGATTGATGTAAGTATGGTGTGTGAAAGAGTCTCTTATTGAAGGTGTATTATCTTAGGGGTGTTTTCTTGTTCAATATGCATGAATAAAACTTTGAAAGTGTGCATGAGTCGGGGAGATGAGAAAGATCTTTAAGATACATATGCAAGTAGGTTTCTCCTAACAGTTTGTAGTGTCATTTTTTACGGTTGAGAAGAATTGAAAGCTAAACATGTTGTTAATTTCTCTAGTAGCCATGAAGAGTTAAGATGACAGAGGAGAATTTTTTGTTCTTATGAGTCAAAATAGAGAAGAAGAAGGTCAAATAGACCCCGATGTTTTTTGTTTGATGTTTTAAACCAAAAATGTTCCTATTTTTTTGTCATAAGAAGAGAACTAATCTATTGCAAGTATGTATCATTATCATTTATGTCAAAAAGGGGAGAATGCTTTGATGGCATGTGACTTCCTTAGGGATTTTGAGCTTTGTGTGTTTTTCCATCAATGGGTTTTTCATCAATGAAAAATGGGGAGATTGTTGGCATTTTGTTTTCATTTATGTCAAAATATTTTGTTTATGTTGTTTTCATTATTGTCTGAGTGTCATTGATGTCAATAGAGGTAAGAGACATGAAGGTTGATTGGTAGTGTCTTAACAAAGTTGATTTACTTGATGATATGGTACTTGCATGGGTTATTGAGTCAATATGGTGGCTTATAGAGGTATATTGATGTCATGAAGTGTATTGAAGTCCTAGTAGGTGTGCAAGTGTGGCGAGTGATGAGGAGGTTAGTTTTGGTGAACCAAACATGTTCAAGTGGCCTAATAAGAAGAATGAGGTATGACATGATGGTTGAAAATGTGTAATAGCTAGATATTCATGGTGAGAGCATAGAGAGAATGAGTATGATGTGTTTATACACTCATAAGTTTGATAGAGTTTTTGTGTTGTTTCAGGATTTGGACATGTTTTCTAGGTCTACACTAGACCTATTCTCAAGCCCTAGTTGATCAAATGAGGTGAACTGGTCCATTTCATAGATAGGTATTAAAAATTGAACATTGGAGAATGTTTAACATGTTTTTTTAGAGGTGTGGTGCAAGTTTTAGGTGTTGGTTTGGAGAAATAAGAAAGAAATTAAGTTTTTAGCCCTACTGAGTTTTTGAAAGTGAGAAACCAAGGTCGATTTAGACTGTTTGATGTTCATTGGCATGTGTAAACTCTACATTGTGCTTTAATATCTTCATTGTAGTTAGGTAAGGATATTGAGATTCCATTCCAAACATTATTTGTTAGGTTTAAGGGGCAAAGATTTATGAACAATCATTGAGAAGATAAACAACTTTTAAACCCTAGGTGTGAAGAAATGAAGAACTTTTTGGTTATGTCCCAAAATAGATTGATTGTTCAAGTTTGATTATTGGATTTTATATAGGATTCCTTCATCCTTATCCAGGTGTAAGTTAAGTGTTTTGGTTGTGTGTGGACCCCACTCAAAAAGGAAATTTTCTGAAGAATTTGATATTGCTCTAAGGTTTTGCATTGGACCAAGTGAAACTATTGATTTTGGAGTAAGTATGGGATATATAATTCATGTATAGAGAGTTTTAAAAAAAATTGATCCCTTAGGAGGTCTGTGTATGTCCATTTTGTAAGACTAGTTTTGGGGAAGTTTTGGGTAGTTTCAGGTGATCTGGTTGTAGAGGTGTTTTGGTGGTGCTTCAGTTTGAATTTTGTTATTGTAAGAACTTGGTGATGACCCTGAGGTCATGATATTTCCATTAATATATCACACTTTCATATCTAAGGTGATTTAATGTTGGTTTGAGCTTTTTTAAGGCTATTTTGGAGGTCTTAGACCTAGTAAACAAGGTTACTCCAAATGGTGGTGTCTTTGCATGAGTTCATGATGCGGGGTGATTCAATATTTTTGTTAAAGGATTAGAAAAAATTTCTAAGTGGTTGTTAATGTTTGGTGATGGTGTTTTTTTCTTAAATACAATCATATTTTGCGAGTGAGCTTTTGGAGTGAATTAGGGATTCTTGTGTCCTAATGAAGGATTTTAGTATGAAGATTGTATTTTTGACCTATATGGTCCATTGTGTGATGCTTTTATATTTTTCTTATGATGTTATGATGTGTTTTTTCATATGATGGCTAACCTATATGTTTTAGGATCATAAGTCATGTATATAAAGCATGTTATAAATCTCATTTGAGCTAGTGAAATCCATAAGAGAAAGTGCAAGATAGAGGGGTGTCTCTAGAGGTATAGTTGGATTTATGTTATAATTAATGTCAAAGTATTATGTTGTTATAGTTTTCATTATATTTCATTGATTCCAAAATGTGTATCGATCATGGAGGTTACTTGTCTTGTTGAGATAACAGGGTGTTGCATGGGCTTTGGAGTCGTATAGTGACTTATAAGAGGGTTATGATTTCTTGCAAAGTCATGGAGGATTTTTCTTAAGTTTAATGGAGTTTTTTAAGCTTCTTTTAGGTGTTTAATGTTTTCCAAGGTGAGTTGAGGTTAGAATTGGTGAAACAAGCATGTTTCAGGTGTTTGTTTGTGAGGCCTAGTGAGTAGTATGAGGCATGAGATGATGAAGGGATGCTTGTAGAAGATGGATATACATAGTAACAACATGGGGAGCATGAATATGATTTTTTAGGACACTCACAAGTGTATGAGTATGTAGGTTCAGTGTTAGACTACTTCTTAGGTCTATTTCTAGACCTAACCCTTAAGAAAGCATGCCCAGGTGAGATGAGTTGAGAATTTTTAGAGATATTTGAGAAAATGTGAGCATTGAAAATTGTTTTTAGGTTTATATGATGGTGTGGTCCAAATTTCAGGACCTGGTGATGAATATTTTTGAAGATATTGCACTTTGACCAAAAACGGGTTTCCAGAGGTGAGTTTTAGAGCTAAATTTTGACTTTTAGATGTTCATTGTGGATTGTATACTTTTCATGGAGAATCATCCTTATATGGGTAGTTGAGAAGGTTATTTATGAATTTTTCCAAGTGGAACGAATTTTTTTGATCATCGATTTTTATGAACAATCGTTAAGAAGCCAAATAACTTTTTAACCCTCATAAAACCCTAGCTCTATACCGACTTGGGAGAAAATAGTTGTACAAATCTAGAATTCAAATGTGATGATTTAAGATTGTAGAGGACTCTTCCAAATTCCCATTGATGTATTTTAGAGCTTGTGAAAATATGTGGACCACCTTGCCCAAAAAGGAAGTTTCCAGAAAGTTTTAGTTTGTGTAAAATTTTCCCATTGAACCTATTGACTAAATTACCATTTATTGAAGCATGAAAGTTTTACTACATGCCCCTAATATTTTTAGATCATGATTGAGGCCCTAGGATGAAAAGTGTGTCCTATTTATAAGGAATTGTTTTTAGGAATTTTTGGGGAGTTTGGAGTAGTCTAGGAACAAAGTAGTGTTGGAGGTGTTACTTGGTGGTTTCATGACTTAGTTTCAATTTTTGTTGATCTTGACTTCAAGATATTTCCAATTATATACCATACTTTAGTTTTTGTTGATATTTGAGAAATTTATGACATGTTCTTTGAAGGCCAATTTTGAGGGTTCTTGGTTATGCATGCTCTTGAGAGAATTCATGGTGAGAGATGATTTTTGTTGAGTTTTTCATGATTTTGGATGTTTCTAAGGTCTTAAGCAACATTTCTGAGTGTGATCCATTCCTTGGTGAATTTTTTTGGTCTAGGACACTCCATGGTTGGTGGGTTTCTTGTTATGGAGTTTTAGGACTTCTTTTGTCCTAATGGAGGCCTTCTTTGGTTCTTTATGATAATGGTGACGTACATGATCTCATGGATGATTTTCTAAGTTTTTCTAATTATGTTTTAAGTATTTTTACTATATGAAGGCCTAAATACACATTATATGACCAAGATAAGGGTATAAAGGCATATTAGAAGGATCATTTGTGCTAGTTGTGCAAGAGAGGAAAAAGTGTGACCTAGAGGGAAGAGAAGCGAAGGTGATGAATGTCCTTATGACCTTGTTAAGAGGTAAATGAGTGTGTTACATTGTGAGTGAGAGAGATAAGGTGATGGAAATCTATGGAAAGTTTTCAAAACATCTTGAATGAAGATAGTTTGTACAAAAGGATTAAGATATGTTTTGAAGAAGATAGAGAGGAGAGTGAGCTTTATAGAGTCATCATCGGTGTTGGCAGAAAAAATTTAGATATGGAATTAATTTCATATGGATTTAGTTGGTTTTGAGTCATCTAGGGGGTTGGTGCCTCCTTTTAGATTTGGTTCTTTACTAAATTAGGGATATGTGTTGTTTGTGTAGGTTGGTTCCCTACTACATAAGGGGTTATTTCTCCTTGTGGGGTTGGTGCCACACTAAAAAAATATCTTTTGATGTGTAATATTCATGAGATTCCTTTATATTGAGTAATATGTGTAGATGTTCAGTGGTTTTCTTCCCCTTGAGGGTTTCCCACTTAAATCTTGTGTTCATGTGTTCTTGTGCTCTCATGGTGTATGCTCATGTGTTTGGTTAATCATTGCTTAATCTATAATGATGAATGTTTGATGAATGCATTGAATAATTGATGGATGATAATGTTTAAGGAAATTAATGTTTTAATCGCATGTTGATTCACCCCTAATGTTTGTGCTTCCAACATATAGGAGTCCTGTGTGACCATCATGAGAGGTGAAATATGATGATCTAATGTTCTAGAAGGTGTTTTTTTGTTAGAGAGATAGGTCATTAGACCTAATCTACTTGATGAAGAAGATCTTGAGAGAGTTGGCCTAAAGGGGTGTTTTGAGAAGGATAAAGTAAAATCGAGCTTCATGTTGTCATCAACGGTGGTTGGTTCAACATTGCAAATGTGAAAAACACATTAGGTGGCTTTAGTTGGTGTTGAGTCATCTAGGGGTTGGTGCCTCCTTGTAGGGTTGGTGCTCTACTAAATTTAGGGGTTAGTGCTCCTTATGGGGTTGGTGCCTCACTAAACCTAGGGTTAATGCTCCTTGTTGAGCTGGTGCTCAAATACATTTGAATAAATGCTAAATAAAGCTTGTTTCAATGGGTTTTCTTCCCCTTAAGGGTTTCCCACTTATATCTTATGTTTATGTGTTCTCATTTTCTTATGTTTGGTTATGGTTATTAAATGCATGGTTATTATTTAATGGTTAATGAATGGCTAAATTGGATGTGAAAGAATTTTTTAATACCCATTGATTCACCACCCAATGGTTATGCTTCTAACACCCATGTATCATATAGTTGAATAAAAACTAAGTAGAACTGATTACATATTGAAATTTGACTAGATAAAGGAGACCCATGCTCCTAGTATGCCCAGAACTGGAAATGAAACTGAGTTCCATGGAGAAAGAGAGAAATAAATACCTTAATCCCCTTGAATCTATGCCAAAATGAATCAATTTGAGCATGAAACCATATGAAAATTTTACACTAGTTGTTGGCGCTTAATCAAGGCCCCTGAATAAAGATGGTTTTATAAGCTTGGATTCTCCATAGACACAACAAGTTTTTGTATTTCATACCATCTACCTAACATCAAAATCCATTTTGAGTGAAGGAAATTAAAAATTTGTAAGGATTTTACGTCTTGTCAAAACTAAAAATCTTATGTCATGTAGTGTCATGTGATCATTCCTGTTATTTTCATACCCCGGCTATGAGATAACATTGTTTAGTGAAGGAGACATATTTGTTAAGGATACCCCCAAGTTTAGAAGACATAATGGATTAATTGATTACTCGTAAAGGGTGGGTTCATTGGAAATGTCCCCCATGGCCCGGTTAATGGAATATTCAATTAAGGTTTAAAAGAAGGACATGTGGGTTATCGAGATATGTTTACATCTTTCACAAAGATAGATAATATGCACTCAAAATCTTGATTCTGGTGAGCAATACCATCTACCTAACATCAAAATCCGGTTTGAGTGAAGGAAAATTATAAATTTGTAAGGATTTTGCATCTTATCAAAAATAATAATCTTATGTCATGGGGTGCCATTTGATCATTTCTTGTGATTTCCATACCTTGGATATGTGATAACATCATTTATTGAAGGAGGTGTATTTGTTAAGGCTCCCCAATTCAAAAGACATAATGGATTAATTGATTTTTTGAAGGGTGG
Organism: Taxus wallichiana var. yunnanensis; assembly: GCA_018340775.1. Lineage (NCBI taxonomy): Eukaryota > Viridiplantae > Streptophyta > Pinopsida > Cupressales > Taxaceae > Taxus > Taxus wallichiana. The sequence continues at coordinate 341,453,950 of CM031238.1, forward strand.
GTTCATTAGAAATGGTGGAGCATGAATAATGTAAATGTCCCCCTCCCATGGCTCAATTAATGGAATATTAAATTATAGTTTGAAAGTAGGACCCACATGTTATCAAGATATGTTTACATCTTTCAAAAATATAGATAATATGTACTCAAAAACCCACTTCTTAGTGAGGAATGAACCCCAAGGATAATCATACTCATGGGATTCTTAATCATACATAAAACTCATAGCTTATGATTGCACAAATGATAACATGTTCTGCATGTCCAAAGTAAAAGAATTTCCCAGACCAATATCACACAACCTAACCAAGAATTATAAAATTTCAAGTTATACCCCATATCCCGATGGAAAAATATATCCTGGGAATATTGGGGAGCATAAATTTTCAACGCACAACATTACATCATATAAGAGTGTTTGATTCTTCCCATACTCCCTCTCCCGATATGTAGTATAAGAAACATGTGACATGATGGTGGATGTTCGGGTAGAGGTTGCGAAGGAATAAAATGTAGTTACCATTATATCTAAACAAAATTCCTCCCATTCCTCGAGCCCCATAATATAAAGGCATGTGGTGTGAAAACAAATAACGGATCCAACGGCTCAAAATATAAATAAGTAAATAACGAAAAAGGGGGCAAGTGGGTTTTGCGCCATTAATGTGATCATAGGGCATATATTATTGACAAAGAGGATATGGAAATGATAGTTTAAGTTCAAAACATTAGACATGTAGAGCTCTTTAAAACCCTAGTTGATTTCCGAAGAAAAATTACAACGCAACGAGCTTAACTGCTTTTCACCTATCTCGAAGTAAAAGTTAAGAATCGGGAACAAGTAATTACAATTACCCATTTGGTTATCTGAATTACACATATACTTTAGCAATGGGTAATTAATTAATGAAAAAGAGTCTTCCAGGGAAGATATTGTAGTTTTATTCTACCCTCTAACCGCTTAAATCACTAGAAAAATCAAAATGAAGACCACCCCAGTCTTATGCCAATAATTTCCTCTCCGACATCCTACTTTGATTCAAGCATTAAAACAAACCTGAATGGGGAAATTTCAGTAAATTTTAACTTAATATTAAAATCCCCAATAGAACCAACATGATGAGGTTAATTTATGAGAGTGGGATAACATTGGCAACTTCTTTTCCCCCTTTACCATTATATCCAATTAGTGTGGAAATGCGTCAAAAACTACAATCATGTTTCTTGAGAAGTAAGGGATGGGAGTGGTGCTTTATTTTTGTCCTTAACAACTTCATCTCTTAATGAAATGTTAGGTCTTTCAGACTTGACCCAAGTGGCTAACATAAGTATTGAGGCAGGGGATGAATATTGGGTAAAAAATCTTATGAACTACTAAGGATAGTGAATGAATAATGGCTATTGAAACCCAAAGCATCACTCACTCAATACCTAAAGAAGATAGCCCATACACAATTCAAAGAGGAATTAAGGGATTGCATAACATTACTCAACTGAATAACTGGAAATGAATTTTATTTATATTACCATAAATGAATGTGCATGTTCATTTCACTCATATTATCACCAAAAGATTTCATCCCTTGGGAAGAGTTAATAAGTGATTACATCCATGAACAGATGATGCAATTAGGTGTCATAACAAGGGGATAATATAATGCCACCCCTATGTTCTATGTGACTTCCTACTTAGTTTATAACATTGCATCTTGCAGAAGCTTTCTTAGGATGACTCTGCAAGGATCCCAACAATCATAGAATATATGATGTATACCCACAACTAAATTTAGTGAGCTATGGAAATAATTTTAGGAATATAAATGATACTTTATTTTCTCCAAGACTATGTTTTTTCTCCTTAACTTGGAAGTATGATATATTAGCCCCAAAATCCCAATGAATCATAGCGGGATGGGGGTGTTATTTCATCCAATTTCCTACATTTTCATATATCGAGATTAAGTGACTTCACTTGAGCCCCATTCCTATTGCCTAGTTATATGTATGAAAAGTGGGTATTATTGGAACTTTTTAGACAATTGGTTTATGTTCACAAAATTTTAGATTCTAAACATAAACCCATGATTAAGATTCCAATCATAGTTAGTAGGTACACAAGCCCATATTTGGCCAAGGCCAAAGAAGTTGAGAGAGAGAGATGAAGGGTTTCACAGTGGAAAATTTTACTCCAAGTGGAAACTATGATATCATATGGGTATTTTACAAAGCTAAGACATATTTTATGGACCATCAGTATCATTTTGAGGAATATTGGATAGATTATAGGGGAGAGGAGGATGTCGGGTTGAGGGACCATTCTTGAATGAATTTGACACAAGTTATTGATTATAAGGTGGAAATTGTCCCGAGGGAATTTTTTTATGATGAAGACATAATCAGCCCTAGCTATTCCCAAAATAACATTTCACAAGCACTATTTTCCCTATGAATTGGGAAGTTCAAGAAATGAAGTCCCTATATCACGTAACTACATAGGTTATAAAGAGGACCCTCATCCGATTGTTTGAAAAAAAGGTAGATCTCATCCAAAAAACACTCTTATCTTAGAAGAATACATGATCAAAGTGGCATACTTTATGACATATTACCACCTTTTAGAAAGGATAGAGGGGAAATTCAATGGTGTTCAATAGGGATCCAAAAAACACACCACTTCATCAGTTCCATCAACACCAAGAAGGAGAATTAAAGAAAATGAAGAAAATGAGGTAAACTAAGATTTTGGATAGAACCACACTCTGTGTAAAGTGGAAGTTGCAAAACCACCATCCTGCAAAGGTGGAGGTATTGTAACCACTACCTAGCCAAGGTGGCAGTCTTGAAAATGTTGTTCTCGCTTAGGGCATCGGTCCTGAAACTTTCGAACAGAAAAGAAGAATGAAGCACAAATGGATGCAAATTTGAAGCGCCCAATCTGTCTCTTCCCTCCCTGACCTTTCCCATTTTTTAGTGCATGGGAGGACATGGGAGAAGACTATAAATGCAAGGAGTAGTAAGAGAATTCATCATTCGAAGATCCAGAGAGATCAAAGAGAAAAGGTTTAAAGAGAGCAAGTTAGCAAGATCTTCGATGCTAGAGTGGAATTGTAGGAGCAAGGTGTAGAAATAGGGAAAGCAAGCATATGGAAGGATAGGTTTACATTGTTGTCTCCATTTTCTACTTCTTATAATATGTAATTATCTATAATTGACTAATAAAAGTGGGAAGAAATGGCGTTTTCCCCTTCTGACCGGTTTTCCTCAATTGGAGGTTTCAGGATAAAATTGTTGGTGTTTGGATTTTGAATCTTTCTTATTCTCTACAATTTCCTTTCTATAGCACTAGATAATCAGTCACTAAAGCTCTAATTTTCAATCAATCAATCATTTTCCAAATTTGAAAGTAGAAAAACATAATTATGTTATTTTTTAGAGTTCCAAAGTAGAAGTTTACGGATCATTTTGGTATCAGAGATTATTATATATATCCAAGATGGTGGTATTTTATTCTTTCTTGTGATTTGTATGACATTGAAAAGGTAAAAGGTGGAGAAGTTTTACCTTGCGAGCCAAACATTTCTATGAAGAAGTGGAAATAGAGAATTCAAGCTCAAATGGAGGAAGAGAACTTGGTCCGTAGATTCTAGATGCTAGAGACCATAATGGAAAGGTTGCATAGAAAATAAGAAGAGATTTCAGGTCTACAAAAGATGGTTTCGGTTAAGAAAGATTCCATGGACTTAGTGGTTTGAGCAACGGCCAAAAATTTGGTATTAGAAAGATCCACAAGGAGAAAGAATGGGAAGAGTGTAAAGAAGAGACAAATCGTAAGCAAGAAGGTAAAATCTGCTCATATATCTTTTAAAGTTGAAATAAATAATTTTGAAGGACAAGTAGATGTAGAATGACTAGATAAATGGCTAAAATAGTTGGAAGTCTATTTTAGTGTCCATAATGTCACTTTGAGACATAAAGGATCACCTTTACATGTCTCAAAATGGAAGGTCATACTCTGGTTTTGTGGAAAACCCATCTAGCCACTTGTGAAAAGAAGAAACGTCTTATTTTCGAACTTGGAAGGGTTTTAAAGAATTTATTAGAGCTAACTTCTATCCTATTGGCCATAAGATTGATGGTGTCCCAGATTTCACCCGAAATTTGGGACTACCCGTTTAAAAAAATCATTCTTTTCAAAGTAACAGTTTGCTTTATGTTTGTTTTTCCTACATTTGTTTGCATTGCTCTAAGGCATACCCAAAAATCATATAAGTTAATTTTGACAAATACCTACATGTCAAAACTCATTATATCCCTTCGGCAGGTTTTGTTTGAGAGAATTTTATTTTTACTTATTAAATAAATAAAGTTCTTTTTAAAAATAATTTGTGCTACAGTTGAACCCTACTGAGGATTTTCATGTCGGTATTGCTTCCACCTCTCAATGTAGTGTTCACCAAGGAATATTTTTACTTGACTAGCTAATCAAATGAGTTATTTTCAAAGCAATTGTATCCAACTTCCAATGGGGTTTTTCATTTTTATTTCTTCTACATTTTGGTTTTTCTTTATTTTTCGTCTGAAATCCCCATAGCCTATTCATTCTTCTTGCCATACCTTTTCCCAGTCCTAGGGTTTTGAAAATATATCTAGTGTTTTTAATTGCTAATTAATTTGTCTAAAGGTGACCAGAGCTCAAGATTCCTTCAGAAATTATAAGAGGTTGCTTGGTCCAAAAAGGTCTAATAATGGATTTTATGAAAATAAGAAAAATACTACCACCAATGTGTAGATCTTGAGAAAATATGCACTTTTAGAAAAAAAAATGACACCTAAAATGGAGCCACGGAGTGAAAGTTATGGCACTTGCAATTTTTTGCTACTAGATATTCTCGGACCCTTTCCAAAAATGGAAAATTTTATTCTATGCTTGTGTTTTCTTCACTAAAAATCCAAAAATGGAAAGAAATGCAATATTTATGCTAGTCACAATTTTCAAATCTCCCCTTCAGCTTGAATCTCCATGTCATATATGGGAAGTTGAATCAAAAGCAAGTCACACTTTTTACCTACGATGTTTATGTTTTTCCCTCAAAAGCAACTTAAGTGAAAAGCGGAAAACTAGACCCTAGCAGGCATGGTAAATTTTACATGTCTCTTTGCTTATGTTTTTCCCTCAAAAGCAACTTAAGTGAAAAGTGGAAAAGTAGACCCTAGCAGGTTGGGTAAAATTTTACTTGCCTACCCCTTGTATTTTTCCCTTGGCTTATAGCCAAAAAGTGTGAACCATTCTTACATAGCTAAATGCCTAAAAGATGAATTCTTTTAATTATCAAGAAGCATCCATTTTTGGCATCTAGGGTTGGAAAGGATTTATTTTTATTATTCAGGGCATCTCGCATGTTGATGTGAGTGCACATGGGAATTAACTAATATTTTTAGCTTTCTTGGCATGCAAGAAAAATCTAAAAATAGAGGGCAGTAGGATTTATAATAAAATCTCGGTGAATAAATTATATATTCATGTTATGGACTACATACTTGTCAGAATTATTTGCAGAATACTTCATTTATGCCCATATTGGTGAAGAAAGTAGAAGTCAATGTCTGATACATTGAATATATCTTCAGAATTAGAGGAAGAAATAGATCCAACTCTCATAATTGTAAAGGATTCGACAAAAATTCATTCTCTTGTTTTTAATGTAGCCCATGTGGAAGTCATTGCATGGAAAATTTCTTTCAGGAGCTTGTGCAGGTGCTCCCAATCTTCCAATTGAAGCCTTCATTGAATTTACTTGTATTTTCCTTCACCCGGAGTACTTTCCATAATTTAAAATTGCTCATATGCAATTAAAAATAAAAGATGATGAGTTTTGTTTGAATTGTTTACGAAAGCATCTTATTAGTGCACGTGCTAGAGAAGAATACATACAAAATCTTCAAGGATAAGCGGGAAGATAGGTCAAAGGTAGCACCCATAATAAAATCACATTCAACTGCTTCCAGATCTAGTTTGGTGAGAATCAAAGGAAAAGAGTCAACCATGTGGGAGAAAGAGTTTCTCAAGTTTAGGACAAGATATCATTCAAATCATTCATTACTAAAGTGGATGAAACAAAGTGCAATACAGGTCGGATCAACATGCAGAGTATGGAAGAAAAAGACTGAGAATGTTGCAGATTTCTTCTAATTTCTTCTCCTCTTTCTTCTTCTTTCTCTTATTTTCTCCGACAAATCAATTAAGCAATCAATTAAAATTGTAAAACTTAGATAATTGGATATAAAATCCATTACTTCAAGTAGTGAAAGAATTCAATTGGAAATAGGTGGTAGACATACAAAATAGAAGGTTCTATTTTCAGTTATAAATCATGCATGTCATGCAAAGAGAAAGTCTAGGGGAGAATATTGTCAGCTGCTTTCCCTTTTCATAGCTTCCAGATGTGGTAGTTCATTGAGAGCTTCCTATTTTTAATTTCCCTTTATACACTATAAATATAGGAAGAGAATACGTGTTAAATGATCATCATCACAATTTATTAATCAACATTCTTGAGTTCTATACTTTGTGATGCAGCCCTTGATGTCATTTTTGTGAAAGATGAGGAATTGAATAAAGGTAAATTTCCAAAGAACATTGTGTCCACGTTACATTTTCTTCTTACTTCTGTGTGGATCTTTAGATAAACTTTGTGTTATCTAAGATTTAGATTAGAAGATTTTCTTTTCTTTTACTTCTGAATATTGTGAGATCTACTTGTTTATTTAATCCATGTGTATGAAACCAACTCAGTAAACTATTAGTTGAATTACATATCTTCCTTTCTTCTTTCCCAAATTCCATTATTTACCCCTTATGAAAATACTTCATAAATAGTTGTATAATTGCTACAATTTCTTAGCTATGGTTCATGAGATTTGTGATTAAAGTAAAACCCCACAAATAGTTATTAAGTTTCATACGTACTAGATTGATAAACATCTTACACGGAGCCTCACCGGTAAATGAGGGATATTTATCTCATGAATTCCTAGTTTTTAAGATGTGTAGAAAATCTAGCCAACATTGACATGATGATTAAGTGGCGTACTTTAGGCGGGAAATGGTCAAAGCATGCAAGACTACACTATAGTATTTTGGAGACAAACCATGTTGCTTAATATGGACTTAGAGGATGAGGACATTTTGACCAAGTATTTGGGAGGACTTCACTTTCACCTTCGAAGGAAGGTAATCTCGAAAAATCCTAAAGATCTTAATGAATCTTGTATACAAGCATATTGCATTGATGATGAGAAGAAGCAAGGATAGACATAGCCAAAGGGAGACCGGTCAACGGATCGGAGGAAAAAGAACAAGGGAAGACAAGTAGCAAAGGTAAATGGAAAGGTAAACATACTACTAATAATTTTCATACTTGTAAAAATCCTAAGAATTTATGTAAGAATTGTGATATAAATGGACATACTGACACCACATGTTGGAAGTTGCATCTAGAATTACACCTAAAGCACTGAACCAAGGATTCTAAGAAATCCATGGCCACTGTGAAGATAGAAGGAGAGGTGGAGATTGAGGATGATTTGGATGTAGATGAGAGGCTGGGATGCATGGCCAATAACATGTACGGAGGAGCCGAAGAAGAAGAGATGAGTAGGATTTTTGAAATCATAATCCAAATCAAGAAGACTAAGGTAAATGCTTTAGTAGATTCTGGTTCTCAGTCAAATTTGATTTATGATGCATTTGTAGAATAGCTTGGCATAGAGACTTACGCACATCCACATCCATACCTATTGGGATTGGTGAAGAGGGGTGTAGAAATACAAGTTACAAGAAAGTGTAAGTTTCAGGTTTGGGATAAATACCCACTATATTGATGTACTAGAGGTTGGTATCATTCCACTTGATGCATTTGACACTTTGTCTTTATAATTCCTTGTATGTCGTGGATGTTTTGTTCATAAAGAGGGAGAACTGAGTACAGAGATGGGTCAAGGATGAAGTCGGTTTCAACATCCAAGCACACCAGAGAAAATAAAAGAAGGCTATGGTAAGTGCCAACCAAGAACCAATAATTATTTAGGAAAATCATCAATTTTGTTTATTTTCATTAGAAGAAAAAAAATGCACTTGAGAGCATGGATAATTTAGATAGCACTTTTCAATTTTTGTAGAATAATCCACCATAGGAACTACTCATTCAAGGAGAAAAACAAAATTCCGCTATGCAGTCACCATAACTACCTACCGATTCATTGGACCTCATAGTGGGGAAGTAAGGAGAAGAGGAGATACAAGTAACAATGGTGACTATAGTAGCGAAGTGTACATGGAGAGGATCTAGCTAATGCATCTCAAGAGAAAAAAAGAAGTAAGAAGGACTAAACCACTACAAGATGGGCTACCTTCCAAAGAGGATTGTACTTAAGGAAACTCAAAGGAGGATGTAGCACTAGAGCAACAAACCGTAGATCTATATGAGTCTTGGAAGGTTAGACGAGAGAAGACACCAAGGCAGACCCATTGGTACTCCAAGGAGATAGAGGGGGAGTTGATTCCTCTACCACTCCCCACTAAGATTTTATGGGACAAAAATCTACATAATCAAGAGAGGTTTACATTTTTTTCTTCATTTTCTACTTCTTGTAATTGGTAATTTTCTATAATTAAATAAAAGTGGGAAGAACGAGCGTTTTCCCCTTCCCAACTTGTTTTCCTCCATTAGAGGTTTCAGGATAAAACTGTGGTGTTTGGAGTTTGAATTCTTTCCTATTCTTTGAAATTTCATTTCTATAGCACTAGATAATCAATCACTAAAGATTTAATCATCAATAAACCAGTCATTTTCCAAAGTTGAAAGTAGAATAGCATAATTATTTGATTTTGTAGAGTTCCAATGTAGAAGTTTATAGATCACTCCACAAATCTCTTTTAAAAATCCCATCACTCCCCAAACAAGAGATGAGTTAAGTGCTTATGTGAGTAAAACTTGAACATATCAGTCATAGTTGGTAGAAATACAATCAAGGACCTCATGAGGAGAATAACCCTCTTAATATCACCCCCATCCAATCTATACCAGGTGACTTCATGAGCACCTCATGTGTATTCTCGCTAAAGGACGGGGCAAGAGTTCGAGTACTAGTCAAACACCCGATAGAGATATGGAAAAGAAAAATACTAAGAAGAAGGCTTCCTCTAGTGGAACAATCCAGGAGTTGGAATTCAAGATTTGACACTCTTAGAAGACATTCCTCTAATATTAAGAAGGAAGAGACTAAGAAATTTGGCTTCAATAGTGTAGGAGAGTATATCACAGATTGAGGATAAAAAGGATATAGCGAAAGAAGGTAGCACAAGGATTTCAGATGCACCCTCTGCTAGTAATTCCACCCCACCTTAAAGATTTGATGAAGTCGGAATAAATGTACCTTTGGCACAAGTGTCAAAGTCATTATTCAAGAGAAATTTGTTCCATCAATCAAGAGTAGTGTTGAGGTTCCCATACTTAAAGAACAAAATATGATCATGTTGAAAAGGTCAGTCCTCAAAAGACAACAATAGAAGAAATAAGTGATTCTACTCCAGAAATAACACATGATAATCTTAATATAGGAAGAGTAGAGGAATTCATACCTCAACCCATAGGTAAACAAGAGGTCAGGAACTTGCAACTAAATTATGAGTAACCCCAGGCCACTAAAGAAAATTCCATGATTGAAATTAGAATTTTCGGAGAGGTGGAGGAAATAGAAACAACAAAAGGTGAAGAGGTTTACACAAGAACACCTGAAACAATTGCAGAACCAATCTCCCCTAACAACAATGAAATAGGATCAATTCTCCCCACTAAAATAGATAAACAGGTCTCTGAACTTGTTGCAAGTAAAGAAATCGTAGTGGCCCCTACTCCCAAAACATTGAACAAGTGCAAGATATACAGCTGATCAAGTGATGCAATATCACACCTATAACTAAGGGAGGAACAAAGGACTTAACAATGGTTGAAGTAAAAATAAAATCTATTGATACATAAATTATTCCTCATGCCCCTCAACCAATGGTTGTGACACCAAAAAAACCATCCATACTTGGTGAGGAACCGCCTCTTGGGGGCTGATTGGGTGAATCTCTCCCTACCAAGAATAAAATAAGGGTACAGATAAATACATATGAGCTCATAAGTGTTTCAATTGTGGGTTCATCCAGGCCACCCAAAAATTCTAGAACCATGTCCAAAACATTTATTATCAATCAAGGGAAAATATACTTAGAGGTATCTACTCCTTATAATGAAATATGTAAAGGATAAGTAACCTTGTCAAGTTACCAGTTCACATATCCCCTTAGGGAAATAGTCCATAGAAGGGTTAAAACATGACCTCCATGTAGTATTTTAGGATGTGGTGTAGAAAATTGATAAATACAAGGAGACCAAGGAACAACTTAAGAAAAGGTGGAAGCCTTTTCTAACATTGTAGGAAGTTTATTCATATACCTGCAAATACACAATTAGTCACCCTCAAGTATCGAGGCCTTGATCGAAGGATGCCAAATATATTCATGTTAGAGATGTTATTGAAAAGGAGTGGGAGAAAATGGTTATTGAAAAGGGAAGTTGAGCTTGACCCAAACCATAGCATGTTATAAAAGTACTAATGAACTTATTGAAGAGAGTAAAGAGTAGGCCATGAATTTTTATGAAGAGTTGGAGTGATGGAAGGGAATGTTTCCCAAGCTAGAGGACATAAAAACTATTGATGAGGAAGTGCTAGAGAAGGAAGGGGTCATTTCCCATAATGGAAATGGATAACATTTGCTATATGAAGAAGGAATTAAGATACAAATATAATTATTGGAGAATGGAATAAATAAAATCGAGAAGCTAGAAATAGAGCACATGAATATGTCCATGACATTGAATCCTACATAGAGAATATGCTTCCCATCCAAGGAATTTTAACCCATGAAAAGGCAGATACAGAAAGATTAATTGAAATACTCAAGGGACATATAGCCATAGGGGCTGAAACCTAGAAGATATTTGATCATTCCTCCATTCAAATGCTCATGAACAAAGAGAAATATACTGAAATTTTGACAAAGAGAATAAGGAAGAAGAAGAAAATATCTACAAAATGCATAAACATTTTCTCCAAGAAAGAAGTAATCTACCGCTTCCACACAGGTCCCGGTGAAGAGTATATCCTAGACATTTTCAAAAATTATGATGCCTACAAGGAAATGACAAAGGAAACAGGAGAAACTGACATCATTGAGATTGATCAAGCCTAGGCTTGTATCCAGGTGAATTTTGGATAATAATGGGGATAGAGAAGGGAATGGTGAACTTGAGATTCTCTATGTTCCCTAACCCTAACCCTTCCGGCATGGATGATGGCAGCATTTTTGGGTACCAGTGAAATCCAACATGCACTTACAAAATACCTCTTCTATTTTTATTGTTGCACTTTGAAATGAGTGGCGGGAGAACAATGGTTATAGGCTCTCATTCTTGCTCTGAGCATCAAAAATATTTCCACTCCTTTATTGGGTGGAACATATTTCTACAATAGTGACATAGAAAGGGAAAAGAATGGAATGATAAGTGAGCTAGGTGTGTATTCTCAACCCCACTTCACTAGTCCTAATATAACCATGTTTTAAGTGCTAGTTTGTTCCCTTCAGGAAATACCTTTTGCTTCTAGCTGTGATGTCATGCTCTAGGGATGGATCTTAAATCAACTCTTTCACACAAGTTAAATTGTAGGGTAGATCTTCTAGACCTAGTGTTTCCTAGGAAAATCATAAAGAATGATGCCCTTCTTACCTCCTAGGGGATTGGGTGAAATTCCACAATCTTTATGATGGGTCGTTTATGGGGGGTGCCAAAGAGTACAAATTTGCACATTTCAAAGAGGCACTCTTCAAAAATTCCACTTCTTCAAAGGCTATTACTATGTTTCCCCTGCCTATATTGTGGAACAAGATTCAAAATCTCCTACTTTGGAAAACACCGATCAAGAATCGTTGGATTTTTAAAAGAGCTGAAATCTAAAGCCCTTTGATGAGGCCATAAATTGGCCATAAATTACCATTATTTTTTCCTTCCAAGTTAGCTTTGAAAGTGGATTTAAATGTAATCTTGGAACTTATAGTTTTCTTAAGATAGAATATAGGATATATATCTTGTTCATTCTTTAGAAATCTATTTTTATATTTTTTTACTAATCCTATTGATTATTTGGGAAAATATGTAAAGTCTTGTGTATGCATGCCATAAAGGAAAGATAATGCTAATTTTGGGAAAATTAGAATTGACCATGAATAATAAATGTAAACTTAAATATGATTTCATATCTAGATTCCTCTCAAAACATTATGCAAGTTCAAAAATAATAATCTCAATCTGAGATCACATGCAAAAGTTATAGTTATTTTAGTTAGTTTCAAACCATTAGAGTTAGCTCTGGAACCTACATCAATAGAGTAATGTTAGCTCTGAACCATTAGAGTTAGCTCTGGAACATACATCAATAGAGTAACATTATCTCTGGAACCATTTGAGTTAGCTTCGAACCTTCATCAAAAAAGTAACGTTAGCTTCAAACCATTGGAGTTAGCTCCAAAACACGCATCAATAGAGTAATGTTAGCTTCGAACCATTAGAGTTAGCTCCGGAACCTACATCAACAAAGTAACGTTAGCTCCAAAGACCATTGAATTTATCTTTGAAACTTGCATCAATAGAGGAATGTTAGCTCTGGAACCATTGGAGTTAGCTTTGGAACCTACATCAACAAAGTAACGTTAGCTCCAGAACCATTGGAGTTAGCTTGAGAAACTTGCATAAATGGAATGACATTTTTTGAGGAATTTTGAATAATCAGAAAATCCAATGGAAAATATGAGAGAGGTTTTTTTCATAGAAATTTTTTTAATATAAACCTCATTCAAATTTTCTACAAGTTTTACCAATAAGGAGAAATCTAACTTTTAGTGAGCTGCAGTCCAAGGAAAAAGTGTATTAGTTGAGCACCAAAAGTTTCACAAACAAAAACAGAAAAATCAAATGGAAAATATGAGAGATTTTTGTTCATAGTAATTTTTTTAACAAAAACCTCATTCATATTTTCTATAGGTTTTACCAATAAGGATAAATCTAACTTTTAGTGAACTGCAATGAGGAAAAAGTGTATCAGACAAGCGTCAAAAGTTCCACAATCAAAAACAACAAATTCAAATGGAAAATCTAGGAAAGGTATTTAGTCAAAATCATCTTTTGAGGAAAAACCTCCTTCCAATAATGTAGGAAAATAAAATCATTGTGATTCTTGTTACCAAAAGTAAGGAGAAGATTTGGGAGCAAATCTTCCTAAAACAACGAGATAAGACTTTGACTCCAATAATATATCTCTCTCCATATTTTGTGGAGATGGAGATCTTAGTTGTTAGGATTGGAATAAAGATAAGATAAAATTATATTTCCTAAAATAAGGAGTTATTTGGATGCATTAATTATAAATGCAACCTTCCACACTAAGAGATGTAATTTTTTCTCCCAAGAAATAAAGATTTGTTCTTTCCAATCAAATATTCTTTAGTTTTAAGATATCGAAGTATGATTTAAATCCTCTTCCAAGGAATGAGCTAGCCACTCATTTCAAGGAAGATGGATCTGTGTATTTATGTTTATGTTTATTCATTTGTCTGTAATTCATTCTGTTGTATTTTTTTTCTCTTTGTATTGTGAAAATTCAGTTTGTTGTGAACCTGCAGTGTTTTGTTTAATTATGTTTATTTCCAATTCAGAAATTTCAATTTATGCAAGTGTGTTTTTGTTCCTACAAGTGTGATTTCCTTCATGCAAGTGTGATTTATTTCATGCAAACTTTATTTCTACAAGTGTGCCTTAATTTATGCAAGTGTTCCTTTATTTCTGCAAGTGTGCCTTTAAATTTCTGCAAGTGTGATTTATTTTATGCAAGTTTGGCTTGTGTTTAAAGGAATTTTTTTCCAAAGATTTTCTTCTTTTAATGCATATAGCCTTCAGACACCAGCCTTGGATTGACAACCTCATCACCCTTGTTTGTATATTTAATGGTGTTTGGCCTTCGTCTAATGCCCTAATCCAGTGGATTCATACCACGAGGACGGAAAAGCGTAAAATGTTCTTATGTTCTTGAGTATTCTTCTTTGTCTTCTTCAATGGTCTAGAAGATTATCATAGGGTTATTGAAGAGGGCCCTTGGTTTTGGGGATCAGCGGGTCTTTTCACTACCCCATGGTTCCCTCATTTTGATCCCAATACCTTTTTCATTTCTGAGTTCCAGTTTGGGTGAGATTTCCTAATCTTCCCCTTCATTTTTTCTTTTCTACGGAGGAGATCGGGAACCTTCTTGGGCATTTCATAAAAGTAGATAGCAAGAGGTTATAGGGTGGACCTCACACTTTTGTCAAGATTTTTGTAGAAATAGATCTTAGTAAAGGATTTTCGAGATAAAATGAATCTCAAAATGGGAGACACTACTCACATATAGATTTTTACTATGAAAACATGACCTTCAGATGTAAGAACTGTAGGAATTCAAGTCACCTCCAGGTGGCTTGACCTCATAAGAAAGTACAGGGGGCCCAAAAAAATGATCTATACTCAAACAATGGAGCCCACCTAATTTGGTAGATAAAGATGATATTGTTTCAAAATATTTCGTAGCATAAGATACAACACCTTTGAATTGCATCACAATGAAAATCTATTATAGCTAAGGAAATAGAGCACTCATTGGTTATACCCCACCCTTTTGAGAGGAATACTCCAGGCATTAAGTGGCCCCATGAATCCGATCACTCGGACTCGGATAAGGATGGTCCCCAACCTCTGGGTAACGAGCTTCATATCTCCACCTTTTGGACTTATCATAACTCAAACCTCTTGATTCAGAGGTGATTTTTTAAGACAAGTGGAAAATAGTGTGATCAAAGAAATTAAAGAATGGAAAAAATTGAGGCTTCCTCCTTTTTCCTTTATTTCTTCTTTGTATGCCTCGTTTGTCACATCTTCTTTTAGATTGGGTAGTTAGATTCGTGTTTCTCTTCCTCTCTCCTTCCGGTTTTACCCCCTTTGATGCATCTTCTCCCTTCTACAGCTACTTATGGGTTGTGTCATCTCTTTCTCTATGGTAATTTTTTGTTGTTGTTGTAACTAGAGTAGCGAGTAGCTTCTTTTGATTTTAGTTGGTAGTCCTTTTTTCTATGTTCGTCTCGGTTTGCTCTTTTGCAACTGTTGTTACCTTTTTCTGCGGGATTCTTCATTTTTCTACTTCACTTTGTTATATCTTTCCTTTTGGACCTATTATTATAGGATGTGGGTCCTCTCAAAACCCCCATATTTACCCTTTTCCAAAAAAAGTATAGATTTGTATCCTAACCTTCTCTTATTTTTCACATTTTTTCTTGTTTTACATTTTCCAAAAAAAAATTATTTACTGAGCAAAAGAGTGAAAATACCTATTCAGAAATTAAATAGTGAATTAATTAGAACAAAATCCATACATGAATCACATTATAGTGTTATGTATCATTTGTTTTTTTTTCAAAATATAAAATAAGGATTCTATGAGGGCCCTTACCCTTGGAAAATTACATTCACACATATGTATACATATTACAAAAAGAGATTTATAGCTGAAATTTGATTAATCAATAACTATGATCTCCTCGCTGAATATATGAATGAGAGATAGTAATTATTCCTTCTTGAATTCAAAATCCATGTGATTTTGAGCTTTGTATACATACTATACATTTTTAACTAAGTCATGAGACATGCCCATATCCCTAAATTCCTCTATACTTACACGTGGATTTTTTTATGATACTAATCAATTTTGTTTTCGTTGTGTAAGAGGAAACCCGCTCCAACAAGTCGATCCCTCCTAAAAATTTGTCTTAACACCATGATGAGAATTGGTCCCAGCGGATGTAGATAGCCTAGAAAAATGGTTGGTTTCTTAGAAGAAAAATTTGATACACCGACATGAACCGGAGAAGCCCTTCGACATTTTTTTCATGGAGAAAAGGGAACAACACTATTTAATGGATGAAAAGGCATCCTCAAAGCTGGTTTAGAAGAATACCTTTCAGAAGCCTTCTCAAGAGTAACTATCCTTCTCTCCAGTTTGGCTAATTTGTTGGAAATCAACAGCACATCCTCTGATGAATATGAGTCAAATGAAACATAAATGACAATGGGAATATCCTTCTCTATCAATTCCCTAGTAAAAATGTTAAAGAGATGCGAACCATATCAAAATTAGTAGTGGGCTAGAAACGAATCCAAAATTCCTTCAGTTGTTCAGGTGCTTCATGATTCTTTGGTCAGAAAAGGTGATAAAAGAGGATCTGGAACATTGAGAAAAATGGGGTCATATTCATAATATTTCACATCAAGTTCTTGTTGATCATCAATTGAGAACAACATCTTGATGAATTTTTCATCCAGGCTAGAAAGATTGAAAATATATTGAAGTGTCTCGAAGATAAGTATTTCAAATTCCTCTCGAATTTTATGTCACCATCTCTTAGAGTACAAAATATTTCTGCTCCTTTCACAAAGAATTCCACAAGTAAATTTATAGAAAGAATGCAAATGCATGGTTGCAAATGAATAATTTATAATGAAGTAAATTCCGAGAGAAATCATGCAAGGTACCATGATGAAATTATTCACAGGATTAGGTTGTATGTTCAACATGAATTGAATAAAGGAATAGTGAAATAAAATTTAGCAAAGGGGAATTCCATTAATATGATTAAATTTCTTGCATGAGTTGAACATTAAATTCAAATATTTTCCCATAATTAATTCCTTTCCTAAGGTAGTACTTCCAAGAAGAGAAAAATCAAATTAATAGAATAAGTGACATAAAGAGGAAGATAGTGGTGGCGAGATACATGGGTGATTGTGACAAGATGGAAATTACAAAATTACATATGGCAATATCAACTAACTATTTTTCACATATGGTAAAAAAGGCATGAAACTAAATCCAAAATGCTAACAAAAAATAGTATATTTTCGTTAGACAAAGTACATTCCCGCTCTAATCAAAGATCCTTATTTTCAATGAAGATAATATTCTCGTACTAGTTTTGGGGGGAATTGAATTGTAAAATTCACCAAGTTTTTATAAATATGAGGGCATGTCCTCATATGAAGATGGGGTGAGTTTTCTGTAGGAAAAAATTAAAAGATAAATGTTGCAATTCTGTAAATTTCCATTCTATTACATGGAATACATGTGAACTTTGATTTTTAAAGAATTGTGTCAAGGTGGTTGCACTATATAGCCATAAAAAAATTGAGGTCATTGGATTCATGTCCCCTTGTCAAGGAATTAAAATTTTGAATTGTGCATACCTTGTTATAATTTTGATCATTATGTTCTGAATTTTGTATGCTAGAATATGATTGATGAGTTATAAATCCTACTACAATTTTGTGTTCATTGTTTCTATATATAACACACTAGATCAGTCCTTGGTTTTTTCACTTTGGTTACTAAATTAGTATTTTTTGGTAAGCACTTACTATGCATTCTAGTGAAGTACTAAAAAATTCTTATCGCGAAAATCTTGTTGAGTGATTTTTGTTAGCCTTTGAGTGTATCTTTGACATGTGATAGTAGGAGAAATGAATACTTCATTAGAATGATTTCATGAGCTCTTGTGTTAAGTATTTTGGATATTGTGTTTTTGGATGTGAAATTGATCTTAAGAACAAGAAATAGTCAAGGGACGGTATTCCCTCCTCTTTATGGGAGAGGTTCCCTTATTGAACACACAACAAATAAGAAAATATACTTATTTACAAATGTATAGACTATAAATATTTCAATGAGGATTTTGATGCTTTAGATGTCTTCATCTCATAGATTTTCAATACAGAGAAAGAGGAAACAAAAGAAACAAAATTCAGAAAATAAAGAGAAGAGCACTTTCAGACACATATATTGTAGAATGGTATCTTACTTATGCTTGATAAAGTGACAAGATTTAAACTATGCATATATAAACACAAGACATACATGTAATAGACACAAATTTCTAAGCACAACATCAACTAGAAGACAAAAAGTTCTTGTTCAGATACACATAGCTTCTCATGAATCAGATTGAGAACAAAGAAGATAGAGCACAAGAAAAGATGAAACTTCTTCTATATTGATTAGCAATTTAGGGATTTTACATCCAAGACATCAAAATCCAATCCCTTTAAATGACAAGAAAATATCTTTAAATAGCCTTAGGAATAGTTACAAAAGATCCTTTTAGTTTCCCTTCTTTTAACCCAAAGATTAATATCTAATTAAGTATTAAAACATCAATTTTTCCTTTGTTTACATAACATATGGCTAAAGAGAAAATAACCACCTTAATTAGATACTTTAAATAAAATAGGAAACTAAGAACTAGGAGTTGGGATGTTCGAAGAAGTGCTTGTAGCACCCTTTGTTTTGAGCACTTGGTTTCTAAATATTTTCAATGCCTCTATTATGTCCATGCCCCGGGAATTTTTGTATTCGCAATTGCATGAGTCCAATTGCCCAAAAACTTCTCCATCTCTTTTCCAAATTCCACATTTTCTAAGAACTCCTTATTATCTTCTATGATAGTTACTTGTAATGTGTAAATTTCTTTCATCTTCTCCTTAGATATGGTATCCTTCTTGAACAGTCTTCTCTAACAAATGCCTTGAACTGAGATTTGATTTCTTGAACCGAGAATTTATCTCCTAAATTCTTCTTGAAAATATGGCAGTGAATATCATGAAAGGAAGATGTGACACAAGCTTTAAAAGATTCTCCCTTTTGCAACATGTTCTGAGTTCTCCAATGGATTCTTCAAGAACCTTTATCTTCCAGTCAATGTTGAAAACCCACTTTGCTTAGAAAAATTCAATTTTACATCATCAAATACTTTGCTTTCCAAGAGGATTTGCACATTTGTATCACTCATTAATCAAAGATCTTGGATACATTCACTCCACAACTTCAACTCCCTATCTAAACCACTGAGTGTCGTGGTAAACTTTAACTGAATTTTAGAAATTTTGTCATATGATTTACATGCTTCCTCAATGAAATTTAAACATGTGATTATCATGTCATCAACTAAGGCTTCCATTTCCTTTCCATAAGTGGCATGCTTATGAATATCTTTAATATCCTAAACTTCATCATTAGACAAAATGGCAGGTGGTGGAATTGAGGCTAAGGGAGTTGGATCAAGTACCTTATCCTCTGCCAATAAGGATCTGATGAAATTTGATAGAATTTGATTTTGCTCCTCCAATTGTTCTTGCATTTTCTTTCCTTTTTCAACCCTTTTAATTACTCTAGACATTGTCTCCTTTAGGTTGTGCACTTCACTCTCAGGTGTTGATTCTCCAAGGGGAATCCTTGTTAATTCCAAATCACCTATCAATAGGTCCTTTTTATCTTTTTCAAGTTTGGGCTTAGAAATCTCCACAAATTGTTGGCCTTGAGAACCTGATACTAACCTAGATGTGACTTTAGCATTTTTGCAAGAGGGGGAGTGGTACCTATCAAAGCTTCCAACACATCAAACTTAGGAGCAACAATATTAGACATGGTTTTCCTTTTCTTGATCTCCATCAATGGTTATACCCAAAAAAATAAGAACTGGAAGTGGGGAGGGACAATGGGCTGAAGTGTAGGTGTGTTCATTGCACTCAAAGTTTATACAACAACCACTTCTAACATAGATGTCTTAATTTGGGTGGTGGGAACTTCCTTAAGAGATACTTCCTTAGCAAATGTTTCTAAAAAACTCACAGATTTTGAGACTTGGCTCTCCAATTGATCTTCTTTTTCATGGATTTCCTAAGGATTATTTTTCTCTTTTTTTCCTTTCTCTTTTCCTCACTGTCATCATCACAGAGGTCTACAATTGTTTCAATATCAGGCATTGTTTCCAATTTCTTTGGAGAAGATAGCTTCTCACTCTCCTAAATGACTTCCTCCATCTTCTCATCCTTCTTGGCCTTTCCTTTCTTTATGTACACCAAATTTGAAGGTTCAGGTGGAGAGGGAATAAATTTCTCATGTGCTTCAGAGTCAGTATAGGCATTTCTTTTTGAGGGGTGGAGGCTTCTTGAGAAGAATACATGGACTTGCCTGCTCTAAACATTTTCATTTTCCTATCAAACCAGAGTCTAGTCCTTACCAATACAGGGTTTATGAGTTCCTTCAAATCATCTCTCTCTTTGACAAACCAATCAATGGTTTCAATAGGAGTGTGTCTAATGGATATTTCATATTCAAGGGATTGTAGTTCTTCATCATCATCTTGAAGTCCTTCAGAACCTTGTACACATCAAAATATTTAATTTGTTGTAGGGACAATCTACCATAGTATCTTCTTCGGATTCATAATCATCAGAACAATCAGCCCAGTAGTCTTCAATATCAACAAGATGATAGAAGCCCATTCTGAAATTGGTGGCAATAAAACCCTTGATATCAAAGCAAGTCCTTGGTTTGAAATAGTGAAGAGTGAAGGGAGAAATTGTCTTGTCAACATTTTGGGCATCTAAAGCAGTCCTACAAGTGTAGTTACCCAATGTGATTGGGAACTAGATGCCTGTAATATTTTTGTCCTTGCAAGTTCTATGGAGCTTATCTAATTGCCTGCAGATTTCAACCAAGGCCATCTTGTCACTACAATACATTGGGAGTTTTAAAGGTGTTCCCTCAAATCCAACTAACCGTATGTAAGATAATTTCTGAATTGAGTGTAATAACTACCATAGACATCAATCAATTATTTTTCTTCATCCGATAATATCTAAGCAGTTTCACCCTCTAACAATCTAACAATATACATGGTGAATGCATCGTTCACCCTTTTGAAGTGATGGTTACTAATATTCAAAGTCAACTATGGACAATACTCATAAATAAGAGCATATTTCTTGTCTTCAACAGGGGAGAAACCCAACCATTCTCTATATGCAATAATAAAATACATCAAGTAAGAATTCATATGAAAAGTCTTGGTTCTTTAGACATTTGTAAGTTGATTAGTGAGGCCATCATAGATTATCTCTACCCAATTCAAGATTTTTTTTCCTTTACATATAATATTGATGTAAGGGCACATCTAATAATGAAACTCATTGGTAGAGGGCATCCCCATTATTCTGGAAAGGAGAGTGATGACATCTGACATCTCTTCCTTAAAATCAATCCTATACATAGTCTTTGGCAGCCTTGAAGCTCCTTTCTTTGGATTCTTAAACCAAGACTTAGCCACTTTGCTCTTATATTGTTCACTATCTTGATAAAAAATCAACTGAGCCTTATCCTTGGTGAGGGTGTTTTAATTCTTGGTTGCAAGAATCCTGAGAGCAGTACTAATACAACTAGCATCGAATCGTGCCAATACCTATCTATGGGGATCAATGATCTCCTTTATCTCTGGGTTGAAACATGAACCATAGGCTAGCATAGTATCAGCACATTGAACTGAAATTTGAAAACCCCATGCATGATAAATTCCACTTGTAGACACCAAATTTGGGCCACAATCCCCTTGGTCCCCTTCAATCAATTAACATAATATATTTAATTAATCATGACCCCTTCATCCTATACTAATATTAATTGTCACATTATTAATTAATTTAATTAAGTTAATTTCACCCTCACACCTCCACCTCATCGTTACACCTCACTTTGGACACATTCAAGGGGAATTTAACTCACAATGAATGATTCATCACTCTTAGCATTGAGTCATCACTCGCAGTGATGATTAATCACTTAAACCTAACTAACTAAGACTTCTACCTAAACCTAATTGGAATTCTTCGATGACCTTGCTACCTTCTCTCACGTGAACTCCACTTCCCTAAGAGGAATCAATAAAAATCACACCAAAAATAGTAAATATCTACCTATTTTTGGTAAACCTAGACTTTCCCACCTTAATCGACATCGGTTATCCCTCAACCGATGTTGGTCACCTAACCGCCATCGATTACCTTATATAGACTTTCACAAATCTTTACAGGGTTGGTCATTTATTTATTAAATTCTAATTATATTCAAGCATGAATCTTCAAGCCCTCCTGCATCCAAACAATGAACACACACAACCACGTAGTGTAAGATAATCAGTCATTTTCCCTTCCGGAGTGTTGGAATACTCACATGATCACATAGGCCATATTGTAGCTGAACTGGACTCAAGAACTTCTTCTCTAATCAACCATCAACCCAACTCCCAAGATATGTAAGATGTCAAGTAAGTATTGTGATTCTAATCATTTGGCTTATTCCATTTTAGATATTTTAAACCTTCCAGGTAGTTTATTTCTATCTTACTTGTACATCACCTTCTTCCCACCAACCCACTATTCAACCATCCCAAGACTTTTCATCATTCCAAACCTCCTTATTAGTATCCCTGAGTATTCTCAGCCATATTACAACCCAAACCACACTACCCTCACTCTCTATGCAATCACAAGAGAACCCTAAAATTTTTTTTAATAATTTACTATCAAATTGCCCCTCTACGACATCGATCACCTTAACTCACATGGTCTCCCCTCTCTATCGGCATCGGTCACCAGACCGATATTGGTCACTGTGTTTTCTGTTAACCTTCACCAAACTACCTCTAACATCCCTAAACTCCACCCAGACCTTACCAGATACCTCTATGACCTTACATAATACCCTTATGACCTATCCCAACCGAAAACACACACTTTGCCTAATGCTATATTAGTTTATATTTCAATAATTTTCTTAATTTATTTTGTTGGTAACGTTTTAAGATACCTAAATCAAAGTGTTATCAATAGGACCTTTATTTCTCATATTTAATTTCATTGATTTGATAAAAAATAGTGGATTAATAGCCATCTAGGAAGTATCACACTTCCTAGAACTAGCAATCGCTAGGCAGTCCATTGTCATTTGCTATTTAATATGATTTGGTGGTCTTGATTTGTATCTACAGGTAGTCCTTCCCAGAAAAAAGGATTTCTCTACAATCAACTTGGATAAAGTCAGTAATGTGCGCATTCAACCTTCAACCTACATATCACAGGTATTCCTCTTTGACCTTTTACCTTATCTGTTTTATCACACAACTTATTTGGTGAAACATTTTGGCACGCTCGGTGGGACCGATTAGGGTTTTTTACATTGTTCATTCCTAGGTCAAATATTGTATGTCTATTTCCTTTTGAAAGTGTTCACATTAAATTTTATCCTTTGGAACATTCTTTCTCCTCTACTTGTCTCATTGACACTCATATTTTGGATTAAAAAGAACCATTATTTTTATTTTTGTATTGCATTAGTGAAAGACATACTCTTGCCTATTCATCATTTCTCTCATTGAATGTCATTTTGGATTTGGGTCTAAAATATTTGCATATCATTTATGAGTGTTACATCGTATCTCATTTAAAATTTGTGGGAAACCTATATGTTGGAAGTCATTCCCAACTGATGGTTGAAAAATTGAATCGTAGTGCACACTTTCTTCTCTACACCAAACCACTAAAAATAAATTACTCATTTTCTTAAAAACATCCTACCCAGAAGAAGTTGTCAATGATCACACAATCAAAGGATTGATAGTGGGCTCCAAATTGGTTTCTCTATCTAGTCATTATCTCAAAGAAAGGATCTCCCTCACAAAAAATTACCTAAACTATCCTTAGTTGTTGGATTTTCATAGGGCACATTTTATCAAACCAAAAACTCTACTCTATTCACAAGTCAGTCCTAAATGGAATAATCCAGAACATAAAATCCACCACATAGGATTTCTTGTTTGCTAGTTTTTGCTTGATATGTGTTTTCATGTGTGAGTTCATTTTCTTAATTCTTCACTCCTTTCACACTCCATAATCATAGTTGGTGTATTTCAAATCTTTCTAAGTGTGTTAGGGTCAATCATTGCCATACTCAGGTTTCTGGGTTGGTCTTTTATTTGATCTAAATCACCAAATTTACTTTTTCCATCTTTTCACAAATTTCACAGTGACCAGCGTCGGTCCATCGACCGTCATCAGTTTACTCATCTAACCATCATCGGTTTACTGACCATTGTCAGTTTCTGTTGTTTTGGTCATTTTAACCAAAGTAGCATTCATCACATTTTTGTTCTTTCTGGGGTTTCCTCAGTTACCTCACCATATCTCTGTGTCTTTGAAATCATTGTCAAAATCCATATTTTCTTCATTTTTATCATTTATTACCACATTTACAAATCCTTTTATTTTCCACAGCAACTAGTATCGGTCCTCTGACCGCATCGGTTACCCTTTGTCACCGACATCAGTTACCCAACCGTTGTCATCGCTATGTTTTAAAATTTTGATTAAAATAGTACTCAGTTGTCACCTTCTGGAACCATTTTCTCTAGTCCTTTTGTACTCCTATGTCATTTACAAAGCTCAAATTACCAGGTCTACTATAAGTCACATGGTTTTGACTCATAGCCAAGTCAACACCCTTATGTTCCACACTAGCCTTTGACCACTCCCGCCTAACCCATCATCACCTTCCATTATATCACCTATGGATCCTAGTTATCCTATTACCATCGGTACAAAGTGATGAGGATTTTATAAGACTCCTTGATCAAAACCCCGCTCTTTTCTGATATTATTTATCCCATTCATCCACTTGCAATTCATCAGGGAATCTTGTATACAACATGCATGTGTCCATTCCTCCTACCCTTGCACCCACTTCTACATCAACTACTACTAGCTCAGCCTTACCCTCTTCCACCTTACCACCTGTGGTGTCCCAACTTGACCCTACATCATCAATATCTATGCACCTATGACATCTAGTCATGCCTTTGATGTCAATTAATTTTGTGATATCAACCATTCCTTTATCAACTACCTTGAGTGTAGGTCTATCTGCACCCGCCACCTCTCATATACCTATTGCATCTCAGCCACCCATGGTGTCGGCAGCCCATACTCCCTTCCAAAACATTGTCCTCTCCATCCTGCAACCTTCCTCTAATTACTATGAGATTTGTTACATCCACTCCACCTACCTACACTTATCACCAACATCCCCCTATCTCATCTATCACTTATTTAGGATACTTGCCACCTGCATCTATTCCTCCCTCACAATTTTTATACTCGGAACCACCATATACTAGGATGTCACCCATGTCATACCTTCATCATCTACCCCCTTATATTACAGGGGGTTCCCAATCATCACAACCTACTAACAATCTTATCAAAATGATGATGGACAAGATGTAGACATTGGAAGCATTGGTCTCTCGGCTCACATAATTCTCGACATACGATGAGATTTTTAATGATCCCATTCACCCATCCATTTTGATTCATCCATACCCTACGCATTGGGAAATTCCTAAATTCAACTGATTTAATAGTAAAGAATACCCACAACAACACTTGCAGTCTTTTAAACATGGGTGTTATCTAATTGCTCATGATGACACTTTTCTCTTATGAACATTCCTAATGTCCTTGATAGGACCTATGTTGGATTGGTATAGTGATCTATCCAAGCAATCCATTTTCTCATTCAAAGAAAGTAGCTCAAGCTTTCCTAGACAAATTTTCTATCAACATCATCAAGAAATTCACCATGACTAACTTGTACTTGACTCACCAATATAAAGATGAATCTATCACATATTTTTTCACTCATTTTCAAATCCTAATCAACTAGCTCACGTTCCAACTACCTCGAGATTGGGTTAATAGAGTTTTTCACTAGGGCTTGTATAAAGCACATCTCACCAACTCTCCAATTTTAAACCTTTTGTATGTTCGATGAGGCATTCACCATGGCCCGAAAACTTGAAATGTGTATCATTGAAGAGAAGAATATACAATTGTGAAACAAGAACATTGTGTTTAAATCAAATGATACTTCTTGTTCTTCCAAACCATAAAATAATTACTCCAAATCAAAAGTATCTACACATGCAATATTTTTGAAATCCAGCCCATCTCATCCATCTAACCAATCAAAGCCTTCCTCCAATCTTTCTCATGTTCAAGATTTTTAGTTCAAGTGGGAGCAATGAAAATATACTCCCATAGAAGAAACCTAATCTTTAGTTTTAGAAAAAATTTGAAAAGCCGAGCAATCACTCTTCTACCTATAAAATCACATACGGTTTTCTTGTCACCGTGCCTGCTGCATGGTATAAATAAAATTATTACTTTCAAAAATATCATCGCGTTAAAGTTCATAGTGACATTAATTGTATAACTTTCAAAAATATCATCTAGGAAATGTTAGATAGTGGAGATCTTGTCTTGGATAACCCTAACGCATCAGCTAATCAAAACCTTCACATCTTCAAGAAATCATTCATAAACCACACCCCATCATATAACCAAACTAGTGAACCTTTGAGCAATGATAGTAACATTCGTGAGGTTCATGTTATTTTCAACATCATACCAACCCTTCTTCAATTTCCTCCTACTCCATCTATCGAGGATATTCTTACACGAGACCCTTTATCCTTAAAATATTTTATTTCACCCATACTCCCTTATCTCCCCTTCACCCATGAGAGGATTCATCCATATCTATCAAGACGGTTCCCCACACACCTCTCAACCTAATGAACAACCCGCAATATTTACTCTCCTACCCATGGGAGAGTCATGCTTACCTTCCTCTTCACCAAAAGATGAACCTACCTCATCCTACTTGTCATCTCCCCTACCCATAGGGGATCCATTAGCAACACCCCTTCCTATTGGTGACAATTATCCATTGGCTTTCAAGGATCCTGTTGATTTTCTCTCGGCTCTTTTACCCACAGAGTCTAAAGCCAACCATTTCCCTATCTCATAGACATTATTTATAGGGATCACTACCAAATCAACATCATCCCCTCCTACAACAGTGTTGTTTTCATGTTTGGATAACCACTTGGATTATGTTGACAATTCCATGCTTTGGGGACACCTTTGGCTACCTTTCTCAACTCAAATGCAAATGTTGTTTGTTGATACTTCCACGATCTATCCAAATGTATTTCGACAACCAAACCAACCATGCCCATGCAAATTGTAGTGACCTCTTCTTCATCACCCTCACCCACACTTAAACCTTTACCATCAACTAAACTTTTTCCAATGCCTAAATCCTTACCTACATCTATATCTTCCTCTACATCCAAACCCATTGCCACATTGGGAGTCATGTCAACATCAATCCTATTCCATCCCCTATCAAACTGGATTTAGCCATGTCCTCACAAGCCATTGCAAAGACTATTCCCCCACCTAAGAGGAAGACCCAACCTCTTAGGCTACATACACCAACTTCACCCACTACCCCTCTGTCACCTTCACCACTTCCATTTATCCTAGGGCCCCACCCATCAACCTTGGCCACGTAGCCTCCTACCCAAGGTAAACCAAAATACATCGAGACCACCTCCTCATCATGATCCTCTATTACACCCAAATTACCTACACATCTTACACCTTCACCATCACCTACATCCTTTCTACCTCTTATATCTACACCACTTCCAGTATCCTCATCATTACCTATGATATTTTGTTCTCTTTAACCAAGTACCTTCCTCCTTACCTCTTCCCATAGCCTTCACCACACCTCTATTATCACCTTGTCTATCATGTCCCCTTCTTCCACCTACCTTCCTTCTACATCACGCACTTCTTCACCTTCACCTTTACCCAAGAAGGTGCAACCAAAGTCCAAAAACCAACTACCCTCCAAAGAGGTAGTTAAACCTACACCACCTTCAACCACTAGTTCACTTGCTACATCTTTACCCAAGAAGGTGCAATCCAAACCTAAAACCATACTACCTACCAAATAGGTGGTTAGACTAACTCAACCTCTGATTCCACCTCCCATAGTGCCTCTCCCACTAAAATCACCCACATTTTCATCTAGACCCACACTTACTTCACATTGTGATCCATTGGTAGGGTCTTACGCCAACATCTTAGCTAACCTTTTGGAAACCTCTATCATCACATTGCCACTACTTAGACCTTACGAATCACTCAAACTTAAACCAGAAGGGTTTGACGATAAAAAAATTTGCGCTTACCATTGTGTGTTAGGGCATGATGTGGAAAATTGTAAGGCTCTTAAGATTGTTCTTCTCCAACTATGTCCTCCCAAAGAAAAATTTGACAATGATGATATTTTAGATGAGGACCCTATTCCACCTCCATCTATCACCACACATCCTTGTCCCTTACCTATTCAAAGACCTTCATCTCCCCCTCCACAACCCTTTTATCCTCATCCAACATTTGAGATCAATATGGTCTGCATAAGAGAGCTAGCCAAACCTTCACCAAAATGCCAATGTACTACATTATTTTCACAAAACTAGTATATGCCCTCACCATATTTTTTCCCATCATGTCGCTACACCTATCATGACTCACTTGCTCCTTTACCACATATTAATATGGTTAACAATATGCTCAATCCCGTAAGGATAAAGGAAAGGAGAAAACAACCAGGACCATATGCCACTCTTTTACCCAATATCTCATCTGCACATGCACTAATAATCACCATCCGTGGACCCACATACCCTATTTCTGACAGAATTTCCCATCATATAATGATTAAACAATTACACCAATCTCCTCTCAAAATGTCTTTGTATGACCTTGTCCAAACCTCTGAGTCTCATCAACAGGCCCTCATTGAGGTTTTGTAATCTATTGAGGTTTTACCTAATGACCCTACTCCTATGGCATCCATTATCACTCCTCACCATGTGGCCTCTCTCACCACTTCATCCCCTTCCTCTGCACTTGCTACCACTCATCAAGTAGCCACTCTCAGTTTCTCAAGACAAGATTATACCTCTCCAATCAGATGATTTTGATCTTTCCCTATTTATTTCTATCTACATTGATAATATACGTGTTCGACATGTTATGATCGATGGCAGTGCCAGTATCAACATCATTTCTTCCCATGTGTACAACCAAATGCGTATCCCTACCAATTACATGCATAATAACCTAGTTATGTTATGTTCATTCAACGATGTCATAACTCCCACCCTTGGCACCATCATTCTCCACATTCATGTGGGCCCCATCTCATTCCGAGGTATTATATCTTGGAGTGGGAATTCCAATATGACATGTTGTTTGGTTGACCTTGGATCCGCGTCATGGGTTGTGTTCCTTCAACCTTACACCATTATTTAAAATTTGAATATGAAGGACAAAACTATGTCATTCCAAGCCTACCCTTCGCCATTCAAGACTGTAACATGTTGTATCAACCCAATGATGTACTTATACTAGTTAAGGCATTTACCGCTGCTACCACTTCCCCTTCACCCACACCCCATCCACCAATGTTGTCACTACATCTTCCAAAAATAACTCCTCTATTCCCACTTTGTTGCCACAAATTTTGCAGCTAACCCATCTTCTTTTCAACCAACCAATTATTCTTCTTCCCAGTTGTTTAGTAGTTCATCCATTCCCACCACCCACATTTCAACTATTGATCCCTTAGAAGGTATTTTTCAATGCCTCACTCTGGGGGAGCAACACATTTATAATATTGACACATTTCTTATCCTTGAGAGTATGGTAAAATTCACCAACATCCTCATTATGATCACTTTGCATAGGTGAGGTTTTCCCTTACGGTCCTCCCCACCTTTACACCAACTTAACGTATTGGGGCCTGGATACTTCTACCTACTGCTACTTCTAAGCCACCTTCCCAAAATTGACCATTTTTCTCTTACTTTCAATATTTCACCAACTCGCTACTTCACCCACACTTTCCTCCATCATTGTGCTTGGAAGGTCTTTGGCTTTGGTTTCTACAAACAAGGCTACCATAATTTCATCCCATGCGCCACTGTAAGCATAAATCCTGCAGATGGTATCATATTTTTTGATCCATCTCCCAAGAAGTCCTAAGTTAAACTCAGTAAGGATGATAAACATTCCCCACCCCATTCACCAACTTCACCACCTTCACCTACAGAGTCTATGGATCCAGAATCCATTCCTCCTAAAAAAATCATGAACACCATTTCCTTGGGACCTCTAACTTATCAATGAGATGGCAAGGCTCCCTCTTCTCTTCCCTTCCTGTATCCTGACATGATCGATGATGATACACCTTCTATTAATGTCATTTAATGTCAGGATGATGAGTCTATTCTCACCTACCTTAGTGTAGAAGATTCTTATATTCACCGGTCATTACCTTATGAGATGCAAACCATGTTGAATGAATTGACCATCAAAATCAATATTCACACTCAGGATGACCCACACATTCTAAAAATAGGCCAATCTTTAGATGTTGTTAAACAAGAAGCTTTTACTTCTTTTCTCCAGGATCATAAGCAATGATTTTGCTTAGTCCTACACCTATATGCCCGGTATTGACCCAAACATTGTGGTCCAAAATATTCTAACTATTCCCGAGGAAAAACCCATGAAGCGAAGCTACAAAAAATGCATCCTCACATTTCCCTTCTTGTTAAAGAATAATTCCAGCGCCTCCTTTCAGCTTTCCTTCATCCTACCTATTGATTACCCCCAATGGATATCTAACATCATTCCTACCATAAAGACGATAGGGGACTCTACATTTTCATGGATTTCCATGACCTTAAACCCAAAGATGAATTTTCTTTACCTGTATTGACCAACTAGTTGATCTCACCATCGGCCATGAGATGTTATCACTCATGGATGGTATTTCAGGTTATAACCAAATATTACTTGCCCCAAAGATCAACACAAAACTACATTCATCACTCGTTGGGAGACCTTCTGCTATCATGGCATTCCCTTTGGCCTTAAAAATGTCGATGCTACATACCATTAGGCTATGATTTATATCTTTCATGAAATTATGCATCACATATTGGAAGATTACGTTGATGACCTTCTTTCCAAATCCAAACATCGGTTTGAACACCTTACATTCCTTAAGTTCATCTTCGACCATCTCATCAACTACTATGTTCACCTTCAACCTAAGAAGTGTGTCTTTATTGTTCTCTCCACCAAGCTCCTTGGTTTTATTTTTTTCTTTGTGTGGTATCGAAGTTTATCCTGCTAAAATCAAGGCTATTCTCAAAATGTCTTCACCTACTAACCTTTGTCAACTTCATAGTTTTCCAAGAAATTTTCAATCTATTCATTGCTTTATTTCACATATTTCTGACCACTTCCATCCATTTCATCATCTCCTTAAAAATGATGTCTCCTTAAAATCGAATGATGAATGCCACAAAGCCTTTTATGCCTTAAAACAATACCTCCTTTAACCACTTGTTCTCATTCCCCTAACGATGATCAACCATTTTACCTTTACATTTCTACAACTGATCATTCCCTAGGTGTCATGCTCACTCATCATGATGAGAAACACAAGGAACAAATGGTTTATTATATAAGTCTTACACTTTTAGACTACAAAACTAGATATACCCACGCCAAAAAACTTTTTTAGCCTTAGTTTTTTCAGCACTAAACTTCACCATTACCTACTCAACCACAAAACCTTTGTTATCACCAATATTGACCCCTTACATTACATGTACACTAAGCCCTACCAACATCAATATGTTGCATGTTGGCTCATGCTTCTTACATACCTAGATCTTGAATTCACCCATAAAAAATATGTCAAAGGACAAACAATTGCAGACCAACTCGTAGATGCACTCTCTCTAGAAATCAATCCTCTAACTTTAATTTCCCGATGAATCCATCACTACCCTCTCTTTAGATGATATCGTTTACCAGATGACCTTATTATTTGATTATTCCAAATGTCAGCGTGGGGGTGGTGTCGAAGTTATCCTCATTCCTCTTAATGGTGATCCTATGTCATTATATTTCAAACTAGATGTTGATTATACTAACAATATTTTCGAATAGGAAGCACTCGTGTTAGGTCTTCAAGACATTATAGCCTTAGACGTTAAATCGATTAATATATTTGGTGACTCTCAACTAGTTTTGAACCAAGTTAATGGTATATACTAGTGTCGTAACGAGATACTTCAAAATTATAAGCATCATGTTGACATACTTTTGACTACCTTTGATCGTTATGAACTTCAAACCACCCCACATTCCACTAATAAATTTGTAGATACCATGGCCTATCTGGCTTCTCAAATCCCCACTTCACCCTCTGAATCAAAAATATTTGTCACTATGTATAAAGGTTACACTCACCCTCTTATCTGATTTGAGACATCAACCTTGTAGGAAATATTGAAACTGACCCACGTGACCTTTGGTATAAGCATTTTGCTTGACTACCTTTCCCTTTCCATCCTTCCTCTAGATCTTACTCGTAATGGAAAATGAGCCTTTCTCAAAAGTGTCTCTTGTTATGTCATTGTGGGTGGTCTTCTTTATAAACGTGGTTTTGATGTTATCCTCTTACAATGTTTTATGAGTTCTAAAATTCCCTACACCATCAAGGAAGTTCACGACAAAATTTTTGGGGGTCACTTCAATGGTTTAATTGTCACTAAATGCATTCTTCGCTTGGGATATTACTTACCAACCCTAAACCATGATTGTTATGACTATGTCAAGCATTGTGTGAAGTTTCATCAACATGATAATCTCCATCACACCCCTATTCATGCCTTACAAGTCACACAAGATCTTTTTCCTTTCTCTCAATGGGGTTTGGATCTTGTTAGAGAGATAAATCATCATTCTTCCCAACGTCATCAATGGATTATTACCGCTTGCTAAATATTACACTAAGTGGGTGGAAGCCTTACCTCTTATTTCTACAAAAGCCAATAAAATCTATGAATTCATCAACCATCACATAATTTTTCACTTTAGTGTCCCTCACTACCTCATCATTGATAACAGAAAACAATTCAAAAACAAAACTCTACGAAAAATTTGTGATGCCTTCGGCATTCAACTTGGTTTTTCTTCACCTTATTTTCCCAAAACAAATGGCCAAGTAGAATCAACCAACAAAACCTTTAAAAAAAGTCTTATAAAAGTGGTTGACGATATTGGAAAGGATTGGCACACACATTATTTTTGCCTTATGGGCTTATCATACTAGTATTCATACCTCAACTCTTTGTCACACCTTTATCTTTGGTCTACATTACAGAGGTTTTCCTACCTCTCGAATTCCAAATTCCATCTCTTTGTATCTCACTCAAATATATGTTCAATGATGATGATTTTCTCCAAGACCATTTGGCACAACTTGAGTTATTAGATGAACGTCATCTCAATTCTCTTGATCACCTCCAAATCTACCAAAAACATATCAAATGTGCCTACGATAAACATGTCTAAAAATGAACCTTCCAGGTTAGTGACCTCATCCTGAAGGAAAATCAACATGTAACAAAAGCAGATAAAATTAAATGGGGAAAATTTGCTCCTAATTGGCTTAGACCCTACATCATTACTCGTGCCTATAGATAAGGTGCTTATCATTTGTCTTCACTCAAAGGTAAACCCAAACCTGATCCCCCAATGCCTTGCATCTTCAACCATTCTATTGTTGAATCAAGTCCTAAATCATCTTATGTCTCTTAAACGTTTGTCCCCTAAGTACCATTCACCTTCCACTTACCTATTTTAAGGATCAACGACTAAACAAGACTCATGTGATTGCTCATCACTTTTCAACCTTATCTTCAATATGAGTACCATGGCTCTTCTCATTGCATGATTATCCTGGATACTTTTCATCCTTTTTAGGATGGAATCCCATGGTAGTTCATTACTTAAAACCTCTCTTCAATAGCTAACCTCTATGTGTTATGGTTTTGTCTTCATAAAAGGATCCTATCCTTCTCCATAGTCTTGTCCATGACCTAAAAGTCCAAAAAACAATTCAAAGGAAATATACGGAAATTTCAAATTCAAAACTCCTTTAGTCAAACTTCTCAAAAAAAGGACATCTAATCTTTCTTTCTTACTGCTATAAATAGACTACTCCCTCGAAGGATAGATATACAAAGAAAAACTATACAAATCAAGTCATATTGTACACATTCTATCACAAAAAAAAGAAGACTACTCCTACAAAAATAAAATAAAAATATTCTAAAGCTTCCCACATCGATTAGCTTCTAGAAGATCTCAATGAGATATTCTATTCATCCCACATAGACTTCCTACATCAATCAGTCTATAAAAATAAAAGCAAAAAGAAAAATATGACTTTTTCATCATGGACTTGCCTATTTTTATCTTGGGTCTCTTTCCAAAGAGGCATGTTGTCTCACACCAGGTTATGCTAAACCAACTTCTTTCACCTCACCGCCTTTCCTTTCTAATTTTCTACCTACTCAAGGGATGTGCCACAAATGCAACATTTCGTGATCATGTGACCTTCTTCACCCTTAGAATAATCAATCATGCAATGCCTTTAGGGTTTTCTATTCATACGCCATCTTTGGTATGATAGACTTGTAATGGTTCTTATCAATTAGGTAGCTCTTTTGTCTCCTCTTACCATTCACCTTTTTTCTTATTTATTTGATTCTCCTATACATGACCAGACCTTTGACACCTACATTTTAGGAATTCCTAAATCACCTAAAACTCAACCATGCCTAAATGACCTAGACTCAATCATACCTATAACCTACCAACCTATTTCTCTGCCTCATCATATTCTTCCCTATCTTATGGGAGAACTACATTAGTCTGAGGCACCTTTTTGGGGGCTATGTAGGTAGCACTCTGAGGGCATAGGGCCCTTAGAGGTTAACTCATCCACTCTTTCCCCTAACCAATTTTCCCACTTTTATATTCGTATTTTACCCTAGTTAGTTTCCATTTTACACAAAACTTGGAAATTAAAAATTATAAAAACATACATATTTACCATTCTAAGCTAGGAAAAATACACTACTAATAAGGAAGTAAAATACCAATAATCATACATCTTCCTTCGTGTTCTATAGCAAACCTCGAAATGGGCTAGGAAACTTGGATTGAGCCCTAATTGTGTGATATGTAGGTGATTTTCTTCAAGACAGAGCAAGACCTTCTGCAAGAACAATCCTCTTACTTTGCACCAGATGGGAAAAAGGATTATGAGGTTATTTGGACATTAGGATGAGGCAAAAGGATGTTCTTTTCTCAAAGGATGCAAGAACTTAAATATGGCATTCAAGATTATTCTCCACGTCCTTAGAGGGAGGGGTAAGGTTGTATTTATAGCCCAGGGAGTGATTAACTTAGAGTAATTTAAGTAATCATGGTTTTAAAATGTGGGCAAGATTAAGTGAGTGGTTTGAAAATGTGGGAAAGATTAGATGAATGGCTTGAAAATGTGGGCAAGATTAGATGAGTGGGGGCCACGAAGAATGGGTGAGGATTTGAATTATATTTTTAATTCATAAGTGGAGGATTTTAGGTGAGTGGGGACCATGAAGAATGGGTGAGGATTTGAATTTGAATTTTTAATTCAATAGTAGAAAAACATGGAGAATAATGACATGTGGTGAGGATTGGGTTATTTTTAGATTTTGAAATGGATAATTAATCAAATTATATTTGATTAATTTGAAGTGTATTTTTGTGGGAAATGAGGAAGGGGAATTAATTGATTTAGGACAGATGTGAAATTAGGGTGTCTACATTTTCCCCTCTTTAGAAGGGTATTATGAAAGTAGTGTCCTTTCAAAGAAAGTAGACAGGATGGGGGAATAATTCAATCTAATTTTCTTAAGAAAAAGGTAGAGTGAATGTTTGTTTGGGAGAATAGAAAGTGGTTAGTGATGGATGTCATAGTATCCTCCAAGACAAAAATGTCATGAGAAGATGTGATTATGGATAGATGTGATGATGCCCCCTCGAGAGGACTGACGAGAATGGAATATATGACAGAACTCTCGAAAAGAAGAGAAATAAATTATGTGGAGAATAGGATGATAATGGAGTGGAAAATACTTGAATGATTGCACGATGCAAATGGAGAAAGGATTCAATCGGCCTTGAATTCTAGGTGTGAGGGTGTGTGGGAAAGAGAAAAGGGAATGGATAGGATTGGGGGTTGATTATGAGAAGAGTAAGGGAGATAGGGGAGGGGGAAAAAAGGAATGAAAGAGGTATAAATAAGAGAGAGGGATGATAGGGGAAGAAGGGAATGATGAAGGAAAAACAAGGAAAAAATAGGAAAATGACAGAGGAGAGGGTGAAGGGATGAAATAGAGAGATGTGCAAAATGAAGGAAGCAACAGAGATAGTAAAGAGGGATGCGTGAAAGTGAAATAAATGATAGAGCTAAGAAAAGTAGGAAACAGGAAAGGATAAATAAGAAGGAGAAAACAAGGTGGGAGTAGGGGGTGAAATGGATGAAAATGGAAAGAGAACAAAAGAAGAAGTAGAATGGAGAAAAAAATAAACTATGAGGGGCGAGGAAAGCGTGAAAAAGAGAAGAGAAAAGAAGAGAAACAGATACAAAATGAATGAAAAGGTAAGGGTGGTAGAGAAAAGGATAAGTGGTTAGAAGAAACATGAAAATTAGGGGAGAGGAAAGGAAGATAGAATGAATACAAGGAGAAGATTGAAGGAATTGTGTCATTGCAAGGAAGACCAAGGAAAGAATATGGAACATACCATATGGAGATGCATGTGGAGGGTGATATGATAAAAAAGATAG
This sequence comes from Taxus wallichiana var. yunnanensis, assembly GCA_018340775.1. Classification (NCBI taxonomy): domain Eukaryota; kingdom Viridiplantae; phylum Streptophyta; class Pinopsida; order Cupressales; family Taxaceae; genus Taxus; species Taxus wallichiana. Next base: position 341,490,702 of record CM031238.1, read on the forward strand.
GACAATGCTTTGAAGAGCCAGGTTATTGATGGGGAAGTAAGGAGGAAACGTGATGGAAAAAGGGGAAGAAGACAATACATGGAAAGGGAAATAAGACGAGGGGTGGGAGAGAGAAGAGGATAACAAAGAAAATGATGTAGAAAGAAGGAAATACAGAAAGGGGGTAATGAGTGGAAAGGGAATAGTATAAGGAATGTTCAAAGAAGAAAGAGGGGAGGAATGAAATCAATTAGAAAAGATGCAGAGATGCATGAAATGAGGATACTAGGATGACGAGAAAATAGAAAAAGGATGTATGATGAAGATAGTAAAGATATTGAAGAGGATGAAGAGAAGATGGAGAGATGGGTAAGAAGTGACAAGAAAGGGTGGGATTGAGGGAAACGAATAGGAGAGAAAATAAAATGGGGGATAGAAGAGGAAATGCCAATGAGGGGACATTAGGGAAATCCCCCTTACAATGAGTGGTGGGGAAGGGTGAGAGAAAAAATGAAGAAAAGGAGAAAGCTAACGAGGATTGGAAAGGGTAACGCCAACAAAGGGACATTAGGAAATCCCCTTATAATGAGTGGTGGGCTTAGAGGAGGGAAGGAATGAAGGGAAAATCTAGAAGGTCCAAGGGAGTGAATGAGGTTGTGGGAATGAGGAATGATGATTTTTAGGAAATCCCACTTACAATTATTAGTGCGGGAATAGAATATGGTGACGAAATAATGATAGAGGAATGTTAACAATAATGGCGAATGCGTGTGTGGGTAGAAATGTGGGGGATTTGAGAAGATAAAGTGGAAAGAGTAAATAAAATAGGAGGGATTAGTTGGGACTAGGTGAAAGTGAGGAGAGGATGTGGGTGATGAGGATGAATGAGGTGAGGATGAATAACTAAGACATGAAAAGAATGGGAAGAAACAGATGAAGGATGATGGATCGAGAAGGGGAAAATGGGGAAAAGGAACGTGATTATAGGTAGAAGAGATTATATGTATGTTGTAAGAGGATATGTGGAGAAAGGATAATAGTAGGAGGAAAAAGTGGGTAGTAGGAGATACCAGGTGTAAGAAGCGATCAACAAAGTGAACAAATATTGAGGCGGGGGAGAAGTTCATGATGACAAGTTAACTATCGAGAGGACCCTAACATAAGATTATCATGTGACGGAAGTGGTTAAGTAAGATTGCCAAGTGAGCAAAACTGGAGATGACAAGTGGTCAAGCGAGAAGTGGTGTTTGTGAGAATCGAAAAGGAGGTGAAAGGATGTGATAATGGGGAATGCCAAGAAAAAGTGAAGGGTGAAGGGTGTGTAGTGATGGGGAAAGGCAAGGAGATAGATTATCCTTAAGAGGGACTCTTAAGTGAGATCGCCATGCTAGGTGAGTGGTTAAGTAAGATTTCCAAGGAGAGGAGGGTGATAGAGGTGGTAAAAAGATGTCATGATTGGGAATGAAGAGGAAATATGGATGGTGAGATTGTAGAGCGATGGGTGAGTATAAGATGACATGTCATACTTAAGAGAATCTCTTAAGTAAGATCGCCATGTTCTTGGAGAGGTTTCGTAAGATCACCTAATTGTGAGGGATGATATGCAAGGATAAAGACAAAATGATATTGGGGACAGTGGTGGAATGGTAAGTTGAAGAAGATGATCATGATGAGAGAAGGGAGAAATAAGATGGTGGAAATATGATGGGATGGGGAAGGCCATAGGGAAGATCAATCTTAAGAGGAAGTCTTAAGTAAGATTGTCATGTAGCTGAGAATGGTTAAGTAAGATCACCAAGCTGAAGAAGAAGAAGAAGAATGATTATAGAGTTGGTGGGAATAGGGTATGACAAAATAGACTGAAGGGGAACCCTCAAGTGAATTTGCCATACTATGAGAGCGTGTAAAGTAGGATGACCAGGCATAAGACAGATTTGGGGAAGGATGAGAAAAGAGTGAGTGAGGTATGCCTGAGTAGAATAGGATACGAGATGAGGTGATAATAAGAAAGAAAGGAAACAAAGGAGTGTAACATGAATGGATGAAGGAATATATGTAGTGGAGGGCGGAGAGTGTGAGGGGAATCCTTAATTGGGATTCCCACATGGTGAGAGTAATGATGCAAGAATGAGAAGCAGAAGAGGTGGAATGGGAAGATGTGTTTGGTGGTGATTGTTGTTTGATGAGAGGGGAGATGGTGAAGAAGCTTCTACAGTGGGAAGATCTTAGGGAGAGAGTAAATCTCCACCAAGAATCCCATACGAAGGGTTATTAAGAAAGATTGTCAAGTAAGAAGTAGAAGGGGGAAAGGAAAGAATACAAATGGGTGAGAGGGGACTAGAATGGTGAGAAGGGTAATATGGGGATAAATGGTGAAGGATTAAAAATGAGGAGCGAGGATAAATGGATCAAATACATGGTGATCATGGTGGGGGAGAAGGAGCTGTTGGATAGTGAATGCTACTTAAGAAAGATTGTCAAGTAGGATTCACAAACTACAACGGTGATCAATTAGGATTCCCAAACTGGGAATGTATTAGTATGGGTGAATGGATGGGGTGTAAAGTAAGATGTTGATCATGTAGGAAGATACTCACGTGACGAAAAGTATCTTAATTTTAATATAGCACATAACATGATGCATCGTGATATAAAAGATCAGGATGACTAGACTGTAATATGCATGATAGCATAGATAGGGGCCATAAAAAAGGTTTGATGCCCCAGTACGATATGCAAATGGAAGAGAGCATAGATAGAGGCCGTCAAGAAAATATGATGCCCCAGTATGACATGTAATTAGTAATATAAGAATATTAGATAGAACACCAAGATATATAAAATCAAGATGCCTCTGTAATATATCAAGATACAAGAAAGCAATTAATAATTTATAATTAATAATCCAACACAAGAACAAATAAACATGTCCCTAACATGTTCCATAGTGAGGATTGATCGGATGTGCCTCCAAGCAGGGGTATGAGGACATAGTAAAGTATTGGGTCATTGTCCTCAAACAAGGAAACAATGAGATCCGGATTTTCCCCAAGCGAGGATTCATGCGAGGAGAAGTGTTTTGAATTTGGTAGTCATAAAGTGATTGGATCATCCATTGGGGATAATAGTTCAAAGGTTGAATTGTGTTGGTATTTTTAGAGTTTTTGTGATTTTACAACATTTTTGTTTTTTGTTTATGATATATATATATATATATATATATATTCTAATGTTTTTTGGATTTTTGATAATCGTTTCTTTTTTTTATTATTTTTTTGTGACGATTTTCAAATGTGTTCGATTTTTGACGATTCTTTCTAATGTTTTTGGATTTTTAATTATTTTCAAATGTTTTTAGATTTTTAGATTTTTACACTATTTTTGTTTTTTTTGACGATTTTCAAATATTTTTGGATTTTTAGATTTTTACACTATTTTTGGTTTTTTGACAATTTTCACACTTTGTTATGGATTTTTACACTTTGTGATTAGCATTTTATGGACCAGTGTGTAGACTTATTTTTGAGAGGCAATAAACCAAGATATTATCCATATGTACCGTGTTCCATGTGGTAACTTACGCTCAGAATAAAACAAATTCTCTTTTCATTGGCAGGATATGGTGGTGATGATATGATGAAAAGAAGTCCAGCTCCATTCTTGACTCCACACAACTAGTAAGATGCGTGGGCTCATCACTTTGAGAATCAATAAGGACGTAGGAGTTAGATTATGAATATAGATACAAATGCTAACGACAATCCCTTTGGGAAATTGTGACTCCATTCTTCATAACGGTACTAAACCGAGTTTCAAAATGGCTTTTACCATATGAGTCACATCTTTAGGCTTAGGCTTATTATGTGGCCTACTGATTGGTAAGATATGAGGTTAAGGGATAGTTCTCTCTTCACTTAGGCATCTAAATTACTTGTTTTGGATTCTATAATTTGCAAGAACTATAAGATTTTGTATTTTTGAAATGACTCCCTATGTCTCGCCCCATGCTACTAGTGAGAAGCAAGGGCTCATCACCGAAGACAAAATATAGGCAATTGAATTCCCTTTTTGTCTTTTTTTTTGTTTTGTTTTGTTTTTTTGTTTTTTTTTTTAATATTTTTGTAATGTTTTATGTTTTTATGAGAATGACCCTCTACGCATTGCCCCATGCCACTTGTAAGAGGCAAGGGTTTATCATTGAAGATAAGTGCCCAAGAAAAACATATCCTCTCCTCTATCATATCCAAGGTAGCACCTCAATCAGGTTCTCATGGTAATCTCCCACCCTCATAATCTAGCAGAGAAAACATCCCACCGCCACCATCATTAGTACCAATAGCCTAGTCTCCTGTGGATAGGCTACATATATATCTCCATAAGTGAGACTTGCACTATGATATCTCACTTGCACATTGCCTCACAAAATACCACCACTATCAGCTCCACTTGATTCCTCAAACAAAATGGAATACATTGGCTCCCTAACAATAGGAATTCACAAGATCTTATAAATATCCTCCAAGGTGATGGTCATCTCGCCCATCGGTAAGTGAAAGGTATTGGTCATGGAGTCCCATCTATCAATGAGAGCGGCAATCAAGCTAAGATCTTGGGCTATACACTTATAGCATCGAATCGCACTAATTCCAACATCGGTTATGTTCTCCCACTCCTCTGTGGTCATGCTAGGCCACATCTATACTAGTAGGGGTGAAACTTTGTCTCTCATCCTCAGCTGATCTCTCACCTGTATCAAGACTTGACCAACTTAAATCACCAAAAACCCACCACATGATACCTAACCACATCAGTCATGCCTATCCCCTTTACCTAATTCACCTACAAACCTACTGTCCCTTATCATCATTACCCATTATCTTAGTTCATTTCACCTACTTACCTATCCCACATCACCAAAATAACATTTTACCCTCTTCCCTCTACATAAATCTTCACCTACCCCTTCCTCACCTATTTTACTTTCCTACCTATCCCTTATTTCACCTATTTACTCTAAATCATGACCGACATTGGTCACCTTAACCGTCATCGGTCCTCTTGCCAAAGATGTCGGTCACCAAAACCTTGACCGATAATGCCAAAACCAATTGACGTCGACCAACCTTTGACCGTCGTTGGTCTCTGTTTCGGCCAAAAACTAAAACCCCTGTCCCCATTATCACCAAAATTCACAAAAAATAACCTAAAAACCTACTCTAACCCACCCAAACCTCTCCTAGCTTCATTCCCAACCCTATTTTACCTACATTTGACCTTCCCACCCCTCATTTCCTTCATTTTTTACCCACAATTTCAAAAATTAAAATTACACCCAAATTTTAAACAAAACTAATTTCTACAAACTATTTTCAACCAAATGAAGGATTCGGATTATCTCCTACCTCTACTCAAAGACCATCTCCGCATTGGAACATCTAGCCGCCTGCACTAGTGGTCCACCCAATCCCTCTCTCACCTCCGTCATGCCAAAATCAACTCCTCACCTCACAACTAATCAAATCAATCAACTCAATCTCGTAGAGTTGTTAATCAAATTTCACTCACCTACTATGTGGCGCACTTTGACTCATCTCGATGCCTCGTACTATCATTTTCCACTCCTCAACTTCTCCTCTATCATTTTCTAAAAGTGGAAAGGTCCAAATGAATCCGTAAAAAGTGGATTTTTCCTTTTTGGAACCCCAAATTGAAATTACCGATGTTGATCATGTCGCTCCCTAGAAAAGCGACGTCGGTTTCACATAACCAACATTGGTCACCTGACATAATCATTTGACCTACCCTATGCCCATTTTTTCCTACAAACAATGTTTGTTGCTCCAACAACTTTTGACCTTACCAACAGTTATTACACCTTACCCATAAGCCTACATTACATGTACATTTCCTTAATTGCATTTAGGGACATGTTATTTACCTATATCTTGGCCTTACTTATGCCCTGACCTACATACCCTGACTGAATTTCCTTTTATGACATTTTAATTTGTGTACTCATTATACCTTGTGATGTTGTTACCTGTGTTGTTTAGCCTAATGACCTTACCTTACCTAATGACGTGATGTTTATCCCGACCATACCTTTGGTGCCATGGAACAAAACCTATTACATGTTCCTACACTAGACCCCATTATGCTTCATGACCATATCTTATACCTTGGATACTTGAATCACTTCAGCCTCATTTAGATAAACCTTTCTCCCTTTTGAAAACATATAGTTTGAAAGCTCTTCTACCTGGTACCATATCGCAATCTATGTGTGTGTGTGCATTTGATTTCCATTACCCATTACCCAATATGACCATTACCCATTACCAAAAATGACCATACCCTTACCTACTAACCCTCACTTTCATTAATCACCTATTTATCAAACCATTCTCTAACTACTTTTCCAACCTCATTGGTTCGTAGCTTGAGGGGATCACATTCATCCCTACTTGGGGCAACCTAACCTCCACTTATATCTAGGACATTGAATTCCTATTTTTGTAATCGTCACTTACCAATACAAGGTGCATGAAAAAAGGGGAAAATGTAGACACAAAATTTGGGTCACACTCCCATTGGTCCCTTTCAATCAATTAACATACTATATTTAATTAATCATGACCCCTTAATCCTATACTAATATTCATTCTCACATTATTAATTAAGTTAATTTCACCCTCACACCTCTACCTCATTGTTACACCTCACCTGGACCCATTCCAGGGCATTTAACTCACAATGACCGAGTCATCATTCTCAAGACCTTTGAGTCATCACTCCTAGTGTTGAGTCACCACTTAACCTAACTAAATAAGACTTCTTCCTAAACCTAATTGGAGTTTTTCAATAACATTATTGCCTTATCTCATGTGAAATTCACTTCGAAAGATGACTCAATCAAAATCATGCAAAAATAGTAAATATCTACCTATTTTTAGTAAACCTAGACTTTCCCACATTAAGCGATGTTGGTTATCCCTCAACCGATGCTTATCACCTAACTACCATCAATTACCTTATATACACTTTCACAACTCTTTACACATGTTGTTCATTCAATTATTCGAGCCTGCTTATATTCAAGTGTGAATATTCAAGCCATCCTGCATCTAGACGATGAACACACACAATCGCAATGCAAGAAAAGCAACCATTTTCCCTTCCAAAGCATTGGAATTCTCACGGGAGCACATAGGTCATATTGCCATGACACTAGACTCAAGAAATTCTTCTCTGATCAATAATCAACTATTCCAACTCCCAAAATCTGCAAGACATCAATTAATTATTGTGATTCTAATCATTTGGCTTATTCTTTTTGTAGATATTTTTCTCCTTTTAGTAGTTTATTTCCTTTGTTTCCTATACATCACCTTCTTCCCACCAACCCACTATTCAACCATCCCAAGCCTTTTCATCATTCCAAACCTCCTTCTTAGTATCCCCGAGTCTTCTTAGCCATATTATGACCCAAACCACACTACCCTCACTCTTTGTGCAATCACAGAGAACCCTAAAATATATTTTTAATAATTTACTATCAAATTTCCCCTACCGACGTTGGTCACCTTAACCGTCATCGGTCTCCCCTCTCTATCGACATCACACCCGACCAATACCGGTCACTTTTTTCCTAGTAACCTTCACCAAACTATTTCTAACATCCCCAAACTCCACCTGACCTTACCAAATACCTTTGTGACCTTACCTAATACCCCTATGACCTATCCTAACCAGAAACATACCTTTCCTAATGCTAGATTAGTTTATATTTCAATACTTTGTTTAATCTAGTTTGTTGATAATATTTTGAGATACCTAAATCAAAGTGTTAGCAATAGGACCTTTATTTCTCATATTTAATTTCATTGATTTGATAAAAAATAGTGGATTGACAGCCATCTAGGAAGTATCACACTTCCCAAAACTAGCAATCACTAGGCAGTCCACTATCATTTGCTATTTTAAATCATTTGGTGATCTTGCTTTTTATCTATAGGTAGTCCTTCCCAGACAAAAAGGATTTCTCTATAATCATCTTGGATAAAGTCAGTACCATGCTCATTCAACCTTCAACCTACATCGCATAGGTATTCCTCCTTAACTTTTACCTTATCTATTTTATCGCACAACTTATTCGGTGAAACATCGCTCTCCTTAATTATTTGAGCAATGGGAGTAAGGTTTTAGCAGTCAATTTGTGCCAAGAAATAATCCAAGTTGAGGTGTTGAGCTTCAATATCTCCTATGTTTGGTATGGTTATCTCTAAGGAAGATAAATGCTTGTGTCCTTTGTATTTTATCTTCATTGTATGGCATGAGTAATGAACTTCTTTATTTCTCTAAATTTTTCTTTCGACAATTCTCAGCTTCTATTAACCTACAAATTTGAAAAAGACTAGAACATGGACTTGGCTACAGCTACAAATAGTGGAGAGGAGAGAACGGAATGGAAGACAACAAGTGAATGCAAAGGGTGTGGTAAAAATGATTGATTACCTTGGCTATTTATACAAATTTCATTTGAGTAGGTTGGTGAGGGGGAATTAATATGACAATTAATGCTTTATACCAACCCAAGACAGTGGCAAGTGGAAAAGGAAGAGAAAATGTGCACAACGGCCCATGGGACAATGGGACACCTAGGATGTGATGAGCTGAAACACCCGTAGTGAATGAAAAGTGGAAAAAAGGACTTGTGGGGAAATGGAGGTCGGGGAGCACTCAGGACACACTGGATGTTATGGGCCGAAATGTCCACAATACACTAGAATTAGGAAAATTGGAAAAAACTTGCACAGATGGTCCTTGGGACATTAGGACATGATTTCTTTGAAAATCAAGTACCTACAAATGAAGAAAAATTAATGCAATGTGGAGAAAATGGGGAATCGGTGAACAGGGAGCCCAAGGGACATTAAAACCTGAAATATCCGCACAACAAAGGAAAAGTCTTAAAAACTCAAAATTCAGAAAAATGACTAACTGTTTGAAAATGAATCTTCCTTGACAGCTTCTACAAGGACAATTTTATAGTAATCTTACCCAAAAAAATTGAAAACTGAGACAAAAATACATAATTTATAGGAAGGTGACAATAGCTAGCTCTTTCTAGGGATGAACTAACTTGAAAAAAAGAGAACAAGGTAGGACCAAGAACTCTAGAATCTCTAGGACAAGACTAGGACAAAACCATTGGGAAAATAGAGTCAAGGATGAAACAATACGAAGACACACACCCACAACAAAGAAACACCACACAAAAACCAAAAATAGGAACTATACAAAACTATACAAAGGACTGCCTAGTCACCTAGGACTAAAACAACTTCAGATATTGCCCACTATATGGTAGTGGAAGAGAGGTTCCATCCATATAGTTCAAATAAAATTAATTTTCTCTAGTAAAGTGTCTAATTTTGAAAGGACCCAACCAAAGAGAATCGAACTTACCATGACTTCCTCGAGGTTCCCACCTCTTGTCCCAAAGTAGGACAATGTCACCAACTTGGAAGTCCCTGGGTCTAGATTTCTTGTCAAATAGTTGTTTCACCTTTTGCTAGTGTGCAATAATCCTGTCCACCACTTGTAACCTATTTTCATCCAATTTCTATAGATACATGATTCTTTTTTCCAAAGCACTAGTGAAATTTGAGTCTTCGATGGCCTTCATCAACTGTAAGGTTGGTAGTTCTACAATCATTGGTAGTGAGCTTCAGTTCCGTACACCACCGGAAAGGAGACATCCCAATTTCTCTTTTGGGTGTGATTTTATCTACCTAAAGAGCATCATAAAGCTTCTTGTGCCAATTCCTTTGAGATTCATTCACAAGTTTCCGGATAATAGTCACCAAATTTTTATTTGTTGATTATGCATGTCCATTTCCTTGGGGATAGTAATCAGAAGAATGTGCAAGGGAAATTCCATACCCATAACAGAAATCCATCAACTCGTAAGAAGAGAAGTTGGGAGCATTATCTAGTGACAATTTTGTTTGGTACTCCGAATCTGATCAGGATGTTTTCTTTGATAAAATTACATACCACTTCGGAAGTAGTACTTTTCACTGAATAGCTTCCACCCACTTTGTGAAGTAGTCGGTAGTAGTCAAAACATGAGTATTCCCAACACTGGAATGGGGTTGAGAGTTCCTACAAATTCAAGTCCCCATTGTTGAAAGGGTTCTTCTATTACTACTAGTTTAAGTGGTAAGGTAGCTAGCTTGGGCCTCCCCATGAAAGTCTGACAAGCTTCACATTTACCTACCCATTTAGTTGCATCTCGAAACAAGGTTAGCCATTAATAGCATGCATGAAGGATTTTATGAGTAGTCACAGTAAATGAAAAATTCCCTCCACAAGCTTGATCATGGAATTCTCTAAGAAACTTCTTTTGTTGTTCTCTATCCACACATCTGAGAAATCTTCTCAACTCCTCTTTTGAATAGGGAATTGTCCCAAAGTACATATTGTGCAGATCTCAGCTTTATGGCTCTCTTCTCCTTGGTACTTAAATGGGGTGAAAATTCTCCATATGTCATAAAATGAGCAATGTCAGCATACCATTCATCAGTCAAACTGAGAAAAATAACAGTGGGGATATCTATGTCTTCCTTGGGTAGATCACCTTTAGCACCGTTAGTGATCAACTCATAGAGTCCCTTGCCTTGGACTAACTTAGTTGGCCTGATGTCCATATCATACTCCTACACTTTTTCCACCCAATTCCCTCTTTTAGTCCCAAACTCTTGTTGTGTGAGAATTGATTTAACAGTTGTATCAGGCACAAAGATAATTGAATGAGAATTGAGGATATAGAAATGGAATTGCTTGACTGCCTTAACTACAAAAAGTGTGTTTCTCCATTTGAGTATATTTCAATTCATGAGCTTTCAAGACATAACTCATGAAAGCAATGGGTAGTTCACAGCCCTCATGATTCTTCTATGTCAGAATGGCAGCCAAAGTATTCTTGGTGGCATAGCAATAGATTAAGAAATCTTTCTCAAAATTAGGACAAGAAAGAACTGGGTCTTGGTGATGGATTTCTTGATATTTTTGAAATCTTCTTTCCCTTCCGATGTCTAGCAAAAGGATTTATTTCCTTTCATCATCTAAGCTATACTCATAGTCAACTCTACAAAATCAGGGATAAATCTCCTTAGAAATTTTATTTTTCCAAAGAAAGAGTGCACACCTTTTTTACTCGTGGGGAGAGGAATCTGTGAATATCCTGGAATCTCTCTCTAGATTATCTTAGCCCCTTCTTTGGAAATAATATGCCTAAGTAAATTTCCTTCAATGACACCAAAGATGGAATTTTTTGGGTTCAAAGATATCCCATGCTCCCTGCACTTCTTGAGAACAGCTTTCAAGATGTTGGAAATGGTCTTCCCTTTTTAGAAAAAACAGTCAAATCATCAAGATATACAATAATACATTTTCCCTTCAAGTCACCGAAGGCCAAATCCATTACTCATTATAAATGGGCACCAGCACTAATTATCCTGAATGGAATCCTTTTATAAGAAAAATTACCCCATGGAGTTTTGAAGGTTGTTTTATGTTGATTTGGAACATCAACTTCAATCTGATTGTACCCTGAGAAACCATCCAACATAGATAGCATTTCAGAGTTGGTGACAACTTGTAGGATTTGATCCATCATGGGAAGTGGATAATTATCTTTAAGGGAGGCTTGATTCAAATTTTGAAAATCCACACAAATTTGAATCTCGCCACTCTTTTTCTTACTAGCACAATGTTGGCCACCCAAGCTGAGTGATGAATAGGAAAAATTATCTTTTCCTTTAAAAGCTTCTGAATTTCTTGATAAATGGTATCTACAATCTTGGGATTATATTTCCTTTGTTTCTATCAAAAAGGCTTGATTCTTGGTTTCAAAGGAATGTAATGTTGCATTTCTCTTGGTTTAAAAGATTTCAAATCATCATATGAATAGGCAAGTACATCTACATATCTTCCTAATAAGTTTATCATTCTATTCCTTTCCTCCTAGGTGTAGCATTTTCCAATGTTGACAAGCTTGGGTTCCTCTTTTCTCCCAATATTAACCTTTTCATACTCTATTGATTGATGAACCCCATGTGATATCTTTGACTTGATATACTTTTCATGCTTATTGAAAAATATTCCAAGCTTACTAGTCCCCTAGGTATCTTGTTACCTTTTAACCTAATACAACCATCCTTATCATATTCTTCTTTTATTCCTTCCTCAGTCACAATAGATGATATGGATTCATGAGGAGCAACCTCACTTTCTTCAAAATACAGATTGACTAAAATTCTCCTAAAGTTCCAAGAAAGAGAGAAAATGTCGATCATCATTGAATATTTTCCAATTGTTGACATTATTGGCACACTTGGCCTATGTATCATCTCAATCGTGAACTTTTCTTGGGAAAATTCAGGATGAGGGATCAACAAGGATCCTGAGATGGCCAAAGCATCAGCTCTAGTATTCTTTTCTCTAGGCACAACTTCAATAGAAAAGGCATCCAATAATTCAATTGAATCCCACACCAAATTTCTATAGTGCTTTAGTCTCTTGTTCTTAACTTAAAAATACCTCTAACTTGCTCTTGACAATGAGCTCTACATCTCCTCATGCACAAATATTCTTAATTCCCATTTCTCTTTCCATTGCTAGTCCCAAAAGAAGAGCTTCATATTCTATCGTATTATTTGTGTTTTCAAATTGAATCTTGTAGGAGAAAGGGTAAGACTTCTTTTCAGGGGAGAACATGACCACACCTACTCCAGAACTAGCTGAAGAACAACTACCATCAAATTCAAGGGTCTAAACACCATTAGGGTCATTCATCACACCTTTGGGAGCCTTCATTTCCTCTTCTGACATGATCATGTAGTTGTCGTGACTAATGTATTTGTAGAGAATTTGTCTTATGGGGTCATTTGTTTTCTACACATTGTACTCAGTTTTCCTTTCAGGTAATAACTTCTTCATTTTCCCATTAACTGGGATGAGGGTGCATGACCAATCCATCTGAATTTCTCCTCCCACTTCTTTACAGAAGTTTCTTCTTAGCAACATACCATAGGATGGGGGAATATCTGCTACTAAAATAGTAGCTTTGACTCTTTTCTCTAGAAAAGTAGCAAAGGCTACTTGTGCATCCTTAATCCTTCCTACCAATGGCACCTCTTTACTTTCTATATAATATCAAGAAGCTGAAGGTGCATGTTAAATTTGAACCTAAAGCATGGGAAAATTTAGTGGGTATCACATTGTCTGATGTTCCTAAATTAATAACACAATTACTAAGCCTATGGCCAGCTATAAGCAATGTGATATAGAAAGGTTCAATATTTTCAGTTATAGAAGGTGTTGTGGCCATTAGATTCTACTGAGGTGAAGATGTGGGAGTAGGTAAAATTCCTTTAGAAGTGGTAGGTGTAGGATTGGGTTTGGATTTGAAAAATTTGACAACTTGGGCAAAGGCATCAGGATGCATCTGATAGAACTCAACCTCTGAAATTTGGATCTTGGTTTTCTTAATGTGGTCAATTATGTCAAAGGATCTCAAGACAGACGGGGTGTATATGCTTTAGAGGGGGAACACTTAAGCATATCTGATTTTACATTTGGGGATCCTCTATTTGTAACAACTAGGATGGTAACAGGAACTTCCTTGGATATTTTTGTAGGTTGGACCACTTCTTTTTTCTTGTTCATTTGTTCTCTAGTCATAACATAGATGATTCACTGTTCATATCTGCCACTACCTCATCATAATCATTCTCGTCATAAACTCCTTCAATGGTGATGAATTTAACCAAGGAATCATTTTCTTCTTCTAGCACTTCATCTACTTCATCCTCAAGTTCCTCATATTCTTCGGTTTCATCTTCATCCTCCAATTCCTGAACTTCACATGTTGCATTGACTGGAACTTTGAGAGGTGGCCCTTCAATTGCAATTTTTGGTTGGACATGAGGTAGATGATTTCGAGGTTGAAAATTATTCCTCGGAATATCCTTGTAAGGAATATTTTGAGCCAATTTCTTTTTGATAGCTATGAGATCTTTTGTTAGCTTTTGTACTAGTTGATCCAAATTTGTTCCTAAAGGAGAAGCCTTAGATTTAAGAGGTTCTTTTTTAATTTTCCAGACATTATTAAATCATCCTCAACACTTATGGCTAAGCATTGATCAACATCTAAGGTAGCAATATTATCTCTTCTTAATGCATATCTTACTTCTGGTAATTAGGAATTTAGGAAAAAACATTTCTAAATTTGGTCCACAGAGACAAGTGGCTACTTTGGAATTTTGTTGACTAATTTGTTAAACTTGGCAACAAACTCTTGCATGGGCTCATATGGTTCTTTCTTTATCTGAGAAATTTGAGCAAGGAGAGCATGTACATCTTCAACAGGTTTGAATTGATCTTCAAATTAGGTTCTCATGGTAGTCCAGTCAGTGATAACACCAACAAGGAGATTATAGAAGCAACTGGTAGCATTCTCATGTAGTGCCTCCACAAAAATTCTAACAGAAACATCCTCATGCTCCACTCCAAGTATTCTACATGCCACAATGAATGCAACAATGTGTTCATCTAGGTGAATTTTTCCATCACCTCTAAATTTAGGAAAACTTTTCCTATTCCCTTTTAAGAGATCATGCAATGGTTGAGCAAGGGCCAGAGGTCCAACCTGTTGTCCCCAAGGTAGAGGTTCTTCCATTCTTGGAAAAATAGTTTATAAAGGGACTACAACTACATCCAATACCAAATCTTGGATGTTAGGGCTTGATTGTGTTTGAAAATCAACGTTTCTTGCAATTATATCCTTAGTAGGAGGAGTACTTTTGGATCTTGTTCTCCTTATCTCTGGAGTTAAAGTGAAGCATTGTTGTTCCAAAGAATCGAAAATCTAGGTCTTCGACAGACTTGTGATTTCTAACATCGTGTATATATTCTATTTGTCAGTATGCCTTTATTGTTGGTCTGATTGAAGTTTTTTTGGTGGGACACACAACACATGCCTCATGGTGGTTACAAAAATTGTTGGTTGTGGAAATTGATCTTGAGAACAAGTAATAGTCAGGGGACATAATTCCCTCCTCTTTATGGGAGAGGTTCCCTTATTGAACACACAATAAATAAGAAAATCTACTTATTTACAAATGTACAGACTATCAATATTTCAATGAGGATTTTGATGCTTCATATATCTTCATCTCATAGATTTTCAATACAGAGAAAGAGGAAACAGAAGAAACATAATTCAGAAAATAAAGAGAAGAGCACTTTCAGACACATAGATTGCATAATGGTATCTTACTTATGCTTGATAAAGTGAAAAGATTTAAACTATGCATATATAAACATAGGACATACATGCAATAGACACAAATTTCTAAGCACAACATCAACTGGAAGACACAAATTCCTTTTCAGATACACATAGCTTCTCATGAATCAGATTGAGAATAGAGAAGATAGAGCACAAGAAAAGATGAAACTTCTTCTATATTGATTAGCAATTTAGGGCTTTTACATCCAAGACATCAAAATCTGATCCCTTCAAATGACAAGAAAAGCTCTTTAAATAGCCTTAGGAATGGTTACAAAAGAGCCTTTTCATTTTCCCTTCTTTTAACCCAAATATTAATATCTAATTAAGTATTAAAACATCAATTTGTCCTTTTCTTACATAACATATGGCTAAAGAGAAAATAACCACCTTAATTAGATACTTTAAATAAAATAGGAAACTAAGAACTAGGAGCAGGACGTTCGAAGAAGTGCTTATAGCACCCTTTTTTAGCACTTGGTTTCTAAATCTTTTCAATGCCTCTGCTATGTCCATGCCCTAGGAATTGTTGTATTCGTAGTTGCATGAGTCCAACTACCTAGACACTTCTCCATCTCTTTTCCAAATTCTATGTTTTCCAAGAACTCCTTATTAGCTTCCATGATAGTTTCTTGTAGTGTGCAAATTTCTTTCATCTTCTCCTTAGATATGACATCATGCTTGAATAGGTATTCTCTAACAAATTCCTTGAACTGAGATTTGATTTCCTGAACCAAGAATTTATCTCTTGAATTCTTCTTGAAAATATGGCAGTGAATATCATGAAAGGCAGATGTGACACAAGCTTTAAAATCTTCTCCCTTTTGCAACATGTTCCTGAGTTCTCCAATGGCTTCTTCAAGAACCTTTATTTTCCATTCAATGTTGAAAACTGCTTTTGCTTAAAAATTCAATTTTACATCATCAAATACTTTTCTTTCCAAGAGGATTTGTACATATGTATCACTCATTAATTGAAGATCTTGGATACATTCACTCCACAACTTCAACTCCTATCTAAACCACTGAGTGTCGTGGTAAAATTTAACTGAATTTTAGCAATTTTTTCATATGCTTTATATGCTTCCTTAATGAAATTTAAACCTGTGATTATCATGTCATCAACTAAGGCTTCTATTGCCTTTCCATAAGTGGCATGCTTATGAATATCTTTAATAGCCTAAAATTCATCATTAGATAGAATGGCAGGTGGTGGAATTGAGGCTAAGGGAGTTGGATCAAGTACCTTATCCTCTGCCAATAAGGATCTGATGAAATTTGATAGAATTTGATTTTGCTCCTCCAACTGTTCCTATGTTTGCTTGCCTTTTTCAACCCTTTCAATTACTCTAGACATTGTCTCCTTTATGTTGTGCACTTCACTCTCAAGTGTTGATTCTCCAAGGGGAATCCTTGTTAATTCCAAATAACCTACCAATAGGTCCTTTTCATATTTTTCAAGTTTTAGTTTAGCAATCTGCACGAATTGTTGGCCTTGAGAATATGATACTAACCTGGATGTGACTGTAGAATTTTTTATGGTGGGAGTGGTACCTAGCAAATTTAACACTACATAAAACTTAGGATCAATAATATTAGATGTGGCTTTCCTTTTCTTTCTCTCCATCAATGGTTGCACCCAAGCAAAAGAAGAACTGGAAGTGGAGGGGACAATGGGCCCAAGTACAAGTGTGATCATTGCACTCAAATTTTGTACAACAACCACTTCTAGCATAGATGTCTTAGTTTGGGTGGTGGGCACTTCCTTGACAGAGACTTCCTTAGCAGATGTTTCTAAAACACTCACAGATTCTAAGACTTGGCTCTTCAATTGATCTTATTTTTCACTTCTTTCCTCAGGATTGTTTTTCTCTTGTTTTCCTTGCTCTTTTTCCTCACTGTCATCATCACAGAGGTCTACAATTGTTTCAATATCAGGCACTATTTCTAATTGCTTTGGAGAAGATAGCTTCTCACTCTCCTGAATGAATTCCTCCATATTCTCATCCTTCTTGGCCTTTCCTTTCTTTATGTACATCGAGTTGAAGGTTTAGGTGGAGAGGGAACATATTTCTCATGTGCTTCAGGAGTCAGTATAGGCATTTATTTTTGAGGGGTGGAGGCTTCTTGAGAAGAAGACCTAGACTTGCCTTCTCTAAACATTTTCATTTTCTTGTCAAACCAGATTCTAGTCCTTACCAATACAGGGTTTATGAGTTCCTTCAAATCATCTCTCTCTTTGAAAACCAATCAATGGTTTCAATAGGAGTGTGTCTGATGGATATTTCATATTCAAGGGATTATAGTTCTTCATCATCATCTTGAATTCTTTCAGAACCTCGTACACATCAAAATCTTTAATTTATTATAGGGACAAGTCAACCATAGTATCTTCTTCGGGATTCATAATCATCAAAAAAATCATCCTAGTAGTCTTTAATATCAACAAGATGATAGAATCCCATTCTAAAATTGGTGGCAATAAAACCCTTGATATCAAATAAAGTCCTTTATTTTAAATAGTGAAGAGTGAAGGGAGAAATTTTCTGTCAACATTTTGGGCATCTAAAGTAGTCCTGCAAGTGTAGTTACCCAATGTGATTGGGAACTGGATGCCTACAATATTTTTGTCCCTGTAAGTTCTATGGAGCTTATCCAACTACCTATAGATTTCAACCAAGGCCATCTTGTCACTACAATACATTGGGAGTTTTAAAGGTGTTCCCTCAAATCCATCCAACCGTATGTAAGAGAATTTCCTTGAATTGAGTGTAATAACTACCATAGACATCAATCAATTATTTTGCTTCATCTCGAGAATCTCCGAGTAGTGTCACCCTCTAGCAATCTGACAATATACATGGTGAATGCATCGTTCACCCTTCTGAAGTGATGGTTACTGATCTTTAAATTTAATTATGGACAATACTCATAAATAGGAGCATCTTTCTTGTCTTCAATAGGGGAGAAACCCAACCATTCTCTATATGCAACAATAGAATACATCAAGTAAGAAGTCATATGAAAATCTTGGTTCTTTGGACATTTACAAGTTTATTAGTGAGGCTATCATAGATTATCTCTACCCAATTCAAGATTTTTTTCCTTCACATATAATATTGATGTAAGGGCACATCCAATAATGAAACTCATTGGTAGAGGGCATCCCCATTATTCTTGAAAGGAGAGTGATGAAATCTAATAGCTCTTCCTTAAAATCAATCCTATACATAGTCTTTGGTAGCCTTGAAGATCCTTTATTTGGATTCTTAAACCAATACTTAACCACTCTACTCTTATATTGTTCATTTTCCTGATCAAAAATCAATTGAGACCGGTCCTTGGTGAGGGTGTTTGAATTCTCGATTGCGGGAATCTTGATGACGATACTAATACAACTAGCATCCAATCGCACCAATACATATTCATGGTGACCAATGATATTCTTTATCTCTGGATTAAAACATGAACCATAGGCTAGTACATGATATCAACACATTGAACCAAAATTAGAAAACCCCTTGCATGAGAAATTCCACTCTCCTTAATTAGTTGAGCAATGGGAGTAGGGTTTTGGCAGTCAATTCGTGCCTAGAAATCATCCAAGTCGAGGTGTTGAGCTTCGTTATCTCCTATGTTTGGTATGGCTATCTCTAAGGAAGATAAATTCTCATGCCCTTTGTAGTTTATCTTCATTGTATGGCAGGAGTAATGAACTTCTTTATTTCTTTAAATTTTCTTTCGATAGTTCACAACTTCTATTGCACCTGAAAATTTGAAAAAGACTAGAATAGGGACTTGGCTATGGCTATAAACATTGGAGAGCAAGAGAATGGAATGGAAGACAGCAGTGAATGCAAAGGGTGTGGTAAAAATGATTGATTACCTTGGCTATTTATACAAATTCTATTTGAGTAGGTTGGCAGGGGGAATTAATACGACAATTAATGCTTTATACCAACCCAAGATAGTGGCAAGCGGAAAAGGTAGAAACACCTAGGACATGACAAGATGAAACACCCATAGTGAATGAAAATTGGAAAAAAAGAGACTTGTGGGAAAATTGAGGTCGGGGAGCACTCGGGACTCGTTGGACGTAATGGGCCAAAATGTCTACAATACACTAGAGTCGGGAAAAATGGAAAAAACTTGCACAAACGGTCCTTGATACATTAGGACATGATTTCTCCAAAAATATGAAGTACCCACAACTGAAGAAAAAGTAATGGAATGTGGAGAAAACAGGGGAATTGGTAAACAGGAGCACGAGGGACATTAAAACCCAAAATATCTGCACAATAAAGGAAAAGTCTTAAAAACTCAAAATTCAGAAAATTGACTAATTGTTTAAAAATAACTCTTTTTGAGGGACCCTTACAAGGACATTTTGATAGTCATCTTACCCAAAAAAAATTGAAAATTGAGACAAAAATACACAATTTCTAGGAAGGTGACAATATTATTTAAAATATTTGCAATTATTGAGTATCAATGAATGCAAATATTTTAGTAGGAATTTTTCATTTCTTGATCATATTTTCTTTACTTTCCAAAGAATAGCATGCTATCATGATAACTATTTTTTCTTAGTTACAAGAAATCAATCATCATTTACTCCCCTTCTTTTTATAAGATCAAACCCATTATATCTTCCCCCACACCATCACACTTCTAAAAAAAATCCATTCACTACCTCGGTTGTTCTATTCCTAAGCATCATTGAAAATACATCTTCATACCCAAATTTCCATGAGAAAAATGATGCAAGAACAATCATCTTTGTTGTCTTTAGTAACTTGTGTCTGATGCACTAAATATATGTAATACTTCAGACAACTTTAAGTGAGTATTACATTCATGGCCATATTTATCTCAAATTGATCCATCATTTAAAAGGATTTAAGTGAAAATTATCTCCCCTTTATTTAGGTTACACCATAGGTTCTCTCATCTTGGTCTATACAGGACAAAAAGAAGTAGGATCAATACATCCCCTTTGTACATGCCCCTCAATCACCCCAAAGTTTGATCCCAAGGAAAGTGTTAGACATATCCCTAGATGCAAGCAACAAGTACCACATGGTCTATCATTATCCAAGAATCCTCATTATTTGAAAATGTTGTCAAGCCACTAGGGGCTGTAAATTTGAGAACCAACACACTTCTGGTATCATTTCTGGGGACCTCTTTACTCCATATAGGGTTCAAAATAAGTACCTTTACAGAGATTTGCTAATATAATGTAAATATAGACTACTTTACTAGCTATTATCCATAATTTTCCAATTATAAGTAGGATTTACAAAAAAATTATGTTTCTATGAGTATATAAGAAGTTGGTAACCTAAATTATTGGGAAAATCACAAATATCTACAAATCATTTTTCTACTAGTGATGAAGTATTTTTTTTTAATATTTTGAGTTAATCTACACATCTATGGTGCAAAGCCCTAGTGGCAGCTCTGTCTCTCTCAAAGAAAGTATGGGTTAGACCAAAGCAAATATTTTATCTTACTCACCTTACTAATTAATTCTCCTCTCTACAAATATGGAAGGATGAAGACCCTTCTTTAGATATGATCCCACTAAGATATTACTCCTAGAATTAGAAAGCACACATTTGAGAAGGAAGAATATTTGGAAACATGTGGATGGTCAAAATTTAGGAGAAAATTTTGTTCAACCTTCGAAATTCGATCTACCTTTGGTATAAGATTACTCTAGCACATCTAATAGTTCTTATTCAAGTATTCCTCAAGCATATTTACATTCCTTGTTTCAATAATTTTTGACATCTATAAATAATAAGGGTACTCCTCAGCTCCCTATTTCTTGACTGGTGATAATAGAGTATTTTGTGAAACCGAGCCCCAAAAATTTCCATTGTGAAGAGCATACCCTTTTAACCCACAGTCACCATTTCCCCACCGTTTTAACCCTCCATTTGAGAATTCCCCACCAAAGAATATGGAACAGCCTCCCCCAAAGACCTCCTTTTGTAGTCACTATGTATAGGCCAATAAGGTTCCATGGAATGGTGGGTTATCCTAATGAAATGCCAAATGATATCGAAATAGGTTTCCTCGATTTCAATGGAATAATTCCATGAGTGGGGACCAACATCTTAAGTTCTTCCAAAATTTCATGGATGATTATGAGGTTGAATTTGAAGATGTTTATGTTAAATTTTTTATACATACATTAGAGGAAGATGTTAGGGAATGGTACAATTTGTTTCTTGCAAATTCAATTGATTCTTGGGCTAAAATGAAGAATTATTTTAGATTATAATATGGTGATAAGATTGACCCTAGGTTTCTTCTATCAAAATTTTAAAACATTAAGAAGAATCCTAATGAATGTGTATAGTATTTTAACACATGCTTAATAAGAATTTGACTAGATTACTAACTAATATAAGGCCTAGTGATGAGTCTTTCTTGATTAAATACTCAGATGCCTTTGATAAAAAAGCAGCTTATTATCTAAGGGAAAAAAATCCTATAACTCTAAGGAAATCATTCTCTATGGTTTTCCAAATTGAGACCAATAGTAAAGAAGTTGGGAAGCCTCTAAAAAGGGAAGGTTTCAAGATGATCAATCTAGAAAAGCCTCAAGCAAGCAAGGTTGTAGACTTGGAAGAGGTGGCTAAAAGTTTGGTTGAAGTAGTTAAAGAGATATCATATAAGCTTGTCAGAGAAGAGAAGGGATTGGTTTCAAATCCTAAAACTTAACACCATGACCCGATAGATAACAGGTTTGGGATTCATTCCAAAGGATATCATCAAACCGAGGACCAAGGAAAAGAGCCTATGGGTTCGATAAATAAGTAGCAAACCTTTTGAGATAACAAAACAGTCCTAGACCCATTGACAACAAGAGTATCAATGGTAGAGGAGGACCATGTCATTGATTGGTGTGATAAATATTTGTTGCCACACCCTCCTTGTGAGAACCTGTTGAAGATGATGATATTAAGGAGGAAGCCGAGTTTGGTGATATATTCATGATGGATTTTCCAAATGATTCAATACAAGGACCTACTTCCATTGATCTCCTATATGTCAAAAATGCAAAATAATTTTAGGCTTACACCAACAAGTATTATCCTTTCCTCTTATAGTTAATTTTGATGTAGATATGGCTCAATCATTTGAACTCCCACCATGATTTTTAATATCTAAGGTAATTAATGATCAAAAAGTATGATGGTAGAATTCCCTTAGAAGAGGATAGGAAATTATTGATGAATGTTGTTATTTCCCAAGAAAGAGACTATAACCTTCTCAATAGACAAGTTAAATTACCCACCCCTACTCCCAAACCAAAGATTCCTCTCCTCAATAATATCTCTACGAGATGTTCCCAAGAAAATCATGCCATATAAAGGCCTTGTTATTTCCTCAAAACCAAGCACTTCAACTTCTGCTCAAGCAATAAGGGATAGCATCCCATCGGAAAATACAATCACCCTTGCCCCTAATATAGCTCTAGCCAATTATACAACATGTGACATAGACCAGATCTTAAGTCAAATAAAAATCATTGTCCCAATCATGGAATTACTTAGAATTCATGAGCATGGAAGAGGGAATTTGAATATTTAGGTTGATGGAGGATGAAATTGTTAAGGAAAGGAGTGTAAGTAATGTGTTATTTCCTCCCACTATATCTAAAATTGAAATAAAAAAGACCAAGAGAATACGAAGAACACACGGAGGTATATTTGGGTGCTTCTTTGGTAGAATCATAATTGGATGTGGATCCTTTCTTTACCACTCTGATTGTCAATGAATGACTTCTCCATAATTACATGTTTGATTCAGGAGCCTCATGTAATTTCATGCCTTCAGAGTTCATGAATGAATTAGAAATCAAAATAATAGCATCTTTTGGGAAGTGTGTTTCCATAGATTCAAAAGTAGTACTAGTGGTTAGATATGTCAAATCTTTGGTGGTACAACTTGCTCCTTATCTTATAAAATACTTGACTATGACTTTGGTTATAGTTGATTGTCCTGCTAAATGGGGCATGATTTTATCAATAAAATGGGTTTCTAGAGTAGGGTAACTGTTCAAATGGACATGTCTTTTACTTCTATACCATTAGAAGGAAATCTAGTCAAGTTTCATAAAGAAGAGAAAATGTTACACCTCATTGAAGACCCCCTAAATGCTTTTTATAAAGTATTGTTTGTTGATATGGATTTGGATAACTTTATAGGTTGTGCTGATTTTGAAGATCATTATATGGATATCAATGCACACCTTGAAGATGTCAATGTCCCATGGACCATGAATTTTGATGGAGCATGTTCTAATGTTGGAAATGGAGCTGGAGTGGTTCTAACTTCTCCAAACCATGGTTCTTTTAATTTCTCTTTCAAATTAAAGTTTGAATGTACCAACAATGTAGCTAAATATGAGGCATTTCTCCTTGGTTTAAGAGTTTCATGGAGGCATGGGATTAAAAATATCATTGTTAAAGGATATTTTGAATTAGTTTTAAAGTAAGTTAGAAAATTATATCTAACTAAAAACCAAATGTTGAAACAATACAAGCATGTAATTTGGGATCTCATAGAATTATTTAATTTTTTAATAGCCTTTACCATGAGAAAACTTCGAATGTAGCAAATGACAATTTTTTCATTCTATCCTCTTAATATGATAATAAAATAGTGTCTCCTTATTGTAATTATGAATTAGAAGTGTTGGTTAGGCCCTCAGTCCCTGATAACATTCAACATTGGCAGGTTTTTGAAGATGATGCTCAGATCCAAAGGTTTTTAAATTTTAGAGGTGAGTTCACAAGTAATATCATCAATCTTGAACCTATGGTAGTACTATGTGAAGGAAAAGAAACCCTTTTTGGGAAATACATGATACATATAAAAACAAATACTATCCCTAGAGGATTGGTTAGCCTTGAATCAAATTTTGATAGTATCAATAGGGTTATAAACAAACCTATCTCGTATATCCAGGATTTTGAGTAATGTAACTTAGGAACCTCACGAGAATCTAAGAAAGGTTTGGTTGGGAGGCGGTATGAATAAAGAGGAAAAACAAGCTTATACTAAGCTACGAAAAATATCAAGACTGTCTTACATTGTCTTATTCTAAATTGAAGACTTATAGAGAATATTTGTTTCAAAGCATGAGATACCATTAGAGGCTCATACTAAACCCTTTAGGAAAAATCGGATACCTATCAACCCCATCCTTGCTGAACTAAAATGTAGGAGTTGAAAAATATAAGAGATGGTGGGATAATCCAATCCACTAGGTATTCCTCATGGGTGGCTAATTTGGTACCGGTTAGAAAAAGGATAAGGATATAAGGCTTTATGTGGATTTCAAGAATCTTAACAAAGAATCACTCAAAGATATTACCTATTTTTCCAACATGGACTGTTAGTGTATGTTATTATCTATCATTTTATTTATTTATGAGGATAATTCTTACACTTGTTTTAGCCCTACACTTGTTGGGTTAGCTTGCTTACGTGTACTAGTTGTGTGGAGTTAGCTTATTAGTGTTGAGTTAGCTTCTCAATTATGTGGAGTTAGCTTACTAGTCTTTTAGAGTTAAATTAACTACCAGTATCAGTTAGTGGGAGTTCTTCACCACTAATTTAAGTAGTATTTACACTTTCCTCTTCTTATATACATCTTTCTTATTGAATAATTTATGTCATTTTATTGTAATGTATTGAGCATTATGGATTATGATGGATTTCCATATATGGTATTTTAGCTCTCTTTTTTACAAATCTAATGTGGTGTGCTATTATCATCTGAGATCGTGGCTTGGAACAATCTTCTTATCGTTCCTTTCATGGTATTAGAGTGATAGATGATGTAGACATCCATCTGTAAGTTTTTCTTTGCAAGCAAGGGTTTATTATTTTCATGTATTTGGAATTATTTAGCACTTTTCTGCAGTATGTATTTTTATGCAAAATGGAGTGCTCCATTGGATTCGGAAGGTGCCAAAAACTTTGAATCGATTGTAAACTCAACCATGTTTTGAGACAGTCAAATCTAGATGTATACCCTATGGGTGCATTCTTTTATCCATTAGATATAAGTGTGTACCTTCTGGATGCATTATTTTACCCTCTGGATATTTCGGTTTTGGATGCAGTCTTTTATCCACTGGATGCAAATATGTACCCTCTAGGTGTATTCTTTTATCCATTGGATATAAGCATGTACCTTTCGGATGCATTCTTTTACCCTCTGGATATTTTGGTTTTGGATGCAATCTTTTATCCATTGGACATAGATTTGTACCCTCTAGGTGCATTCTTTTATCCATTGGATATAAACGTGTACCTTCTGGATGCATTCTTTTACCCTCTGGATATTTCTATTTTGGATGTAGAATTTTATCCATTGGATGCAAATTTGTACCCTCGGGTGCATTCTTTTATCCATTAGATATTAACGTGTACCCTCTGGACATTTTAGGTTTTAGGTGTAGGATTTTATCCTTTGGTCACAAACCTTGTATTGTGTGGATGCACTCTTTTAACCTTTGGACATTTGGGTGTCACATGTACCTTTAAAAAATCAGCATTAAAATATTATTTTAATAACAAAACCTTCTAGAGCTCATAACTTTTGATCTGTAGCTTGGATTAAGGTGATTTTTTTTTGAAATTGTGTATTTTTTTCGAGATCTACACATTGGTGAAATTTTTATACACATATTTAAAATGTAAAAGGTATTGTTACTCATTGTAATGTTTACACGCACTCAATTATAAAGTGTCAAATTTGGGAGGGTGTTGTAATCACTTGTGGACGCAATTTTAGTTGAGCCCGACGTCCTCAACTTTTGGGTGTTGCATTCTTGTATCTATGGGTGTATAAATTTATATCTCTCTTGTTTGTTGAGATATTTTGGATCTGTATTTTTGACACTTTTGGCATGTTGACAGTCTCTCTTGTGGGGGAGCTATTCTGGTGAAGCCCAGTGTTAGTTTGTCAGTGTTCAAGTAGTTGATTTTGGAAACTCATACAGATTTGTGGTGTCACTCTACCCATTCAGTAGTATGGGAGGGTGTGGTATTGATACTGATTCTTTGGGTTTCGTGTCCTTTCCTTATTACATGTTGATACTACTTCTTCGGGTTTTGTGTCCTTGCCTTGTTACCTTGGCTTTTCTTGGATCGTGGCACTCCTATTTATTTGGATCTCGTGTCCTTACCTTGTTTCCTTGGTTGTTCTTTGATCGTGGCACACCTATTTGTAGCATTTTATTGAATTATGTTTAGTGTTTTTTTACTCTTTCGACATGACTCCATTGACAAGATTCTTTACATGGAGCTATTACGATGAAGCCAGGTGTTAATTATTTTTGAGTTCTATGATCGAGCATTAGATTCATACCACAGTGCACACCACACTTCTTCACATTGTACGAGTTTTTGGAGCTGATCTCCTTAGGATATTTTACGGTGGTATTTTTCTCTCTACTTTGTTATTACTGGTTTTGGGTACCTTGCGGTGTCCAATTATCCCAATTATTGTATGTGGGTACCTCATCAAGCCTTGTTGCTGGGACCCATATTTTTTTTTGCCTACCTAAGCTATGCTTACGAGAGGGTGTTAGTGTAGGTTATTATTTATTTATTAGGATAATTATTACACTTGTGTTAGCCCTACACTTGTTGGGTTAGCTTGCTTACGTGTACTACTTGTGTTGAGTTAGCTTCATATTTATGTGGAGTTAGCTTACTAGTCTTTTAGATTTAACTTAACTACCAAGTATCGGTTAATGGGAGTTCTTCATCACTAATTTAGGTAGTAGTTGCACTTCCCTCCTCTTAAATGTACATCTTTCTTATTGAATAATTCAAGCCATTTTATTGTAATGTATTGAGCATTATGGATTATTATGGATTTCCATATATGGTATTTTAGCTCTTTTGTTTTGCAAATCTAATGTGGTGTGCTATTATAATATGATATCATGGCTTGGAACAATCTTCTTATCATTCCTTTCATGTAAAATATGCTACAAAAGTTAACATGATCTTAGGTTATAACCAAGTTGTGGTGAAACAATTAGAATACAGCTTCAATATTGCTTTCACTACCCCTTAGGAACATATGTCTATGTTAGGATGCCTTTTGGGTTAATGAATGCTAGTGGAACCTTTTAAATTGCCATGGATGTGGCCTTCTCTGGTTTCATTAATTATTTAATAGCAACTTATCAAGATGATATGATTGTTTTCTCTAAAAAAGAGGTGAATGTACACACCCAATTTTACACGATGCTACATTTTCGAACAGCTTAAAATCCCTAATGATAAAAACTATCAATTCCAATGATGTTCAAGTCCAAATTCTCACTTATAGCATGTTCTTGTAGCTTACTTTACCTTACTTGTTCCTTTTCTATCTTTTTCCATCTTTCCTTAGTCTTTTTACAAATTTTCCTTAGCTTTTTGGCCTTTAGTTATGGAACCACACCGACTATTGCATAACCTGTCCATCTTCCCTAAGAGGCGGTTATGTAACCACCATTCTATGTAGACCGGTGGTTCTGTTTGCATTTAACCAAGCCTTTACAATGTGTTCTAGATGTGTGTTTCTTTCTTCAAAATCACCATTCTTGCATGTTTCTTGACCAATTCAGTTGTTATTGAGATTGTTAGATGTGTATGAACTTCTCCTTCCCTACTTTCTATTATTAGTAAGACAATTACCCCTTACTTGAGTGATGTGGCACTTATTGGGTCAAATAGGTTGGACCACTTCTCTACCATTTTTATATAAAAACCAAGCTTTTCTCGAAGCATTGGTTGGAGTAATTTGATTTAGAATTGCACTTTTATGTTGTCATAATCCTGCCAAGAAGTACACAAGCAAACTAGATCATTTTCCTCTTTTCTCTCTTGCTCACATTACTACTAGACTACTAATGAACCAACCAACTCCAACACTCTCCCATTCTTTATTCACACTTATAGCATAGCTCATTGGATACATCTAGATGCTCATTGAAAAATAAGTTGAGGGGATATCAAAAATCATTACCATCATTGGATTTGTCTTTGTACAACATTTTTAGGTTGGAGGTGTCATTAAATTCCTATAGGTTTCTTTTTTAGATAGATTCAAAGTTATAATCTATTAAATACATTTGTTTAGAAAGGTACAATTACAGTAGTAGTTATAGTATATTTCATTTGCAAAGCTTCCATTGAGGATTTCCTCTTAGCTCATCCCTGTGGATTTTCATAGGAAGAATTTGGAGGAGGTTCTTACCACTGTTTGTTGTCATTTCTTTATTATTAAATTGTTTAGAGAGTTCACTACATTCAATATTCAAATTTAGTTGCACACGAGAAAATATTCTATTGAAATTTTCTTCCTTGCCTATTCCTATGGATTTTCAATGGAAGTTAGCTTTAGAATCTTTTGTGTCTGTGTGTTAGTTTTATATTTCTTCATTAGAAATATTACATTTTACCAGGGAGGCTTCAAGGGAAGAATTTATTCTGAGAATTTTTTCATTCTTCCCATGATTTTAAGGTATAACTAGAAGAATTAAAATCCACAAATACAACTCTACAATAGGAAGTAGCCTATACAACTCAAATCCATTCCATCTAGATGATGGCCAAGAGTGAGGTTTTGAATTTGAACAAGTGGTAAACTGCGATGGTGGAATTCCCAATGAGACTTGGGGATCATGCTTTGCAATCAAGAAGAAGGGGAGATCCGGGGGTCGGGATGTATCCTTGATAATGGACCCAAACAATACTATGGACTCTTGGACAAACAGAATAAAAATGGAAATGCCTCGAGGAACAAAAAAATTCATACAATGTGTGGTCAAGGAAGCATCGGGTAGTGTTTTATAAATCCCGGATTCCCTTCTAAAAAGCACTACTACAAATTTAAACAAAGATTTGGTTGGGAAACTTGTGGGTGGGAGACCAAATATCGATGTTGTTAGAAGGTGGGCCAAATTGAAGTGGAACCCAAAAGGACACTTGGAGGTAAGTTATCTTTCAAATGGTTTCTTCCTTTTTAAATTCATTATTCAAGAAGATATGCAGAAGGTTTTGGAAGAAGGACCTTGGTTCTGGGTAAAATATGGATGGTATCTCAGGAAATGGGAACCAACTTTCAACCCAGAAAAATAAAATTTGAATCAGTTCCTTGTGTGGATTCGTCTTCCTAATCTACCCTTGGAATTTTGGCATGAAGATATTTTCAAAGGAATAGAAAATTCTTTGGGTTCTATGGTTATAATAGACAATGCAACCTTGCATATGACTAGACTAGTTTGTGCAAGATTTTGCATCTATACGATTGCTGATAAGGATATCCCTAAAAGCATCAAGCTCAAGTCTAGTCTAGGGATATGGGAGTAGAAGATAGAAATGGAGAGTTACCTAGTGAAATGTACCAAATGTAATGGTTGGGGTCACTTGACTCAGAACTATAATTTCAAGATCTCCAAGAGGTACATCATTGTGATTAGAAATGAAAGGAAAGAAGAGAAAGGAAAAAGAATCATGCAAAGTGTAGTAGATCACAGGAAAGATTTTATGAATAACCATACTGAAGGATTCAAACCCTTGAGAATCCAAGAAAAATAGATGTCTAAGAGAACCCCAACCAAAATCCCGAGAAAAAAATGAGGAGGGATTTACCCTGGTGGTTAATAGAAGGAGATCCAAAAATCAGTCATGGTTTGAATCAAAGGTAAGGGAAAAAATGAAGGATCAATTAGCCAAGGAATCTCCAAAGGACCAAAATATGGAGCTATTCTCTTCAAATAAAGAGAAAGGGAGCAAGTGGTTAGGTTAACCCTATGAAAAAAATCCAAGGAGGATATGTTGTTGATTGCCACCACCCTAGAGGAAAAGGTGAAGGACCAGACCTTAGTTCAGAAGGAATAGGAGACAAATGAAAGTTTGGATAATCCAAAGGGAGAAAGGATGACAGTTGGATATTTTATTAATCTTTCCATGAATGAAATAATGAATGTTCATTTCTCTATTAATCAAGAGATGGAAAGCAAAGAAGAGGAGCTAACTCCTGGCAAGAAGGGGGATCCCCTGGAAAGAACTCCTTCAGGGAAGAGAAAAGGAGCTCATACTACTAAAAAGGGAGAATCCTTAATGTCCCCTCTGAGAAAAGGAGAATTTTTGGAAGGAGATAATCCTATTAATGTGGAAAGTTCCACCAAGTAAACAAGGAAGGCCTAACAAATTTGAATTAAGGAAAAAATATACCCAGAAGGAAATAGACTCAGGGAAACAACTATGTTTAGACCAGAAGGTGTTTAAAAAAACAAACCCAATCTTAGAAAATGAATGCATCTCATGGAATGGAAGAGGGATCAATAGCCCTGTGAAGTGGAGGGTTCTTAAATACTTGATTGAAGGACAAAAAATTGATGTGATGGCTGTGCAAGAAACTAAAATGAAAGAAGACATTTTCCTAAATTCCTGTAAATCCTTCTGGAATAACTCAAAATATTTTGTTGTTAGTTCCAAAAGGGCCTCTGGAGGGTTAGTTGTGGTTTAGAATCTAGAACTTTATGAGGTCACTCTCTACCGTGAAAAAATACCACCATATGGTTGTTATGATGAGAAAATGGAAAATAAAATTTTTGGATCTTATCTAACATCTATGCTCCTACACATTACAAAGAAAGGAAAAATTATGGCAACATCTCCAAACTTTCAAATACCACATCATTGGAACTGAGTGGATAGTGATGGGTGATTTTAATACCCCTTTGTCTCCGGGGAAAAAAATGTGGTTCCAAGGAGTTTACCACTGATATGGAGGATTTTAATGACTTCATTTATAATACTCTCCTCCATGACATTGATCTTAAAGGAAGTAAATATACCTAGTCCAATAGAAGAGTTGGTGTTCATCATATTCAAGTGAGATTGGACCGTGTCTTGGTTTTGGAAGAATGGTTAAGCCAGGATATTACTCTTTCTCTCTTCCCAAGATAGGGTCGGATCATAACCCGATTCTACTCATGATAAAGAATCCCTCTAGAAGAAGAACTCCTTTCCACTTTGAGAAGATGTGGCTCCATAGTGAAGATCTGAAAGATATTATCAGTGAATGGTGGAAGCTAAAAGTACAGGGAACTATGTGATGTTTAGACTTACTAAAACTTCAAAATGTCAAAATGAATCTCAAAATATGGAACAAGAAAAGTTTTGGAAATATTTTCCAAAAGAAAATGGCTATCAAATATGACCTACTAAATTTCCAAAGGAAAATTAAAGGGGGATAGTGACCTGGAATTAGAATACTATGAAAAGGAAAGATATCTTCTGTTGGAATACCACAACATCCTTGGTAAAGAGGAAATTTTCTGGAGATAGAAATCTTGAGTCACTTGGCTCAAGGAAGGGGACAAAAATACCAGGTTTTTCCACCTGTCTACCCTGAAGCATAGAAGCTTCAATAGAATCTGTAAATTAAGGAGAGAGGAAGGTTCCCTTGTGGAAGAGCAAGAATAAATCAATAAAGAAGCTATTTATTTCTTTAAAAACTTTCTCATGAATCATTGTGTTCCTAATCTAGCCAAAGAGAAAGATTTTCTTAATTGCGTCTTGTCCTTAGTTTCATAAGAAGATAATTATCTTCTTTTTGCATTCCCTTCTTTGGAGGAGGTGGAATTTATGGTAAAAAATATCATCCCTGATAAATTCCCCCCGTCCAGATGGATTTCAAGCTTTCTTCTTTCAACATTTATGGGATATAATAAAAAGGATGTTTATAATGCCATGAAAGAATTTTTCAATTAGAAAAATATGCTAAAATATATGAATTGTACCTTCCGACCCTGGTTCTAAAATGTGGCAATGCAATGGAATTGAAGGACTTTAGACCTATAAGCATGTGCAATACTACATATAAAATCTGCATGAAACTCTTGGCTCTTCATCTTCAACTGATCCTCCTGGCTATCATTTCCAAACAACAAGGTGGTTTTGTCCTTGGCCGCCAAATCCAAGATGGGATCATTACTATCAAAGATATAATTCATTCATCAAAAATCAGCAAGAAGGCTGCTATGATCCTAAAATTGGATATGGCTAAAGCATATGATAGGGTCTCATGGAGTTTTCTTGACAAAATTCTTGATCGGTTTGGCTTCAATGATTCCTTTAGAAGTCTGGTAAAAGCTTGTATTTCTAATGCCTGGTTCTCTATTCTTATGAATGGGACCCCCTGTGGTTTCTTTCCTAGTTCCCAAGGACTAAGGCAAGGGGACCCCCTTTCCCCTTTTCTCTTCATTATTTTGGCAGAAGCTCTCAGCAGAAGACTTAATGTTGAAACTTGCAATGGATTCATCAAAGGGATATCCCCTGGTGAGGGTATGGAGAAGGTGTCTCACCAACATTTTGTTGATGACACTATAATGGTGGGTGAAGCATCTATTCCTAAAGTAAAAAATTTAAATCCCTCTTGGATGATTACATGGAGGTTTCGGGTCAGTTGGTGAACTATAGCAAAAGTTCTCTTTTTTTCCTCAACTCTTTGGAGAGCAGATGTAAGAAGATTGTTGGGATTTTGGGTTGTGTCTATAAACCCTTCCCAACCTTCTATTTAGGTATCCCCTTGGGGATAAAATACCTTCTTGTTCAAATGGAACTTTCTTATAGAAATATTTGATAAGAAGCTTGCAGGGTGGAAAGCCAATCTGCTATCTCAGGTCGGGAAAATCACCCTTCTCAAGAGTTCTCTCCAAAGTCTCCTGGTGTATGCTATGTCTCTCTATCAAATTCCTATGATATTAGCAAAAAAAATTTAAAATATCCAAAAATATTCCTAGGAAGTGTTACAGAAAGAAAAGAAATAATTTCGTTGCTGGCTTGGAATAGATTCTATAAACCAAAAAAATATAGGACTTAGCCTTAAGGACTAGACTAAAATGAACAAAGCTCTTTTGGCCAAAATTGGTTAGAGACTAATAAAATAAAATGGGGTATGGATGATAATTCTCAAAAAAATATTGGATGGATGCTAATGACAAATGGTGGATCTTCAAACCAACGTCTTTCAATGGGTCAAGTGTTTGGAAAGCTATTAATTGGGCAAAGGACCTTGTTGCTAAGGGAAGCAGGTGGAAAATAGGGAAAGGAAATGAAATATGTTTCTAGATGGATAAATGGGCTGGAAAATTTATCCTCAAAGAAAAATTCCCCCAAATATCGAAACTATTAGAAGACAAATATGGGGAAAAAATAAACAATTATATGGAACCTCAAGAAAGCTTTCAGGTCTGGAAACACATAGAATTGGACGGAGGAATTTAAAACACATATGGTTAATCTCAATGTTTTTCTAAAAACTTTGTGTCTTCTAACAACAAGGAACAAGATCGGATTGTGTGGCAAAGAGAACATAATGGAAACTTCTCAGTTAAATATTCCTATACGTCATTCTTTGAAGAGGAAACTAGAGAGGAAGATATTATTGCGGGCACGATATGGAATAAGAATATAACTCCCAAATTCAATGTTTTCAGCTGGCTAGTGGTGATAAATAGGATTCTTACTATGGATAACCTTACTAAACGAGGCTTCCATATAGTCAACAGATGTGTTCTATGTGAACAGAACTTGGAAACGGTGAATCATATGTTTTTAGAATGTCCCTTTGCTTTCCATATTATGTCTCATATTCTGGGTATGTTTTTGGTCAAGTGGGTTATTCCCAAGGATCTCCAATCTACCTAGAATCAATGGAAATGCCCCTTCAACAGTCAAGGGTTGAAAAACCTATGGATTATGAGCCTTGGCCACTCTTGGTGGGAAATATGGAAAGAGAGAAATCAGAGGATTTTCAATAACAAGAAACTCCCTAATAGATTGATTATAAACAAGTGTTTACAGTTGTTAGAAATAATTTTTCTATCCTTAAGAATAAAGAAGTGGAAGTCATGGACTGTGAAAAATTTATCATCAAGAAATGGAACTTAACCTACGAGTCCTCTACCTAGGAAGAGCAATCCTAGAGATGGGGTTAAGTGGATACCTCCTTGGGAAGGAGTTATCAAACTAAAATTTGATGGTGCTTTGCTAAAGGGAATCCAAGAAAGGCAGGAGGAGGAGGATTTTTTGTGATCACAATGGTAGGTTTCTCCTTGCTTATTTCTTTTGTCTAGGAATTCAATCAAACCATGACGCTAAGGTTGTAGTGATGTTTTGGGGGATTAAGTTAGCTGAAGAGAAAGGGTTAAAATACCTTCTTGTGGAAGGTGACTCCTTGAATATAATTTCGTGTATGAGAGGGGGTAAAAGTTATGTCTCTATTACTATTGAAGACTTCATCAACAACGCTAAGAATAAACTAGCCTCCTTTGTTGATATCTCTTTCTGTCATGTTTTCCTGGGAAGGAAACAAATTGGCCGATGTTTTGGAAAATAAGGGGGTGGAAGCTAAGGATTTTAAGGTGGTAGAGGATCTAACTTTTTTGGAAGCCAAATTCATAGATATCTTGGATCGGAAAGTTCCCCTAACAACATTTCTTCCAATGAGGATGGAAATAGGTAATAATTCCCTCTGGGTGATGCACTTTGATTTTCTAAATCTTGAACTCGTGCAATCCTTTATCTGTTATCATTTCAAAGTCTAGGCGGTTCTCCTTGTTATGTTGAATCATCACTCCAAGTGGGTTAAAAGTAACCACATCAAGAACAAATTTCTTTGTAGGAAGAAGAATTACTCAAGCATAATGGGTGGAAATCTTGTGAGGACTCGAACTGAGTAAGGTTTTGGCTATGTCCAAAGAGGCGAGAGGAGTTACTCGACAGTAGTGGGCTTTGTTGAAATTTTCAACATTTTTGATGGATTTGATGAAACTTTGAGTGAAGATGTTGCGAATACCTGGAAGGATGGCCATGTTTGGGTTTAAAAATTTTCTTTCACTATCTCTCCGAAGTTCATTGCTAAAATCACGGGTCTGCCCCAAGAGAGAAATTTTTTTCAAGCCCAAGTCAAGATATACGGCCCGGAGAGATACATTGTTTCATGCTCGGTAAGGGGATCCCTAAAACTCTCCACAATGGTTATGCAAGAGAAGATCTTCCCCATCCTTACAATGAAATTTCTTAGCTTCTTATGGCTTATATTACCCTTGAAGGGCATTATAAATTTATTTATGGGTATCATTTTCCCATGTTAAATCACATTCGAATGACAGACCCTATAATTTCCCTAATTTTATGTTCCTATCTTTGGCTAAGTCATTCGCTCAAGTCAAGAAAGGAACTTTCTCCCTACCCTTACATCAAGGCCTTATCAAATCCATGATAAAGTTGGGTACCCCCTCATTAGTAAAAAAATGAAAGAATTGGGGCTTCTGCTAAATGGACTTCTACCATTTTTAGGGGGAGACTGTGATTTTGGATGCCGAGGAGGATGTTGTTAATAGGGAGGATGTGGGGAAGTTTGTGGCTAAAAGAACTAGATCTCATTTGGCTAAGGATAGCTTTAAAAATTAGCGACAAGAGAAAGGATCTTCTGAACCTTTTGATAAATTAGAGGTTAGCTCAAACTCAGGGAAGCAGCATACTAAGGACTTGGGTTAGACGGAGACAGAGGATAACTAGGAAGAGGATGTCATCCACACTGATAGTAGTGAGGAGAAGAATCTTGGGCATGACCATGATTCCTTTGAGGGTAAAATATCAAAAATACTGAGGAAGCCATTGAAAGTCTACATGCACTTAAAACTACCCAGAAGAATTTATTTAATGCTCAGGATAATGCGGTTAAATCCAATGTTTTCATGAGGGAGTTTGAGAACTACAGGCTTGACACCAATATCAACAGACACAAGATAAGCATGGTGAAAATTGATTTGAGGGAGTTGTAGGAAAAAGTGGAGAATCTCACCTCTATTTTTCTTAGCGAACAACTAAAAATGCAAATGAAAGATGCATGTCTATGGAGAATGAAATGTTGAAGATGAAGGGTATTATCCTTTAGATCAGGGATGTTCACATCCTAAATGTCAAAAGTACAATCCACCATCTCAAAATCCTTTCTGAGATGATCCAATCCATGGAAATAGTGAAGAACAAGGAAAAAGAGGGTATGGTCCTAAAGTGGAGATAGCGGAACCGGACTATAAATATTGAAAATCCACTATTACTAGCCTGGTTAAGGAATGGAATGGATGCATGCACATGGTGGGTGAACTGATCAATGAATGAAGGTGGCTTCCTCTTTGGTGGTTGTTTCTTTTTTTTTTTGGTTGCTGTTATTTTCTATGTCTTTGTTGTTAGTTATTATGTTATTGGCCTTTTTGGCTTCGGTTTCTAGTGGTGGCTATTTGTATGGATTTGTTACTCTGAGAGCGTTTCAATGGCCATTCTCTTGACCCTTCTCTACTATTATTTATTACTTTTTATGGGGTTTCAATGGTCAAGGAATGGCCATTGAAACAATTTTTTACTTATAGTAAAAAAAATAGGGAAGTAGCCACATCCGACTACTTCACCGTTTAGTTTAATTTTTTTAGAGTTGAAGTAATTTTGTTTAATTAGAAGAAGTTATTTTTATGTGCACATTTCTTTATTTATTTTCCAATAAACATAAAATTCCAAAAAAAAAAATATTGCTAGTTATTTTATGTGTTTTATTCATTTTCGTTAAAATCATTGGAAAAAAACAAAAAAATAAATTATATTTACTTTATTTGTTTCAATCAATTAACTTTCATTTGTTAAATTAACTAGTTACATGGAGATTTAATTAGATTAAAGGAGATTAATCAAATATATTTAATTTAAATCTACTTACATTCATTTCTTAAGTTAGGCATATAGAGTTAATTAGATGGAAATTAACAAAACTCCCCACATCTCCTTAGTTTGTTTGGGTTACCTAAACATGGACCTTGCCTCTTGCAGATTTTTTACATGTGTTTTTGTTCCTTAGATTAATTTCTTGCACATCCACATGACCATCCAAGGCCCTAGGAACCCGAGAAAATGTGTGTGTAACCTAAGAGTGCCCCAACAAAACACCGTAACCTAATTGTGAGACATTGATTAGGACCTTATAAAATTTATTTTCCAAACCACTCCATTTCCACCTAGTATCATCTCACAACTGATAGCCTTGAACGATGAACTTGATAAATATAATGAGTCTTGGTTCAACCATCCTAATACCCATTAGATTTTGTAATCAAAGCTTCCCTTCCCATGTGTCTCCTCTCACACCTATATGATCTTGTCTGGAGACTTTTACAAGGTAGATGTTAGACACTTCCTACATATTCCATGGCCAATTCGAGGGTGTTTGGTGACACGGAAATGTATAGAAACCTTAGTGTTTCTATTCTCCTTAACCGCTCCACCTCACCCAAGTAGGTAAGATAGACTGCATTGCCTTTAGATTCCCATAGTGCTCGTAGAAGACATTTGGTTTCCTTAATCTACTTGTTAGCCGTTTCTCTTATTTTTGCATATTCCACCTATTCATCCTATTTATCCATTCCATATCCATCTTTCCATTTCATATTGGCTATCCCAACATGACGTCGAGAGGTCAAGTGCATCCTAGAGTCGCGTGTTGATTCTTAAATGTACAGTGACCATTTGGGACACCTCAAAAAAGTATTAATCAGATGTAGAGAATATGGTATTTCATTAAATCAAAATAATTGTCACTTTGGGGTGCAAAGGGAAAACTTCTTGGTGTATATAGTGTCACAAGAAGGAGTTATGATATATCCTGAAAGGGTAGAGGAAATTGATAAAGTCCCCAGTCCTATGTCTAAAAATGGTATACAATCCTTCTTTGGGAAAATAAATTTTGTAAGAAGATTTATCTCTAAATTTTCTGAGATCACTCTCCTCATTACAAGCATGCTAAAGAAGGATCAAATCATCAAGTGGGAAGAAAGGGTTGTTCAATCATTTGAAAGAATAAAAGAGGCACTCAAGACTGCCCCCATATTAACCAACCCTAATTATAAAAAGGTGTTTCAAATGTTCTCTTTTTCCTTAGAAAATACAATTGTTTTTGTGTTATTACATAAGGATGAAGAGGGGCATGAAAATCTCATTGCATTTTTTAGCAAAGCCTTGCAAGGATCTGAGTTGAAATATTCCATTATGGAAAAACAAGATTTTACCTTGGTAAAAGCCACTAAAAACTTTAGACCCTATATTTTGAGTTCCAAATCATAAAATATATTCCCCATACAATTGTGAAATACATATTATCACAAATGGATATGTCAAGAAAGATATGTAGATGGGTGAACAAGCTTCAATAATATGACATGGATATTCATACCACAAAATGGGTCCAAGGTTTGGGTTTAGCAAGGCTAATGGCATAAAGAAATGTATAGGTGGTTAAGACACACAAGTATTGAAGAGGATGAGAAAAATCCCTATAAAATAATAAGTAATTTAACTTGGTACAAATACATGGTATAATACCTAAGGAATTTGAATTACCACGCTGCGTTTAGACAAAAATCAAAGGAGAACACTCAAGTTGGTTTCCCAAAAGTATATTTTAATTGATCATGGATTGGCTTGGAAACTTAGAAGGAGTCCTATTAAGATGTATTATAGAGGATGAGGCACCTAAAATAATTTTTGAGTTTCATGGAGGATTATGTGGTGTCCATTTTTCTAGAAAGGTTACAGCCCACAAAAAATTAATAGTAGGATATTGGTGGCCTTAACTTCTTAAAAGATGTAGCCCTTTTGGTTGGAAAATGTGAGAGTTAACAGTGTTTCTCGAGAAGGATGAAATCTTCTGGAGCCCTTCCCTTATAAATTGTTTTAGTAGAGGCTCCATTCAAATAGTGGGCATTCAATTTCATAGGTGAAATATCAAATGCTTCAAGTGATGGCAATAAATGGATATTAGTAGCCACTGATTATTTTACCAAATGGGTTGAATTTATTCCTGCCAAGAAGGAAAATCATCAAGTAGTCATGAATTTTATTCTCAATCACATAATTTTCAAGTTTAGGGTTCTCACCAAGATAGTTGTTGACAATATCGTGAGTTTTAGAGAAAACCCATTGGAAATAATGTGTCATGAGTATGGTATAACCTTGGCTTATGCATAAAATTACAATCCCCAAGGAAATGGTCAAGAAGAATCAAGCAATAAGAACTTTCTTAAAATCCTTAGGAGAACATTAGAGACAAATAAGAAGAAGTGGGGTGAGCAACTCAAGTTTGCACTATGGGAAGATAGAGTTACCACCAAGAGATCTACCAACAAAATCCATTTTGAACTAGCCTATGGGGTTCAAGCTCTTTTTCCCTTACACTTACAACTATCTTCTTTTCAATTCATGTAATAGTTTGAGGATGGAGAATAATAAAGTCCATATAATTCCTGAATCAACCAAATTATGGAGTTGGATGAGGTAAGAAGAGAATCCCACCAAAGACATGTCAAGTTCCGAGAGAAAATCAAGAAAATATTTGATAGAAAAGTTACTCCAAGGACTTTCCATGTGGGAGATCTAGTTCTGTTATGGGATAGTAGACATGAGGACAAGGGAAAACATGGAAAATTTTATGCCTTGTGGATGGGCCCTTACTCCATAGACATTAGGATTGGGGAGCACACCTTTTCCTAAAATATTTGGAGGGACAATTGCTTGAGTTTCCTATAAATACTAGGCATCTCAAGCATTTCTTGGATTGAAGTAAATCTTCATGTATGTCCTTTATATAGTGTACATTTTCGTATTTCTTTTGTTTTTCCCCTTTTTCACTCGATCTATAGTTACCAAGTTTCACTAATTTTTGGTATACCCGTGAGAGTGTTATGTATTTTTTAAGATCTCATGTGTGTTTATCCCCATGACTCCTTACCCAATAGACTAGGCATCTGGTCTTTGTTTTTGAAACCTTGTTTAGGGTTCTTATGGAACTCATGCAAAGGATACGCATCCTTGAGTAGGAACCATTTGTGGTGCTTAATCCAAGCCCTTGAATTAAGTTGGTTTTATTCCCTTGGACTCTTTATAAATACAATAAGTTTGTGTATTTCATACCATCTACCTAAAATCAAAATCCAATCTGAGTGAAGGGAAATTATAAATTTGCAAGGATTTTTCATCTTTTCAAAACTAAACATCTTATGTCATGTGGTTCCATGTGATCATTCCCTATGATTTACATACCCCAACTATGAGACAATATTGTTTAGTGAAGGAGGCATATTTGTTAAGGCTCCTCCCAATTTCGAGAAGACAAAAGATTAATTGCTTTTGTAAAAGGCAAGCTCATTGGTGATTTAACAAATATATAAATAAATATATGTTAAATATAAATATGTAATAAAGCACAAATATAAACAATTAAAATACATATTTTACCTAAATAATTAATCTAGAAAAATATGAAACCCTAGTTGTAAGAGAGATGGTAACATACTTAGCTACATCGGAATAATTTTGAAGCTATGTCAAGTTGGAAAACTAATAAAACAAGAAAGCATAGAGTAGCAACCAAACTAAGAAAAATGAAGAGATGTCGAAATTATGGGACTAGGGCACTGGACAAGGTCAGGGCACCAATGAACTTCTCTGGCACTATGAATTCTCATAACCATGGAAAACTAGTTTCACATATTCATGAGATGTTTTTTGGATGTAGAAAATGTAAATAGATGTGTGCATGGTAAAATGAACTCCCCCTCTTATGAAGTGTATGCAGAAGAATGCAGTCCCTTGTCCCTTGTGTGAGTGCTAGATGGATGCTTTGGAATGCTCTTGTAAATGCCTTTGGATGAAACTTTAGGTGATGATAGTATATGCTTAGTGTTTGGTCCTTTATTATGATCACATAGCTTTGTATTTATATTATTCATTTTTTCAAATTTTGTAACTAACCACTAAAATTTTGATTAGTAAGAAAATAAGATGTTCAAATGGAGAAAAATGACCATAAATATGTGAGTAAGATACAAAGAGGTCAGGGTCACCTGAGCACTGGTGTCCTAGCCGGGCACTAGTGTACGAGACTCACAAATACTGAAGTGTTGAAGATAATACTAGGAAATAAGGTGTGTGAGACCAAAATGGAAAATAGAAAGAAAACAAAGAGGCCAACGAAAGTGGTCAATTAGTACTTTTCTTGATTAGGAATTATATGAATAGTAGTATGTGATCGAGACTATAAATATACCCAAAGTGTGTGATTTAGTATCTACACTTTCCCCCACATTATATTTTTGAGTGAATTCTTGATAACATAAAGTAGATAAGATATGCGTACCTTATAACCATGTATATTGATGGTGAAAAGTTTGCTTTGAGAGATGAGAAAAATCGTGGAGTAATAAAAATTGAAGCATGGGAGATAGAGAAGAGGAAGTGAAAATGGTGATGACCTCTAGGGGTGAAATAATATGTGTAGATGTCACATTTTACCTATTATTGATGTCATTTGATGTTTGATTATGTGTGATTGATTTGACTACTGCTTCCTATAATGATGAACCCGTAAAATAGAAGAACGAATAAGTAGTCAAATACGTGTATATGAAAATTTTGATATAAAATACATAAAACATATGTAAGAAAGTATGTACAAATGTGAAAAGGAACATCGGCACATGATCCATGATGAGTTAAAGAGATAGAAAGGATCCTGAAGATGATAAAGAAGAACAATTTTTGGGTGAGCTCATGCCGGTTGCACAAAGTGCAATTTTTTTGGGCGATATCACACCAAATTACACTCAAGTATGGAAGAATTATAGGGAGAAAAGTCTAGTGTTATTCTCACAAATTTTACATATTTCTGAAGTATAAACACCACTGTAGATGGGGTGTGCAAATCTGATCCATTTTGATCCAACATAAAAGTAGAAAAGAAGGTGTAATGCATGCATGTCAAGTGTTGTCAAGTGTTGAAGTATTTCTTGTCTTGTAAAAGCCAATGTATAAACTATCAAAATTTATGCTGAATTGGGAAAAAAATTGTAATTACCCCTAGTCATAGGTGCCCATGAAGGGTCAAGGAACCTAGGTGCTACTTTTGGTGTTAGGTGTTGGTGTTCATGTTGTGCTAAAGACCCAGTCAAGTATTGGGTCATTTTGAGACTAAAGACTATGTTGTACCAGTACTAATCTATGTTGAACTTTGACTATAAGTTGATGTATGGAGTGACTGATTCACCCAATAGATTCCCTTCTTGTTTGGGGTGTATGTAACATCATAAGGAGTATGTGGACCAAAGGATGAATGGAAATTATGTTGAAATTGATTCCCTGCATGGGGGATTTTTCTTGGTAAACCAAGGAAGATGCAAGTAAAGTGGTGGAGAAAAGAGTTTGTACAAACAAGACAAATATGTATGTAGAATTAAATATGTAAGCTAGCACATAAGAAGACAAGAAATAACATAGACAAACTAGACCACAAAAATTTAATTACAAACAGGGTACATCACTCATGATGTCGCAATATAATCAAGGCCGAAGTGTCCAAGCATACAATGTAATCGAACAAGCACGACATAAAGTAAAGCCCACAAACAATGGCATACAAATGCAAATAATAAAGCAAGCAAATAAATAGACAACCATGGTAGTAAATAGACCTGCAAAGCAAATGTTGCACATGAAACACCCATTATCATGTTATAAAGATAAAATGTATGTCAAAATGTATATAACCTGATATAGTAATGTTCTATAAAAAAATGAAACAATATCACCTGTAGTGTATACGAAAGTGGATGCCCTAGGACCCTAATGTGGGAATGGCAAGAGGTATTGTGCCAAGAATCCATGTTTTGTGTAATAATCATGTAGAGTCTACAATCACAACTAGAATGCAATTAAACGTGTATGTGTTTATAGAAAATATAATGATATGCAAAATGTTTTTCTAGCATGCAAACAAAGTGTACATGAAAGCTTAAGAAATTAAGAGTGAATACGACCAAGATATGTAATATGTTGTGGATGAGTGAGATGCAAAGTGATGATAAGAGTAGGGTTCCCCTATTTAATTTGAATGAGTATGCATGAGATGAGATTCATTTATAAATTCCCCCTCGTGATCAATAATGAACCATATAACAAGATTGTATCATCGGGAAATGGTTTGAATATGTGTGCTAGATAGATA
Organism: Taxus wallichiana var. yunnanensis; assembly: GCA_018340775.1. Classification (NCBI taxonomy): domain Eukaryota; kingdom Viridiplantae; phylum Streptophyta; class Pinopsida; order Cupressales; family Taxaceae; genus Taxus; species Taxus wallichiana. The sequence continues at coordinate 341,534,192 of CM031238.1, forward strand.
TGATTGATAAAGCATAGATTGTAGAGAGTGAATGAGTGTGGTGGGGTTCATTTAAGATTGATACCCTTCATAGTCGAGTATGAAACATGGAACTAGAGTGTGTCATAGGGTAATGTGATGTGATGAATTTGTGAGAGAAAGATGTGTTGTGAATGCAATGAGTGTGAAATGTGTACTGTGTATGATGTGAGGTTCATGAATTTATTGAGCCCTCAATAGTCAAGTGTGAACCGTAGCACAAGAGTGTGTTATCGAGTAATGACGATGCCGGTGTATCAAGTGGTTTGTATGATTCTTGGGATATATTAGAAATTAAGTGCAAAGTGTCAAGTGCATGGGATGATAGACACATTTGATAGCAATGCAAGGGGAAGATGCTCTAATGCCCCTAAGTACATAAGTGATGGAGATCTAGTTGATGATGCTAAGTGGATCAATGTAAGGAGTAGTTTCCTTGAGAAAAGTGATTGGACATTGAAGTGGTGATGGCTTAGGAGCCTTGAGCAATGGGAGTCAAAAGAGGCCAACTAGATTTTTTCTGTCTTGAGTAGTAGGTGGTCACTTATTTAGTAGTGGTAATGTTGAAGAAGACTCGAGAGGTCTATGAGTTATACTAATATTCAAAGGAGTTTTTTTAGTTTGACTCATTAATTTTTAGATGACTTAGTAGGAGGAGGTGATGAAAGACAAACCTTGAGAGGTGATTGCTTAGTTGGAATAGGTGGAACTTGACTAACCAAAGAAGGCACATTAGAAGTGGTGGCATGATGCTCATTGGACATAGAAGGAGTAGATTTAGGAGCCCATTTAGATGTAGCATTTGTATATGGGCATGCAATAGAATGTTGTGTAGTGAATGAGATAAATCCTTGACACTCAAGATGTTTGATTCTTCATTGTAAATCATATAAGTCATTGTCATTATGTCCATTAATTCGATGATAATTGCAATATGGATGACCTTGATATTTTTCAAGATGATAAGGAGGATAGCCATGAGTAGATGTGAAGTGATCAATTGATAGCTAGGGATCTCAATAAGAATATCATGTTGTTTAGCATTGCAATCAAACGTGAGAGGCTCCAACAATGGCAATACTTAAGGCTCACTAATGTGAGCACGTGTAGATGACATAAAATTAGGATGTGAAGAAGAACTACCGTGAGACTAAGAAGATTCCTTAAGATGTTGGCTTTTAGATTTAAAAGATGTGATCTTGGATTCCATATCTTAGAATTTATCTTAAAATAAAGAATGTAAAGCTTGAATTGATTTGTAAATAGATTGATTGGAATTAGAACCAAGATATTCATCAGAAAGATGATCTAAGATAGCACTAACTTGAAAAGGTGGCTTATCTTTAGGCGAGATATATGGTTTCTAGGGATTTTGAATAACCTCTTTACAAGGTGAATGCATTTGAAGTAATTCAAAAAAAGAGATTTAACAAACCTTAAGATCCATGATAGAAAATATGATGTACTAAAGAAGGATATAAATGACCGATCATGAGTGGGGTTCACCAAATGATTTAACAAATATTTAAATAAATAGATGTTAAATCTAAATATGTAACAATGCAGATATAAACAATTAAAGTACAAATTTTACCTAAGTAAGCTAGAAAATAATGAAAACCTAGTTACAAGAGGTATGGTAAGATACTTTGATGTTTTGCAATAATATTGAAGTTATGTCAAGATGGAAAACAAATAAAAAATAAAGAAAAGTGTCGCAACCAAACCCGAGAAAAATGTAGAGATGACAGAAATTATGGGACTAGGTTGCCTAGACAGGGTCAAGGGTGCCTTGAGTGCCAGGTACCTTCTCTGGGCATCGGTGACAACTTAGAACCTTAGAAAACCAACTTTGTGGGGTCGTGAGATGTTTGTTGGATGTCACCTTTAGTCATTTATATTTCGATGTACCTCTATTACTTGCCTAAAACCTACAAGAAGAAATAACACATGCAAAATCACTAAACACATCAAATCCTAAAATAAAAAGATGTAAATGGGGAGTCTAACTGACCTCGGAGGTCATCCAGCTAAGTGAACTTACAATCCACACATTTTACTACATTTCAAACTCCATGTAGTTTTGTGTGTGTGTAGAATCATGCCCTAGGTGGCTCTTGTGTGAGTCACACTTGATAGAGAGTAATAGCTAGATATAGAAAATGTAGATAGATGTGTGTGTGGAAAAATATACTTCCCCTCCTATGAAGTGTATGTAGAATAATGCATTCCCTTATCCCTTGTGTTAGTGCTAGATGGATGCTTCAATGCTCTTGTAAATGCCTTTGGATGAAACCTTAGGTGATGATAGTGAATGCTTAGTGTTTTTCTTTTATTATGATCACATATATTTGTATTTATATGATTCCCTTATTTGAATTTTGTAATTAACCACTAAAAGGATGACTAGTAAGAAATAAGATGCCCAAATAGCTAGAAAAGACCCAAAAGTTGCGAGCAAGATACAAAGAGGTCGGGGGGCACAGGCGCGCATCCTTACTAGGCGTTGGTGTCCAGACTCAAAAAAACTAAAGTTTCAAAGATCATATAGGAAAATAAAGTGTGTAAGACCAAAATGAAAAACAAAAAGCAAGAAAATAGGCCAAATAGAATGGTCAATTAGTACTTTTCTCACTAAGGAATCATATGAATAGTAGTATGTGATCAGGACTTTAAAGATACCCAAAGTGCTTGATTTAGTGTTTATAATTTGAAATGGTGGATCATGAATAATGTAAATGTCCCCATGTGACCCGATTAATGGAATATTCAATTAAGGTTTAAAATCAAGACCCGCGGGTTATTAGGATATGTTTACATCTTTCACAAAGATAGATAATGTGCAATCAAAACCCCACTTCCCGATGAGGAATGAACCCCATGGATAATCATACTCATAGGATTATTAATCATACATACAACTCAAAACTTATGATTACACAAATGATAAAGTGTTTCATAGAGCCAAAGTAAAATAATCCCCAGGGCTTCAAAGCGCATGTAACCCAACCAAGAAGTATAAAAGTGCAAGATAGACCACGTAGTTTGATGGAAGGATGTATTCTGTAATATCGAGGATATGACATTTTTAACTACACAACATCACATGATGTAAATAAGAGTTTGAATGTTCCCATACACCCGATCATCAATATGTAGTATGAGAAACACTTGGCATGTTGGCGGATGTTTGGGCAAAGGTTGCGAAATAAAAGGTTGTTATCGTTATATCTAAACATAATTTATCTAGTTTCCCAAACCCGGAATATAAAGGTGCATGGCACGAAAAAACTTATGGCCCCAATGGCTCAAAATATAAATAAGAAAATAACGAGAAAAAGGGGCAAGTGGCTTTTGTGCCATTAATGTGGTCATAGGGCATGCATGACTGATAACAAGGATATGCAAACAACATTTTAAGTTAAAAACATCAAATAGGAAGAGATCTTTAAAACCCTGGTTGATTTCTCGAAGAAAAATTATAGTGGGAAGAGCTCAAGCAATTTTTCACCTATCTCAAAGTTAAAATTTAAGCATCAAGAAAAATTAAGTACAATTTCCCCTTTGGTTATCTGAATTATGCATATACTTTAGGAGTGGGCAATCAATTACTGAAAAAAAGTATGTCGAGAAGATATTGCAGCTTTTATTCTACCCTCTAAGTGTTGAAATCACTAGAAAAATCAAAATGAAGACCACCGCAAGTCTTATGCCAAAAATTTACTTTGTGACATCTTTTTTGATTCAATCATTGACACAATAAAGAATGGGGTAGATTTAATAGAGTTCAACTTAAGATTAAAATCCCCAAATAAAAGCAACAAGATGAGGTTAATTTAGGAGAGTGGGTTGGCATTGGAAACTTCTTTCCCCCTTGACATTATATCTTGAATTAGTGTGGACATGAATCAAAACTACAATCTTGCTACCCGAGAAGTAAGGGATAGGAGTGGTGATTTATTTTTATCATTAATAGTTACATCTCTTAATCAAATTTTAGGTCTTCCTTTGACCCAAGTGGCTAACATAAGTATCCAAGCAAGGGATGAATATTGGGTGAAAAAATCTAATGAACTACGAGGATAGTGAATTAACAATGGTTATTGAAACCCAAAATGTCACTCATTAGGTTCCCAAAGAAGATACCTAGATAGAATTCAAAGAGGAATTCAAGGATTACATAATGTTACTCAACCGGATAACTAGAAAATAATCTGGTTTGTATTACTATGAATGGATGTGCATGTTAATTTCAGTCATATTACCACCACAAACTCGATCTCTTGGGAGACTTAATAAGTGATTCCATCCATGAACATATAATGCAATTAGGTGTCATAATAAGAGGAGAATATAATGCCACCCTTGTGTTCTATATGTCTTCCTACTTAGTATATAACATTACATACGACATAAGCTTTCATGGGCTGACTCTTGAAAGGGATCCTAAAAATCATAGAATATATGATGTATACCCACAGCTTAATCTGGTGAGCTATGAAAATTAGTTTAGGAAGGTAATTGATACTTTCTTTTCTCTAGTATTATGTTTGTTCTCCCCACATAGAACTATGATAGATTAACCATTTAATCCCAATGAAGCATAGTAGGATAGGGTGTTATTTCATCTAATTTCCTATTTTTTCATATATCATAGTAAGTGTCTTTACTTGAGCCCCATTCCTACTGCTTAGGTATATGGATGACAAGGGGTATTATTGGATTTTATCATACAATTAGTTTATGTTCACAAATTTTTGGCTTCTAAACATAAACCCACTATCAAGTTTCCAATCATAGTTGGTAGGTACACATGCCCATCTTTGGCCAAGGCCAAACAAGTTGAGACAGAGATGAAGGGTTTCACAATGGAATATTTTTCTCCAAGGGGAAACTATGATATCATATGGGTATTTCACAAAGTTAATACATCTTGTTCAGACCATGAGTATCATTATGAGGATTATTAAATGGACTATAGGGGAGAGGAGGATGTCAGGTTAAGGGATCATTTCCGAATGACTTTGACACAAGTTATTGATTATAAGTTTGCAATTTTCCTAGAGGGAATTTTTGATGATGAATACATAATCATCCCTAGGTATGCCCAAAATAACATTTCACAAGTACCATTTTCCCCTATGAATTGGGAAGTTCAATAAATGAATTCCCTACATCAAAGGACTGCAGAGGTTATAAATATGACCCTCATCTGGTTGTTTGACAAAAAGGTGGATCTCAACCAACAAAACACCCTTGCCTTAGAAGAATTTAGGATCGATAGCATACTTGATGATATATTACCACCTTTCATAAAGGACACAGGGATAATTCAAGGGACTACACAAATCTCTTTTTAAAATATTACCACTCCCCAAACAAGAGATGAGTTAAGTGCTTATGTGAGTAAAACTAGAACACCTCTCTCACAATGGGGCACAAAGGGTTGAGGACATCACGAGGAGAACAACCCCTCTTAGTGTCACCCCCATCCAATTTTTACTATGGACTTCATCAACACCTCAAGTGTATTATTATAAAGGATGGGGTAAGAGGCCGAGTATTAGTCAAACACTCGATGGAAATATGGAAAACAAAAAGACTAAGGAGCAAGCTTCCTCAACTGGCATAATCTAGGGAGTTACAATTAAAGAGCCAACACTCTTACAAGACATTCCTCTAATAATAATAATAAGGAAGATAAAAATAAATTTTACTTCAATAATGCATGAGAGTATGTCAAAGTTTTAGGATAAGAAGGATATAACGAAAAGGAGGTATCATAGGATTTGAGATGCCCCCATTGTCAGAATTTCCACCCCACCCAAAGGAATTGATGAATTCAGGGATAAATGTACCTTTGGCAGAAGTTTCCAAATTCATTATTTAACATAAATTTGTTCCATCAATTAGTAGTGTTAAGGTCCCCACACTTCAATAAAAACAAAATGAGGATCCCGTTGAAAAGGTCGGTTCTCAAAAGGCCAATATAGAATAAATAATTTATTTTTCTCCGAAACAACACATGAGCATATTATTATAGGAATAGTAGAGTAATTCATACCTTAACACATAGGTGAATAGGAGGCTGGGAACTTGCAACTAAATTATGAGAAACCCTAGGCATTGAAGAAAATCCCATGCTTGAAATTGGAAGTTTTGGAGAGGTGGTGGGAATAGAAATAACAAAAGGTGGAGAGGTGTGCATAAGAACACCATAAATAATTACAAAACCAATCTTCCCCAACAATAATGAATGAGGATAAACTCCCCCACTAAAATAGATGAACGGGTCTTTGAACTTTTTGCAAGTAAATAATTCATAGAGGCCCCTACTCCCAAATTGGACATTGAAAAATTCCATGATATGCAGGCCTTACCAAGTGATGTAATTGTAACTAAGGGAAGAGAAAAGGGATTACAAATGGTTGAAGCAAAAAAATCATTTATTGATAGAAAAATTATTCCTCATGTCCCTAATCCAATGGTTGTCACAATGATAAAACTATCCATACTATGTGAGGAACTACCTCTCGGGGACTAGTTCATTGAATCTCTCCTAGAAAAAATAAAATAAGGGTATGGATAAGCACATATGAGCTCATAAGTGTTGTAATTGTAGGTTCATTCAAGCCACCCAAAATTTCTAGAACCATGTCCGAGCGTTGATTAGCAATCAAGGGAAAAGATACTTGGAAGTAGCTACTCCACAAAATGAAGTATTGAAAGGAGAAGCAACCTTGTCAGATTACTAGTTCACCCGGATCCCCTTGGGAAACAATCCACATGAGGGTTGAAACATGACCTCCATGTATTATTTCAAGATGTTTTGTGGAAAATTTATAAATACAAGGAGACTAAGGAAAAAATTAAAGAAAAAGTGGAAGCCTTTTCTAACATTGTTAGGAATTTTGTTCAACTACCTATAAACACATAGTCAATCACCCCACAAGTAACATGAATTGCTCTAAAGGATGCTGAAGATATTCATACTAGAGATGTTACTACCAAGGAGTGGTAGAAAATGGTTATTGAAAAGGGCAGCCAAGCCTTGACCAAATCCATAACATGTTACAAATGTATCAATGAACTTATTGAAGAGGGTAAAGAGCGGTGAGAAAATTTATGAAGATTCGGAGTGATGGAAGTGAATTTTTCCCAAGCTAAAGGGAATAAATACCATTGATTAGGAAGTTATAGAGAAGGAAGGGATCATTTCCCTTTATGCAAATGGGGAACACTTGCTATGTCAAGAAGGATTTAAGATACGAATAGAAGTGTTAGAGAATGGAATAAATAAAATCCGAGAAGATAGAAATAGAGCACATGAATATCTCCATGACATTGAATCCTACATAGATAATATGCTTCCTATCCAAGGAATGCTTACCCCTAAAAATATATACATAAAGATTAATTGAAATACTCAAGGGAAACATAGCCACGGGGACTAAAACCCAAAATATATTTGATCATTCCTTCATTCAAAGGCTCATGAACATAGATAAATATATTGAAAATTTGACAAAGAGCATAAGTAAGAAGGAAAAAATATCTACAAAATGTATAAACATTTTCTTCAGGTAAGAAGCAATCTACTGCTTCCACAGTCCCGACAAAGAGTATGTCCTAGACATTTTCAAAAAGTGTGATGCCTACAAGGAAAGGACAAAGGAAACAGAAAAACTAACATCATTGATCTTGATCAAGCCTAAAATTTGATCCTAACCTTCTCTTCTTTCTCAAATTTTGTCTTGTTTTACATTTTCCAAAAGTTTGGTATTTACGGAGCAGAAGAGGGAAAATACCTATTCAATAAATTAAATAGTGAATTAGTTGGAACAAAATCCATACATGAAGCACATTGCAATGTTATGTATCATTTGTATTTTCAAAATACAAAATAGGGATTCTAATATGTGACACTTCCCTTGGAAAATTACCTTCGCACATATGTATACATATTACAAAAGAGTTTTATAGCTAACATTTGATTAATCAATAACTATGATATCCTCACTTGAATATAAGAATACGAGATAGTAATTCTTTCTTCCTAAATTCAAAATCCATGTGATTTTGAGCTTTGTATACATACTAGATATTTTTGGCTAAGTCATGAGACATGCCCATATCCCTAAGTTCCTCTATACTTTCCCATGGATTTCCTAAAATACTAATAAATTTTTATTTCTTTGTATGAGAGGAACAACACTCCAACAGAGTCAAGCCCTCTTGAAAAATGTATCTTAACATCATGATTAACATTAGTCCCAACATATGTAGATGGCCTTGACAAATTGGTTGGTTCTAAGAAGCAAAATTGGATACACCAACATGAACCGGAGATGTCCTTTAGCATTTTTCAATGGATACAAGGGAATAACAAGATTCAATGGATGAAAAGGCATCCTCGAAGTTGGTTCATAAGAAGACCTTTCAGAATCCTCCTCAAGAATAATTATCCTTCTTTCTAATTTAGCTGATTTATTGGAAATCAATAGCACATCCTTTGATGACTCTAAGTCATGTGAAACAAAAATGACAATGGGAATCTCCTTCTCTGCCAATTCCTTGGATAAATTTTTGAAGATATGCAAACTATATCAAAATTAATAGTGGGCCTACTACGAAGCCAAAATTCCCTCAGTTGTTTAGGAGCTTCATGATTCTCTAGTTGGAAAAGGTGATAAAAAAAGATTTGAAACACCAAGAAAAAGGGGTCATCTTTGCAAGCTTTCTCATCAAAATCACTTGGATTGTGCGTGAAGATAGGGGTACTTTAATTTCTTTATGATCATAAATTGATAACACCATCCTCGATGAAGTTTTCATCCAGACCAAAAAGATCGAAAATAGAATGAAGTGTCTCTAAAGACAAGTCTTGTAAATTCCCTCTGAATTCTACATCAGCCATCTCTCGAGCACACAATATTGTTCCTCCTTTCACGAGAGAAGTCCATGAGTAATTTCACGAAAGAATTAAAATTCATTGTTGAAATGAAGAATTTATAATGAATTAAATTCCAAAGCAATATGTGTGAGGCAGTGATGAAAAACTTGAGACTATTGAAATATTTGAAGAAAATGCCCCATGAGTAAAAATGTATAATAGGTTCAGAACCGCTTAGTGCGGTGGTGACCAATCTTTACATTTTTGACCTTGTGTATTTTTTTTATTTTTTATTTTTTATTCAAACCATTATATGTTTATGTCTACCTATGCATATTTCTATGACCAAAAAATGCACGTGGCCACTAGAAATGTATAATAAACCTCAGATATTTACCCCCTCGTTTGAGGTACATGTGATGAATAATTTGATTTTTCATATCAAAAGAAGATGTATACCCATGTCTCGATAAAATAAGAACTTGTTTATAACCTCTAAAAATATGATGTGGTTTCCACCAAGAAGAAATTATATCTGTAGGGGGCATGCGCATGGTAGAAACCATGGCACAAAAAAAAAAGAGAAATGGAAACAAGAAGCAAGGTAACAATAATAGTGTTAATGCAAAAAATAATAATAACACTAATAGAAAACCATTTGTTAGTATAAAAAAGTGCATGCAATATAGAAACAAGTGTAAACATGTCAAAAAGTGTCACACAAAGATGAAATACATGTAAACATCGAGATCCATGGTGTATAAAGACAATCAAGCACAATGAGCCTTCAAACAAGAGATACACAACCACGCATAAGGCATGATGCCACAAATATGGAACACCCATGGTGTTGGAAAATAATCAATTCCATTAGGACAAATTAGAGTAGAAAATAAGTAAGCACACTCACACATGCACACACACACACAAGAAATCATGTATGAAAAGAAAGTATATCTAAATACATAGCATATGATAGAAAAGATCCAATGAAGCAATAAACGTAAGCATTACAAAAAACACATGTTAGTCTTGTTAGTCCAAAATATAGTAAATACAGAATATATGTAGCCAAGCATAATGAGGAAAGAAAGGAACTATAATATAAATATAACACCTAGATATAGTATACAAAAGTAGATGCCCATAGAGGTTAGTAGTCGGGGTAAGGGTCAAACCATCACCTTTCATCATGTATCACTCTAAAATTCCGTGCATCATGCTAAATATACCATGTGAATGCATGTGTGTAAATAAGAAATGTTATTTATCAAACCAAAGGAATAAACAACATGTATAATGTAAAGTGAAAAAAATATATGGCCTAGAAACAAGTCCTGATTTTATATTTTTACAAATATTTGAATGTTTTTATATTCTAAAATTATTTAAGTGTTGGTATAAATTATGCAACCAAAGAGGGGAAACAAGGCTGCCTCCTAATGTGTGTGTGAAAATTGAGGTTCAAGTGTGTAATCATTCCCTCAACAATCAATTTGACTATATAAACATAGTGATTCATCAAGATATGAGGGGGGATAGCATGAGAGATATCTCACGATAACTCTACGAGAAGGTGAAATAATTGTCAAATATGGTAGAGGGTCAAGCCTCAAATGTGTCATATAGTTTGAATCAAGTGTAAACATAGTCATGGTAGTGATATGTGTCGAAAAATGCATATGAGGAGAACCATAAATAGTAGAATGATGAGAAAAATGTGAGATGTTATACCTACAGGGTGGACTTGAATAATGATAACTCCTAAAAGACCTATACAAAATTATAGTGAGAGCATTAAGGTTAAAATATCTATGTAAAGTCTTGTAAGAGTGTGAGCCACTAGAGACAATGTGTGCAAAGGAAGACCTAAGAGGAGACTTAGAGGCCCTAGAAGTATGTGGTGTAACATGTGTAACTAAATGCATATCATGAGATCAAGGAGGACTAGTGATATGTTAAGTAGTGTGTGAAATAATAGGCATATCCATATATGCACTAGGAAGAGGAATAGAAAATGTAGAAGAACTAGGCACACTAGGAGAAGACCTTAAAAGGAATACCTTAAATAGTGAGGACATTTTGATGATGAATAAACTTTATACATTGATGGACGATGGATTGAACAGTCCTAAGAGTGTGTAGCCAAGGGAGAATGATAAGTAATACTCTAGTAACAACAAATTTAGCAACCAAGAATGAAGTTTGTGTACTGATAGATCTAACTTTAATTAGTAGTGTAATGTGCTAAAAATGTGGGTCTAAATCAAGTACAAGACTCTCAAAAGGAATGCCAAGATGATGAAGTAATGGCCATGCACAAACATTATCCTTTCTATGTGGAATAACCAAGACACCCTGAATAGGAATCTAATGAATAGAGACCAGAATAGATAAGTGATTCATCTATATCAGATTCATAAAAAGAAATGATCAATGCTAAAGATGAAAGTGGTGGTGGCAATCTGCATGTTGATTCTTATGAACTTATGAAGTGGATGTGGCATTTTATGCTTAGGAAGTGTATCATTAAATATTTTAAACTTAGCATTGTTATTAGTAGGCTTAGAAGATTTAGTGGGCTCATCCCATTCAATTTCATTAGAGTCAATAAGATCATGAATAATGTGTCATAACTTAAGACATCTATCTGTAGAGTGACCAATACATCTATGATAATCACAATAAGCATTAGCATCAAAGCTCTTACTTTGAGGCTTGCTTGTATCAACCTTAAATGATGGAGGGAGAGACACGAGATTGTACTCAAGTAATTTCTTTAAAACCATGCATGGAGGACAAGGTAATTGTGTAAATTTTCATCTTGTAGGTTATAATTATAGCTTATTAGGTTGAGCAACAACATTGATAGTGTATTTAGAAGCAACCTTAGGGTCATTAGATTTGCCTTTGAAATTAGATTTTCTTTGAAACTTGGCATTTGATGGATTAGGGGAGCTAGCAACATACTTGAGTTTTTTCATGTGTAATAGCTTATCTTCACACTCTTTCATTGTATGAAATAAATGGTCAAAAGATCTAAACTTATCAAACATGACCAATTATTGCAATGGAGGAAGAAAATTTTGAACAAAAAATTTCTTATAACTCACTATCAACTAATATGTTGTTCTTCTTAGTAAGCATTATTGTAGAATGCAATACATAATCATTGATATTCTCATCATATACTTGTTGTAGTTAGAAATTTGTGCAAAAGATATCTTATCCCCAATGTTGATTGAAAATTATGCCAAAATTTAGTTTGCTAACGTACTAAAAGAGCACACAAAATGTGTGGGGAGATAATAAAACCATTACCGATAAAATTCCTTAAGAATCCTATGGAATATCTTAGTCGAAATATATCATTATATGCATATTGAAAAAAAAACAAGGAATGAGATACGATGCTCTTGTGGATCACCCTTTCCATCATAGATATGAAGCTTAGGTGCAAAAAAACCAATAGGAAAAGGATATGAGACAACTTCATGTGCAAGTGGATTATGCAATAATTTATAAGAGTCTATAACATTAGAATTATGAGAGACACCTTGTTGCAATTGTAAAATTTGTGCTTACAAAGAATGAACAAGGGACTCAAGAGCATGTGTGCTAGATGAAGATGCATGCGAGCCATTATGATGATAGATAGGAGATGTAGTAGCAATAGTGGTTGTAGGAATAGGAATAGACACATTTTACATAGGAATGTTAGGTTCCCCCAAGGAGGTAGACACAACAGATGTGGGTATAGTATATGTTTCCACAAAGACATGCTTGAGTTGATCTCTTACAACATATAGAAGAATATCAATGTGTTCAGGATGTTCATGTAATAAATGTTGTAAATGTTGTTCCTCATCCTCAGGAAGGTCTTGTGTATGGTGTTCAAAAATTAGTATTGGAACCATCACCTTGTGCATGATCTATATTAATAGTCAAAATAACATTAACAAATATATCATCATGGACTTGAGAAAGAGTGTGAGTGAGAGTGGGACGAGAATCAAAAGATATGTACAAGATATATAGATATTGATAATGATCCTAGAGAGTTGGAATGATGAAGCACAAGACACAAACAAAATAGAAGATACCCTATGAAAATAAAGGCACAATGTGGTTGCAGAAAAAAATTAGACCTGAATGTTAGATGAAATCCTAAGGTAACTAGGGTTAGGGCTATGATGTTTAATTATAGAGGGTCGGGTTCACCAAATGATTTCACTTTTTTGGGAATTAATCTCACCCTTTTTAATTTAAGAATGTTTTAATTAACATACATAAAAGGATAAATAATGTTATAGGTGGATATTTTGATTTAATTAACTTCCAACATTAATTACATAAATTAGAATAACACTTTTCAAAGTGATTATTAATCTAGAAACTATCAAAACAAGAGGAAAGAGTACACTTAGTTGATTTTGTGTGGATTTGGAAGAGTCTGGGTGGTCTAAGTGTAGGAACATGCAGATTTGGAACTAGAAATGCTTCATTGTTGAAACTATAACCTGAAATTGAGCCTAGTCAAAACCATACAACTCATTCCAAAGTGTTTGTATGGTCATGACCCTTCTGTATAGTCTTGGACCTACTTGGAATCTAGGTCTACAACTTCTTGATTGCTTCACCTACTTGGAAATGTATTTTTTGTGTGTCATTCTTCTTTTCTCACCTTCGAAATGGCTATGTAAACTCATTTGAAAACCCTAAAACCCTTGTAGTACGAGGAGTTCTTACATAATAGAATTAGGTGGGTTATGGGTACCCTTATGTACTGTTGATGTCACCATTACTTTGAATAAGGGTCAAACCACACATCATTATCCTAGCATGTGATATCTATTGTAGTGCAATCAGACTTGACAATTGTGTTTTGATAATGCTTTGTTTGAGTTTCACACTTACTCAAATACTTGGGAAGGGTCACTTTTTTTACTTGTAGGATGAAGATGGATACTCCTAGACTATGGAAGAGACTTTAGACTAGTAGAGGGTGTTAACCTAATGGATGTGCATGAGATATTTTACAATTTAGAGATCTTTGAGTGCTTTTAGTGTTTTCTTTTATATGAGTTCATAAAGTGCCAGGTTCCTAAATGAGGTATGATTTACTTGTTTATATATAATTTCAAAGTTTTTATGTCATGAAAGGATGACCAAGGGGTTATATTTGTATGTAATAATGTTATAGAGTTGAAATAATTAAATCAAAACATGTCATGACAAAACCATATAATAGGGTCAGGATATAATTCTCCATCATGACCAAAACTGACATTTTTGGACCAGAGGGAGAAAAGTGTGTTTTAACTTCATGGGCCTAAGCATGAATGTTTCTAGATGTATTTTATACAGTTAAAATTTAGGTATTGATGACGGAGAGTGTGCAAAGATAATAAATTTCTTAGAGAGTTGTAAAGGTGTGCTAAGTAAGAGTGAGGAGAGTGCATTTGTCCATGCAAGTGTGCAATGTCAAGATTAGTGGTGTCAAAGGATAGATTTCAAAATTTGAGTTTCTACAATAAGATGTGTGCTACAATGTTTGTCTAGATACTAAGGAGGGCTATAGTCATTAGATAGAACATGTTTTCCTAAAGGCCAATCATGATACCGAGGAGGGTTAGAGTTTCTCTAAATAACATGTGTGCTTTATAAATCCTATTAGGAGGCCGAGGAGGGCTAGAGACTCTAGATAGAAAATGTGTGTGAAGGAATATTATGATACCGGGAGAAGGAATTATAGCATCATGACTAAGATATCATGGTAAGAGGAGCCTCATAATGAATACCTAGAGTTGTGACATGTTGTTGGTTAATGATTGTAGTCATTTTTACCCTTATCACAAAAGAAAGGTACCCCATGCGCACCGTCCTATCACCCAGTGGCACTGAGCACTCACCCAAGGTAGGCATAGGAGACAAGTATCTCTTTTATATTAGTTTATTGGGAAATATCATCTATGATCCATGTTCAAGGGTTTTGAAAGGAGTAAAACATATAAGCATCATAGAGCTCAAAATGGCTTCGAGATCCTCGCAATCATTCCACACTGAGAAAATGCTTAACATATTGGATAACTTATACCAAAATAGAAAGAAGTTGTATAAACACTCATATTTAATCATAAACATAAATGAAAAATAATTAGAAATATTTATGCATTAGAATAATCAATGTTCATATTCATTGTAAACTGAGTAACCTCATTATATTCATGGAGCCATTACAAAATGTTACAAAGAATAAAACCGCAATCATGCATTATATTTGGACTCATATGACTAGGCTCACAAAAGAAATTTATAACCCCATACCCCTGATACATCCTTTCCTAAGCATAATTTCCCAAACTAATAGAGTTCTTGAAATTTTTCTGCAGAGCTCCGCCCACTATCTACTTTTTTTCCTTTTTTTCCTTTTGCAGGTGCTTGTATATATAGGCTTTCTGGGATACCAACTCATCCTCCAGTAGCCTCAAATCTAATGCCAAGTGTCTAAATGTGGTCCTCCATGTGGGCATGCTCCTCCAGCCCGAGCTTTCCACCTTTTACCATGATGAGCTTCTAGAAGCTTCTACCCTAGGTATGCTCCTTCCTGGGCCACCCTGTCACCAGGCTGGCACCTTATCCACTCCACATGTGCAATCAGGTCATGCTTTTCACATGTTCTACCAAAACTCCCAAAATGGCTAAGTCTTGAACCCTTGGTTTTGTCCACGCATGCCACGGGCTTCCTTAAAACCTTCTCTAAACCTTGCCCTGCATGCTTTATCCTTGCGCACTTTTCTTCAACTAGGCCTTACACGCTTATGTGCCTTTTTGTACTTAGCCAATATCTTAGGGGCCCAACATTACCCCACACTATGCCTATTCTCCATCTGTGGGAACACTTCTCCAGAGAAGGAAAGAATATGGTGGACTTACACCATGGGATAAGAATAAGGGGATGAAAGAATATGGAAAAAGAATAGGGAATGATGGAATCACTGCAAAAGGCTAGGAAAATCCTTTTGCAAGTCGGCCTCCAACTTGTTCCAGGCATCGACTTCATTTTGCACTTTCTGATAGAGGTCACCAACTAGGGTGCTCACCTCATCAAAACGTAGCCCATTTCCTTGTGCTTATGGTGTTGGCAATTTTCTCTAACTCTTTGCCCACATCATCTAGCACATCCATTCTCTACGTAATCTGCGGGTACAGTTCCTTCAACCGGTTTTTAATTGAACCCCTTAAGGCTTCAATGGCTTCAAATTTTCTTTTGACCTCGGCAAGGATTCTATCCCTTTCTACCCTATTCCCTTTATTCTTTTCCGGAACTCCTTGAGTTCTACTTCATGAGTGGCAACCAAGATGCCTACCACTTTGTCTCTGTCCGCGCAATTTTCATATGCGGCCTCAGCAGTCTGGGAAGTGACTTTTATATCAGTAAGAACCTTGTTGTACTCTACTACAAACACCACAACCTTTAATTTATCTTCCTTATCCAAGCACGCGGCCATTTTTTCTACAGATTCCAAGGCTAACGGTTGCCTTTCCATGGTGAGGAATCTTGTTAAATCCTTTAGGCATCCTAAAGCAGATCCATACTTCGCACGGAGGGTGCTAGGTTTGGATGCTTCAATACTATAACATTATTTATAGCCTCCACCTTCTTGTATATTGCACCCACCTTGGCCTTCTCATCTTGTAGCTCACGCTACAACCGGTGATGATTAGTTTCTCTTGGCTAAGCTCCTTTGCCCTCTATTTATAGTTTTTCCCTTTTTTAAGCATTAAATGTTACTTCACCTACCACTATACTTTTTACATTTAATGCATATTTTTCAAACAAATTCTGACTTTAGTGCTTTAACTCACGTGCCTGACCCTACACGGGTAATCTTCCAACCTTCTGGCACACAACCAATCCATCTAGACAGGAGACTCTTGTGCGCGCGTCACCTACGCAAAGACACTTCTTCTGTCCTAATTTTTTCTCTCACCTACCTCGTGTTGCTTATGTGCTTTTTATTCCTTTGTACATGGGATCTGAGAGTAGCCTTATCTTGACACCAATCATCCTTTTCCATCTTTTCTTTCCATGCACCTCTTTCAATAGGGCCATTCAACCGGGATTTTCAACACAACTTCCTTGGCACTTTACCCACGCTCTCCTTCACATTACTCCACCCCACACTAAAATGATGTGTAGTCCTCTGTGCACTCAAAAATCCTCAAAGATTAATAAGGGTTACTGGCACCTAAGGTGCAAAACAAAAAAACAACATGAAAGGAAACACAAGAAAAGAAATTCATAAAGGAAATTCTAAACTAACTAGCAAAAATGCCTTATTTACAAACACCAAGAAGACTTATTTATAGTAGGGCTTCAGCCTACTCCCATTGAAGTTTCCAAGAAATTTCGTTCCATCTAGCACTTATAATTGGCACGCGCTGAGTCAAGGATGTACAATATTTTATAGGGACCTAACCAATGGACCTTCAACTTCCCAAGATGGCGCAGAAACTTAGAATCATATAGTAAGACCATCTGCCCAACCTCAAACTTCTTGTTTCTGATGTGGCAATCATGTCATGCTTTTATTTTGCTTTTTCTACTATTTGGATCCACCTGGTGAGTGATCGTCTCTCATCCAACTTCATTAGTTCATCAATTCTTTCTTCCAGTGTTTTCTCATTAGCCACCTCCCGCACGCGCGTTATTCATGGAGAAGGTAACATGAATTCAACTAGAAAAATGGATTCTATGCCAAACACCAATTGAAATGGTGTGGCTTTGTTCAGCCTTTTATAAGTTTTCTTGTAATCCCATAATACGAGATGATACCTTGTCATCCTAATCTTTTCTTCTGAAATCACAAATTTTGGTTAGGGTATGACTTAGTATTTTGTTAAATGCTTCCGCAGTTCCATTTTCTTGTGGGTGATAAGGGGTAGTCTTGTGATGAGCTACCATGAATTCTGCTAATAGGATCCTCACGGTATCATTTAAGAAATGTGTACCCCTATCGCTGGTTAAACTTAAAGGACATCCATACCTTGTGATAATGTTCTCCCACAAAATCTTGCCATTGTGGTTGTTGTGCAATCTTTAGTTGGAGCTGCCTCTGCCCACCTTGTCAAATAATCCATGCAAGTGATTACATAGCGTGATCTAGTCCTACACGTTGCTGGTGCAATAGGGCCTACAAATTCTATTTCCCATTTCTCAAAAGGTTCAACACTAGGGATAGGGCGCAAAGGCATTTCATCTCTCTTTCCTAGCTTGCCAATGTGCTAACAATGGTCACACACTTTACAATAGTATTTGTAATCCTTATACATAATTTCCCACCATAATCCTACCATTAAAATTTTACGCGTGGTGGCATCACCTGCATAATGTCCACCCACACTTCCTTCATGTGCTTCCTCTATGATGGCGAGGTGCTCATGCTCTAGTACACATCTGGAAAAAACTTCATCACGCCCTAACTTGTATAAGTCCTCACTGATCAACATGTAGGGTGCGGTGCATATAGCTAGTTTATTTCCTTTTAATGTCTTCGTCCCTTCTGGTGCCACACCTTATTTTAGGAATACCACAATCTCCTCTAATTCTGAAGGTGTGTGTCATAACCTAAATAGTTGTGCGTCTGGCATAGCCTCTTCAATACTCTATGTGTCCTCCTTGAATCAATCCTTGATAGATGATCAGGTCCACAATTACTTTTTCCAGGCTTCACAACTACCGTAAACTCAAACTCTTGAAATAATAGCACCCACCGACATATGCACCCTTGTAGAATGGGATTTTTCACTAAATACTTTAACACCATGTGGTTGGTGTAGAATAAAAAGGGTGTTTCCAGTAGATATTGTCTGAACTTGAAAAGTGCATAGATCATTGAAAATACCTCGCGTTCGATCATGGTGTAATTACTTCTACCGGTGTCAACTTCACTGCTTGCAAAACATAGAGGGTGATCAACAATTCCTTCACTGGCTATGTAAGCACTTGCTCCAATGGCAGTTCTGAGGCATCTACATGAATGCGGAAGGGCTTATCCCAAGAAAGAAAATGTAATATAGGCGCGGTGACAATCATATCCTTTAATGTGTCAAACACCATTTGTTGCGCCTCTCCCCCCAATCGAAGGCACTTTTATGTCTAAGCAGTTCTTCTAGAGGGATGGCTATCTTGGCATACCCCTTGATGAATTTTCTAAAGTAACCTGTATGCCCAAGAAATCCAACTATGCTTTGGCTAGTAGGTTCCCCTAATCCCACAATAACTACAACCTTGGTAGGATCTACTAGCAAGCCCTCCTTGCATATGATGTTGAGAGATATCCTTAACTGTCAATATCTCTAAAACTTCAGCCTCAAATTATCACAGTGCTCTTTTATTAGCCCATACATTATCCAATCATCTAGATAAACCTGAAGGAATTTGTGGATGAAGTCCTAGAACGCCTGAACCACTATGCATGAAAAAATAGTAAGCACATTCTTCAACCCAAAGGGCATGACCATGTATGCAAAAATTCCCCATTCAGTGGCAAAATTTGTCTTCTCCTGGTCTTCCTTTGCAATCTAGACTTAGTGGTACCCTAAAAATCCATCCGTAAAGGAATAGATTCGCACCTAGCAACTCCCTCTAAAATTTATTCAGTGAAGGGGGTTGGAAAAGGATCAATGACACAAACCGCGTTCAGCTCCCTATAATCCATGCATATCCTAATCTGCCCATCCTTCTTGATGTTTATCACCATTGGACTTATCCATTTCAATTCTTCCACAGCTTCAATGATTCCAGAAGCTATCATTTTGTCTATCTCTTCCTTTACCTTTATGCACAAATTGGGATTCATTTGGTAGGGTCTCTTCCTAACCGAGTGCACACCATCCTTCAACTTTATCCTCATCTCCCCCAAGGAATGGTGGACACCTTTGAGCTCATGGTACCTACATGGGAATAAATCCTCAAATTCACACAAAAGATCTATGACCTTAGAGACTTCCTTCTCTGACCAGTAATCTCCAATGATAGCTTCCTTAGGTTCCTCTTCTAAGATGATGTTAACCTTCTTTGTCTTTAAAGGCTCATGGTAGGTGCACGCACAATCATCAAAACTATCCACTACCTCATGTGTCCCCACAGAATGGTTAACATCCAAGCTCTCTACTTCCTCTCCATCAACAACATATACTAGTTTCCCTTTCTCCTTTTCCAATCACACGCACTAAAGCTGGATCTCTTCTACTTTATCTACTTCTTCTTCAAAGCACGCCTCCAAACCTGGTTCACCTAGTAGTTCCAACATCCTATCTTCTACCATGGCACTATCCCCCATGGTAAGGTGCTTAACAAATTGCAATGCCTTATCAACTGATGGCTTGGTACTTTGATATTCAAACATTTAAATGAGGTCAGCTGCTATCTCTTATCAATTTCCTATTTGGCGGCGTGTCTCAGAATGTATGTACCATGCGTGCGCGTAACCCTGTAGTGTAGAATACAACTTGTGCACCCAAAGGGATGGTGGCAAAGATTTTACACCTTCTCTCCAGACCTTCTCACAAGCTTGGATGTGGAAAGAGGCGGGTTCCTTACCATGGTAGTCCTTGATGGCGGTGGGCATGTTTCTTCTAGAAAACTTGACAGAGAGAGAAATTATCACCTCGTGTTATTCCAAAAGGCTCTCCTGATGTGTAGCCCACCACCGTGTCATTGTGTTGAGCAAGACATAACTTAACATCCCTCTTTGTTCCTTCTCCTCCTTCCACTAAGCTTCCATCTCCTGTAAAAATATCTCAGGGAAGGCCCCTCCTGAATACTTAGGTAATTTTTTTCCTCCTAGGTGCCAAACCGTACACGCCTTTGTTACTTTTGTTACCAATCCTCTCAACTGTTGTCCGATCAATTCATAAGTCCCATGCACCCAATTATCACATGTTAGGTTGGTGGTGTCACTTACTAACTGAGCATCCTCAAACTGGATAACTTTGTCGGTAGGATGGATTATCTCTGGATCCCTGATTGAGTGCACATATATCCTGTCTAGGAATTCTTCCCCCAAAGGTTTAGTATAGGGTGTTGACTTCCCATCAGCCAAGGGTATAATAACCCGTTCCTCCTTATTTTCAAAACTGATGTACCCCTTGTTGAACTGAAGGTCAGCATTGTTCTTGTAACACCATGGGCACCCAAGTAGTGCTTTGGAAATTGTCCACCTCGGTGAGCACCAAGACTTCAAAGTCCCCAGTAAACTTAGCTCCTGGATAGTGATAGCTACATCCCTTAAGACACCAATGGGCATTGCCTTTATTTTTTTGCCATATATAGCACATTTGAAGATGGTTGTAATGTAGGCCTTCCCATCTGATGTCAAGCATCCAATGTGAGAACATTGACCTCCGTGCCTGTGTCAATGAGGATATTACTAAGGAGCCATCCATCTACGACTACATCCAATGTGATCTCTTTATCATAGTTAAGGCTATGAGGGGGAAGGTTTACATGCAGGATCTATCTCTCGTGCTCTTCTCCAGTGCATGGTACCTTCTCCCTCAACCATGCCCCTAGCAAGGGAATAAAATTTTCTTACATACTTCCTTGACCTCATCCAGTCATCCTTTGGCACCTCAACCTTTCTCCTTTGCTCCTCCCTCCTGGACTTCTCCTTTAGGCACTAGATTTCTCCTTGTAAACTCCAAATGAAATCCATGGTATCTTGATATACTTCCTTTTGATGTGTGGGGTTTGGGTACTTCCCATGAACTACTTCCTCTCTTGAAACCAAGGTCCTCTACCTTGGTATTTCCTTTAAACACACAGACTTCTACTCTTGTTGTTACTAAAATAGGTTCTAAACCTACATCACATGTCACCCACAGCATCCATTATGTGTCTGTCTTCTTGATGCTTACCATTGCAGTGCCCTTGTCTTTCCATTGTTGTTAATTCATGTGCTCAAACAACTCTGGGCATTCCTTATACTTGTGCTTCTTTCCATGCCATAAGCACTGCAATAAGTCTAGGAACTCCCATTTATAATGTTCTATAGACCCACAATTAAAACAGGTTCCACACGGAACTCACTCCTTCCTCCTCTCGTGGTTACCATGACCATGGAATCCTCCGTGAAATCCCCTTCCACGCATGCCACCATCTGCGTGCTCCTCATAGCGGTAATCATCCCCTTTAGAACTATTGGCAATACTAGTTTGGCACACCCCATGATGAATGTCCTCATGGATCTAATCAATGAGCCTACAGTCTTTAGTATCATGGGTCGTAGAAGTGTAAATTTTACAGTAGCAAGAAACATTCTTCCGGATTGTGTGCTTTGTAATAAGGGGCACCTACTTGCATCATGGTCCCCATGAAAAATTTCACAGTCTATTATCACAGACGCATAATGCCCTCCAGGACAACTACCCTTGACATGCCCCTCTACTTCACAATCTATGCACCATAAACCACTGTGAGTCTCATGGGTTGAGTTTGCAGACAATTTCTCTAGCTACTGCTTAGCCATAGCAGCAATTTGAGCCTCTAGGAATGGGCTAACTCTAGTATCAACACTACCAATAGCCTCGGTGTGCAAAGCAGCTTCCAATGCTTCGCGCAGTCTTGTGAACATTTTATGAGATAAGGCCCTTCTAAAAGGGGTGATCAATCCTCCAACAAACCACTGAGCATGTTGTGAAGGGTGAATATCATATGATAACTTAGACAAGAGAGTTTTAAAGTATGCATCATACTCTCGCACACTCTCTGTCATTCCCTGTTGAATTTCCTTTAGGGCATTGATGCTCTTTTGTTCAAACTCAAGGATGTGGAATTCTGCCAAGAAGGTGTTCTTTAAAGCAGTATAATCCCCCATAA
The DNA here is from genome assembly GCA_018340775.1 of Taxus wallichiana var. yunnanensis. Classification (NCBI taxonomy): domain Eukaryota; kingdom Viridiplantae; phylum Streptophyta; class Pinopsida; order Cupressales; family Taxaceae; genus Taxus; species Taxus wallichiana. The sequence goes on from CM031238.1 coordinate 341,556,988, forward strand.
TTTGATAGGGATCATATTTCCTATACCAATTATGCATACGCCCTTGCAATGTTGTTGTAAATTTACTAGCCTTCCACTCTAAGGTTGTGATCCCCTTTGCATGCCATAGCAGCTCACATTTGTGAACATGCTCCGTAGCATCCTCAATACCTTTGTAATTTGGCAAGTGTAATGACATCTCAAAGAAGACCTGAGGGGGTAGCTGGGGCCCTTATCCTCTTGAGCTAGAGCCTTGGTTTCCTCTGGTGTTCCCTCTACCGCTGGATCCACCAGGTCCACCTGGTCCTATGCCTCTTGAGCCACCAGATCCACCAAAACCACTAGGTCCACCAAGTCCTATAGTAGTTGTGCCAAGTGCCCCCAAGGTTCCACTGAACTATGCACCGATGGTCTATGATAATGCCCCACTACCACTATTACACCCCGCACCACTTCTGACATGAGACCAAAGGCTTGTATACTTGCTCCTTGTCTAAAGACTCCTCCAAATATTGGGATATGTGTAGCCATAGAAGTGGGAACTAAAAAATTGTACCTCCTAGGTGCAGATCTGTCACTTCCACTGATTCCAACTGGGTCAATGATACTCCTTCCTTGTTCTGGAAAACCAAGCACTAGGGTTTGGTCACTAGGTGGGTTCAAATACGTGTTAATGACTCTTCTTTCTCCACATGGTGAACTCTCACCAAAAGTTAAAGGGGTCTCTCTTACGTGCTTTCCAAGATGGGTTTGTTATCCAAAATTCACCCCCAAGGTAAATTTGATAACATGCATCAGAATACTCAAGTCCCAGGCAAATAGATTGATTCAGGGAAAAAATCATGTTTCTAGGGTCCCCTCAGATTTTTTCTAACTCCCCTATCCAAGAAGAAAGGAGCAAGTTCTAAAAAGGGTGAAAAAGTTGTAAAAAACAAGCTTGGGCCAGGAAAATCATGAAAAATGGCTAAGTCCTAGTCCAGGCGGTCCTTGGGATAGTTGGGACATCGGGGCACGAATCAGCCAAAAGGCCACCAGGTGGTCCATAGAGCAAAGGGACATCCAAGCCATGAGGACGTGTGGGACACGGCGGCCGGCAGACTGTGGGCGAATCGAAACGCCACGTGTCACGAGGGAAAACGTCCAAAATTTCAAAGGGGCAAGGTTTGAAGTCACTGGCCCGAGCCAATAAAAATAGGACATGTGTCCTAAGGAGCAGGGGAGTGTGGAGCTCGGGAGGAATTAGAGAATTTGGCAAGAGTTTTGGCAAAAAACTAAAAAGTAAAGGATGACCCCGTGCCCCTGTCCTCCAATCAGATCATGCCACGTGTCCCCAGTGGCGGGGACGCGGGGAAAAAGTGGAAAATGTTCCAAAGAGTTAAAAATGTCAAATTTTTAAAGGGAAACCCATGGAAAGATGGAGGAGAGAGAATTACGCATCCAATCAGTGCTTGACACGTGTCATCCAGGTGGCAGAGCGCGGGAAAAAATTTCAAAATCCATTTTTGCCTGTTTTGTGCCCTAAATCTTCAGATCACCATATCTTTTGATCCAGAGCTCGGATTTGCACGTTCTTTATATCATTGGAAAGATTATAAAATTATCTACATGATTCCAGGGTCAATATTGAATTTTGGTTGACCTAGGAGAGATAAAGTTAAGAAACGGCTCTGACACGTGTTCATGGCTAGAAGTGACATTTCAGCGATCAAATTTAATACAGAATGGGTCACATTCTCCTCCAATTCGGTCAAAAATGACAGGGTATGGGTTTGTAAGGTCCTCCATGCTGATTTAATGCATTTGCATTCAAGGAGGAATGGGCTCCCATGTTTTTGTATGTTTCTATCTCCTGGGCTTGACCCATGCAATGTAAAAGCCAGTTTTGGCTCATTTCTAAAAGGTGGAACACTTTTTGGCATAGAATCTTCTTCTTTCACCTCCATCGGTGATTGTTGCAAGAATCGAGACCTCTTCAAAGACTCATAACAGGTTTTTTACCTCTCTGAGGTTGTAATGCAGTGGTTTTGACATTGGAAATGATAATGCAAGCTTTGTGAATGGTTTCAGTCCTTTGTTTGTATTATTTGCTTCATTTCAGATCCTAAATTATATCTTATCAACCGTGTATGTTGTATGTTGCAATCTTTGGTTTGTGTCCATTTGCATGAAAAAATTGTTTCACCAATCCTTTTGGTGCATCACCATCTTTAGTTAGTTTCATTTTTGTACTTCTATCCTGTCTCCTTGCAATTTAGAGTAGGATTAGGATTTGAACCTCTATAGTTGTGTAAATATAGATCTAAATCGAGGAGTTTGAGGAACCACCTCTAATCTGAGATTCCTCTCTCATTTTCACAAGTCCCACACTTGGAGAGAGGTTTCCATGTTGTGCAATCACACTGCTGAATGCCCGAAACATCAACCTAGAAGCCCGATGTGCGTCAGGGGTGCTTGATCTGCAACAACAATTTTGGCATGCCGGTGGGACACTAGAGGTCTCATTTTTATTACAGCAAAGTTGATGTGCATCTGCTTTATAATTTTCTTGCTTAAAAAGAGCTATTATTTGTATATCCGGTGACTCCAGGGGAAGAATCAACTAGTTTCAGCAATGCAGGCCTAAAAACTCATGAGAAGAATCACCACAAGGTCAAGAGTTGGAGAAGAAGAAGTGCTATTTGAATACCTACAATTATCTCCAAGAAGAAGGCAAAGAGGAAGAAGGATTCAAAGGTCTCCATCTCCACCAAACAGAACTCTCTCAACTCCTCCACCTAGTAGGCCTTTCATTCAGTCAACAAGGGTTTTAAGACCGATTAGAATGGCACAAAACAACCCCTACGTCAACTTCACAGGTAGCAGCCCACTTGCCCTCAATGCACAACATCCAATTCCCATTGCAGCCTTGAAGAACATTCCCTACTTCACTGAAGAAAATCAGACTACTCCAGGTGATCATGTTAAAGATGTTGCCAACCTTTGTGCAATCCATGAAATCAATGAGATGCAAGTGGTTGTCAAGTTGCTGGCGTCTTCATTCAAGGGTAAAGCATTGCAATGGTTTAGAAGCCTTGGAGCTAGTTCTATCACAAATTGGAATCAGCTGTGTATAGCACTTCATGAGCAATTTGGAGAGAAGGGAGACAACTTGTCTCTTTTGGATCGATTGACAACCATCAAGAGAGCTCCCAATGAGCGGTGACCGATTTCAACTTTAGATTTCAAAAGACTTGGGAGAGGATTCCGGTGGCGGTCAGAGCCAACAATAAGGTGCTTTTCTTTACTATCTCAAAGCTCTAAATTCTGATATTTCTATGTTAATTCAATCCATGGGAGGCATAATTATCCCTATGGCTTATAGCATTGCCATTAGGGCTAAAAATTGTTTGATCCAAGTGGAAAACTTGCCCCTAGACCTCAAATGCCATTGTTTCCAAGTTTAGAGAGCCCAAACACCAATCAAGCACCTAGTTTGGCTCCTTCTCCCACTCCTAGAAATCAGAGTTCAAATGAAGCTTCCACTTCATCTCCAAGTGCCCCAAATGAGCTTCAAGAAGTCATGAAGCAATTGCAAAACCTAGGCAATGAGCTGGTTACTCTCAAAAGGTAGCAGGCCCAAGGTTTTAGACCTTCTTATCAACCCCAAGCTCAGCCTAATAGGCAGCCATACCAACCACAAAGGCCACCTAATCCAGTTGCAAATATGAATCAAACAAGGCCTCCTGCCAATAGACCATTTCAGCCCTATAATCCAAATGCCATATCTGCCTCTAAGGCATTGGTGCCAACACAAAACAACATTGCTCAGGAGTATGGCTGGTGTTTTCCATGCAATGAGCCTCATAACCAATCCATGTGCTTTAATGGTGCTTTGAATCAAGCATTGATGGTGACAACTACTTGGTGTGGAGGGTGAGGGCGGTCGAAGGAAACACCAACAACAAGAAACATTCCAATAGCAATCAGCCCCAAATGACACCACATTAGTAAATTGGCAAGCGAAGATTTTTGTTGCATGAACCAGCGAGTTTCTTAAGGTGTTGCAGCCAACACAACTTCAAAAGGAGGAATTTGGGTGAAGAACAGCCATTAGCCCCAACCAATCCACAACCTTCTATGGCTCCACAAGTGGTTGGCAAACAAAATCCGGTTGTAAATGCACAAGGGCAGCCAAGAACAGCCCCTAGGCCAACTCAAATGCTAGATGTTGCTGCCCACATACAAGGAGTGAATGTGCAAACCAAGGGATAGTAGAGGGATACTTCATCTCCATTCAGTATCATTGATCAGATGAAGAAGACAAACGTCAATATATCAATGTGGGAATCCCTATCCATTCCAGGCCAAAGAGATCTGCTACAAGCTGCCATGAAGGACTAGCCAACTTTGAATCAGCAAGTTCAGATGCAAGACAAAGTGCTTACAAATGTTGCCCAGCCTGAGGGAAATCATGGAGGACAAAGGTAAAATGTTGAAGCCCCCTCCTTTCTATGTTTCATTAATCATTGGAAATCAGCTAGTGCACAATTGCATGATAGACTCCGGGAAAGTAGCTCAAGGTAATGCCTAAACAAATAGTTGATCAGCTAGGGCTCTAGTATGAAACCATATCCAAAGGGGTAATGCAAATAGATGGGACAGCAAAGAAACAACAATTGGGGTGATTAAAAACATGAGTCTTACCTTGCATGCATGTCTAAATGTTGTTGTTTTACAAGATGTATCAGTCATAGACCTTCCACCACTCTTTTCCCTATGCTTGTCAAGGGACTTCACAGCCAAGATTGGGGGATATTTGTCTACTGATTGGTCACACATGCTGTTTAGAATGAGGTATGGAACTAAGGCTACAATCAGGTCAGAACCTATTGCAAACTTCCATATTGAGCCTTACACTCCAAGTCAGATTAATGCCAATTGCTCAGCATTTGATCAAGAAGATCACCCAAGCACCGATGAGGCTGACACCAAGGTTGGAAGCATCCCGGATCTAACTCTTGATGAATGGGAAAACAAGGTACATGCATTTGATCCTTATCAAGAAGTGGAAGAATCTGAGCTAGGGGTCTATTGCATACACGAAGAAAATCAGCCTATTCCTAGCATCACCAAGCCAAACCACAAAGATGACAATGAGGTATGGAAGTTGTTTTTTGATGGATCAAGGAGTAGACAAGGTGCAGGAGGTGGAGCTATGCTTGTTTCACCTCAAGGATTTAAGTACTATTCAGCTTTTAGATTTCAGTTTGCATGCTCCAATAACACTCTTGAATATGAAGCTTTGGTCCAAGGGATGCATTGGGCAATAAAAAGAAAATAAAAACTTGCAAGTCTTTGGGGACAGTGAATTGATTGTAAATCAGGTCAAGGGATAGCATGCTTTGCCAAGAATGATCTACTCAGGCTGCTACAGGACGGGGTGGGGACCTCATGGAAGATTTTGAGGGTTTGGCATCAAATCCATTCCTAGGAAAGAGAATCAACTCGCTAACAGAGAGGCTTGCAGCGGTAGGGGCAGCCTTTGACATTGTGGAAAGCATTCAACAAGACAAGGTACAGCCAAACATCCACGTGATTGCAAGGCCTTCAGTGCCAGATAACAATGTTAGTTGGCAAGTGTTTGAGAATGACCAGCAAATCATTCATTTCTTGCAAGAAGAAGCTGAGTTCTCAGCCAAGAATCAAGAAAAATTGGAACAGCAGTATGGTGACCAGGTAGTACAGCTGAGAACTAACAAGCTGCCCAAGGGACTTATCACTTTGGAGTCCATTTTTAACCCCAATGATCAGTTTAGAAAGGAGAAAGCAAACATTCAGATCAAGAGAGAGGATTCAGTATCCATCCTGGTAGAAGAGAACAAACCATTGCAAATTGGAAGGATGGCAACTAAACAAGAAGGGTATGAGTTCATACAACTGTGTCAAGAGTTCCTTGACGTGTTTGCTTGGAGCTATGAAGACTTGAAAGGTTTCAATCCTAACTTAGCTCAGCATACCATCGAATTGGATCCAAATACTAATCCTGTCAGGCAGAAACAAAGACCAGTCAATCCACACATGGTGCCTCTCATGAGGAAAGAATTGGACAAGCTGGTTGAGTCAAGGATCATATTCCTAATCAAGCATTCTAGTTGGGTTGCCAACTTAGTTCGATCGAAAGAAGAGTGGAGAGATTAGGCGTGTGTTGACTTCGAGAGACTTGAATAGAGCCTCTCTCAAGGACCATTACCCACTCCCTTCCATGGAGAAAATCTCACTGCAAGTTGTGGCTGGCTCCAAGAGGTTTTCACTACTTGATGGCTACTCGTGCTACAATCAGATTATGATGAAGGAAGAGGACCGATTCAAGGCAGCCTTCACAACCAAATGGGGAACTTTTGTATACGGGGAAAATGCCATTTGGGTTGTCCAACGCTAGTTCTACCTTCCAAAGGGCAATGGACATGGCATTCAAAGGTTTGATTAACAATGTGGTGTTGATCTACCTTGATGATATCACTATTTTTTCCAAAAATGCAGCAGACCACCTCTCTCATTTGAGGCAAGTCTTCACAAGGTGCAGGAGATTTGGAGTGTCTTTGAATCCTAAGAAGTGCATCTTTCTTGCACATGAAGGAAAGATCCTTGGCCATATTGTCTCCAAGGAAGGATTAGCAATTGATCCAAAGAGGGTTGAAGCCATAAGAGCACTACCATTGCCAAGCCACAAGAAAGCCCTTCAGAGTTTCTTGGGAAGGATAAACTTTTTTTGGAGGTTTGTCCCAAATTTTGCAGCCCTTGTCAAGCCCATCACCAAAATGTTAAAGAAGAGCATGGCTTTCAAGTGGATAGTAGAAGGCAAGGAGAGTTTTGAAGCAATCAAAGAAGCTATCTCCCAAGCACCAACTCTCATCAACCCGGACTTCTCCAAGGATTTCATCCTCTATGCATTTGGAGGTAATGACACTATTTCTGCCATTTTGGTACAGCAGAACAAGGATAATGATGAGCAGCCAATTGCCTTCTTCAGCCGGAGCCTAGATGACTATGAGGTGAGGTACTCTTTTATTGAGAAGCATGTACTTGCGATGTCGAAGCTTGAAGAAATTCAAGCATTTAGTCTCAAACAACAAGGTCCAGATTCTTGCTAGTCTCACATGTCAAGGGTTAAGGACTTCCTCCTCAACAAGGATTTGAATGAGAAAAGGGCAGGTTGGATCACCCATGTCATGGAGTATGACATTGAGATCAAGATCACCAAGCTGGTAAGAGGAAAGGATTGTGCGAGCAGCTGGTTTTGGGGAAGCAAAGAGAAGTATGCAATGAAGAAGAGGTTGTCTTGACAGTCCAGAACAGCCATGAGCCAAGTGGCAATCAAGAAGAAGACAATGCTGCCCCCACTCCTTGCTAGACCCAAGGCATTATACACTTCCTAGGCACAAGCCTATGCCCTCCGGAGATGAACAAGACCCAAAGGAGACACTTGATTGCAGGCTGTCCCGTATGCCATTGTTGATGGAGTTTTGTACAAGAAAGATGTGAATGGAGTCTTTGTTGAGATGCATTAGCACAAATCAGATTCAAAGGGTGTTGGAAGAGTTCCATGGTGGACCAGTTGGTGGTCATTTTTCACCAAGAGTGACAGCTCTAAAAATCATGAAGGCTGGTTATTATTGGCCTAAAATCTTCAGTGATTGTTATACATGGATCAAGAGGTGTAAGAATTGTGCATTCTTCACGGGAAAAGAGAGACTTGCTGCCCTTCCATTGCATCCAATCTCGGTTGACCAGCCATTCATGCAATGGGATTTGGACTTCATTGAGTCATTAATCCCAATTGAAGCCAAGGGCACAAATGGATTTTGTGACCACATACTACTTCACCAAATGGACAGAAGCAATAGCACTCAAAGAGGCAAATGAGTCTAGCATCTTAGACTTTTATGAGGGGATAACAACCAGATTTGGTGTACTGCTACAATAATCTCTGATATTGCATTGGCATTCATTGGATCTAAGGTGGTAGTGGGCTGTCAAGAACGGTATTTACCTAAGAACTTCATCAAACTATTACCCTCAAGGTAATGGCCAGGCCGAGTCTACAAACAAGAACTTGTTGAGGATCATTAGGAGGACTCTTGATGAGAATCAGAGGTCTTGGCATACCAAACTGAAATCAGCCTTATGGGCTGATAGGATAACTCCCAAAAGATCCACAGGTAACTCTCCATTCAAACTTGTCTATGGAAGAGAGGCAATCTTGCCCATGTCACTTGAGTTGCCAACATTGGAACTCATGAAGCAGCTGGAGTTGCTTGAATTTGAGCCCATGGAGGTGAGGTATGCAGAGTTGATGGAGCTGCAAGAGATTAGAAATTAGGCATCCCAAGCAATGGAGAAGGATCAAGCATTGATCAAGAAGACCTTTGATAGGAAGGCCAAGGATAGATCCTTCCGAGTTGGAGATCTAGTGTTGAAATGGGATGTGGACAGAGCAAAATCGGGAAGGCATTCAAAATTTGATGCCATTTGGAGTGGCCCATACATGGTCACAAAGTGCAAGAACAACAATGCTTTCCAATTGGCCTCATTGGATGGTGAAGAACTGCAGATTCCAATAAATGGAATCTATCTCAAGCGTTGCTTCTAGAGGGAAATTCACTACCTTGTAAATATTAGATTAGATTTTCATTCCTCCAAGTGCTCGTGCACATTGTTTTTTTGTAGGTTAGTTTTGTTTTCCCTAAGTGCTTTGGCACGACTTGCTATCTATAGAGATGCTTTGCAGTCCTTACTTCCATCGGGTGATATTCCATCTTCCTCCTTACACATTATGAGTCATTTAGGGGTTCTAAACAGAGAATATTTGATGACTCCATGCCCAATGGACTACTTCAGTGCAATCGGTATCTTCTGCTTTGCAGAGGCAGTGACCCATTGAGTCACCAAATTGTTATCCAAAATTCACCCCTGGGTAAATTTGATAACATGCATCGAGAATACTCAAGTCCTAGGCAAGATAGATTGATTCAAGGGAAAAAATCATGTTTCTAGGGTCCCCTCAAATTTTTTCTAACTCCCCTGTCCAAGAAGAAAGGAGAAATTTCTAAAAAAGGGTGAAAAAGTTGTAAAAAACAAGCTTGGGCGAAAAATCATGAAAAATGGCTAAGTCCTAGTCCAGTGGTCCTTGGGGACAGGTTGGGAGATCGGGCGCAAATCGGCCAAAAGGCTGCCCAGCGATCCGTGGAGAAAAGGGACATCTAGGTGCTGAGGACGTGCGGGGCGCGAAAATCCGGTAGACCCGGAGCGAATCGGAAACGCCACGTGTCACAAGGGAAAACGTCCAAAATTTCAAAGGGGCAAGGTTTGAAGCACTGGCCCGAGCCAATAAAAAGAGGACATGTGTCCAAAGGAGCAGGGGAGTGTGGAGCTCAGGGAGGAATTAGAGAATTTGGCAAGAGTTTTGGCAAAAAACTAAAAAATAAAGGATGACCCCGCGCCCTTGTCCTCCAATCAAATCATGCCACGTGTCCCCAGTGGCGGGGACGCGGGGAAAAAGTGGAAAATGTTTCAAAGAGTTAAAAACGTCAAATTTTCAAAGGGAAACCCATGGAAAGATGGAGGAGAGAGAATTACACATCCAATCAGTGCTTGACATGTGTCATCCAGGTGGCAGAGCACGGGAAAAATTTCAAAATCCATTTTTGCCTGTTTTGTGCCCTAAATCTTCAGATCACCATATCTTTCGATCCAGAGCTCGGATTTGCACGTTCTTTATATCATTGGAAAGCTTATAAAATTCTCTACATGATTCCAAGGTCAATCTTGAATTTTGGTTCACCTAAGAGAGAGAAAGTTAAGAAACGGCTCGACACACGTTCATGGCCAGAAGTGACATTTCAGCAACCAAATTTAATATAGAATGGGTCGCATTCTCCTCCAATTCGGTCAAAAATGACAGGGTATGGGTTTGTAAGGTCCTCCATGCTGATTTAATGCATTTGTAGTCAAGGAGGAATGGGCTCCCATGTTTTTGTACATTTCTGTCTCCTGGGCTCGACCCATGCAATGTAAAAGTCAGTTTTTGCTCATTTCTAAAAGGTGGAACACTTTTTGGCATAGCAATCTTCTTCTTTCACCACCAGCGGTGATTGTTGCAAGAATTAGCCCTCTTCAAATACTTTTGTAACAGGTTTTTACCTCTCTCGAGGTTGTAATGCAATGGTTTTGACATTGGAAATGATAATGCAAGCTTTGTGAATGGTTTCGAGTCCTTTGTTTATATTATTTGCTTCATTTGAGACCCTAAATTATATCTTATCGACTGTGTATGTTATATGTTGCAATCTTTGGTTTGTATCCATTTACATGACAAAATTGTTTCACCACTCCTTTTGGTGCATCACCCTCTTTAGTTAGTTTCATTTTTGCACTTCTATCCTGTCTCCTTGCAATTTAGAGTAGGATTAGGATTTGAACCTCTGTAGTTGTGTAAATATAGATCTAAATCGGAGGCGTTTGAGGAACCACCTCTAATTTGGAGATTCCTCTCTCGGTTTCACAATTCCCACACTTGGAGAGAGGTTTCCATGTTGTGTACTCACACCTTTGGATGCACGAAACATCAACCTAGAAGCTTGATGTGCATCCAGGGGTGCTTTGTGATCTGCGCAACAACAAGGTTAGCACAGAGACTACTCAGGTTCCACGTCCTCTGTGTGAACCTCAACTCCTTCCCGTAATGTCTATCTCCATAGATCCATCATGCTTGCATCCTCACATCGTCTAATAATCTCCCTTTCACGTGCTTCACTATACTTGAGCCATCTCTCCTCCCTTTCCTTCTCCATCATAATATTTGTCATCTTCCTCCACCCTAGCTCCCTCGCCCAAAGTGCTTAGAATGGTTTAGCCAGCCATTGGAAATGCCTCTAAACCCAAAGTAACAACCAGGATCTTCATTGCTAGAGGGATAACACGTAGAAATGATCCTCTGGGCTCCCGCATAAATTCAAACTCAGCAACTTCTAGGCAAGAATATGTGGAAATAGCGTACTCCAGAGTGTAGCTAGTCAACACACCTTCCCACCAATGATCCATAGCACAATTCCACGTCATATACAGTATCATGAAGCCTCGGTAATCTTCTTAGGTCCACACGCATGATCTAGAATACCAACTTGATCTAGATGCATACGTTGAGAGCCATTCATACAACTCTACTAGGAAACAATAGAAAAATATTTCATATAAATCATGGTAGAGGTTCTCTTCTACCCATCTACATGCATCAAACTCAGGTCCAGTGCTAAATCTCTAAGCAAATTCATCCTCCATGCTCTTGAACCATGATTCAACACTTTCTAAAGTTAAACATTTTGTCATTACTCATTACCCAGATCATGATGTATGCCATTTCCCACTACAACTTTGAAAAGAGGTCCTGGAAATGAAACCAAGATGTAGTCATTTTTACCCTTATCACAAAAGAAAGGTACCCCATGCGTGCCACCTATCACCCAATGGCATTGGGCACTCACCCGAGGCACGTGTGGGAGCCGAGTCTCTCTTTTATGTGATTTTAGTGGGAAACATCATCTATGATCCATGTTCAAGGGTTTTGAAAGGAGTAAAACATACAAGCATCATAGAGCTCAAAACGGCTTCTAGATCCTCATGATCATTCCAGAAAAAAATGCTTAACATATTGGATAACTTATACCAAAATAGAAATAAGTTGTACAAACACTCATACTTAATCATAAACATAAATGCAAAAGAATTATGAGAAATATGTATGCATTAGAATCATCAATGTTCATATTCATTGTAAACTGGTAACCTCATTATATTCATGGAGCCATTACAAAATGTTACAAAGAAGCAAACTGTAGTCATGCATTATATCTGGACTCATATGACTAGGCTCACAAAATAAATTTATAACCCCATACCCTTGATACATCCTTCCCTAAGCATAATTTCCCAAACTAACAGAGTTCTTGCAGTATTTCTGCAGAGCTCCGCCCACTATCTGGTTGTTTTCCTTTTTTTTTTTCCTTCTACAGGTGCTTGTATATATAGGATTTCTGGGCTACCAACTCATCCTCCAGTAGCCTCAGATTTGATGCCAAGTGTCTAAATGTGGTCCTCCATGTGGGCATGCTCCTCCAGGCCTGAGCTTTCCACCTTTTACCATGATGAGCTTCTAGAAGCTTCTACCCAGGCATGCTCCTTCCTAGGCCACCCTGTCACCAGGATGGCACCTTATCCACTCCGCATGTGTAGTCGATCATGCTTTTCATGTATTTTACCAAAATTCCCAAAATGGATAGTTCCCAAACCCTTGGTTCTGTCTACATGCATGCCACGGGCTTCCTTAAAGCCTTCTCTAAACCACGCATGCACGCTTTATCCTTGCACGCTTTTCTTCAACTAGGCCTTGTGCACCTATGCACCCTTTTGTACTTAGCCAATATCTTAGGGGCCCAACAATTATCGTGTGTGTGTGTGTGTGTGTGTGTGTGTGTGTGTGTGTGTGTGTGTGTGTGTGTGTGTGTGTGTGTGTGTGTGTGTGTGTCTACATATAATACATTTTGATTGGGTGTATTATGTGTATGTTGTGTTTATGGTATTAATAGCATATTATGATAATCATTTATAAAATTTATGATTAAAGTGTTTGTATGATGTAATGATTATATATACTTGTGGATTATTTCAATATAAGTAGGATTATGTTAGATCAATGTGAGCTATGTGATTGTTTGATTGATGTTTTGGAAGCATTTTTAATGTAAATGTAATACAATCTAGGGTAAATAGACATGAGGCAAGTTATAAATGGAATGGTGAGCATGTGTATGATCACCAAATAAATTCCTAAAAGCATGATATGTAAGGAAACCTATTCTTTAAGAAATAAGGAAGGTTGATCCTCATGTATTTGTAAAGTGTCTTGTGAAAGGAAATTATAAGAAGTGGAAACAATAAGTATAGTAGATCATTAACTAATTCATTGGAGTGTGATAAGGAAACTAAGTGAATGGGAAGTGATTAATCACTCGAGATTATAAAAATTCACTATGATGAATCATGCACAAGAGAAAAACCACATGTCATTAATGAGACAAAAGGTGGTGTATGACTAATACGTGAAACTTGTGGCATGGAACGCGTTTGAATGTAGTAATCCATTTGTAGTTAAGCATTGTAGGTTGTTGTTCTATAGTATAAATTCCATCATGAGGAGCTTTCCCATAGGACATTGCAAATTTAGAACCTTAATGGAAGGATGATCATGAAGAGACACACTTTTTTAATGCTTAAGATGTATGTAATATGTAAAGTATCATCAAATAATTTGATGATGGGACAACAAAATCCCTATGGAATGGAGATTAAAATCTATTAAATTGAATGATATTACCATAAATAGCATTTGAATCAAGGCTATTATGGTAGGTGTTGGGTATTTTCTAGCGTTCCCAATCATATTCTAGAAGAACTCAACCCAACAAGTGTGCAAGCCATTTTTACCCTCTATGCATACCGGTATATCACATGATATTTCTTGCACACACCCACTTGAGGAATGCATGGTGTAGTCATAAAATCATGGAATTTTTACTTACATCAGTGCCTCTAGGTATGTCATTATATGCATAATTCTTAAAGTGTGAATACTAAACATTAATAACACTTGTTTTACTATTTTATTACTTTTATCTTTCCTACACTCTTATTATTTTATTTTTGGAATGATCACTTTACTTTTGGACACTAGATGACATGTGACTCAGCTCTATATTGACAATTATATTTTCTAAGAATCCCAAACGCTATCACCCATTAAGGATAGGAACACCCCGGTGCTCTTGTCCCCTATGGGTGCTTTTGTCCCTTCCCTTCCTTTTCTTAATTTTGAAATGACACATCATTTGGTGTCTTTTCTAGAGTCTCTTTGATCACTTTGGCTCAGATTTTTAGTTTTTAATGACAAAATTTAAACAAGGGAATCATATGTATACATGACTTACTCATTTCTATTAGGGGCTAGGAAATTGAGAGCAAATACTTACTATCTACTACTTAGGCAAGAACAACACTTAAAATACTACATTTGGGCTATATTATTCACTTTGTATAGGAGGGATTATTCTGAATTCCATCTCAAACACTCTATCTTGGGGTAAAAATAATTGTAGCTCATTATCTTGGTGTGACTAACTTAAGGGCAGCCTACCTTGAGGGACATAATTCAAATCGCACACTCACAAGAACTACATAGATTCTGAAATGTATTGCAATACTCAATGAGAATCACATTGGGGTGACCATCGAGGTCATTTTGACTCAATAATATGCATTATTTATTCCATCTAATGTTTTCTTGAGCTTTGTGCAAGTAGCTATTTTTTCTTTGTAGGAACAAATATGATAGAGAAACCCTATGATGAGATCCGAGCAACAAATAGTGAAAGGAACGAATCAAGTTCATACCTTAAAAGGACTAGAAGTAAAGTTGCTACAAGGACACTAGCATCCAAATTAGACACTAGCACCTAGGTGGTCCTATCTTCCTATGGGGGATCCATGTCGGAGAAGCCTCGGATCCCAATTTCTTAGACAAATCCTGCATAGTCTAGATCTAGCCTTCTCAACTAGTTTTCTAGCCTAGGATCAACCCGAATCTCTTGTTATAAGATTATTCATTCTCATTTTCCTATCTTGTATACTTTCTTATACTTTACATGTTAGATATTTTTATTAATGTTATATTGATTTGATCTGGGTCCTCTCGATATAAGATTTAAATTTTATTAAATCACCTGAGAGCACCTTGAGTCCGTTTTCTAGTTTAGGGAATGGAACACACATCATTATACTTAATAGAAAAATAAATGGATCATATACATCATCATTAAGTATATATATAAATCTTACATATTGACACAATGGATGACAAACTAACCCATATATTCATTCATCATATTCAAATATTACAAGAGGCCATTAATGGTGTACAAAGGCCAACATCAGTCTAGTTTTTACTCAAAATCTCACAAAAAAACTAGTGCCTTCATTACAACTACATATATTTTTTTAGTTACAAAGTATTAACTTATAGCTATTAATCAATTATCAACCAACTATCACACCCCTTCTAATGGTCCCATACGACTCAATTTATACATAATGGATGGTCTAGTTTGAAACCTTTCCCACTCAAAGTGGTTTTCGACATGACTATGATTTGTGTAATTTACCTAGGCCTTGTCAACGAGGGACACAATGAATGCAAGAATAACAACTAGGTTTGAAAAACTTGGTAGAAATGACGTTACCTTAATCTCGGTGATCGGTCTTTGACAAATCATAGAATTTTCAGTGTTTTAGGCTATCATTCCTCCCACCACTTGCCACTGCACCTTTTTCTCCATTGTCATCTTTTGTTGTTTATCCCTTATCATTTTCGTAGACTTAGCCCTCATACATTTCCATGTGTATTTCCTACTCACGTTCATTCTTGGTCTACTCTTACATTTGTTCATGCACACCTAGCCTAACTTCTAGTTTGTGTGCTTCACTAAAATTATTTGTCTCTATTTTAAATTTGATTCTACCCTATGTGCAATCCTCTATACTTTTCTCAAAATTTTGGGATCAACATCTTCCATACTAACTTGGTTGTTGGTCCTTTAAAACCCCTAGTTATTCCTCATCTAGCAATTTGGGCATGCTTACCTTTATGTTCACCTCATATACACTCTATCGATGATTGTTCCTTCGTGCCTTTTACTAAGGTAGGAGTGACCCCAAAGTCTCATGTTCTTTTCCTTTCTCCATAGGATCACACACGGAATTCACCTTGGTATAAAATGAATCTATTTATTCCTTGAGATCTTCCTTGACCTTAATAGCCTCTAGGAAAATAACCTAAAGCTCTCATCATATGTTATCTTCTTAGTTATGATTTGGCTAGTGATTGCCTTAATTTTATCAATTTTATTTTTTCTCTCTTCCTTATCCTTTACCCAAATTACCTTTCTCTCTAAGTCTTTTTTCTAAACCTTCTCATTTACTAGCTCTTTGATAAACTCATCCAGATATTGTACTACCTTGAGCACTTTGGTTTCTACAACTTCCTTGGTTTTTAGCTCTCCTTAAATATCGGAGTTGGTCCTCGGTTGTCTCCTCAAGACCATGGTTGGGTCTTCTTGCTATTTGAGTTCTGTGTTGGTGATTTCTTCCTCAAGTAGAAGCTCAAGTTATATTAAGGCATCTTTCATTGCTATCACATTATTGGAGTTGAAGCCTTTTTCAAAGATCTTTTTGCACATAACTTGGGAACATGCTTCCATTTATTCAACATTTTCTATGGACTTCTTTTCTTCTTGGACAACCATGTATACATCGTCCTCATTGTTTTACACTTCATATCTATGTAAGAAGTTTCATCGAGATACCTTGGTTGTTAGCTTTATCAAGGCATTAGAAGCTTGTTCCTCGCTCAAGATCCTAGTATTCAATTAGGATACAATTTTTTGACCTATTATTTTAATGGATTTTATCTCCTCTAACACATTGTCAAACACCTCAAATTGTGGCTTTTCCATGACCCCTTATACTTGTAAATATACCTACTTGTACGTCCACCCTGAATATTTATATTGGAGCATGTGGTCCCACATGAATAGACTACTCATTTCTTTATTATTTTGGTATGCACGATACACAAAATCTCAAGAATCTTAGGGGATGGGGTCATTTCTAGTCTCAGGGATGATGATTCAATGGTAACACTTTTCCCTTACATCATGTGGTTTTTCTTTATTCCTCTTCATCAAGACTAGATTCTCCTTCATCTGCATGTTGGTGTTCTTTCTCTTCTACCCCTGGACCCCTTTTTTATGTTGGCTTTTCCTCTTCCTTTTCATGATCTTCTTGAGAGGGTTCCACTATGTATGCTTCCTCACCATGTACTTCCTCTTCATGCACAAAGCTACCCTTGATAATTTCCTCCTTGAGAGGGTCTCTTCATGCTTCTTCTCTTAAGGCATAGTCAAGCCTTGGCTCACAAGGCACCTTTCATGACCTCCTCCATACTTAGTGTCTTTCCATGTGATTTCTTCATACACCCCATGATGTACCTCCTTGGACTTATCTCCTTTATATTCCTCAATTACCCTTTCCTCTTAGTGAGTGAAATCTTAGAGGTTGTACATATTTCATGGCAAATAAGAGGGTAGAGAAGATGAGTAGAGTTTTCACCGGTGGCTCTTCATGTGTTTACATTCATTGGGGATACCCTTATCCCATCTATGATCGGGGGTCATGGAATTTAGAGATGAGGGAATTGGCCTAGAGATAGGTGGTGGATTTTTTGGTATCTCTCCATCTTGTTTCTTAGTTACTTAAATTGTGTCGAATTGGTTTGGTTATACTATGGGCCTTGTCCTTGATAAGGGACCACTTTTCTTCTTTGATATATGCGATCTAACAAAACCGTAATCTTCTTTCCCGGGTCCTATAAGTTTTCGACCCTCTCATTTTTTGCCTTATTCTTGGTCCAAAGGGGAATTGGGGTGCATGCCTTTATTTTATTTGGTCCTTAACACATAGGTGATGACATGCTTACGAGGGATGACTGGTGGCGTTGGTATACCTAAATAGATAGGTTTCATGTATTTTGTGTGAATTTCCATCAAACTCACTACCTTTAGCTACCCTCCTATCGAGGTACTTATACATCATCCTTACAACCTGGATTTCATCATACATTTCTAACATGCCATAAATATCAATGTCATTAAGTTGGATGATAGTGGTGTAGAAGTATGCACATGAAAAAGCATAAGGTAACCAACACCAAACCAACTAGGAATCCTCATTTTTCTTATATTACCCACAACATGAATGGGTCATGATCCTAAACCACACCTTGTTCTTGCACACTATTGGGATATCCTTATTGATTTCCCATCCTTCCCCAAAAGCCTTAAATAAATCTTCGAACCATCTCTTGGTGCACACGTAGTTTCATTTCTTGTCATTATCGGGCATGTATACTTGGCAAAGTGCTTAGATGGAGATTGCTTCTAATATGGGTATTCAAAACTATTCACTCATACCTATTTGGCACACCATTTCTATTGAATATAATCATAATTAGGATTTCATCAAGCCTAAATGTCTCACATCTTTATTGTGCTACATGTGTTCCCTTGATTATGTTATGTGTTATATATTGCGAAGGATATAACTAATATTCTGCACCACGATCCTGTGTGCCAAGTACCAAAAATGGTTGTCATTCTACCATCTTCCAAAGTGGTAAATATTTGAATTTAGTAAGCGTATGATTATCCTCACGAAAGGATCTATGATGTTTGTTATGGGCATGACATATTTTCTTATTTGGTAGTTCATCTTTGACATAAGGCATCAATGGATAAGATGTCATCAAGTACATTTTGGATACTCACGCCTCTCCCGAGATCCTTGTCGGCCTCTATATCGGGTTAGCCAATATTTTGGTGTACCTCCATTCAAATAAAAACGTGTTTTTATGTAGGTGCATGAGAAAACATTGGACCAAGCAGGTATTTTTCCCAAAGTATGGCAACTCGAACAATTGAAAGACCCCGAGGTCTTCAAATTCAAAATGTTTCTTAATATTTAGGCCTACCGTTCTATTTGATCCAACTGCACCTTCAACAATATAATAGTGTTCTAGGTTGGTAAGGTTATTTTAGTGGTTTACCTCCCTCTTCTCTCTTTTATACACCTTCCTCTCTTATTGCACTCTTATTATGCACTACTCTAAATATTACATGTTTGGAATGTCTTATTTTAGCTCTCTTGGTGGCATGTTGTCCTTTGGTTCCTCAACGGCGGGGTTATGGAAACACATTTTCTTCTTTGGTCGGTTTGGGCTAGCAGGTTCTTCCTTGCATTTTCCCATCTTTAGAGAATGGGCTATAATGGTTGTGGTGAGGGTTTGTGCTTCATTGTACATGACATGATTTAGATCTCAAAAATGGCGGTATGGCCTTTTTAAAGATAAAAATGTGCTTCTCTTCCCCCACCCTAATTTGAATTCATTTTTATAGCTTTATGGTTTCTCATGCCATGATTTATCATTGAATCTAGTTTTTCTCATAATTTAAACTTCAAATCATGTAGTTTTGGTAATATCCTTTGCACAAATATCCTGGTTTGTTTCCTTTATTGTTCTCCTCTTCTTCATCTAGTGTATGTAGTAAATTTCTTTCCCCGTTTGGGGGTATTTAATGTGTTTTGCAAGTGTAACCCACTCACTACGTTAGGACTATAAACACCTAAAATTTACACCCTTCAAATCATCATTTACATCTACAAAACCCTTATCCTAAGTCATAATTCCTTTAGCATATTTACCTCACATAAATATTATTCTTACAACTATCAAAATCCTATCCTAACCATCTAAAACCACCTTTAAATAAAAACAAAACACATCTTAACCATTTCATAACTCCCTTGACCATTATACCTTGTCCCCAACAACTTAGCAAATTATCTACCCAAATACAAAACAAAACAAAATCATTTGAAAGTGGTTTTAACCACTTTTCCACCCTAAATCTGAAAAACCTAGATCATCGGTGATTCAGGTAATCACCAATGATTATAAATACAATTTTTCCAGTCTCCCTTCGGGATCCTCAATTGTGAACCTCAGCTCTTGCTTTCAATATTTTCTTCCAAAGATCTTGCACATCACCATTTAGCACTTGCACATCAAGATTATCATCAAACATCATTGTGAACCATCGTCAAGCATTTTTGAAGGCATATCAGAGCCCCCGTGAATCAGATTTTTTGCCATTCATCTTGCAGATTGCATCAATTATCATCAGGTCATCCTCAAGCAAGGTTTGAGGCATATTTTAGCTTCATCTCAATCCAAGGTACTTTTACAATATTCATTTATCTCTTATCAACCATATTTAGTCATTAATTAGTCTAAAACATTAATTTGAAACATCAAACATTTATTTTTAATTAATTCTCAAAATCCACTTGAATCGTTAACGATTGGCCTAATCACCAGCGATTCTTGTCAAATTTATCCTTTGTCAACTTTTTTCAATTTTTATCCTATATTTCTTATTTATTTTATCAAACTTGTTGCTTCTAACATGTTTTTAAGCATGGCTCATTGTTAGATGGAAATTGGTGGTCAATCACATGAAATCACAAGTATTCACTCACTTCCAATAGTCAAACAACCTTTCTATTAGGAACAATGTTTGACATCATTCATTAATTAAGTCTCTGTGCAATCTGATTCGCTAAAACCAAATAATACATCTAAGATAAGAGTGAATTCTTACATGAAATTGAACAAGAAGTTGAAGACTTTTGGTATGATTATTTTGAACATGTACAAATTATATCCACACTTGCCTCGGTCACACATTTAAAGTTGCATAGGATTTACCATTCAATATTGAGTTCTAGTCATCTTTTCATACTATCCTTGTATCCATTTATTCCTTTATCATTTATCACTTATCCATTACAATTCACTTGATTTTTTACAAAGTGAGATGACATCCTTCGAGGAAGCCCTTTGGATTCCTAAGTTGTCCTTTGTTGACCATCTCACCTATCTATCTATCTAATCCATTTTTTTAGTTTCTTTGAGTGCAGTTTCTTCACATGAGAGGAGATTATACACACCTTTGTCCAGAGTGCAACTTCTATCAACATCAAGCATCAACAACCATCATCTATAGGTATCGTTAAACCTCATCTTTTCTGAGGTCATTTTTTTTTTATTATTTCACTTTGTTAATTCAAGTAGAAAGGTAAAAACATCTTTAAACATTCTGGCACGCCCGGTGGACACTAAGTCCCTTCTTTCATTCATTCAAATTTCATATTTTTCATATTTAGGTTTTCTTCTATATAATTGCTAGTGATTTGGTCAATTGCAATGATCGATCGGTGAATCGTCAACAATTCAATTAATCACCAATCGATTTCTCTAAGTTATTTTGATTACTCAAAGTCATTAGCTTTCTAACCTCTATTTTTTTTCTATTTTTTTTTTTTGCTAACCTTTTTTTGTAGGTTTTCTATTTCTAGAGGATTTTTGCTTGTTGGATTTCTATATTGCTTAAATTAAAAAATCAAAAATTATAAAAAAATAAAAAAGGAAGTGTTATCAAAGTGAGTCCTTTCCTTTTTTTTGCTTTCCCTACTACATATTTGTTTACTTTCCTCATCAAAATCAATCGATATTTTGGGATTAAAATAAACATTACATATTGTTGATCATATAGCTTTAATTAGGAAGGTTAATTGATTGCATTCACTTAATTCTTCCCCACACACAACCAAACCACATCAAACATCAAACTTGCATCAAACACTCCTACCTAGTGATAACTATTGGGATTTCATCACCTAATAGGAAACCGACTCGATGTTTTGGATGAGTATAAACAACTGGTTGTCATTATATTGGTTAAGCACCCAACTCCCTTATCATTGTGGGACCATGAAGTGAGGGGGTAGGCCTCAATACCAAGCCCCCACTAAAGACAAGCATAGATTTGAGCCTCACGTACCTTAGGTATATCAAGGACACCAGCCTTAAACAATCTTGAAACCAAGCCATAGATAGCCATTTCCTAGGACCTTATCACCATTTTACACATTTCATCCTTTTAAATTAATCAAGATAATCTAAAAATTCATTCTAGTTTATTTTTTTTTTTGTTTGTAAACAACCTATCTAGTTATTTTTCATTTCTTAGGTGATTGTGTGTTTGTTATTATGGTACTTACAAGACAAAAATCTTGTATCCAAACATCAGAAAACATGTCTACACCATTACCTCATCAAAATCCACAATCTCAATCAATCATAAATCCAAATCAAGAAATATCCACACCTCAATCTAAAATCAACAAATCTAGGGATGAAGAAAATGAACACTATAATGAAATTATCTAAAAACACCTCTTATTTTCCACACCTTTCATCATCAAAGCTCTCACCTATCTCAACATAGAAGAGTTAGAGCCACCACATTCCCCTAGCTCTCAATTTACATCATCTAAAATCCCTGAATCCTCCTAGTCCTCACTTCTTTGAAGGTGGGGATCCCATTTTTCAGATATTTTAGATTCAAACCCCATATCCCTTAATGTTTATCTTACAGCTAGGGGTGTCCAACTTTAACCATAATACCCGAGCCACCTTGTATGTTCTTGATCCATCATTTGGTTTTCCCATCTTATTGATCTAACTCAAGAACCCATCATTCAACAACTACATCCATATCCATCTCACACTCACCTAAAACATCTAATGTCATATCTTCTATTCCCATTTTTGATCTTCATATGATCTCTTCTCAAGACATGTCCACTCAACAACCAACATCTTCACCTGATCTTTCCACTGGTTCCACACCTCTTCAAAACAATCCAAATGCTTCTTCATCTATCCCTTCAACACCCTCAACTATCTAGACACCTCCAGTAAGTTTTTTTGTTTTTCTATCATTGTATCTCAACCACCACCTTCTCAACAAAACACCAACCCCATTCGAATATCACTATGTCCATCCCTGCATCCATTCCTCTAGTCAACACTAGTGCTATTACTAGCACCCACCCCATTTCTTTATCATCTTCTACTCCCTTATCTCACAACACATACCTCACCCTCACAACCACTTATTTCTATACCTCAATCTATTCCTATTTAGAATATCCCACAACAAGCACCATCCTTTATTACTTCTTCTATACACTTTCAATAGTCCACTTATTCACAACCCCTTACCTATACATCTCTTTCCTTTCCAACATATCCCCCAACCATCGTAGCCTCTCATTAACACATCTATTCATATTCCCTATCAATATGTACAACCATCACAACCTTTGGCATCTCAATCCACTTACAATATCCCCATTAACATTCCTTATCAAAAAACATTCCTTATCAACAAAATATCCCTTATCAATAGAATATCCCTCAGTAGTACCCATCATACCCACAACCTAGCCATTTTTCATTCAATCAACCTAGCTCATCCTCACAACAACCACCACAACTAGACCCCCTTCAAGCTCTCATGAACAAATATCCAACCTTGAAGCTCACTTCCTCGGGTCCTAAGAATGTGCTCTCTTATGAAAAAATCTGTAATGAGCCCATCCACCCTTCAGTACCTTACAAATCATATCCACCTCACTAGGAACTTCCAATTTTATCAAATTCTATAGTAAATAAGATCCCCAACAACACATTCATGCTTTCTACCATGCTTGTTATCTAATAGCCCATGACCAAGATCTAATGTTGAGGACTTTCCCCATGTCCCTCGTTGGTCCTGCCTAGATTGGTACAATAACATCCCTCAGTATTCCCTTTTCTCATTCACACAACTTGCACAACTCTTCTTGGAACACTTCTCTATAAACATCACTCAAAAATCACCATGACCGACCTTTATACCATAAAAAATTTGAAGATGAATCCATCACCGATTTTGTTTCCACTGAGGGGTATAATCAATCAATTATCCTTTACATTACCACAAACTAAATTAATTGAATTATTTTTCATTCATGTGCTAAACACATCTCATCCACCCTTCAAATCCATTCATTTCAAATGTTTGATGAAGCTTTCACTATGGCCCATAAATTAGAATTGTGAGCCCTCGAAGAAGGTAGAGTTAAACTACGACCTAAGAAGCCTAAATCTGACTTTCCATCTAAATCATCCTCCCATCCTAAAAATCCAAATCATTAGCCAACATCATAGTAGTTCAAATCCACTCCTAAATAAAAACCCACTACTTGAGCATTCCCATCCACAATGTAGTTACACACCCATCGGAGAGACCTATAACATGGTCTTTTGACAAACTCCTCACTACCAATATGATCTCTCTTCCACCCATCTCACCCTATCAACACATCTGTATCTAAGCCCTCTTGGTATAGGGATAATGATTATTATAAATACCATAGGGTTAAGGGACACGACATCGAAAGGTGTCACTCATTCTCATAACATCCTTCAAGATTTGATCAATAAAGGTGAAATCCATTTAGATAATCTAAACGCACCTCAAAATCAAAACCTTGATGTCTTCAAACATCCCTTTCCAAATCATTCCCCTCAAATAGTCAAACCCACCAATAACATACAAGATCACCATACCATAAACACCATCAGTCAAATATTACCTAATACCAATCTCAATCCATAACCTCTGAGTCTACATCCACTAAGAACACCACTAAACCTACACCTCATCTTCTGAATCTACATCTACATCATCCACACCTCCTCATGACACTTCTAAACCACATCGATCAACAATTAGAAACACCCCTCATCCTATCATTAAAAATATCCCTCCACATCTACTACATCATCATCCACACCCAACTCATCTAAGAAAACCACAAAGGGCCCTAAAAAAACAATCCATTGTCCAAGTCTTTAAAATCCCCTATTATACCTTCACAGATCAATGTCATTTATGTGGCCCTCAAACCTTCATCCCAACCCCTTCCAAGGAGGTCACTGTCATCTCAACCCCAAAACCAACCCATCAAGCTTCCATATTAGGTCCCATCATCCTTCATCCATCACATCATCTAAAATCTTCCTCAACAAACAACTAAATAGACTACTTCCAAAACCATACCTCACCCGAATATTAAGACAAAATAAACCTCTCCACCATCCACTTCTACTCCTAAAGGATGTTATGCGACTATCTTGGATGACCTTCTTTAAAATCACTCATAACATTACCATCTCCTAAACCATCTGATCCTCGAGGGTGGAAGCCCTCTTGGTATGACTTCAATATCTCTTGTGACTATCATAGGACATAAGGACACTCTATAAAAAATTGTAAGGCCTTCCATATAATCATTAAGAAACTTGAAAGTAAAGGTCTCCTCCCATCAATGGCATCTACACTTCACTCTTGAAAAATCCTTAAATAAACTCCTTCCTTATCAAATTGATGTCATCCACATTACTACTCAAACCCGTAAACCACGAATCCAACCCTCTAGATCAAAACAAACCTAAAACCTTTTCACTATCCCACCACCACCTAAATTCTCATTGTCATCATCATCTAAAGATAAAAATAAGGTTTCCATCTCCATCGCCCCTAAAACCTCCAATCAAACCCCATAATCTAAGACTAAATTCTTCTATTGTTGCACACCATCATCCACTACAATACAAAAGGTTTTTATCAAATAGCTACACCAAGCTCCAATTAAAATGTCA
Source organism: Taxus wallichiana var. yunnanensis (assembly GCA_018340775.1). Taxonomy (NCBI): domain Eukaryota; kingdom Viridiplantae; phylum Streptophyta; class Pinopsida; order Cupressales; family Taxaceae; genus Taxus; species Taxus wallichiana. Next base: position 341,582,282 of record CM031238.1, read on the forward strand.
CTTTACAAGCTTGTCCAAACTTCACCACCTCACAAACAAGCCATGATCAAATCCCTTCAATCCATTACCATACCTTCAAAATCCAGTTTTCACAAAATTTTGTAGGTGCTCTTAAAGCCTCTGTTGCCATCTCCTTTGAACCTTCATAAATACCATCACTTTTCCCTCAAGATCATGACTTTCCCCTCTTCATCACTTCCCAAATCAATGATGTCCTTGTTAAAATGGTCATGATTGATGGGGGTCCACTATCAATATTATATCATCCCTTTCCTTCAATCAACTTAGATTACCAAATATTGTTATAGCTCAAACACCCATTTTACTTTGAGCCTTCAATGATATAATCACACCCACGTTAGGCATTGTTATATTTCCTCTTAAGGTCATTATTAAGACCCTTTTATGACCACTTCTACATCATAGGAGAGTTCCAATATAATGTATGCTATTAGGATGCCCCTAGATTCATACTATGCATTGTGTCCCCTCAACACTACATCGATGTCTTAAATATGAATATGAGGGTAAGGTATATATAGTCCCCATAGATCCTAATCCTTTCACCGACTATCTTATGACATACCATCCAAATGATGTCCTCGTGCCTAAATCAAAATCAAAAACATCCGATGAAGCATCTACTAGCACATCCATTCCATCATCCAAACTACCCAATGATTCCTCCTTGAGGGAATTATAGAGACATATTTTCACTTGAGGGAGTACCATCTTCTTATGTTAAATTCATTCCCTACACCTAAAACATATGGAAGACCTAACAAGAAACCTATGTATGAACCTAACGTTGGAGATATCATCTCTATGGTCCCATGTACCTCAAAACCAATCTCATTTATGGGGGAGTTGACCATCCCTCTTCACAACATAATCATCAACACCATGTTATGCCTTTTAAATCAAACTTTAATTTCTTATATAACTCAAATTTCACTCAAATGTACCTTCATCATATGCACTAAAGGGTTTGTTTTAGGAAACTATGAACAAGGAACACATCATCTAACCATCCAACATTCCTCAAACCTTATGAAAATTTTGGCTTAGGATATAAAGAACCTCTCTAGAATCATCCTCACACACCACATCTTTACACATCATATAATTAGAACCATCTTCTCCTAAAGAAATCGAATGATCTCATGGACACAAATGACACCATATCCATCCCACCTAATTTTATTTTTTTAGTCAATACTATTTCATTAGGACCCTTAACCTATCAATCTAACCATGTCACCAAACAACTTCCTCTCATTTGGCTATAACTAATTGAAGAGGATTCACCCACCATCGATGTCCTTCATTGTCACGATGATCAAGACATTCTCTCCCACATATGGGAGAAGAGGACCATTTTCTTTAGAAATCCTTTCCACCAGACACATCAACCATTCTTAACAAATCCACTATCAAAATTAATTTAAGAACCACTCAGAACCTCACATAGTGAAATTTGGTCAATCCTTAGATCCCACAAGAATTAGAATATTTTACCAACTTTCTATCCAAGTATAGTCAAGCCTTTTCCTATTCATATAGTGATATGTCCTGTATCGATCCAAATATCTTTGTACATAACATTATTGTCACTTATCCTAATGCTAAACTAATTAAAAAAAAAGCTCTGTAGGATGCATCCTCACATAGCTCTCCTTGTTAAAGAAGAATTACAATATCTACTCTCTAGTTAATTTCATCATACCTATTGATTATCCATCAATGGGTCTCTAACATCATTCTCATAACCAAAGACTTAGGCAAGTTACGTATATATACTGATTTTCGAGATCTTAATCTTGCTTTCCCTAAAGATGATTTCCCTCTCTCAAAAATCGATCATAATCATCCTAACATCTATCCATGAAATGATCTCCCTCATGGATGGATTTTATGGTTATAATAAATCCTTATTACCTTCGAAGATCAACATAAAACATCCTTCATCACCCCTGGTAACCTTCAACTACTGATTCATGTCGTTCAGTTCTTAAAAATGCAAGAGCCACTTATCAACATGTTCATGACCTATATTTTTCATGACCTCATCCACAAAATTATCGAAGACTACGTCGATGATCTTTTAGGAAAATATAAACAACACAAATACCATCTTTCCATCCTTGAATCCATATTTACTCATCTTATCCAATATTTTATTCATCTCAATCCTGTAAAGTGTGTCTTTAGTGTTCTCACTGGAAAACTTTTAGGATTCATCATATCTATCCGAGGTATTGAAGTAGACCCACCAAAGTTAAAGAAATTCTTGAAATGCCTCCTCCATCCAATCTTAAACAATTATGTAGTCTAAGGTAAATTACAATCCATTCGACATTTTATATCACAACTTATAGACCATCATTTTCAACCATTTCATCATCTTCTCCACAAAGATGTAGACTTTATATAGGATTCTAATTGTTAGAAATCCTTCAATGAACTTAAACATTACCTTCTATCACCACCCATAAGTTACACCACCTCATGAGGGGATCCCTTATATTTATACATATCTTCTTCAGAACATGCCCTAGGTGCTATGCTTGCCCACCATGATAACCAAGGTCATGTGAATAGGCCATATACTATATCAGTTTCACACTTCATGATTATGAAACTCATTACACCAAACCTAAAAACTATGTTGCACTTTATATTTTGCTACTTCTAAACTATGTCACTATCTCCTTAATCACAAAACCTATGTCATTACTAGCTTCAATCCACTTAAAACCATGCACTCTAAACCATATCACAATGACCGCATAACTTGATGGCTCATGCTTATGACTGAGTTTGACCTCGAGTTTATATCACAAAATCTATTAAGGGCCAAGCTATTACAGATCAACTTGTTGACACCCCTTCCTTGACAATCAACTTCCTCATGAACACTTTCCAGATGAATCAATTAATAATGTCGATGAATATAAATTCATTCCTATCAAAATGACCCTCTTCTTTATGGATCTAAATGATCACAAGGGGGAGGGGGTGTATTTCTCATACCACCCTAGGGAATTATTATTTTGCTATCATTTAAAACTTAACTTTAAATGCACTAATAACATGGAAGAATACGAAGCTTTAATCATGGGCCTTACCACCGTTATTCTCTTAGGTGTTCATGAATTAGAAATATACGAGAGATTCATAACTTGTCATCAATCAAGTCAAAGGAGAATATCAATGTAAAAATGAAATCTTACAAATATAAAGCCAACATTGATTTCCTCCTCAGCGCCTTTGATCATTACACTATTCAAACCATCTCGTGATCTTCTAAAAAATTTGTAGAATACTATGGCCTCTTTGGGATCTCTCATTCCCTAGAAATTGAAGAATCAAAAGACAACACTAAAGTATCTGTGGTCATTCAAATATTAGATTACCCTTCACATCAAAATGAACTCCTCCTATCAACATTGTTGACAATAATCCAACTGATCTATGGTATTCTCAAATCTATGACTACCTTTATGAATCTAAAATCCCTTCTAACTTATCATGAAATGCTAAACGATCATTTCTCCAACATGTCCACCCACTTTTTGTCATCATAGGCGATATCCTCTATAAATGTGGTTTTGACGGTCTTTTGTTAAGATGCCTTAAATCTCATGAATCAATCAAAGCAATCAAAGAAATACATGACGGTATTTGTGGAGGTCATTTTAGTGGAAATTTTCATCAAACGTGTCTTATGGATAGGGTATTACTTTTCCATACTATCAATTAGGATTGTGTGCATATGTTAAGAAATGCATAAAATTCCAACTACATTCAGATCTCATCCATGTCCCTAGTCAAGCATTACAACCCGCTCAAGATTTATGGCCCTTCTCTCAATGGGGTTAGATCTCATCGGTACTATCCATCCTAAATCATCTCAACAACATCATTCCATTATCACAGCTACTAAATATTTCACTAAATGGGTTGAAGTTATCCCTTTAACCTCAACTAAATCAAGACCTATCACCAACTTCATATATCAATACATCATATGTCATTTCGGTGTTCCACATAAAATTATTACGAACAATGGAAAATACTTCAAAAACAAATAACTTAAGAAACTCTGTGACACATTCAACATTAAACTCAACTTCTCATCACCATATTATCCTCAAGAAAATGGACAAGTTGAAGCCTCTAACAAAACACTCATTAAAATCCTTATGAAAATAGTAGATGATGCAGGCAGGAATTGGCATCTCCAAATCTCATTTACTCTTTGGGATTATCAAACTAGCATCTATACTCCTACAGGTGCTACACCTCTTTTCACTTGTCTATAGTTATGAGGTTGTCCTACCCCTTGAAGTTCAAATTCCTTCACTTCATGTATCACTTAAAGATTTTATAACCAAAAAGAATATCGACAAGACCACCTAGAACAACTTGATTTATTAGATGAAAAACACTTAACATCCCTTGAACATCATCAAGTCTATCAAGAAAGTGTCAAACGAGCTTACAATAAACATGTCAAAGAACATGAATTAAAATCGGTGATCTTTTCTCAAGGAAAATCAAAATTTCACTACACTAAAATAGAGTAAACGTGGAAACATTTTCCCTAATTGGATTAGTCCATACGTCATCACTAATAAGTATGGTTCAAGAGTGTATCTCCTTGCTTCCCTTGATGGTGAACCTAAAAGGAACCTTTTAATGCCTTACACTTGTGGTGTTTCTACTATTAAATGATTGATCATCATGATGGTAGTTATATCTAAGATCTCATCCCTTCGTTAACCATCCATCTTATCACAGTAATGATTTGAAAGCATGTGGTTCTTTCTATCACTATCCTTAAATACACCTTAAAGATGAGCACCATGGCTCGTTGATCATGCATCTTTCACCATGGATAAGTTCCTCCTTAGCATGAGAACCACACTATCATTACATCTACCTACCTTGTACCAACTAAAAACATGACATGGGGCACACATGTGTATCTCACATATATAAATATTTCCCCTTCTTGAAATAGTCTATTATGGTTTTTCCTCACTCAAAATAAAATTCAAAAATATTTATGGATGCTCTTATCAAAATTCAAAATATAATAGATTAATCCCTTGAAGGATAGTTATTCAAAAATAAAAATCATATTGTTAAATAAAAAGTAGACTATTCCCTCAAAGGACACCCCATCTAAAATCGTAGTCTAATCCCTCAAAGGATGGCTATCTCTATGAAACAAAAATAAAAAATGTAGACCATACCCTCGAAGGATGGATACCCATGTAAAAAGTATTCCCGCATCCATCAACCTTCCAAAAATTAAAATATGAAAGCATCCTAGGAAATCTTCTTGCATTGATCAACTTTCCCATTATAGAAAACTTCCCGCATTGATCGGTTTGGGTCAAAATAAAAATGAATAGCTGGGAAATTTCTCTATGAAGTTGTTGAAAAGGATTACCCTCTATCCCGCGTGACCTATACATGTCAAACCCTTTCATTTTCTAGGAAGGTATATCTTAATCACTTCATCCCTATATCAAGATCCCATATATCACTACTCATTGATGGTCTTGTGTTAACATTGTTAAAGGCTACAAGTGCAAGTGCTTTCACATTTTTATACCCATCACATATGTATCAAATCCATATCAAAATAAATCATTCCATTTTTACTCTTTCAAGAGATAGAGCACATTTTTATACACATTGTATTACCATATTAAGTCACATCACATCATCATCCAAATCATACTTAACATTTAAAAATCAATCATAAAACTCATATTTTCCATATTTCTAAAACAAACTCATAAACACATATATCAACAACACACATCATAACTCATATAAATCAAAGTAAACCATAACACAACCACATCATCATCATATATATAATCACAATCTAGAATACATCATCGAGAGTCTCAATACATCATATATATCAAAGGCTTCATAAAGATTCATATACATCAAAACCTCCAAAACAAGTATATACATCATCTCTATCTAGTAAAATGGATGTCATCTATAAAATCACTAACTTAGATAACACTCCTCATGCCACCCTAAGCACATGCATACACAAACACATAAACACACATTAGCACACATATAAACCTATAAACATTCCAAAACTACAAACTACCACTAAAACATTACAACTATAGTTTTACCAGTTGAATCACCGGTGATTCATCACAATCAATGGTGATCACATGGATCGTCGGTGATTCCTGTGATTCCCACCAAAATCCGTATGCCCCCAAATGATCCAAAACCTCAAAAATACTCAAACAAGAAAAATTCAAACAAAAACACAAATAACTGAACTTACCTCTACAAATGTAGGTTTCTATGCCTATTGGAAGATGTCATTACACTCAAATCGACTTATTTTTCTCATTCTTCACCTTCACAATCACCCAATTTTTTTGCAAAATGAACTATCCATCATATAAGACACTTTTATATCCCCCAATTGACTTTACCCTAATCGTTGATGATTCATGCAATCATCGGCAATTCATTAAAATAACCACTCACGATTCATGCAATCGCTAGCGATTCACCCCTGTTTCATAGACCTATCATTATTTTGTCAAAAACAAACCCCTTATTACATTTTTTGAAACATATTATACCCTTTAAACAACCCCAATCCTCAAATTATCAAACATCGACAATCAAAACAATATATGGATGTATCATATGTTTATGGGATGCAAGCCCTTTTTCCCTCCATCACTTGACTTCCTCATCTTTACATCCTACCTTCATGGATCATAAGACCATAGGCATCAAACCCTTTAGTTCCCCCTATCACTTGATTCCATGGTAGCATATCCCATTTCGCATTCCCCTTCAGATCGGGTCAACTTTGTTAAAAGCATGACAAACCTATCCAACTAGCTTGTCAAATTGGTGTTCCTTACATTGTGTTACAGTCACCCCATTTTGAGGGGGATCACCCATAAAAATTAACTCATCATCATTTTTTCTAGCACTTTTCCGATGTTAAATTACTAGAAAAAAGGGGCAAATCTAGACACCTAAAATTTACACCCTTCAAATCATCATTTACATCTACAAAACCCTTATCCTAAGTCATAATTCCTTTGGCATATTTACCTTACGTAAATATTATTCTTAAAGCTGTCAAAATCATATCCTAACTATCTGAAACCACCTTTAAATTAAAAAACAAATAAACCACAATTAAATTGATATTTGTAGGAGTTTTAGGATTCCATCATGTTCTCAGACAACTAAATCACCTATTTCACTAATCTAGTTGCTCAACATTCATCCAAAGACTCATCTCACTTGCCTTTACCAAAATAGACATTACATTACACAAGAGCAAGGTTCATTGGTCACTTCTTGGCTTGTCTACACCGAAAACTCTTCAAGTAAGATAAAATCATCCCTAAACACCCTTCATAATCTCAAGGAGGTATGAAAAGTTTTGTTAACATATATCCACTTGTATGGGGTTTCGTAGGAGAGGTATTTGTAATTATGGGAGGCTTTAAGGAGTTACATCAACCGTGCCATAATAATAATTGTATTCTCATGAATAAACCTGAAAGTGATTTGGTAATCTCAAAAATGCACTTATCATAATAATGGCAAATAAATCCAACTAATAACAATTAATCATTAATAAGTAAATTTGTGGTAGGACAATCAATGTCTACCACGTGCCACCTCCAAATTCCAAATTTCATTTTGTTTAAATTCACTTCAAGAAAGGTTGGGGGAAATGAACTCGCCATTTTCTTCACACTTTTAGAGGTCCAAAATGTCAATTCAACCCAAATTTGGAAAATATGGAGAACTTGGAAATTTGAATTACATTTATAAAGATAAGCTCAAAGTGAAGGAATGCATTTTTTAAGTAATTCCAATCAAAATTATTTTCTTTTTTCTGTTAGTACCCGCTAAAAATAGCCTTGTTATTACATCTTGATAAAAACCAGTTTATAGGAGCCGAGGGAGATTTTTAAATTATCACATAAGCATGGGGAGTTCTCTTCGATAATACTAGAAAGGATACTAATTACGCTATGAGAAAAAAACCAACAAGGGCACAACCCCACCTTCCACCAATTGAATTCTATAGCACCTTTGCCACTACCATTAGCATTTCCAACAATCTAAATGGGAATAATTATTCAAGTGTGGATTCCTTTCCTAAAACTTCCATATTTGATGACCATAACCAGAACTAGAACTCAAAATAGAAACAAGACCAAGAACATGACCTAGACTAGGACCTAGACTAGCAATTTGAGAGGATTTCTGAGGTTCAATTTTATTTTCCAAGATGCATTAATCCAATGTTTGAGAATGTTTCTCCAGATGCAATGACATTCTAATTCAAACACTCAATGATTTCGAATGTCCAATCCTACCACAGACCTTAGTAGTCCTTGATATTTGGATACATGGAGACACCGTTACTTGGCTTCCATTTATAATGATAGAGATATTTGTAAATTTGTGTTATGACCTCTAAATCTATTTTCATTTCAAGTTGTTTAGAAATCACATCACTCCCTTCACTAGGATTGATGACTACCCTTATCTTTTTGAAGGTTCTTTTGAAATCATCCTTGGGTTTATCATAGAAGGAATTATCAATGAAGAGAAGGTCACTAAACCATAGGCTAGTTGACTCCCATTCAAAACTAAACAAGAAATATTTACTATGTGATTGATAACCCCTGTGTTTTCTTAGCCATTCCCATGTTGTTATGATTATTTTGTACAAGTAGACTCAATGATGGTTCTAGGCACGAGACTAGGAAATATGGTCCTAACATTGTCATGCCCTCCTAGTCGAGTGGTCGGAAGCCATATTAGTCTTGTTGATACTTAGTACTAATTACCCATGAAATATAATTCTCCATATTTCATTTTCTTTTCTCATCTTCCACGTCACACTGTATAATTGATTTTATAGGGGATTTTCCCTCTTCAAATATAAATAGGATCCTTGAGATTCAACCCTCATCCAACCATAATACCATTACGAACTCCTTTGTTAGTAATATTTCATGGTTAAGGGTTGAATGTTTAGGTTAAGGGTTTAGGGTTTAGGGTTTATGGTTTATGGTTTAGGGAACTTAGGGATCAATTTTCAGGGTTTAGGGTTCATGGTTTAGGGTTTAGGTTTTAGTGTTTAGGGTTTAGGGTTTAGTGTTTAGTGTTCATGGTTTAGGGTTAAGGGATTAATAATTAGGGTTTACGGTTTACGGTTTAGGGTTTAGAGCCTAGGGTTTAAGGTTTAGGTTTAGGGTTTAGGGTTAAGGGATTAATGTTTAGAGTTTACAGCTTAGGGTTTAGGGTTTAGAGCCTAGGGTTTAGGGGTTTAGGTTTTAGGGTTCAAGGTTTAGGGTCCATGATTTATGGTTTAGGACTCAGGGGTTAGGGTTTAGGATTTAGGGTTCAGTGTTTAGGGAACAAACACTCTAATGGTATTGATCTTCTGCACTTGATCTTCAATCTACAATAGTGATTACAAAGTGAAAACTACTCTTGATCTTCTACACTATAAGGATCGACAAACCTTATATATTACACATCTCTGCCAAACATGTTTCTCCCCACATATACTTGCACTATTGAATGTTTCTTGATATTCTGCATATACTTGTACTATTTATAACACTCTTGGAGCTCCAAATATTTCACAAGCTATAGAAAAAGGAGATAGTTGTATTGGGTAACATTTATTTATACCAAATTAATCTTAGATATCTGGAATTTCCCTCCTTCAAAATATCAGCAAATGAAAGGCATCAAATTGTGATGACTCTCTTTGAATGTTATGCCTACAAAGCAAATGAACCCTTTTCAGTTGAATAATCTCTCTGGAAATACTAATAAGAATGGGTAAGAGATAGAATATTACAAAGGAGTGAAATACTTCCCATATGATGTGAAAAATAAGATAACTCTATTGGGTAACATTTATTTGTGTAAGCTTCCCACGGGAATGGGTTGCTTAGAAAAGCGTTGTACTCAATTTTTTCTCGATATCTAAAATTTCCCTCCTTTAAAATTTTTGTACCAATTCCAATCATTCTCATTAATATATTTTTATAAGTATTTCCAACAAGTATTTTTAGTGTTCAAGGTTTAGAATTTAGTGTTTAGGGTTTACGCTTAAGGTTCTGGGTTTAGGGTTTACAATTTATAGCTTAGGGTTTAGGGTTTAGGGCTCGTGTTTAGGATTCAAGGTTTAGGGTTTAAGGTTTAGGGATTAGGGCTTAAGGTTGACTATTTAGGGTATAGGTCTTAAGGTTCAAGGTTCTAGGATTAGGGTTTAGGACTCAAAGTTTGGTAATTAGGATTTAGGTTTTAGTGTTTAGGGTTTAGATTTGGGGATCGGGGTTTAGGGTTTCACAGCTTTAGGGTTTAGGATTTAGGTCTCGGGGTTAAGGGTTGATAGTATAGGGTTTAGATGTTAGGTCTTAAGGTTCATGGTTTAGGGTTTAGGGTTTAGTGTTTAAGTTTATGGTTTAGGGTTTAGGGCTTATGGTTTAAAGTTCATGTTAGAATTTTTGTCACTCAAAATCGTGTGGCAAGAAAATCAATGTCTACCATGTACCACCTCCAAATTCCAAATTTCATTTCGTTTAAATTCACTTCAAGAAATGTTGGAGGAAATGAACTCACCATTTTCGTCACACCTTCGAGAGGTTTAGAATTCAATTTGCCCCATATTTAGAAAATATGGAGAACTTGGAAATCCATATTGCATTTATAAAGATAAGCTTGAAGAAAAGGAATGCATTTCATAAGTAATTCTATTCAAATTTGTTTTATTTTTTTGTTGATACCTGTTACATGACCAGGAACATGACCTAGAGTGTAAATTTGAGAGGATTTCGAGGTTCAATTTTATTCTTCAAGATGTATTACTCCAACATTTAAGAATGTTTCTCCAAATATAACAACATTCTCGATTTAGACACTCGATGATTCTTAAATTTCCAATCCTACCACAGACCCCAGTAGTCCTCGATCCTTGGATACAAGGAGATGTCATTACTAAGAAAACCAGGGACTTTTAAGGAAGAAGAGGTTCTTGTGAATATATAATTTTGACACATCACGTCACACCTTCATTAGGCTTGATGACTCGCCCCTATATTTTTAAGGCACTTTTGAAAGCATCCATTGGCTTATCATAAAAGGAATTATCAATGAATGGAATGTCACTAAGCCCTAGGCCAACTAACTCCCATTCACAACTAAACAAGAAATATTTACTAGGTGATTGATAACTCCTTTTTGTTCTTAGTCATACCCATATCGTTATGTTTATTTTGCACAAGCAGACTCAATGATGGTTCTAGGTATGAGACTAGGAAATATGGTCCTAATATTGTCATGGCCTCCTATTCGAGTAGTCAGAAGCCATATTAATCTTGTTAATACTTAGTACTAATTACCACTTAAATCTGATTCTCCAGCTTTCATTTTCTTTACTCATCTTCCACATCATACTGAATAACCAATTTGACAGGAGCTTCCCTCTTTGATGGCGATACATTGAATATGAATATGATCCTCAAGAGGGGAGTTACACTTGGAAATGTATTGTTAAACCCTAAGCCCTAAACCCTAACCCTTAAACCCTAAATCCTAAACCCTTAACCTTAAACCCTAAACCCTAAATCTTGTGCCCTAAACCCTAAACCCTAAATCGTAAACCTTAAACCCAGATCCCAAAACCCTAAACCTTAAGCCCTAAAACCTAAACACTAAACCCTAAATCCTAAACCCTAAATCCTAAATCCTAAACCCTAAACCCTAAACCCTCAACCCTCAACCTCAACCTCAACCATAAACCCTTAACTCTAAACCCTGATCCCTAAACCATGAGCCCTGAGCCCTAAACCCTAAACCCTATTTTTACCACCATGAACCCTAAACACTAAACCCTAAATCCTAAACCCTCAACCCTAAACCTCAACCCTAAACTCTAAACCTTGATCCCTAAACCCTGAGCCATAAACCCTAAACATTATCTTAGGGTTCAAGGTTTAGGCTCAGTTTTAGGGTTTAGGTTTATTATTTATGGTTTAAGGCTTAGGGTTTAGGGTTTAGGTTTTAAAGTTTATGTTAGAAGTTTCGTCACTCAAAAACACAATCTGGGGTGTTAGTAAGGTGTTTTCAACTCACAAACATTGACCCCATCCTCATGAGATTCTTACCCATGGTAAATTATAGTCTATTTATGATAGTATCCATTCCTAGTGGTACTTATCAACATTTACAAATATTCACCTATCACCATGTGGTGATCATATATTTAGTGCTTATAAATTTAGGGCCATTTTTGTCTAGAACCGAAAGGGGTAACTACGCTATCTTGAAATTATTCATGAAACCTTTAAGTCTTAGAGATAAATGAATGTTGCCAACATGTATAGAATTCACGTATCTTTCCAATTCCTATTTATTTTCCTCCTAACTCCTTACGAATCTCCCAAAATCATCCGAAGAAGTCAAATTTCACCATTAGAGTGTTTGTTCCTTGCACCTAGAAAACCCGTTGTTGAGAATATTTCCCTTGAATGAGTGAAAATTTCTAAAATCTTCCTAAACACTCCTAAAAATGTCAATAACCAATCCAAAAGGCCCCAAAACCTAAATAACTACTATATTCTTTCACAAAACAAATATCGATTGTATAAGCTAAACCCTAAAAGCTTGAATCCTGAATGTTGAATTCTAAAATACCTATGTATTGACCAGATTAGAATCTAAAAAACTATCTTCTAAACCGTGACAGGTGGAGCTATGAGACTAGTTCCATAAGGTACGAGTGACCCTAACATCTTATATTTACTAAAATAAATATAAAGTATAAGAAATAATAAAATATAAATGATAATAAAAGAAAGACTTATACTTATAAACATATAACCCATAACACATTGAAACACAAGTACGTTATAACATGCTCGCATTTCACCTTTTGGGTTTGAAATTCCCAATCCATAGGCTTGGATTTGCCTTGGATTATCAAACCAAATTTTTGCACTTTATATTGCTTGATTAAAACCGTGTTTGACAAAAAAAAACATCAAATTTTCATGTGTGCACCCCAATATATCATGCATTAAAACATAATATTCAAAAATAAATTCTACTACAATGTCAAGCTCAGTTTTACCTTGATGATGATATAATTATTTCTAAAATCCTATTAGTTTAAGGCTTTCATCCATAATTTCTTTTACTAGTTCCTTGTTTTCTTGCAAAAACCTATGCATACATTTTGGTGCACAATTTATGATTTTTTCATCCAAATTTTAAAAAATTGGTTTTTCTAAACCCCATTATACACGCACTCAAAAAAAAACTAAAAAATACTTTTTTCTCAAATTTATGGGGTCTACACACACAAATATTTCATTTTCGGGATATGTGCACTTTTAAAGTTAATAAAAATTATACATTAATCCAAAAATTATGAAAAATTAATGAGACCTCATACATGGTCTTAGCTAAATTTCTACTAAAGGGATTTGAAAAAAATAGAACTAAAAAATAAGGGGGCACACACACAATAGGTTCTTATCTTTTTGACACAAAAATAGACATACTTTGTTTGCACACCACATTTTACCCTCTTAATCTCAACCATTTTAAAAAATAGATAGTAGTTTAGAAACTAGATTCTGAGATCTATGGTAATTATTCTTATCACTTTGTCAAATTTTGAGCATAAGCATGTTGAATTATTCAATGAAGTTTAGGTTTCACTGATTTCAGGAAAAAGGTGTTCCTTTTTACCCCCTTTTGGCCCCCCATTTCCATGCACTTACCATGTATTCGCAATCCACTTCTTTTTATTGGTAGTCCACCTATAAGGGGTTGTACCTTAAATTGAGGAACGATACGATGTCTTCCAATTCTTCTAATACTTTTTGAATTTTATATAATTGTGCATCCGACATGTCATCCTCAATACTTTGTACAACTTATCTGTGTTAATCCTTGATAATTGGTGTATCTCATAATTGAGCTTCCCCAACTTCACCATGAACGATATATTGAATTCTTAAAATAGGATTATCCATCTACAAATACGTCTGCAGTAGCACTGGTTTCATGACTAAGTAATTCAACGACTCATGATCGGTGAAGAATAAAAACTTTGTGGTTAGTAAATATTGTCTAAAGCACATGACCATTTCCAATGCCTCACACTCTATTGCATTATAATTGTGCTCTCATCAAGATAGCTTTTGAGTGGAAAAAAATATGGGGTTCCACTCTCCCTTCCACATGATGGGAAAAGTGTATCTCTTAATGCATTTATGTGGGCATGGAATGGATTCTACGATTATAGGAATTGGAGAATGGGTGCACTTACCCATTTTTCTTTAACATTTCAATTGAATCTTACTACACACCATCCAAAAAATGATGCCATCCTTCTTAAATAGTTCATCTAAGGGTATAAATATCTTGGCATAGTCCTTGATGAACTTTTGGTAGAGCCCATGTGTCCCATAAATGCAAGCACCTCTCGGTGTGTAGTTAGTTCTTCAATACTAAGGATTACCATAATCTTGGTTGGATCAACTAGCATCCCCTCTTTGAAAATAACATGCCCCAAAGAGGACTTTGAATGGTGTCATGAAGATATATTTCTTAAGGTTTAAGGATATTTTTAGTTGCATACATCTCTTAAACATGGTCTATAAGTTTTCATAATGGTCTCTCACTAACTCATAGATAGTCCAATCATCCATGTACACCTATAGGAACTTATGAGTCAAATTTTAAATACCTCAATTACTATGCACAAGAATATGACATGCACATTATTTATCCAAAATGGCATTACATTATACACAAATGAGCCCCATTCCATAGAAAATATAGTCTTAGCCTTGTCTTCCTCCACGATATTCACTTGGTGATACCCTAAGAAACCATATGTGAAATTATAAATCTTATATTCGACCATGCCCCGTAAGATCTCCTTAGTATATGGGGTTAGTAATGGATCGATTATGTAGGCCTCATTCAACACGTGATAGTCAATGCATATCCATATGTGTTCATACTTCTTTATGTTGATCACTATGGGGCTTACCCATTCATACTTTTTTACTCAAGTAGATAACACCTTCAAGCATCTTATCGATCTCTTCCTTCACTTTCTTCCTCAAGTTTGGGTTCATGTGATATGGAATATCATAAACTGGTGCACATCTTCCCTTAGTTTGATATTCATTTTCCCCATTGACTCATGCACTCACCTAATTTCATATTATCCCTTGGGAAATAGATTCTTGAATTCCTTCAATAACTCAACTATATGTGTTAGCTCCACATGTAACCAATAATCACCAATAGTAGCTAGATGGGGTTCAGTTTTAGACCCAATGTTTATCTCTTTTGTGTGTATGATCTATGTATAGAACCTCTTCTTCAAACCACACACACCCTAAATTAATCACTCACCAACCATAGTAATGGCATTCTTATGCGTTATTGGATCCTACCCTTCAACTTTCATTAGATCCTTGTTTCTTCTCTCATAATACCGATGTTGATGCTTCTGAGGTTCACTTTTCTAGTATTAGCCTCTTCTAGAAATAATCATTTAAGTGCATGTGTTTCCCTCTCATACATCCAAGTGACTCTTTCTTCCATAAGTGTGT
The DNA here is from genome assembly GCA_018340775.1 of Taxus wallichiana var. yunnanensis. Classification (NCBI taxonomy): domain Eukaryota; kingdom Viridiplantae; phylum Streptophyta; class Pinopsida; order Cupressales; family Taxaceae; genus Taxus; species Taxus wallichiana. The sequence continues at coordinate 341,597,983 of CM031238.1, forward strand.
CATCATGGGAGATTTCCTTCTTTACCAAATATATGGGCTCATTCAATTTCATTGTGGTTAACTATAACTCGGAATGTTTGGATGATGCTTCCCTTGACCTAGTCCCAATATATCATCTCTCCCGGTCTCACTTAGCACATACCAAGTACACACCCAATATGTCAAGGTGTTATAGAACATGTGAACCCATAAGCATAATGGGAGTTCCTTGATACATCTAACACATAATTCCTCACACACGTGCACATGGGAGATGGGGAAAGTGCTCCCATCATAACATGGTAATTCTTTCTCTTATTACTCTCTCTTTGAAATTGGGTCGATAATGCCTCGATAAAGTTTCTCCACTTAGGAAGTGATGGATGATGAATCACCCATTATCTAGTGGTTATAATTTTTAAGGTATATACTAGGGAGTCTATCATTTCTTCCTTTGTAGGATACAAGCTTCGAGGTCTACCATGTATGGATGTGCACATGTGGTTCCATCATACCTTTCCAATCTTCCTCGAATGATTTTGAACACTCTCTTGAAGCGCGGGCATGCGCTTGGTAGGATTTTTCCCTCTAAGGGATGTGTGCTTAAGCTTCCATATATGGGGAGGCCTTACCTACCTTCTCCTACTTGGGTTTTTTTCGAGCTCAAACTTGCACTCGTCCCATATCGGTTGAATTAGGTTGTTGAGGTAACAATGGGAATCTCTAAGTTATGGGACCTTGCGTGCTTAAGACAAACCTTTGAGAAGGTTGGTTCTTCTACCTTCTTCTACTACTACTGCTACTACTAATGTTGAAATGGAAATCCTAACCTAAACATACCAAGGGACTAGGGATAAAAGGATATGTGAAAATGGAAAACTTATCTAAGGGAGGTGATAACACTAGAAGAAAAGGGGGTGAACATGGTCTGTTTTGATTAAAAACAAAGGAGAATGCATAGAGTAAGGCTAGGCACATGTAGCATAGACCACAATATTCTCACATAATCACTTTCATGAGGCACAATCTAGAGAAGGAGATGCAATGGATATGAAGAAGAACAACAAGAACGCAATGTAAAGGAAAGACAATAAGGAAGAATAAAACAAGTTAAGGTAGAGGATAGCCACAAAATAATGCTTCTATTACTTCTAGAAATGCACAATCTATTACAATGGTGTATGAGGCCAATTTCCACATTCAAATACTAGATCCAAAGTTCTATAAATCAAAATTCAAAGAACTATAATCCTTAGAAATACTAGAGGATCCAATGTGTCCAACCCTTTACAATGAGAAATGCTCTTACATTTATAGAAGAATAAAGGAGAGAAGAGGAGGAGAAAGGAGGGAAAATTGGATTTGAATCTTCAACCACCAACAATCATCAATGAATTTTTGCAAATCTATCAAATGCACTTCCTTATGTCTATTTGGTATGTAGGATAAGGAAGGATGTGATATTTCAATGAAATTTGGTGGTTGGGTCGATCAGATTCCTCATTAATGGCTGGAAGTTCATTTCTCTATTTCTCACCTACCTAGTCTAGCCAAAATTTTAACTTGAGTGATCTGGTGTGTAGCCCACATCGGTGCTTTCAAACAAGCCTAGGAACGTGGATGTCAAAGCCACTGTAGCAAAATTTATAGAGATATGAAGGCTAGAATGAAATCTGGACACGTAATGACACGTGGCGCATCTTTGATTATCTGGAAGATCGGTAAAACTATACATTTGGTTTGTCATTTCTGCCACATGTCACACATTGTTTCATCCAAGGATTTAGTACCTTTTTGGCATGCTTTGATAGGTTGCATGTGATACACTCATTCTAACAGAGGTTTCCACGTGGCATGGTAACGATGGAAAAGAAGGCACAAGTGTACGTAGAAGAAATAGGTGTGGAAGGAAAACAAAAATATATGCATGCAAAATTAATGCACATGGAAGGAAAAATAACATACTTATAAGTATGTATACATTGTGTGACCATATAGAAGTAGATGTGTGGCAAAAAGGAAGGGGGCACGCAAAAATGTCGGGACTTAACTAATTTTGGGAAGTAAGTCTAAGGTGTGCACAAAGCATATATGAATTGTTGGGAAGAAGGAAGATGCACAAGGAGTGTCCACAAGGGAAATGGAAGAGATATGGGAATGGGGAAGGAAATGGAAGGCATCCATAAAGAGAAAATTATGTAAGGGCGTGCTGTGAAACTATAACCCAAACAATTGTGCCAATGAGATAACCAAAGTGCATGCAACATGCAATATTTGAGAATTAGAGACGAGAATGGGGATGTAAGTGTTATCATGGAATTATAGCACCCCCTTAATGGTCTCGAATGTGGATGGTTCATTCAAGTGTAATTTGTGTAACATGGGGTTACCTCTCAAGCTTTGGGACTTGCGAGCTTGAGATAACCCTCCAGAGAAGGTTGGTTCCTTCTCCTAAACTACCTTCTACAATCTACTCTTAATGAAACCAAGTAAACTAATCCTAATCTAACCTTCAAAGGGACCAGGAGAGAGAGAGTACATGAAAAGTAAACCTACACTAAAAGTGGTGATACACCAGAAAAGGAGGTTGTTAATCACTATCCAACTGCTTGAAATGGAGAGAGGTGAACAATGGAGAGGGTGGACAAGATGCACCACAAACCAAAGATAAGTTCACATATAAAACCACTTCATACCCATTAAACACAACTTTCAAAACCTGTAATAGACATCAAGAATATGCATAGTATACCCTAATGGAGAGAGGTAAGTAGAGACAATAAAAACATGCAAAGGATGGAAAAAATGCATCACAAAACACATTATATTACTCCAATAAGTATGCATAGTACAACATTAATGGGAAAGAGGCAAGAAAATTCCATTACAAATATTGGAAAGGAGGATTAAGCTCCACATTCAACCCTAGAAAGAAGAAAGAGAGAGGGGGCAAGAGAAAAATGACTAACTCTTTACAAATGAGCCCTAGATTACAATTTATAGAATGAGAAGGAGAGAGGAGTGTATTCTTGAAATTACTTTCCAACCACTTTCAAGTTGTAATAAATGATGTGAAAGAGTGTAAATTTATTTGCAAAATCTCCCTCGTGTTTTCCCATGACTTGCAAAGCAGAAAAGAATGATTGCCCATACTTCTTAATTACATTCCCAACCACTTTCCAATTGTCTCTTTAAATTGGGATAATTTTCTATGAAATTATCCATGAAATATTCATCAATTCTTGAATTTATTTATTGATGTGTGAAGGTCTCAGAATCATGATTCCAACGAGACCAATTTTGCATGATTCCATTAAGAAATTCTCAAGATATGGTTGTTTAAGCATAAAGTGTTATTTCAAGCTTGCTTGATTGTTACGGAATATGTATTAAATTCTTGCTGCTTGAAAATCATCTTTTAAATATTTTCCTCTTCTTATAATGTTCTTTTCCTGATTTGAAATGATTTTGCATTAAAATTGGTGTAGTCCCACCTTACGTTCATTTATCTTTGCTTTGAATGGGGGTGTTATTGCTTTTAATGTTTTGCATTGAACATAGCCAGCTTGGCCAACCTGACCAAGATGGCTCTCACTTTTTATTTGGCCAAGCTGGCTCTCACTTTTTATTGCGATCACTCCTTATCTGCATTGTATCATCAATTCATCAATATTTTTATTTCTTTTGACCCTTATGCTTTACATAGCGGCTCTCTACTATGCATGTCTCAACCTCTCCTTTTGTGCATATGTCGAGCCCATTCATTGTTATTCAGTGCCACGTTTAGAACCACCCATCAAGCCAATGTGATGTGTCAGGATCCTTTATTCTACATGGCTCACTCCTACACCCGTAAATTAATCCCATTTTTCATTGGCTATGACTATATATATCACCTTGACTCGTCGACTTATCACTTATCTCCAGCTATGCATTGACTAACACATCCACGTGTATGTACTAGCGACCCTAATCCTCTGCCTCGACTCCATTATCCCACATGCATCGAGTCATTGTTTTGTCGCCAAGCCCTTAGACCTCCCATGTTGTGAGCTCATCACTCACCCTCGTCCCGCATGGAGACTTTTCTCGTGTACCCACTAACTCCATTAGGTGGTGACTGTGTTTGGCATGTCCACGGTGACTGCGTTCCATGTAGAGGCCCCCGCGCTTGGGGGGGTCTCCTCTACTTGACCTTTTGAAGTTACACCGAGGAGCCATGTGGTGACCATGCATGGATCCACCTTCATTTTACTATATCAGCTTACCTTGCAAATGTTTTTTTGGCCACATGGTATATCAACTTGCCATTTTAGCTTAAGTATAACTTGGTTCTTAAAATTTTGATCCCTATCTCTTGAAACAATGATGTTCCGCAGTAAAGAGCTCGGTTGCCTTTGGATATCTCCTCTCCCGATCTCTATTCTAAAGCTCGATGATTTTGATGATTGGTGACCTAGTAGAGCTTGATAGCTCACAAACAAACATCCGAGAGTTCAAATTTATGTGGAAACCGACTCTGCTAGTTTGATAACGTGTGTAACTCTATGTAACCCATCAATACTTGATCTCACTCGGTCATTTCCTCGGTCAATATGATGAACTCACAAAGATCTCTACTCTTGACTACATATAACTCGGTTTTGATTTGACATTACTCACCACAAGTTGTAAAGTAACTTGATGATTTGATGGCTACCTCGAGGATCCAAAGAGCTCAGCCTATTTTCCAAAACTAGCTCGAGTCATGATTACCTGCACTTCTTAGTATCCTTTCCTTCATCATAGTAGCTCGTTCTTTGTAAAAAATAGCTCAACCATCATTACATGAGCTCGGTTAGCTCTTCAAGCACCTAAGACAATTTTTAAAGAATTCTTCTAACCTTTTCTGAATCTTATCAATACTCTAGATCCCCAAGTGCATTAGGAACTATGTAGAGTTATTAGAGGAGCCTTTTACCTTTTCTACCCAATATCCCCATCTCCAGTGGTCATAATGCAATCCTGTCAGGTTGTCCAATTTCACTAGGGTAGTGAAATTGGATAACAATTTGGTGACTCACGGGGCCATTTTCCTGCTAAATGGTCTAACCAGTTTTCTGAAGCTATCCATTGGGTATGGAATCTGCACGGTTATCATGAGCTGATCTGAACTCTGAAAATCTTGACCCCGGAATGCTTGGAATTTCATTGCTTACTTCTAGAACTACCCTTCGCTCCTTGCACTTTCCAACTTTTGTAAGAAAATCTTGAAAAAAAAATTGTGAGAGTGGAAAATTGTCCTTAAATTTGAATTTCACCCATTCCTACAAAAGTGATTTGTGAGGCTGAATGATAGACACACATACTTTTTCCTCATCATCTAATATTTTCCAAGTATGAATAGATGGGACTGATTTTCTTAGCAAGGTGAAGCATGCTACAAAATTTTATTGAAACACTTGTAGGATTGGACATCATGGAACTCTATTAAGTTTTGATCTTCCCTCTTCTTCTGAATGTCCAATCACGACATTCTACTTGGGACTTTGTTTGAAGGATGAAGCAATACAAAAAAAATTATATACAAAGAAAAAAATCATACATGCCTCAAGTAAGACATGCAGAGTGTGCACAAGGACTTCTTTTGTTGAAAAAAAACCTACGCCTACTCCTACACTAACTAAGGAAATCGGAAACTTCAAAAAAAACCTGCTATTGGTGATGATAAGTAAGTACCCTTCCTCACAATTGGCAGCCATGGAAATGATTTGGCATTGAGTACAAATGCTAATATTAGGAGTGAGAGATTGATTACAAATTGATTCTTCACTCCCCCATTCATCAAGGTATTAGCAAGAAACAAGACATATACCTCTTCCAGATGTTTCTCACTTGGTTTCAAGAGGTGTTGTTGTTGGTCATGGCACATTGAAGCTCTTCGTCATGCTTAGAGGTAAGCATGACTAGTTTTGGCTTCTCCTTTGACTCCAATGAAGCCAAGTACTGACATTTGGGCAAGGTCTTGTCCTTTGAATGTGCCCACCGCTCCGAAGCTCAACTCCAAAATAGAGTCTTCTTATAGACCTTCCCTAAAAAGGTGACTATCTCGTGGCTTGATTCTCTTTTTCTTACACATCCACAGACAACTAATATGTCACCTTAGCGAGTGGTATGAAAGAGATAGAAACCTTGTGTCCCTTTCCTTCCTCCTTGGCAACATGGGACTCCTCTTCATCATGCAACTTACTATTTATAATTACATCATTTAATGGGGTCACTTTTAAATCATTGCAATCTATTACTACTTATTGATCACCTTAGAGTTCCTCCATTATTGTTTTAAGACCAAATGGCTCTTGAATAGCCTTTTCCTCTAGTATGAAGCCTGACAAATGAAACTCTTTAATTTGTTGCTCTAGAGGACTGCTTGGGGCAACATGCTCTCCCTGAACACTTCCCTCCATTATGGGCTTGTTGGCAAGAAAAATTTTAGGGGAAAAATTGGTGGTTATCTTGCCTACATTCTAGGAGTCTAAGTCCCTCTACTTAACTGGTGTAGTTTTCGTATATGCATGCACAAGTGAAAGTGAGTTTTATCTGGGAGGCCTTAACACCGGGGGATCAACAGGGGGTACTCCATGACCCTTGACAAAGTTAGTAATCTCTTGTTAGGGAAGAATTTATGTCTCAAGAGTGGGAAGAGGAGTGAGAAATTATATGGAAGAACTAACGTTGTGGCAGAAAAATCATATTCCTCCACACACTAGTTAGAAATTTCAACACATGCATTTATGAGAAGAAACAACTCTACAAATAACAACAAGACAAAATAGAATTTAATGATCATAAAGTATCAAAATAGTGTCGGAATGGGGAAACTAGTGATGGGGAATGGAAGAAAATGGCTATCTCCTTTGCTCTCTCAAAGTACAATACACTCTTGAGTTCACAAAATCAATCGCCAATCCTTTGAAATGGGAATGGATTTACAATTTATAGAATGATAGGTGACTCATCATCTACCCCCAATGCCTTTTCATATGTTCTCACACAACTTAAAACTTTTCAACTTCCTAGGAAACTTTTACGTCCACTTTTATAACATAAAGGTGACTTATTACATTAGAAACATTAAGACATATGAAAACATGTAACCCCAAAGTTAAATTAGAACATTGAGAAGAGAGAGAAAGTTGGGGGAGAAGAGAGGAGAAAGAGAAGGAATAATAAGGGGAAGAAACATTGATGATGAATAATCTACCTTTGATAAAGTCCATAGCTCGTTAGATGACTTTGTGAGGTTTTCCACTTTGTAGTGAACTTTGGATCTCCAAACCGCTCCTTGAGTGTGACTTACCATTAATAGTGAGTACTCACATGGGAGATTTACTATTTATAGTAAGAGGTGATTCTTGATTCTTCTTTACCATCTTGATGTGGTGAAATTACTCATTCAATCCAGTGCACACTACCTTTGCCTCATCCGCTTCTTAGGTTGACTTACTATTTTAAGTAAGCACCCATATGGGAACTTACTATTTTTAGTAAGTGGTAATTTTCATTGTTTTCTACTTTGAACACTCATTCTAACTTCTTGGTGACCTTCGGTACACACTTTGCTTTTGCCACAACTACTTTTGATGATGACTTTCCAAACATAACAAGTTTGTATAGGAAAACTTACTATTTTAGAAAGTGGATTTCCAGTGCTTCGGTTTGTGATGGAACATATTTTTTTGGACTCATCTCATCATCACAATCACATCCTCCGAATTTCACATAATTTTTCCCACTAGAATGTCTAGAAATAAAATTTAAAATTTTCACCTGGCAGTGGCTTCGAGCACGGAGCTGCCATGGCGGCCATTAATGGAGCTCGAAATTTGTAGGTCTAGTTTTTGTCTCCATTTGTGACAAAAACAACTCCATTGTGATAGGTTTTTTTGGATTCCATGTGCAAGTTTTTATCTTGTTTCCATTTTTGGATTGATGGGAAGTCCAATAAATGTGAGTCGGTGCACGAAATGGGGATTTTGTTGGAAAAAATGTTTCAGGGAACCATTCGACCTCCCATTTGTTGCATCTTGATCATCTTGAAAAATGTGGAAGTCTACAAAATATGGCACCTCAATCCATCTTGTATCTTGTAAGATATGAAGATTTTTCGATTGGGTGACTTCATGGTTATCTGCAAAAAAACTTCATTTTCTCCTCATTTTTCATTTCTTCAACACTTTTGATCAATCGTTCCCCTAATACCTGTGTATTTTCATTTATTTGAGTTTTTATTTGTTTTGGTAGAGCTGGTTTGAGCTTTGGCAATGGTGGAGTGGTGGTGAGAAGCAATGGTGGACAAGTTACAGAGCAATGACAGGGTGAACTATGAAGAAGAAATGGGGGAAATAACGGCTAAGTGCCGGATTTAAATTATTTAAAAATGCACGTGAGAGTTTCTAGGCACATTTTTATGTCCCCGACATCCCTCACCTACATCCCTCACCTCAAAGGGACGTGAGGGACATCAATTTCCATGGTGATCAAGGTGATGACACGTGGCGAAGATCGACGGGCGAGGAATGAAGGCTTGGCAAGCACCTAGGGGCTAGAAATTCACTCTTGAAGAGGTCACATGAGTGACCAGGAGTCTCCTTAGGGGATAGGTACATTTTTCCATGTTTTATGTCCCTCACCTCAAAGGTACATGAGGGACATCAAATTCCATGGTGCTCTAGGTGATGACACGTAGCGGAGATCCGACGGTGAAGGTTTTAAGCTCCCGTAAGCACCTGGGGGCTGAAATGGTGATCCTGGAGGTCATATGTGGGTTTAGAGGGCTTCAAAGGGGCTGGGAACATTTTCCAAACCTCTACATCCCTTAGCTTGAGGGACGTCAGGGACAAAAATCCCGCCAAGCTCCTAGAGCTGAAAATTTTGACTAACTCCCGAACCTTGAGGACAACTTGCGACAGAAATATCTTGAGCTCCCGATGAATTTTTTGATGATATTTTATATGATCACGACTGTAAATGGCCTTATGAATATAATGGTGGGGTAACAGATTGATTCATCCATTTGGTTCCTAAAAATAGGATTTTTATATGGTACTCCACTTGCGCATGTAAAAAATTACTTGCAAAATAATTGTGCCAAAGTTGTCAAAAAACTAATTACACCATATTTTATAGATTATATTTCCCTTTCCAATGATTTTTTTCTCATAACTCTACCTGGAGCTCCTAGAATCACCCTCGAAGCTCAAAGATCTTTTTTGGCATGTGCACTACCTAGGCCTGTAAACCTTGATTTTGATCAAACTGCTCCAAACTCCCCAAATATTCCCTAATTCTTTCTCCTCTAAGGGGTTGGTCCAATCTTGTGAAGGCGGTGATAACCCTTCTCAACACTACCCAGAGATAGCATTTTTCAAGAACTCCTAAAATCACCTAAGGGGATAGACTTGAATTTCCTAATTCATCTAGGGGGATTAATTAACACCAATTAGGAGGCTACTCTTGGATTGACTAGGAAAACTGGGGTTCCTCGAACATGAAAAAATTTCTGAGGGGTATCGTTGTCATGCTTGAAAATTATCAATTTCCTTGTTGCACATTTGCATGACAACAACTTGATTTAGCTTGGGGATATGACATGCACGAACACGAGAAGACATGACATGGAGAATCCAGAATCTCAACTTTAGACCATATGATCTATTAACCAATGCCTTATCCATTCTTCCCTATAGATTCATGTACAACTTATAACAAGAGAGACAAAGAGTGAAGAAGGAAACACACAAACACCAAGAACAATGAAAGGAAACAACACACATAACAAAAAGAGAAACACACCTAGTAATCACATATGGTACAAGTTGGGAGACAACCCACTTTTAGTGAAGCACTTTTCATTCTTCAAAATTTTCCCCTGAGTGGGAAACACTGAGTGATGTTATTCTGCAAAGCCATTGACTGGTTCCAAAAAGTAGCCTCCTCTCCTTAATTGTTTATGAAAGTTGGGTGCTTTCACAAATTTTTGTGTTTTTTTAAGAGTGATTCCACATGAGCTTCTTGATGCTTAGGTCTTCGCTTGGAAATTCCATTGCCTTCATGTTGTTTGAAATTGGTTTCATAGTGCCAGTTGTCTTCCGTGTTTATCAACATAGCTGATTCTTCATTGAGCATCTCATCACTTCCCTGAAGCTGATTTTCGTTCAAATTTCTTGAATATTTTGAGTTACTTTATTTCTCAGTTTTATGCTTAGTGATATCTTCTCCATGAGAAACCTTAGATTCATCCTTTATCTCTATTCCATTGTGAGGCGTTTGAGTACTGGTGGGAGCATCGGAAGCAAACTCATACTTGTCTTGTATGGCCATGGAACGAGTTAAGATTTCAAGAATTATCTTGTGGTCTTCCACATCTTTTACTTGCTTCTAATAGTTCTTACATAGAGATCTCCTTTGTTACTCCTACTCATATTTGTATGTCTTCGAAGGATCTTTATTTTGCAGCTCAAGGAAACTATCTGAGGGATTACTTCATCATCTTGGGAATTGCTGCATTTTATCACTCCTTTTTCTAGAGGAGCTTCAGCTTCAAAGGCCTCAAAACTCCTTGCTTTAATTTCTTCATCATGGAAAGATTCTTCCTCTTCAAATGGGAAATAAAATATCTTGATTTCATCATTGCACCCATCAACCATTGGCTCAGGAGGTGTAACATATTTCTCCTCTTGTTTTATTTTAGTATAGCCCATCTTCACCCTGGTTGAGGCTTCCAAGTTAGATTGATGTTTTTCTTGTAGATTCATGGCTTGCATCAAGATTTCAAAACTGAGCTTGGGGTCTTTTGTTTCTTCCGTAGCTCTTAGCAGTTCTTACACAAATAGTTATTTCAAACCTTTCATGGGCTCATCAAAAGTTAGTCTTGTCTCTTCTTGGGTGATGTGATCAAGGGAGTCCTCATCTTCAAATGGGAATGAGAATATCTCTTCATCATGGATAAGCACATAAGATGATTTTTTTATTTGAAAATCATTAAGAACCATTTTCTCTTTTTCACAATTTACATCTTCCGGCAATTTGGATATGCCCTCTTATGACTAAAATGTCCTCAATGCTTCTTCAAGGTCCATGCCTCTCTGGGAAGGCATGTCTGGCCCTATCAAGATGATAATATCCTCTGCCTCCTCAGTTGTCACAAAATATTTCATCTGTCTGCTATCTTGATACAAGATTTTGGATTTTGGGCTTCCATACTTTCACACCGTGTACCTCATCTTCTTCTTTGGAAGAAATTTCTCCATGTCTCCCTTCACTGGTATGGTTGTGGATGACCAGTTCATCTGAATTTTCCTTCCCAAGTCTCAGCAAAATATTTGACTTAGTAACATTCCAAATGAAGCTATAATGTCTGCTGCAAAGATCATCACTTAAATTTTCTTGTCTAAAAACTGGCAAGAACCACTTGTGCATCTTTGACCTTCCTTACAAGTGGGACCTCTTTTAACTCCAAGGAGTAACAAAAGCCACCGGGTGGATTCATGGTGAGTTTGAGATCCTTGGAAAACTTTAAAGGCATCATGTTATCTGAGGCACTAGAATCTATTATGTAATTGTTCAATACATATTCTCCAACAAGAACCTCCAAGAGATGTAGAAAAGCTTAACCTTGTCAGTATTGGATGCGCTCAAGGAAATCATCTTCTATGAGGGAGACGCAGATTGGGTTTGGTAGTGCTCCTTTAGAATTGGGTGTTATAACATTGGGTGTCAAACTTCCATTCTGATATATTAGACGAATCTCTCAAATTGTTCGGGGTGAGTCTCAGTAAATATTCGGTTTCAGTAATCTACACTTTGGCTTTGTTTGCATATTCTATAAAGTCCAAGGGAGCATATGTGGACAAGGGAAATGATGGCACTGATTTTGGAGTAGGGGTATGTTTGGAAGTAGGGTTTTATGCTTGGGAATTGAGATTATTTTGAAAGGTACACTAGGAGCTTTCAAAGTACTAGATTTTACAAGAGCATATTTAGATTTAGAATTGGAAGAGGCATCGGAAGACTTACATGGAATTGTGGAGCCTTCTTACTTGATATAGGATCAAGCTTCAACAATGTAGACTCCATGGAGGGTGGGAGCGGAGATCCTTGACTGATTATTTTGTTTTATGGAGTCACCATAGGAGAATCATCACCTTCTTTTTCTTTGCAGCAATGGAGGGAGGTGTTCCTTTCTCAGACTGAGAATGAGTGAATACCACACATGAGAAACTAGGTGCATATTCTTTTTCATATTCATCACCTCCAGAACACTCATAGAATTTGATTTGTGTATTATTTTCAATTTCATAAACTTCTAGGGGATCACCACCTTTACTTTCTTGTTCAAGCTCCTCTTCATTTTCCTTACTCCTACAACCTAAAATTTGATTTCCATTACTTCTTTGAGAAGAAACTCGTTCAAATATTTCCCTCCTCAACAATGCCATTTTATTTTCCATTTTCTACAAAAAAGGATCGGCTCTTTCATCTCTAGGACTTTGAGCTTTACCCTTTGAGAGATTCTTGATCATTCCAGATAGGATGAGATCATCACCAAGTTCAATGGTCATCCTTTATGCTTCTACAATGTTCCTTGGTTGAACTTTTCATAGGAGAAATCCTACCTCCGGTGATTGAGCATTAATGAAGAATATCTTGACATTGTTTTCAGATGGTGAATCTTCTTGTGATATCCTACGAAGCAACTGTTCGAAACAAGTGATGAATTCTCTCATAGTTTCACCTTCTCCTTTCTTCATTTGAGCCAACTGCACCAAGAGATCTTGGCAATCTTTAGTTGATTTAAATCTTTCCTTGAAGGCAGTCTTGATGACGTTCCAACCAATGATGGATCGGGCAGGTAGGAGGTAGAACCATTCTACTAATTTTTCTTGGAGATACTCCATGAACAATCTTACAGTGACATCTTCATGTTTGACACCAAGAATCCCACATGATGTGGTGAAGGCTGATATGTGCTCTTCAAGGAGTTGTGTTCCATCACCTTTGAACTTTGGAAAGTTCTTGTGGGAACTTGTTGGTACATCATGAAGAGGTGGTTCAAGAGAAAGAGACCCTATATTTCTTCTCCATGGAATAAGGTGTTGAGGTCTTTCTGCTTCATTTGCCATTGTTTTTTCTTCTACTTCATTTCTTGCCTCTACAAATTATTCTTCAAAATCTTCTTCTTCGGGGACTCAATGGTGGTTGAAAAATGGGATAATTTAAAGGGGGAGTATCAACAGAGTTTGGATAGGATTTCCAGGTGAACTACTTGAAGACCCGGATGGGGAGGAGGCTTGAGAGAAGAAGTATGGATTATCTCTAATTTGTTCTTGTTGATTTTGCAAAGCCTAGAAATTGGAATTAACAACACCTTTCGACTTGCTCAACCTAGTGTATCTTCCTTCACCCAACTTTTGGAAACTCTTGTAATGGGAACACGAAAGGACACTATGGAATATAAAAGGTCATGTGTAAGAAATTTGACAGTGTATCTTTCAGCAATGGATTTCCATGAACTCTTTTTTTTGCTTTTTCAATATTTGATTTTTTTGAATTTTTGGGCCTTGTGGTCATATTTTGGGTGCAGATGCTACTAAATCTACCACATGGTGGGCACCAAAACTATTGGCAAGAAAAAATTTCAGGGGACTAATTGGTGGTTATCTTGCCAATGCTCTAGGATTCTAAGTCTCTACTTAACTGGTGTAGCTATCGTATATGCATGCGCGTGTGAAAGTGAGTTTTATTTGGGTGGCCTTACGACCAAGGATCCAATAGGGCACTCCACTAACCCTACGATAAAGATAGCAATCTCTTGCTAAGGAAGAATTTGTCTGAAGAGCGGGAAAGAGGAGTGAGAAATGATATGGGAGAACTAACGTTGTAGGTAGAAAATCAGATTCCTGCACACACTAGTTATAAATTTCAACACATGCATTTATGAGAAGAAATAACTCTACAAATAGCAACAAGACCAAATAGAATTTATTGATCACAAAGTATCAAGAAACCCCTTAGTCAAAGAAAGCTAGAAACTCCTTCTTCTTGTATTGACTACTTAAATAAAAGTTGTACATAATGTGGGAATGGAGGAAAACTAGTGAGGGGGAAATGGAAGAAAATGGCTATCTCCTTTGTTCTCTCAAAGTACAATACACTCTTGAGTTCACAAAATCAATCACCAACCCTTTAAAATGGGAATGGCTTTACAATTTATAGAATGAGAGGTGACTTATCATCTACTCCCAATGCCTTTTCATAAGTTCTCGTACAACTTAAAACTTTTCAACTTCCTAGGAAACTTTTAAGTCCCTTTTTATAACATAAAGGTGACTTATTACATTAGAAACATTAAGACATGAAAAAGTGCAACCCCAATGCAAAATTAGAGCATTGAGAAGAGAGATAAAGTTGGGGAGAAGAGAGGAGAGAAAGAAGGAAGAAGAAGGGGAAGAAACATTGATGACAAATAATCTGCCTTTGATGAAGTCCATAGCTCCTTCTAGATGACTTGATGAGGTGTTCCATTGTAGTGAACTCTACATCTCCAATTTGCCCCTTGAGTATGACTTACCATTAATAGTGAGTACCCACATGGGAGACTTACTATTTATAGTAAGAGGTGATTCTTGCTTCTTCTTGACCATCTTGATGTGGTGAAATTATTCATTCAATCCTGTGCACACTACCTTTTCCTCGATCGCTTCTTGGGTTGACTTATTATTTTTAGTAAGCACCCATATAGGGAACTTACTATTTTTAGTAAGTGGTCATTTTCATTGTTTTCTTCTTTGAACACTCATTCTGACTTCCAGTGACCTTCGGTACACACTAGCTTTCGCCACAACTACTTTTGATGATGACTTTCCAAACATAGCAAGTATGTATAGGAAAACTTACTATTTTTAGAAAGTGGATTTCTAGTGCTCGGTTGCGATGAAAAATATTTTTTTGGACTCATCTCATTTTCATGATCACATCCTCCGAATTTCACATAATTTTTCCTACTAGAATGCCTGGAAATAAAATTTAAAATTTTCACCTAGCAGTGGCTTCGAGCACGAGAGCTGCCATGGTGGCCATTAATGGATCTCAAAATTTGCAGCTCTAGTTTTTTCCTCCGTTTGTGATGAAAACAACTCCATTGCGATAGTTTTTCATTTGGATTCTATGTGTAATTTTTTAGCTTGTTTCCATTATCGGATTGATGGGAAATCTGACAAATGTGAGTTGGTACATGAAATGGGGATTTTGTTGGAACAATTATTTCAAGGCACCATTTGACCTCCCATTTTTAAATATTGATTTTTTTTAAAATTTTGGAACTATGAAAAATACGGCACCTCAATCGCTTGTATTTTGCAAGAAATGAAGATTTTTTTTTGGATTACATCATGGTTATCCGCAAAAATCTTCATTTTCTCCTCGTTCTTCGTTTCTTCAACACTTTTGATCAATCCTTCCCCTAAGACCTATGTATTTTTATGTATTTGAGTGTTTGTTTTTTTGGTAGATTTGGTTTGAGCTTTGGCAATGGTGGAGTGGTGGTGAGAAGCAATGGTGGACAAGTTACAGAGTAATCGCAGAGTGAACTATGAAGAAGAAATGGGGGGAAATAATGGCTAAGTGCGATTTAAATTATTCAAAAATGCACATAAGGGGCTTGGTACATTTTTATGTCCCTGACATCCCTCACCTCAAAGGTATGTGAGGGACATCAATTTCCATGGTGATCAAGGCAATGACACATGGCAGAGATCCAATAACAGGGAATGAAGGCTTGGAAAGCACCTAGGGGTTGGAAATTCACTCTTGAAGAGGTCATATGAGTGACCAAGATTTTTCTTAGAGAATGTGTGTATTTTTCCATGTTTTATGTCCCTCACATCAAAGGTATATGAGGTACATCAAATTCCATGGCACTCCAGGTGATGACACGTAGCGGAGATCTAACGGTGAAGGTTTTAAGCTCCCGCAAGCACTTGGGGGCTGAACTGGTGATCCTGGAGGTCATATGTGGGTTTAGAGGGATTCAAGGGGGCTGGGCACATTTTCCCAACCTTTATGTCCCTAACCTTGAGGGACGTCAGGGACACAAAATCCCACCAAGCTCTTGGAGCTAAAAATTTGACTAACTCCCGAACCTTGAGGACAACTTGCGACGACAATATCTTGAGCTCCCGATGGAATTTTTTGATGAAATTTTATATGATATTGACTTGAAATTTCCATTTTAATCCAATGGTTGGGGTACCATGCCTTGATTCATCCATTTATTCCTTTAAAAATATGATTTTTTATCGGGTACTCCACCTACGCATGAGAAAAATTGCTTACAAAACCATTGCGCCAAAGGTTTTTGAAAAAA
Organism: Taxus wallichiana var. yunnanensis; assembly: GCA_018340775.1. Lineage (NCBI taxonomy): Eukaryota > Viridiplantae > Streptophyta > Pinopsida > Cupressales > Taxaceae > Taxus > Taxus wallichiana. Next base: position 341,614,367 of record CM031238.1, read on the forward strand.
ATGATTTCATAACCTTGTAGATATTGGAATTACCTTTCCATTGATTTTTTTCTCCTAAATCTACCCATATCTCCCAAAATCACCTTTCAATCTCAAGCGGTGTTTTTGGCCTGTGCACTGCCTAGGCCTGTAAACCCTGATTTTGATCAAACTGCTCCAAACTCCCCAAATCTTCCCTAAATCTTCCAAAATAACTTCCATGATGTTTTTAGGCCTTTAATTCACCTCCATTTTGGATTTGGATCCTTTGTTCCACTCCAAGGGGTTTCTCCAGTCCTGGGAAGGCCAGTGATAGCCCTTCCCAACACTGCCCAGAGATAGCATTTTTCAAGAACTCCTAAAATCACCTAGGGGATTGACTTGAATTTCCTAATTCACCTAAGGGGATGAATTAAAAAAATTGGGAGGTTACTATACAAATTGGGAAGACTCGGTGTGCCTCGAAACATGAAAATTTTGCTACATGGGTATCATTGTCATGCTTGAAAATTGTCAATTTCTATGTTACACATTTGCACAACAACATGGCTCATCAATCAAATCAGGTTCTACAAATGAAATAAAAAATCTTTCTATGATATCATCTTCATTCAATGTTTCCAAATTTAATTTGTTTTCCTCCATGTGCTCCTTTTTAATGGGATTTGGAACTGATTGTTCTTCCTCTTCCTTTGTTGATTTTGCAACCATGACTAGATCATTATTTTCTTCAAATAGAGTGCCATTATGAACACTTTGCACTCTCAAAGAGACTCATTGTTGATCTTCCTCTTATTCTTTTTGCTTTGCTGCTACTACAAAATCAGCTTTGGCTACCACTTGTTCTTCACCTTTGGTATCCTCTTTGGCTTCACCATCAAGGAATTTTTGAATTTCAAACCTTAGAGCCCATATTTTTAGATTCTTTGTCATTTATTTTTTGCTAGGCTCTTCTTCTTATTTCCCTTAGCTGGTTTTTTTACTAGCTTCATCCCAAGATAAACTTGAGACAACAAGAGGAAGGTTGGGTTGGGTTAAAACTAATTTTGTAATTATCAGTGGTGGTGGGAGGGATGGAACTTCTTATTTCTATAGAGGGAATGACTGCTTGGAAGGGAAAAGGGCAGAAGAATTGAAATGGAATGTAATATTAGAGGATGGAGAAGGGAAATCAACAATTGGGGCAGCATACAGTGGGCTTGAATCTTGACATAATCTTTGCTAAAATGATAAATCTTGGGAAGGGGAAAAATAAAAACAAGGAGTTGGTGATTGATTTACCAATTGACAAGGTTGTCTTGTAATTTACTCATATACTTCAATATCCTCAGTCCATTGTGTGAGTTGGGGCAGTATTTCAACCATGAAATAAAGCTTCTATTGTGGGCTATAATGTCTTTGAAAAGGGCCTTCCCATGCACAAGGTGCCCTGTAACCAATTCTAAATGCTTTCATCTATGTCGTAGCCCTTGATTGAGCTATGTCAGCCTCCATTCTTTAGATCTTCTCCAGTAAATTAGTACTTTCCATTTGACTCTTGTCATTATATGCATACCCTTGATCTTGGTAAGTTCCATAGCCAAACTGGTTTTGACATTGCTCATATGGGTAAGCATAGTGGTTTTGAATCTTATCACAATGTTGATCTAGAGGAATTTTGAAGCTCATTAGAGGCTCGTTACACTACTGCGAGTGTGAATTCCACTATGGGAATGAAGCCATGATTTTACAACTTCATAGAATGGAAGAAAATGAAAGATGATGGAAGGAAAATGGATGAAAATGGATGGAAGAAAGGTATACAATTTCATATATTGGGTTATTTAGACCAAACAGAGTCACTGGTATGTTTTGCATTAACTTCCAAAAGCTACAATTCCAACAAGAACACACCAACCTGTTGAAATGAAGTATGCTTCAATGTTGAGTTGGACACTGTTTATGATTAAACTTCAAATTTTGTCCCACTGTTCATGTCAAAAGTGTTATCACTAAATTACAACACCCCCTGAATGGCCTAAATGTGGATGGGGCATTTGGTGTAACTTGTGTAACATGGGGTTGCCTCTCAAGGTGTGGGACTTGCAGGCTTAAGATAACCCTCAAGAGAAGGCTGGTTCATGCTCCTAAACTACCTACCACAATCTACTCCTAATGAAAGAAAGCAAACTAATCCTAATCTAACCTTCCAAGGGACCAGGGAGAGAGAGTGCATGAAAAGTAATCCTATACTAAAATTAGTGATACACTAGAAAAGGAGGTTGCTAATCACTATCCAACTACCTAAAATTATGAGAGATGAACAATGGAGAGGGTGGAAAATATGCACCATAGACCAAAGATAATTTCACACAGAACACCACTTCATACCTAATAAACACAACTTTCAAAACCTGTAATAGACATCAAGAATATGCACAAGTATACCCTACAATGGAGAGAGGCAAGTAGAGACAAAAAAACATGTAAAGGATGGACAAAATGCATCACAAAACACATTATATTACTCTAATAAGTATGCACAAAGATAACATTAGTGGGAAAGAGGAAAGGAAATTTCATTACAAAGCTTAGAAAGGAGGCTTAAGCTCCACATTCAACCCTAATAGAGAAGAAAGAGAGAGGGGGGAGGAGGAAAATGACTAACTCTTTACAAATGAGCCCCATATTACAATTTATAGAATGAGAAGGAGAGAGAAGTGTAATCCCAAAATTGCTTTTCCAACCACTTGCAAGTTGTAATAAATGAGGTGAAATGATGGAAATTGATTTGCAAAATCTCCCTCATGTTGTCCCATGACCTACAACAGAGAAAGAATGATTGCTCATGCTTATTAATTGCATTCCCAACCACTTTCCAACTGTCTCTTTCAACCGGGCTGATTTTCTATAACATTATCCATGAAATCTTCATCAATTCCTAAATTTATTTATTTTTGTGTGAATTTATCAAAATCATGATTCCAACGAGACCAATTTTGTGTGATTCCGTTGATAAATTCTCAAGATATGGTCGTTTGAGCATATGCAGCTATTTCGGGCTTGCTTGATTGTTACGGGACTGTATTAAATTATTGCTAGGAAAATCATCTTTTAAATATTTTCCTCTTCTTCCAATGTTCTCTACCTGATTTGAAATGATTTTTATTTAAAATGGTATGAGCCCACCTTACCTTCATTTATATTTACTTTGAATGGGAGTGTTATTGGTTTTAATGTTTTGCATTAAACATAGCCAACTTGGACACCCCACTGAGCTGGTTCTCACTTTTATTACCAATCACTCCTTATCTGCATTGTATCACCGAGTCATTAACTTGTTTATTACATTTGACCCTTATGATTTACATATTGGGATCTGTTATGTATGTCTCGACCTCCCTTGTGTGCATATGTCAAGCTCATTTGTTGTTATTCAATGTCACGTTTAGAACCACCCACCGAGCCAATGTGATGTGTCGACTCCTTTCATCTACAAGGCTCGCTCTTACACTGGTGAGTTTTATCATTCTACATTGGGCCGTGACTATGCATATCACCTTGACTCGTCAGCTTATCCCTTTACTCCAACTTGACATTGACTAACACCTCCACGTATATGCACCGACGACCCTAATCCTCTGCCTTGACTCCACTTATTCCTCGAGCGTCGAGTCATTGTTTTGGATGTTGAGCCCTTATACCTCATATGTTTCAAGTTCATCACTCAATGCCTTGGCCCACGCAAACACTTTTCTCATGTACCCTCTCCGACTCCATCAGTGTTGATCATGTTGGGCATGTCCATGGCACCTCACTCCGCGTGGAGGCCTCACACAGCTTTGAGGTTTCCTCTCCTCTTTACCTTTTGAATTTTCATCGAGGGGCCACATGGCGACTACAAGTGGCTCCACCTTTGTTTGACTCTGATGAGCTTACCTTGTAAATTTTTGGGCTTGGTTGCATGGTATGCACTGACTCATCAGTTTAGCTCAAGCATAACTCGGTTCTTAAAATGTTGATCCCTATCTCCTGAAACGATGATGCTCCCCGCATGAGCTCAGCTTGCCTTTGGATATCTCATCTCCTAATCTTTGTTCTACAGTTCGATGATGCCAATGAGTTACGACCTAGCAGAGCTCGATAGCTCTCAACAAACATTCGGGAGTTCATCTTTATGTAGAAATTGAATCTGTCTGGTTTGATAGTGTGTGTAACTCTATGTAACCCACCAATACTTGTTCTCGCTTGGCCATTTCCTCAGTCAATATGATGAACTCGTCAAGATATCTACTCTTCTTGAATTTATATAGCTTGGTCTTTATTTGACATTACTCACCATAGGTAATAAGTAACTCGATGATCCGAAGGCCAACTCGGTGATCCAAAGAGCTCGACCTATTTTCCAAAACAAGCTCACCATGATTACCCGCACGTCTTGGTATGCTTTCCTTCATCATAGCAGCTCGGTTTGGATTTCAACTCACCTAACATTCCAAGCAGCTCGGTTCTTTGCTAAAAATAGCTCGACCATCATTACATGAGCTCAATTAGCTCTTGAAGCACCTAAGACAATTTTCTAACCTTTTATGAATCTTATCAATTCTTTAGATCTCACAAGTACATTAGGAACTATGTAGATTTATTGGAGGATCCTTTTACCATTTCCACTAAGTATCCCCTTTGCCAATGGTCATAATGCAAGCCTTCTAGTTGTTTAATTTCACTAGGGTAGTGAAATTGGATAACAAGAAGTTGTCAAAATAACTAGGGGAGTTATTTTGGATAATATTTTGGTGACTTTCGGGGCCATACTCCAACTAGATGAAAGATATCAGTAGCCTGGAGCATCCATTGGGCATGGAGTTAGCTTGGAAAATATGAAATTTTTATCTGAAATTTGAAGAACTATCCCCTGAAGTCACTTGAAGTACTTTCTAAACTCTGCTTTGAATCCTGTAACAGTACTGAAATATTATTAGCATCCTAGAAACAAAAGAAGAGCACACGTAAGGAGCATGTGAAAAGAAAGAACTATGTACAAACAAAATAATGTGCATGTAATGCACTTGGAGGGATTGAAACTAATCTAATATTTATAATGATGTAGCAAAAACTTATTGGAAGGGTTTGAGATAAATCCCATTGATTGGAATTGATAGTGTGCCTCCATCAAGGTGAGTCAACTCAAAAGATTTAGCCTCCTTGCAAGAACTAATGATGTATGGGCCACTCCAAAGTGTATCAAACTTTTAATGGTGCCCTGGTTTAGCTCTCACAAGATCCCATTTTAAGACTAAGTCGCTAACTTTAAAATCTTAAGGCCTAGCCTTTCAGTCAAACTACTTATTTTTTTATTGTTGATGTTGTTCTAGTTTGATCATGGAATAGTTTCTTATTTCTTCAAGTTTAACAATCTCTACCATTATGATTTCTCTCTGATCCAGGCCTTCAAACTCCAAATTTTGGGCAATCTCTAATGAAGGAAACTCAAGAAATAAAGGAATTCTAACTTCCTTTCCATAAACAAGTTTATCTGGTGAAGTACATATTGCCTTCTTCACCGTGATTTTATCTGCCCAGAGTCGCGCAAGACCTTCATGTGCCACCGCTTATGTTAATATTCATTATCCGCTTCTTAATTATGATCGTGTTCTTGTTCGTCAACTCGACCAAGCCATTACCTTGGGGGTAATTGTTGGAATAAGTATTTAAGTAGATTCCAAAGCTTAGCACCCAATCAAAAATTTTGGTACCAAGGAAGGATTTTGCATTATCAGAGATAATGGTCTGAGGAATACTAAACCTTGTTATAATGCCCTCGAGAAAGTCAAGGATGATTGACTTGGTTGATTCCTTGAGTGCAATAGCTTCTATCCATCTAGTGAAGTAATCTGTAGGTGTGAGCACCCACTTGTGCCTCGGCTCTCAAAGGAGGATTAATCATGTGTATGAAGTCAATACCCCATTGCACGAAAGGTTGATCCGCTTTAGATTGGTCTCTGCTAATTTCTTCTTTCCTAAAAAAAAAGTGCATTCTTTTCATTTCATGACCCATATATGCGCATTTGTGAACATGGTAAAGCCAAAAGTATGTTGCCTTGATAATCTTCATCGATGTTAACTTGGCAGAGAAGTGTCCACCAGAGAATCAATCATGAAATTTTGCTAACACTTTGTCAACTCGCACCATCAATACACCTCAACAACATGCCATTAATATTTCTTTTGAAGATAACACCATCAATAAACACATGGAATAGATTACAACCTCGGATCTCGTCTCTTAGCTTTGTTCGTAACATATGGGTATGTGCCAAAGGAAAGGAATGTGATCATGTCCTTTCTCCAAGTGTGTGAACTAGGATTTCAACTTTATTTAGGCTCAAGTTCATCATGCAAGAGCTCTTATCAATAAATAGTGAAGTCTCATGTTGGTGTGTAACCTCAAAGAAGTTGCTTACAAAGTTTGTTTCCTCTAACCAAATTTTTGGATTTTATAGTCACATCATACTCCATGATTTTGGTCACCCATCTTACTCTTTTCTCATTGATTTCTGCTCCCATGATGAAGTCTCTCACACTAGAGTGTGAAACTAACACCTTAACATGATTTGTGGTAAGCATACTTTTGAATTTCTTAAGTGTGTGCATGATGGCATAGACCTATTTCTTTGTGTGTGATCGTATTTCAACTTATAATTGTTTAATTTCTAATTGAATAAATTTATTCAGTTGCTTGATCCTTGTTCATTTTCTTATGTCAAGACAACAACAACACTTGCATCAACTTTGTAAGCATAAAGGATGAAATCCTTTGAATAATTTGGATTGATGAGTGTTAGCATGCAAGCAATTTCTTGCTTGATTTTGTTAAAGCTTTATTTTCCTTTTGTTGTCCATTTGAAAGTTGTGTCCTTCTTGAGCATGAGGGTGATGGGCCTTACTAGTCCTGTAAAGTTATGAATGAATCTCCTAACAAAGTTGATTTTTCCTAGGAATGACTACAAGGATTTCTTGTGTATCGACAAGGAAAGAGCAAGGATGGCTGAAATGTGCTCAAGATCAATAGTGATTCCATCTTTTGAGACCACATGGCCCAAAAATTTCCTTGTGCCATAGAAAAATTATAGTTCTTGGGGTTAAGAGATACCCTAAATTATCTTCATCTCTCAAATAATTTTCCCAGGTGTGCCATGTGATCCGTGCTCTGCTTTGAGAAGACAGTTATGTCATCCAAGTAGACTAGGATGAACTCATTGATATATCCTTTGAAGGAAATGTCCATGGCTCGCTAGAATTTTGCACTTGCATTTGATAGACCAAAGGGAATATTTTGATATGCATACATTCCCCATTTGGTTGTAAACATTTTTTGAATTGATCCTCTTCCTTGACCATGATCTAATTGAAGCCAAAATACCCATCCAACATGGAAAATATTTGCGCGCTAGCCACAATATGCAAAATTTTCTCCATATAAGGCAAAGGATAATGATCCTTCAAATATGCCTTATTCAAATCTCTAAAATTAACACAGAGTCTGATTTCACCATTCTTCTTGCACACTGGAAAAGATTCATGACCCAGTTGAGTACTTGATAGGAAATATTATCTTTGCCTCAATGATTTTAGACAATTATTTCCTCATGAGGGGCTCTATCTTTAGATTGACTGGTCTTTGCTTTTGTCTGATGGGCTTGATACTAGGATCAAGGTCAATGGAGTGTTGAGCAACACTTGGATCAAATCCTTTGAGGTCTTCATATTCCCATGAGAAGATATCAATGTGTTTTTATAGAGGGATATGAAGGCTTGTTTTTCCTCATGTGTGCATTCCTTACCAAGCATTAACTCCTTGCCACACAATAGTGACTGGGGAGCAGTCTTCTTGCGCAATGCGTAAATACTTTTCTTCACCCTTGAAATCATCATCAAGGCTGAAAATTTTCTCTAAGGTGACCAACCCTTTAGGTAACTTATTTGTCTTGAGTTGAATCACTTGGTCACCATAGTTGTCATGCAAGTCAACTTGCATGCTTGAAGAGAACTCAACTTCATTTTGAATGAATTGGATGATCTACATGTCATTATCAAACACTTTCTAGCTGGTGTTGTTATCTGGAATAGATGGCATGATCACCATTTTGACATGTTATGTGTTTCCTTTCACAAATTCCTCAGCAGGTGAGAACTATGAACCAAGCGTAGCTATCTGATCTACTTCTCTATTCATCTTCCTTGCACCACTTCAAAAATTTAGAGCATCAAAGCTCTCAAGGAGGTCCTAAAATCTATGCTTATAAGCTTTAAGAAGCTTATTCTTTTCATGCGCTTGTTTATGACCCGTGGATAACTAATTCTTTGTCCCCAAAGATCTGCAGTGCCTTGATCTTTTTCTTTTCAGCAATGATAAGAACATGCACCTCTTTTCCCATTCATTTATTAATAAATACAAGGTAGAGGATGAGAGATAGTGGTGTCCCCAAATAATTCACTTAGAAATCTTGGGATACCCCTTTTTAAATTTTTTAGGATTTGTCTAGATTTCTCCCAAAAGTTACAGGAGGTTGCTTGGAAGCAGTTGAAGAAATACCCATTTGCTCAAAATGCCTAAAAGTCCCTAAAAATCTAAGTACTTGCTCTCTTAGTTTATCGGGTTTCTCAAAGTGCTTTACTTCCATGTTGTAGTTTCCCACCTCTCAAAACTGATTCACATTATTCTCCTTCTTTGTGTTAAATAGAAGTGCTTTTACTTATTAAAATTGATAAGTAAAGTAATTATCAAACCCCACAAAGCTGAATTTTACCTCTTAGTTTTGTGCTAAATCAAGTGCTTCTACTTCCCATTTTGTGCTAAAACAAAGTGTTGTTACTTATCAAAGTTGGTAAGTAAAGTAGTTTCAAAACCCATATAACTAGGTTTTTAGTTTATCAGGCTTTTGGGATTACTTTACTTGTTCAAAATTGATAAGTAAAGTAGTCCTTGATCACCGCAAAACTAAGCCTTTTCTTTTCCTTCTTTGTGCAAAATTGATACCCTATTACTTGTCTTCTTTGCACTAAATTAGAACTACTTGAATTTGTAAAGTAAAGCAAGTAAATTCATTTCCAAACACCGCATAACTAAAAGCTTAATTCATCAGTGTTCTTGGATTGCTTTACTTCTTTAAAAAGTAATCAAGGAGAGAAGTAATTTGGGGTTAAAAACCCACAATGAAGGAGAGAATTAATTGGTGGTAAAAATCCTATAATGAAGGAGAGAAGTAATTACGAGTAAAAACCCATAATCAAGGAGAGAAGTAATTAGGGGTCAAAACCCGCAATGAAGGAGAGAAGTAATTGGGGTAGAAATCCCACAAAGAAGGGAAATTTGACAACTCATTTTGGCCATAACTTTTGACCAGATGCTCTGTTTTTCAAGATCTTAGACTTTTTGTAAAGCTCTTGACCTCCTCTTCACGATGGAATCATGAAAATCATATTTTGATGGGGGTAAGTGGGAGAAAATTGGTAAAAACACTCCAAATCATAATCTGGTTTTCAACAACTCGTTACTTCATCAAAGTAGTAAGTAAAGTAGTTGTTAAAACCTGAAATACAAAGAGAAAGCAGTAATAGGGGGTCAAAAACATGATTGGCCATAACTTTTTACCGATGCTCCATTTTTGATATTTTGGACTTTACGAAAATCCCTTAACCTCCTTTATACCATGAAATCATGAAAATTAGTTTTAGTGTGAGTATATGTGATAAAAAGTGTGAAAAATTCTCTCATCATGAAGTGAACAGCCTCAAGCAAGAGTGCCTTTGAATTTAATGCAATATGGGAAATTTTCTTCTTCAAGAAAAAGGGGAAAAAAAGGACCGAGGTTCTACAACTAGAATAGTTTCTTCATTTATCTTCTTCTTCTTTTCTTTCTTCTTTTTCTTCATTCTCATTTCTCATACAATGTAATGAAGTAATTGGGTTTATTTGTAAAACTTAAGTAATTCGGTTAAAATCCATTACTTCAAGTTATTTGAAAAATTCAATTACTTAGTAATAGCTAACACTGCATGTAAAGTAGTTGATTTTTCTTTAAATTGTAGAACATTCAAATATCATGCATGCCAAGAAAAGAGAGATTCAAGGAGACAAATTCTCAACTACTCTGCATATTTGTAGCTAGAAGATGTGAAAGTCACAATGAATATCTCATATTTGTATCTTATTTCTAGATGTTATAAATAGAGAGAGAAGCCTACGAGCCAAAGGATGGAACTTTTTGGCAACCAGCTATTATACTTTGTGCATTGAGATTTCAAACTTTGTGTTGGAATGCTCTCATGTTCATTTTGTAAACTAGCTAGAATTGAATAAGAAGAAGGTGAATTTATGTGGAACTTTGTGTCTAAGAAGTCTCGTTGTGCATCCCATGAGGATTTTATGGTAAACTTTTTGTTACTTAAAATTTAAATATGGATTAATTTCTTTTTCATTTTCTTAATTGTGACATTTTCAAAGTATTTATTTATTTTGTACGGCTGCAATAAGCTTTGTGATCTACTTATTGTGAAGTGCATCCTCTCTTTTTCTTACCACTGCTATACATCCTCTTATTTTCCACACAACTTTCCCAAACACAATTACTTACTTGTTGTAGAATTGCCAAGCTATGGTTCATGAGCTTTGTAATTAAAGTAATACCTAGGAAAATAATTATAATAAATAAATATTTTACATGGGAGCTTCACCATTAAATGAAGGGGATTTATCCTATGACTACTTAGGTTTGTGTATCTAATCGTGCATAAAATCTAGCCAATAGATAGGTTTCTCTTTAGAAACTAAAACTTGTTCTTGGCCTTCTTGGATTAGGCAATTGGCTTGGAAAGGGGATTGTTCATATGACTCAACATGATAGGAAAATATTGGCTCAACTTGAATAGCAAACCGGGTACCATATCTTGTTCTAAGTAACATATGAGACCAATTAGAAGACAAGTAACCACCCACTTTAGTAGTAAAATTTCTTGATAAACACAAGGCAAACAAAGGAGGTAGGTCAATGATTGACACATCTTGAGTTATGGTGAGTCTTGGGCATGCATGGAGGTTTAACTCAAGATCCTTGATGACTCTTAGATTGGTGACAATTGAGCCATCAAGTTACAAGACTTCTTTAGACATGGGGTTGTACTTAAGACCTAAGACATCAGTAATTTTCTTAGGCATAAAACAGTACTAGCGCCTGAGTCAATCATACAATTTTGCTCAAGGTGTTTACCTATGATCAAAGACATATAAAAGGATGGGGTTTTGAGAACCTTACTTACCGGCTTCTCTTCTTCTTGATAGATATTGCTAGCAACATGAGGCTTTTGAATAATTGGATCAGCGCATGAGAGTTACTCCAAAGCTTCATGCAATAAGACGTGCTAAGATGGAATGGACAATGTGTCCCACATTTTTATATTTAAATTTGTCTTCTTCATCTGTTCCACAATGTTGAAATGAAGGCTCATTGATTTGTGCATTTGGGGCATAGCAGCATCTTTTCTTGATTATTCAGGTGCAGAGGTAGGGGCCTTAACTTGCAGAGGCTTGAACTACCAAAAGAGGAGTACGTGCTACTACTGCCGGATCATTGCATGGAACCTCACACATAGGAACTTATATGCCATTTTTGTTGGGTTGATGAAATGTATCTCTTTACTTTTGAAGATCGGCCTCTATGACGGGATATGAAGATTGCGCACTGACTCAAACATTCTCTTCTTGTATCTTATGTTATCGATGAACTTGGGTACGTTGCCTATTTGGACTATCCACGGCTTGATTAACTACACAGAAGTCTTCATGCCAAATAACATAAGATTTCTCTCAGAACATCTTTTGGCATTTCTTGATTTTTAGGCTCATCTCGTACTAGTAGAAGGCTCACAGTAGAAGAATTTTGTGTCATATAAACATGCACACGCAAGGTATTGGTGCAGTGATATTGACTATGAGGCATATTGTAAGGAAAGTGTCATTCGACTCTTGATCCATATTGTTATATACTAGGACTAGTGTTTGGCTTGTGTTGGGCACTGGAAGAGGCTCTGCATGAGAAACTACTTGCAATGGGAGATGCGCATTAGCATGTCATCTATCATTTTTTTGGTTCTACCCATATATCTAATTTGCATATTAATTTTTTGAAGGGTTGATGGCTCTGGTTATACCCTTGATTAGAAATATTTTTAAAGGCTTGCGCTTGTTGCTTTTCTAGAGATATAACTTTATTAGACAAGTTCCTAATCAAGGATTTCATTTCTTCATCCTCCTTTTTTTGCATGGGAGAATAGGATTTGGATGCAATGGGTTGAGCACTTTTCTTAGGAATATGGGCAATAGAAGGTCAAAGTGCATGAGCCATTTCGGGAATAAGGGTGCAGGTGGTCTAAAGATAACTTTCCGCCTAGATAAGGCTATTATTTGCCCTTATTGCAATATTATAAGTAGCAAGTAAGTTTCTACCTCCCATGGACTGAATCATGATTGAGATATCACTATTCAAAGCCCTTAGATAATACAAGAAAGTATGTTGGGATGTAGGTCTTACAACTTGAGGAATTATGTCCCAAGTCTTTTGAAACTTGATATTAAAATCAATCATCTACTCATTGGGTGCTCCTTTTGTTGTCGTCAATTTCTCCACCAAGTAAAGTTGATCTGATGTATCTTAAAATTAGTTACAAAGAGTTGTTCCAAGCTCATCCCAACTGGTAATAGATACAGGTCTTAGACTTTGGTACCATTGAAGTGTTTTTCCCTTGATCGAAGCCGCAAGTAGCCTAACTGCTACATCATCATGTGTGACCAAATAGACAAAGCACACATTGGCTACATCCTGGATATGATCAATAGGGGTGACTCTATTTTCAAAAGTGAAGTATGGAATACTTTTGAGCATGGTTTTGGCATATCATGTTGTGCATTAAGAAGAAGAGGACTTCTTCCAAAAAGTTAGCAAAGTTTCTTAGAGGTGGCAGGGGTTGTCATGATGATTACGTTACGTGTCTATCAAGAGGAAGAGTGGAGAGTGTGTGTTGTTTTGGAGATGGAGATGTGTCCGTGGGTGTTCTGCTATATGTTTTTCTTAGAGAGAGTTGGAGATACTAAAAATATTCTTCATTACAATGCTTTATCTTGTATGTATCCTTCTCATGAAAAAGGTGCGTGAACTCTTAAAAATAGATCTAAGTGTTGGGAGTCACCATATGTGTAAAAACAAGCCCCCAAAGGCTAGAAATCGTTAAGCCACACATCAAAAATTAACAATAATGAAATTTAAGCTTTTAATGCTTGTCTTGTTGGGCATGCCAAAAATGTTAGAGCTCAAACTTGCACCCATCTCAGATCAAGTTGAATTAGGTTATTAAGGAAACAATGGGATTGTCTTCAAGTTGTGGAACCTTATGCACTTGAGAAAAACCTCTGGAGAAGTTTGGTTCCTCTACCTTATTCTACTACTACTGTTAATCCTAATGTTGAAATGAAAATCCTAAGATAAATATGCCAAGAGACCATGGATAGAAGGATATGTGAAAATGGAAAACTAATCTAATAGACACAATAGCACCGGAAAAGAAAGGGATGAAAACAATGCTTTGAGCAAAAACAAAGGAGAATGCACAAAGGAAGGTTAGGCACACGTAACATAGAACATAACATAGTCACATAATCACTTTCATGAGGCACAATCAAAAAAGGAGATGCAAGGGACGTGAGAAAGCACAAGTACACAACATAAAGGAAAGGCAAGAAGGAAGAATAAAACAAGTTAAGAAAGAGGATAGCCACAAAAAATACATTTATTACTTATATAAATGCACAATATATTACAATGGTGTATGAGGCCAATATCCATGTGAAAATACCAAATCCAAATGCTTGCAAATCAAAATGCAAAGAACTAGAACTCGTTATCAAAATTACCTTGAGGGGTGAATTTTGGATAATCATTATCACCGAATCACAGCACACCTATGTTCTTACAAGTGCATATACTTGAACTCATGGTGTGATTGGATAACATGGGTGTTATCTCCAAGTTGTGGGACTTGCTACTTTAGATGGACCTCCAGAGAAAGTTGGTTCTTGCTCTTAAACTACCTGCCACAATCTACTCTAATGCAGGGTAAACTAACTATTCTAATATAACTTTCCAAGGGACCAGGAGAGAGAATGCATAAAATGAAAGCCTACACTAAAGCGGTGATACACCAGAAAAGGAGGGTGTGAGAGTAGTCTTCCAATGTGTGAGATACAGAAGCAAAGTGCACACTAGAAGGGGTGATGATAGTTCTCCATAATCTAGCAAAATGCATTCACAACAACATTTCAAACATACACAATGATAATGGATCCCTACAAGAACATAAAAATAGACACAATATTCTTGTAATCAAGGTTGAAGGGAAAGAAGAGTGCAAGAAAACACAGCAGGGGAAGATGCATCCACAAACTTATATTTTATTGCTTCCTGATATGCACAGTTCAATCGGTTACAAGATAAGGGCCTGGATCACCATGCAAGGAGTCCACAACAAGGGCCTGCAGCACATTAGCTTCACAAATCAATTTTGGTAGAGATTTTCTACAAAAACTACTCCCCTTACAATGAGCCCAACACTCCAATTTATAAGAAAATGAGAAGAGAGAGAGAAGGGGAAAATGGAAATCCCAAAATCTGTCCTTCAACCACTTGTAAGAGGCATTAAATGGAGTGAAATGATTGTGTGTTACTTGAAAAGGCTCCCCATACTATCCCAGGTGCTGCAACAGAGAAAGAATGATGACCATGCCTCTTAATTGCACTCCCAACCACTAAATAAAACACTATTATGAACCCGGCCACGTTTTATGAAAAATCCCCACCGATTTCTCATAAAATCTAGAATTTCTTGATTTTTGTGCATCGAGCTTAGATCCAAAATTCCAACGGTACCAATTTTGTGCGATTTCGTTGAGAAATGCAAAAGTTATGGCCTTCTGAGTGTGGGAAACTATTTTAGGTCTAGTAGGTGTTTTTGTCATTTGACGGGAATGAGCATTAACTGACTGGAGCCGAATATGTTTCTTTTATTTAAATATATCTACCCTCATTAAAAATAAGAAATCCAATTTTTTTGGCGTAGAGGACATCGTGCTCATTCCAAAAAGTCCAATTTTGTGAAAATCGAACCTCGGTGATAATAGTTACGCCGTTTGAAGTTTCGGGAGTCAAACATTGACTTTTCCTTTGAGTTGTGGATATTGCGGCAAAATCGGGTCCACGTGTCCCGCTATCCTGGACACATTCTTCCGCATCGAATGATTCGGGCTTCCTTGTCCCCCTTTGCGACCTTTTCACCTTTGCGCGTCTCGCGCGTCCCGCACGTACTTTTGTCCCAGCTATCCCGAGATGAAAATCTTCGCACCGCCCGCAATTGACTAACTTGCGAAAAATCAGCCGATTCACGTCCCCGTGCGTACTCAACGCGTCAACTATCCCACAGACCGCTTGGGACAAAAATGTCCAACTTAGCTGATTTTCTTTGTATTTTGGCCGCGAACTTGGTACGACGAACCTCGGTACGACCCGCACTGGTACGATCCGCACCCTTCAGACTGCAATGCTTTAAAACAATCCAGGTGACCTTTTTTTTACATTTTTTCCATTTTTTCTAACTCGTTGAGATTTTTCTTGGATGAGAGAGTTAGAGAAAAGCCGAAGGGGCCCCAAAAAACATGATTTTGGGCCTTGAATCAATCTACCTGTCAGATCAAGAATTTGATGCATGTTATCAAAATTACCTTGAGGGGTGAATTTTGGATAACAATTTTGGTGACTCAATGGGGTTATCTACCTACCAGATGAAGAATGGCCAGCTAGCTCGTAGCAATCCATTGGGCATGGAGTCTGTTTGATAATCTCTTAGCTAATCTGAAATTTGAAAACCTGTATCCTTGAGCCATTGAAACATTTGTCTGATCTGATTCTCCTGTGGCTGCAAATTCTTTTCCGAGAGCTCGATGAACTATAAACATGCACATAGTAGAAGCAATAGGACATGTGCACAAGCACTTAGGGAAATAAAAACTACTCTAATAGTAGTATAATGTGCATAAGCACTTGGAGGAATGGAAATTCTACATTAATATTTACAAGGGTGAGAAGCTCTCTTTCTAGTAGCAATGTTTGAGATAGATTCCATTGACTGGAATCTGCAACTCTTCACCATCCAACTTAGCTAGCCGGAAGGCATTGCTACCTTTGCATTCAATGATCATATATGGGCCACTCCATATGGCGTCAAACTTGGAATGCTTTCCCGCTTTGCACGATCAAAGATCATCCCACTTTAGTACTAAATCTCCAGGTTTAATATCATGGCCTTAGCTTTCTTGTCAAAACTCTTTTTGACCAATGCTTTATCTTTTTCTATGGTCTACATTGCATGCTCTCTTGTTTCTTCTAATTCCATCAGCTCTGCATACCTGATTTCCATAGGCTCAAACTCAGCTAGTTCCAATTGTTTCATGAGTTCCAATGCTGGCAACTCGAGTGATGTAGGTAGAACTGCTTCCTTCCCGTACACAAGCTTGTATGGAGAGCTTCCTGTAGACCTCTTGGGTGTGATTCTATCAGCCCATAGGGCTGATTTGAGCTTTGCGTGCCAAGTCCTTTGATTTTCATCAAGATTCCTTCTGATGATTCTTAGTAGGTTCTTGTTCGTAGACTCGGCTTGACCATTACCTTGAGGGTAATAATTCAATGAAGTGCTGAGATACACACAATTCTTGACAACCCATTCAGTGATCTTTGTGCCAAGGAATGCCAATGCATTGTCTGATATGATAGTGGCAGGGGCACCAAACCTCGTGACTATCCCTTCATAGAAATCCAATATGTTGGATTCACTTGCCTCCTTGAGTGCCACTGCTTCGGTCCACTTGGTGAAATAGTCTGTTGCCGTAAGTATCCACTTGTGGCCTTGACTCGAATTGGGATTGATAACCCCAATGAAGTCCAATCCCCATTGCATGAATGGCTGATCTACTGAAATAGGACGAAGGGGCAATCTCTGCTAACCTTTCCTTCCCAGTGAAGAATGCACATCTCTTGCATTTCTTGACCCATGAGTAGCAATCATTGAACACAGTAGGCCAATAGTAACCATCTTTCATGATTTTGAGAGCTATTACTCATGGAGCAAAGTGGCCTCCTGCTTCCTGTCATGGAACTCATGTAAGATCTTCTCAACTTGACCTGTTCCAATGCATCTTAATAGAACACCATTGATGTCCTTCTTGAACAAGATACCATTAATGAGTACATACGGGATGGCTTGTAACCTAAAGTATCTCCTCTTTGCTTTGCTCATTTCTAGAGGGCACAAGCCTATTTGGAGGTAATGCACCAAGTCTTGAGTCCAACATGGAATGGGTGCATCATCAGTTGGTTGTTCTTGATCATTCTGTAGTAGCAGGACAACATCTTCTTCACCTTTTGACCCGTCTGGTTGTTTGGAAGCGAGCTGCTCACACAAACCTTTACCACAAACTAGCTTGGTCACTTTGATTTCAATATCATATTCCATCACCCGAGTGATCCAACCTGCTCTCTTCTCATTTAAATCCTTGTTTAGGAGAAATTCCTTGACACCAACGCATGAGACACCAACAGTTGAATCTTATTGTTTGAGACCAAGTGTCTGAACTTCTTCAAGCTCCTGATGACAGCAAGGACATGCTTTTTGATGAAAGAATACTTTATTTTGTAATCTTCCAAGATTTGACTGAAGAATGCTATGGGTTGTTATGAACCTTCTCTATTCAGCTTGTGTCAAGATAGCTGAGATTGTATTTGATCCTCCAAAAGCATACAACATGAAATCCTTTGAAAATTTAGGGTTGATAAGAGTTGGAGCTTGTGATATTGCATGCTTGATGTTCTCAAAATTCTCTTTGCCTTTTGTTGTCCATTTGAATGCAAGACTCTTCTTCAACATCATTGTTAAAGGCTTCACAAGAGTGGCAAAATTAGGCACAAATCTACAGACGGTTTATCCTTCCTAAGAAGCTTTGAAGACATTTCTTGTGGTGTGGCAATGGAAGTGTTCGGATGGCTTCAAACCTTTCGAGATCAATTGTTAGCCCTTCCCTGAGAGACAATGTGGCCCAATAATTTGCCCTCGTGTGGCATGAATATACACTTCTTTGGATTCAACGACACTTCGAACCTTCTACACCTCTCGAAACACTTGCGAGGTGAAAGAGATGGTCTGCTACATTCTTTGAGAAGACAGTGATATCATCTAGGTATACCAGCACTATCTTGTTGATTAAGCCTTTGAATGCCATATCCATAGCTCACTGAAATGTTGCTCCAGCATTCGACAGTCCAAATGGCATCTTCTTGTAAGCATACGTGCTCCATTTTGTAGTGAAGGCCGTCTTGAATTGATCTTCTTCCTTCACCATTATCTCGATTATAGCTTAAATATCCATCTAGCAATGAAAATCTTTCTCAACTAGCTACAACCTGCAATATTTGTTCCATTGATGGAAGCGGATAATGATCCTAGAGTGATGCTCTATTTAGATCGCAAAAGTCCACACACAATCTTATTTCTCC
The DNA here is from genome assembly GCA_018340775.1 of Taxus wallichiana var. yunnanensis. NCBI lineage: Eukaryota > Viridiplantae > Streptophyta > Pinopsida > Cupressales > Taxaceae > Taxus > Taxus wallichiana. The sequence continues at coordinate 341,632,975 of CM031238.1, forward strand.
ATTTCTCTTTCTTACTGGCACCAAGTTTGCAACCCAACTTGAGTGTTTGATGGGGAAGATGATACTGGCCTCAATAAGCTTGCTCAACTCTTTTCTCATGAGAGGTTCGATATGGGGATTCACCGCCTTTACTTTTACACTCGATGCTTGGATTCCGGATCTAGCTCAATAGTATGTTGTGTCAACCTTGGGTTGAAACCTCTTAAATCTTTGTAAGTCCAAGAAAAGACATCTAGAACTCTTGACAAAGCTGAACAAAATCAGATTTCTCTTGTGGAGTACTTACTTTTCTAATTTGCAATGTCTTGCCTTCATCTACTAAAATAGGCTCTGAATCTTCACCCTTTACTTGAATGTTCGCTTTCTCCTTTCGGAACTGATCATTCGGGTTGAAGATTGACTCCAAGGTTATGAGGCCTTTTGGTAATTTGTTAGTTCTTAGTTGCACCACTTGGTCACCATACTTTGCTCCAACTTGTCTTGATTTCTAGCGGAGAACTCAGCTTCTTCTTGTAGGAAATTAACAATTTGCTTGATCATTCTCAAAGACTTGCCAACTTGTATTGTTATCCGAAACAGTGGTCTCACAACCAATTTGATATGAGGATGAGATTTCTCACTTTTGATACTTTCTACAATGTCAAACGTAGCCCCAATTGCTGCCATCTCTCATGTTGCTTCATTCTTTTTCTTGGGATGGAATTGATGCTAAAAGCCTCAAAATCTTCAATAAGATCCCATACCGATTTTTGTAGTTCTTCAAATGATCATTCTTGGCTTGGTGATGTTGGGGAGAGGTTGATTCTCTTCATGCAAACAATAAACTCCTAGCTCGGATTCTTCTATTTCTTGATAAGGATCAAAAGCATGCACCTTGCTTGCCCATTCATCAAGAGTCAAATTTGGGATGCTTCCAACCTTGGTGTCAGCTTCATCAGTGCTTGGATAATCTTCTTGATCAAATGTTGAACAGTTGGTATTGATTTGGCTTGGAGTGTGAGGTTCAATGTGAAAGTTTGCAATAGGTTCAGATCTGATTGTGGCCTTAGTTCCATATCTTGTTCTGAACAACATGTGTGACCAATCAGCAGATAAGTAACCTCCAATCTTAGCTGTGAAATCCCTTGACAAACATAGGGCAAAGAGTGGTGGAAGATCTATCACTGAGATATCTTGCAAAACAACAACGTTGGGGCATGCATGCAAGGTAAGGCTCAAGTTTTTAATCACTCCCACTGTTGTCACCGCTGTCCCATCTAATTGCACTACCCCTTTGGATATGACTTCATATTGAAGCCCCAATTGATCAGCTATTTGCTTGGGCATTACTGAACTACTTGCCCGGAGTCAATCATGCAATTGTGTACTAATTGGTCCCCAATGATCAATGAAACATAAAATGGAGGGGGCTTCAACATTTTACCTTGTTGTCCTCCATGATTCCCCTTAGGCAAAGCATTTGTGAGTACCTTCTCTTGCATTTGGACTTGTTGATTTGAAGTTGACCAATCCTTCATGGCAACTTGTAACAAATCTCTTTGGCCTGGGATGGATAGTGATTCCCACATTGATATATTTACATTTGTCTTCTTCATCTGATTAATGATGTTGAATGGGGATGAAGCATCCCTCTGTTGTCCTCTAGCTTGCACATTCATTCCTTGCACATGGGCAGTAGCAGCTGGCATCTGAGTTGGTTTAGGAGCTGGTTTGGGTGGTCCTTGCATGTTTGGAACTGCATTTTGTTTGCCAATAGCTTGTGGAGTGGTAGAAGGTTGTGGATTACTTGGAGCCAATGGTTGTCCTTCACCCAAATTTCTCCTTTTTGACCTTGTGTTGGCTGCAACACTTTGAGATATTGTTTGATTCATACCACAAAAGTCTTCAGCCTGCCAGTTTACAAGTGTGCTATCATTTGGAGCTGATTGTTGCTGGGATGTTTCTTGTTGTTGGTTATGTCCTTGACTCCCTTCACCCTCCACACCAGTTGTTGTTACCATTAATGCTTGATTTAGGGCACCATTGAAGCACATAGACTGGTTGTGAGGTTCATTACATGGGAAACACCAATCATACTCTTGAGCTATGTTGTTTTGTACTGGCACTATTGCTTTAGAGGCAGATGTAGCATTGGGATTATAGGGCTAAAATGGTCTGTTGGCAGGAGGCCTTGCTTGATTTTGATTTGCAGCTGGATTGGGTGGTCTTTGAGGCTGATATGGCTGCCTGTTAGGCTGAGCTTGAGGCTGATAAGAAGGTCTAAAACTTTGGGCTTCTTTGCCTCTTGAGTGTAACTAGCTCATTACCTAAATTTTGCAATTGCTTCATGACTTCTTGAAGTTCATTTGAGGCACTAGAAGATGAAGTAGAAGCTTCACTTGAATTCTAATTTCTAGGAGTGGGAATAGGAGCTAAAATAGGTGCTTGATTAGTACTTGGACTCTCTAAATTTGGATATAATGGCATTGGAGGCCTAGGAGCTAGCTTACCAGCTTGAATCAGACAATTTTCAGCTCTAATGGCAATGCTATAAGTAGCAGGGATAGTTGTGCCTCCCATGGATTGAATTAACATAGAAATATCATAATTTAAAGCTTTAAGGTAATATAAAAATCACCTTTTGTTTGTTGGCCTTACTGCCATTGGAATTCTCTCCCAAGTCCTTTGAAATCTGAAGTTGAAGTCAGTCAACTGCTCATTGGGAGCTCTCTTGATAGTTGTCAATTATTCCAAAAGGGACAAGTTATCTCCCTTCTCTCAAAACTGCTCATGGAGGGCTATACATAGTTGGTTCCAATTTTGGATAGAGCCTGAAGCAAGGCTCCTGAACCATTGCAAAACCTTCCCTTTGAATAATAAAGATGCCGGCGGTTTGACAAAGAATCTCTTGCATCTCATCAATCTCATGGATTGTAAAAATATTAGCAATGTCCTTGACATGATCACCAAGAGTGGTCTGATTTTCTCTAGTGAAGTATGGAATGTTCTTCAGTGCTGCAACTGGGATTGGATTTTGTGCATTGAGAGCAAGTGGGCTACTACCAGTGAAATTGACATATGGATTTGGTTGTGCCATCCTGATTGGTCGAAGAACTCTTGTTGATTGGATGAAAGGCCTACCAGGTGGAGGTGTTGACAAGGTTCTATTAGGTGGAGATGGAGATCTTTGAGCTCTTCTTCCCCTTCTTTCTCTGCCTAGAGATAGGTGTAGATAAACAAACAATCCTTCCTCCCTAGTTCTTGACTTGGTCTGTATTCTTCTCATAAATTTGTCAGGCTTGGACTGCTGAAACCAGTGGATTATGCCTCTTTTGGAGTCGCCAGATGTGCAATTTCAAAGCTCCTTCAAAGTTGGAAACTTACAACAAGTGCACATCAATCTTGTCATAGTTAAGTGAAGACCTCTAAATGTCCCACCGGGCGTGCTGAATCAAGTTATCACCGAGCTCGATTTTCACAAAATTGGACTTTCTGGAATGAGCACGACGTCCTCTACGCCAAAAAAATGGATTTCTTATTTTTAATGAGGGTAGATATATTTAAATAAAAGAAACATATTCAGCTTCAGGTCAGTTAATGCTCATTCCCGTCAAATGACGAAAAATGATTGCCAGACCCAAAATAGCTACCCGCACTCAGAAGGCCATAACTTTTGCATTTCTCAACGAAATCACACAAAATTGGTACTGTTGGAATCATGGCTCCAATCTCGACGCATAGTAAATGAGAAATCCTAGACATAATAGTGTTCATAATACTGTTTTATTTGGTGGTTAGGAGTGTAATTAAGAGGCATGGTCATCATTCTTTCTCTGTTACAGCACCTGGGACAGTATGGGGAGCCTTTTTCAAGTAACACACAATCATTTCACTCCATTTAATGCCTCTTACAAGTGGTTGAAGGATAGATTTTGGGATTTCCATTTTCCCCTTCTCTCTCTCTTCTCATTTTCTTATAAATTGGAGTGTTGGGCTCATTGTAAGGGGAGTAGTTTTTATAGCAAAGCTCTACCAAAATTGCTTTGTGAAGCCAATGTGTTATAGGCCCTTGTTGTGGACTCCTTGCATGGTGATCCAGGCCCTTATCTTAGTAATCGATTAACTGCATGCATATCAGGAAGCAATAAAATATAAGTTTGTGGATGCATCTTCCCCTACTTGTGTTTTCTTGCATTCTTCTTTCCCCTTCAACCTTGATTACAAGAATATTGTGTCTATTTTTATGTTCTTGCAAGGATCCATTATCATTGTGTATGTTTGAAATGTTGTTGTGAATGCATTTTGCTAGATTATGGAGAACTGTCATCACCCCTTCTAGTGTGCACTTTGCTTCTGTATCTCACGCATTGGAAGACTACTCTCACACCCTCCTTTTCTGGTGTATCACCGCTTTAGTGTAGGCTTTCATTTTATGCATTCTCTCTCCCTGGTCCCTTGGAAAGTTAGATTAGAATAGTTAGTTTACCCTACATTAGAGTAGATTGTGGCAGGTAGTTTAGGAGCAAGAACCAACTTTCTCTGGAGGTCCATCTCAAGTAGCAAGTCCCACAACTTGGAGATAGCACCCATGTTATCCAATCACACCATGAGTTCAAGTATATGCACTTGTATGAACATAGGTGTGATGTGATTCAGTGATAACAGAACCCTTAGCAATACTAGAGGATATAATATGTCCAACCCTTTACAATGAGAAATGCTCTTACATTTATAGAATAATGAAGGAGAGAAGAGGAGGAGAAAGGAGGGAAAATTAGATTTGAATCTTCAACCACCAATAATCATCAATGAATGCCTATAAATCCACTTGTAAATATATCAAATGTGCTTCCCCATGTCTGTTTGGCATGTAGGAGAAGGAAGGAGGTCAATGAAATCTGATGGTTGGGTCGATCAAATTCTACATTAATTCTTGGTTGTTTCCATGTTTCTCACCTACCTAGTCCCGCCAAAATTTTAACTTGAGTGATCTAGAGTGTAGCCCACGTTAGCAGCTTTTAAATAAGCTTTGGCGTATGGGTGTCAAAGCCACGTAGAAAATTTTTGGCAACTTGAAGGCTACTGTGGAATCTCGAACACACAATGACATGTGGCACATGTTGATTGTCTAGAAGATCATCCAATTTTACATTTGGTTTGTCATTTTTACCTTGTGTCACGGACTAGTTCATCCAAGGATTTGGCGCCCTGTTGGTGTGCTTTGATAGGTTACATGTGACACACTCATTCTGATAGGTTGTTAGGTGGCACGAGAACTTACACAAAAGAAGGCGCAGTGCGCATAGAAGAAAGAGGTGTGAAAGGAAAATCAAAATACAAGCACACAAAAGTAACACTCATGAGAGGAACAATAACATAATTATGATTACATAGCTAGGGTGCGAGCATCTAGAAGGCGATGTGCAACAATGAGGAAGGGGGCATGAAAGAATTCCAAGGACTTAACTAATTTTGGGAAGTAATTCCAAGGTGCGTGCGAAGGGTGTATGAACTGTTGGGAAGAAGGAAGATGCAAAAGGAGTGTGAGTAAGGGAAATGGAAGAGATAGAGGAATGGGAAGGAAAGTGGAAGGCATGCATGAAGATCAAAGCCCGTGAGGGCATGCGAGGAAACTACTGACCCAAATAATTGTGCCAAGGAGACAACCAAAATACACACAACCTGCAATATTTGAGACTTTGAGCTAGAATGGGGATGTAAGTTTTCAAAATAACTAAGGGAGTTATTTTAGACAATAGGTTCTTTTCATAATCCATTTTAATCCCATGGTTTTTTTCCTTACTTCTGCACATCTCCTCCTAATGACTTCATAGGCTTTTTTCAACTCATTTATGACAAGTGTGGCTAGTTGTTTCTAAGATAGATGTTCCACTTTCCCATTCTAGTCATCCTTTTATAGTAGGTTGAATCTAGTCTCCTCCTCGCATTGTAAACTTGTATATAAAGGTGATGTGTCTTTTACATATACCATATCATTATATGGTTTCCATTGAGTAGATTCAAGAGGGATTATAACTATGCTCACCATTTTCAAATCTCATGTACCACTTCTTGAAACGTATGCCCCAATTATTTTCAAGGCACCAAGGCCTTTCTCATAGGGAAGAATAGTGGTCTATTTCTACTAATTTAATGACCTCAAAGTCAACTTTGACCTTAGATCCCATAATATCTAAGATTACTCTCTTAAGAGAGCCAAATGGGATTACCCTTGTCTTATTTTCCATTAATAAAGTATTTTGGGTAGGCTCTAGTAGTGGTCTTCCCATGTACATCCAAGCATCCATGGTGAATATTTTAACCTCTATGACAATTTCAATAAAGATGTTACACATGTTATGTCCAATCAAGGAAAAATCTAACAATAGATTATTGTCAAAGCCACTCTTGGCCACCATTAATTCCCATCCTACCACTTGTTCTTACATTATGATTTCTACTTCTAGGATTTCTTCTAACCACTCCTTGAGGAGGGGTATCACACTTTCAAATTTTAGTAGGTGCAAAATTTTAGTTACTTCTTTATTGGTGGGGAATTTTGAGCCTCGATTTTATGTGCACCTCAACCTTTCATCTGGTCTAGATTTTCCCTTGTAGTTCTCTCACCATTTCTTGAGATTTTTGAATAATTATCCTTTTTTATGGTGTCGTCGGGGTAGTTCATGGCCTTGTTAAGGAAATATTAGATTGATTCCTTTGGAATTCTTGTCCACTTTGGCTAGGTACATTTACCACTGCGGGTTGTTACACTCACTTTGGCCTTTTCCTTTAGCTTGAGTTACTTCTTGTGGGCTATGTTTCTAGTTTGATCATGCATATATCCTTATTTAGACCATCTTTCCTTTGATTCATCTCCTTGTAAAGTTTCAGAAATCCTCGGTATTATTGCCTTCGCGACAATAACCACATGTAAGGAACTTGGGGCATTCATGTTGCTAACGACTTAGGTTCTTACACTTGTAGAAACTTCTAGGGGAATCACCCTCCTCTCCTTCCTACCCCTCTTCTGCATTGGCCCCTCCCTCCACCATAATCTTAGTCATGTTAGGCGGTAATAGCGGTTTGCTTGGAAAGTGCCTCTATAATTTGCTTCTTTTTCCTCCTCAATTACTAACATTTTTTTGTGTCATGGGTGTTGGTCTCACATACCCGACACCATAGTGACACTTTGACCTATTTTACCTATTGTAGGACCAAATAATAATATACATCGTGATCTTTGTGACATATCTTGTAGTCCTTTACTATGAGGCACATGCTCTTCCTTGAGCAATTATTTTTGTATGCCCTTCTACTTGGAAATCAAGACATCGAGACTCCACGTGTTTCTCTTGCATGCCTCAGCCTTGAGGATTTGTAATTATTTTTTCATGTTATAAATTTGAGCCTCCAAATGGGCTTAATCATGTGTCCATGCTTTGTGTGGCTTTGACATGTAGAGTGGCTTCTAATGCTCCACATGGGTTTGCATAAGTGTTAAATGAGAGCACATGCCAAAAAGGCATGAGAATCCCTCCTACACACCATTGTGCATGATGGACCATATGAAGTTCTTAGGATAACTTTGATATCAAAGTTTTGAATCTTGCATCATATGTGTGTACACTCTTGGTTGGGACTTGCTTTATTTGTTTTAATTGTTCCAAGATTTATTGTTCAAACTATAGAATATTAAATTCCTCCATAAATTTTCTCTTGATTGGGCCATAATCCATCACTTATTGCAAGGGGTCATCCTTCATGTACCACGTATGTGCACGATTAAGAAAAGTCATGGAAAAATAACTTGTTTTTCATTCTATCATCGTTATTCCCTTTGCACACTAGATGATTTTACATGAATACATGTGATCAATGAAATTATCCAGTCCTCAGTATTATAGAAGCTTTATTGACTTATCATAAAAGTATGGTTACACTGGCACAATGGTTTGAGTTTGAGTGAGTTGGGTCTAAACTAGTTGGGTTTGGGCAATCTAGGTCTAAACGGTCTAGCTCTAGACTAGTTAAGCCTAGGTATGACTCTGGGTAGCTTAAACATGGGTTGGTTGGATATGTAGTGGAGGGTTATGAATAGGGGGTTTTATGTATGGGTTGACCTTGGGTCGGTGGTATGCTAGATGCTCCTCTAGCACTCCATAATGTTAGTTACATTGCTCCTTGTGTGCTTTTTTGAACTCCTAGTAATGGTTTGTACATGATCACTTGTTGTAATACAAATTTTGTAGCAAAACATATGGAAATCACTTAATATTCTATTATTTTTAGTTGTACATACTCAATGGCAATTTATCCTTTGACATTGTTAATCTTGACATTAAACACTTGTATGGAAAAATGCACTCTCCTCACTCTTGCTTGGTACACCCTAATAACACTACATGTAACTTATTTTGGTTAGAGATGTAAGCAAAACTAACACATGAATCACAATAAATATTAGAAAAACATAATAACACCTAAATTAAAATGATTGCAAATTTTATTTATCTAGGATGTTTTATTCATTTCTTGGTGAGCTTCTTATACAAATACTTGATCCTATAAACTAGGAGTCAAGTCTTATCTTCCTCATATCTCTCAACCTTTATTTTCTCATACTCATCCCCAATATATCTCACCTAGAATAGCTCTAGTAAGTTGTACTACAACTCACGTACAACTATAAAATACAACTCAATATGAGATTGTATTTTATTATTTACACACTTAATAATGTTATCAATAATATTTCCTAACATTCACTCCCCTATTGTTAACATTATTAATTCCTAATATACACTCCCCTAATGTGAACAAGGTAGAAAAATGTTTTCACATCTCAACAGAATGCCAACCCCTGTGGCACGCCTGTAGCTCATGACCTTGATATAAATGAAGGGAGCAATGCTCAACCTTCTATGGTTTTACAACAGGTTTACCACCAACCTAGACATGAACAATTCTCCACTCTATTGTTCACCTCATGTGGTTTTCTGGATCTCCACGAACCATTTCAAGATCCATGTCTGCATGTGTTTTTTTACTTCCCCACTATATTTTTCATCAGAAGGTTACATATAGGAATTTGTCACACATTACAATAACAGAATGTATCATCTATTTTTATTATCTACCACATAGCTAAAAATACTTGGCCACCAAATCAGTACCATGGCCTCGTCGATGGTGCCTGACGAGAGGTCGTTGATCAACCTCCTTCCTCCGTTGCCTCCAGCCTCCATCAATGTCCCTGCTAACTTAGCAAAAAGTATAGTTGAGGATGATACATGTTCCCTGTCATGATACAGGGTGGGGTCGAGGGGCGGAGCCCCCGAATCCAGAACGATTTTCATTTGCATTTTCCCTTAAAAATTGAGTGTCGGATTACACTGAAAATGCACTCATTTGTCCTTTTTTTAGTAACAACTTTTCAACTTATTTGAATATAATAGAAAATTAAAAGACTGATATAACACCCTAACTTTACAAAATAGATTTGTAATATAGACTTATTACAAATCGAACACTAAACCAAACCAATGGCCATGCAATATATTAAACCAAATCACACCTTTGTATTCAAAATTTGCATGCCAAAGCTAGTTATGTGGATCTCGAGTGCCAGGCAGGTGTCAACAGTTGGATGCAACTCAACACATGGAGCATGCAGTACAATTCAAACCATATCCACAAATTTAATATTGGAGCAGATTATGCCACGACTATCCAATATTGGTGTAGACTAAACTAGTGAAGTTGAGGTGATACGTTGGAGGATGTAGTTTGTCGATTTCTCTTCAAATTCGAACGCAAATCTTCTATGTGGATGCCTTGTAAATCTGTGTTCGAAAAACACCTTTTCCGAACTTAACGAGAATTTTATGCAGTGCAATGTAGAGTAGAAGACTCAGACCAATGTTTGACAGTGAGGACGTCAATCAGATCATGACAATGCAAAATAAGATGCACAAGCTCGTGCACTACTTTGATGTCAATGCAAAAACCTTTCAAGCGGCCAAGCCAAAACCAATTTTTCTTTATATGTTTCCTGTGTGAAGGAAATGTAAAAATTTTGTAGATCAACGGAAATCTCGAAGACTGAATGTTGCAATGAACCAAATTTGACGCTCGATCTAGGTCTGAGTACTAACGCCAACCAGTGTAATATAAATTTGCAGGATCAGAGAAGGATATGACACGACCTGGGACCTATTGCATTGAGTGATCACGTGAATAATGAACACATGTAAATGTCACATAGGTCTAAACGTCTGAGCACGTGGACATGGGTGAAATGATAGACAAGAGGATAACAGATACCAACAAAACTAAGCTTACATTACAAATACAAAATTTCTGATAAAATATCTCATCAAACGGGGCAATCCAGATTTATACATGCCCCTCACACACTTTCAAAGAATCATCTTTTCTCTGATACCAAAACTTATTTTGGTTAGAGATGTAAGAAAAACTAACACATGAATCACATTAACTATTGCACACACATAATAACACCAAAATTAAAATGATTGCAAATTTTATTTATCCGGGATGTTTTATTCATTTCCTGGTGAGCTTCTTATACAAATACTTGATCCTATAAACTAGGAGTCAAGTCTTATCTTCCTCATATCTCTCAACCTTTATTTTCTCATACTCATCCCGATATATCTCACCTAGAATAGCTCTAGTAAGTTGTACTACAACTCACGTACAACTATAAAATACAACTCAATATGAGATTGTATTTTATTATTTACACACTTAATAATGTTATCAATAATATTTCCTAACAAAGTACTTGTTTATTTTTGCACACCTCTTTGTCACCATTTTTGAAATTTAATTACACAAAATACATCTAGAAACATCCATGCTTAGGCCCATAAAGTCAAAATGTACTTTTCTCCCTCCTATCCAAATACGTATATTTGAGTCACATTGTAAAAGTACATACTAACCCTATTGTATAGTTTTGGACCGATATGTTATGCATTAATTCTTTCATTTCCAACACCTTCATACAAAAACCATACCCCTTGGGTTTTCCTTTCATGTCATAAAAACCTTCAAAAGCATATATAAGCAAGTAAAACATACCTCATTTAGGAACCTAGAACTTTATGAACTCTTCATGCAAAAGCAAGCACTAAAGGCACCCAAAGCTCCATAAACATCAAAATAACTCATAAATGTCCATTAGGGAAGCACCCTCTACTATTATAAATTATCCTTCCAGGTTTAGGAGTCTCCATTATCATCATATAAGCAAGAAAAGTGACCCTTCCCAAGCATTTGAGCAAGTGTGAAACTCAAACAAGGCATTGTCAAATTATGATTGCACTACAATAGATATCACATGATAGGAGAACAACGTGTGGTTTGAGGTCTCTTCAGAGAAGTGTGTACATTGGTAGTGCATAGCGGTTACCATAACCCAACCAACTTTGTTTTTTTAGGAACTCCTTGAACTGTAAGGTTTTGAGGGTTTGAGCAGAGTTTATAGATCCATTATGAAGGTGAGCAAATAATACCGATAGAAAATGAAACACGTTTTAAGGAAAACAAAGCAGTCATAAAGTTGCATAATCAGATTATAAGCATGTCTAAGACCATAAAAAGGGTCGAGACCATATGGATCATATAGGCTAGAGTTGTACAATTTTGACTAGGCTTAGTTGTAGATCACGGTTTCATAAACAAAGCATTTCTAGTTCTAGATATGCCTATTCCTACACTTATACCACCCGAATCTTCTAGATCCACACATAATCAACTAAGTGTACTCTCTCCCTTTTGTTTTTACATTTGTTAAGTAGCTAGTCACTTTGAAAAGTGTTATTCTGATTTGTGAAATTAATGTTGGAAGTTAATTAAATCAAAATATCCACCTGTAACATTATTCATCCTTTTTATATATGTTAATTAAAAAGGGTGAAATCACACAAAAAAGGTGAAATCATTTAGTGAACTCAAATCTTGAATTGAACATTGTGCCTTCTTGACATAGGGTTTCTATTATTTTTGGGTATTGTGTTTCATCATGTCAACTCTCAGGGATCAATATCAATATCTATCTAGCTTACCCACATCTTTTGATTCTCATCCCACTCTTTCTTACACTTGTTCCCAAGTCCATGATGATTTATTTTTAATGTTATTTTGACTATTAATGTTACTCATGCCCCAGGTGATGCTTCCAATACTCATTTTGAAGATCATACCCATGACCTTACTGGTGATTATTCCCAACACTTTACATAGTTCTTACAAGAAAATATATCTAATGTTGATCTCTTACTATATGCTACATGGGAACAACTTAAAAATGATCCATCACCTAATCTAGAAACATATATAGTTCTTACATGTATGGTATTCACATCCTCGGTGGTACCTAGCATTCCTATACAAAATGTGTTTATGACTATTCCTGTAGCCACTATTGCTACTACATGTCCTGCCTATCATCACAATGACTTGCATGCATATCCATCTAACACACATGCCCTTCACTCCTTATGTCATTCTTTACAAGCACAAATTTTACAACTGTAAAAGGTGTCTCTCATAATTATAATGTTATGGACTCTTCACAATTATTACATAATCCACTTTCACCTGAAGTTGTCTCATATCCTTTTCCTATTGGATTTTTTGCATCTAAGATTCCTATTTATGATGGTAAGGGTGATCCCCACAAACATCTTAGATCTTTCTATGCTTCCTATTTTGACTATGCATCTAGTGATATCTTACTTACTACTTTATTTCCTCTTAGTCTTAAGGACTTTGCTTTGTAATGGTTTTATGACCTCCGCACACATTTTGTGTGTTCTTTTACTACATTAGAAAAATAATTTTTGGCACAATTTTCAATCAACATTGGGGATAAAATATCTTATGCACAAATGTCCAAACTTAAATAAGGATTTGATGAGCATATCAATGATTATATCTTATTTTATCAAATAATAATTACTAAGATGAACAACATATTAGCTAACAGTGAGTTACAAGACCTTTTTATTCAAAGTTTGCTTCCTCCATTACAAGAATCAATCATGTTTGATAAGTTTAGATCTTTTGACCATCTATGTCATACACTAAAAGAGTGTGAAGCTAAGCTATTACACATGAATAAACTCAAGTATGTTGTTAGCACCTCTAATCCATAAAATGCCAAGTTTCAAAAAAATCTAATTTCAAGGGAAAATATAATGACACTAAGGTTACTTCTAAAGACATTATCAACATTATTTCTCAACCTATTAAGCTACAATTACAACCTACTAGATGAAAATTTACATGGTTACCTTGTCTTCTATTGATGGTTCTAAAGAAATTACTTAAGTGCAATCTCGTGTCTCTCCCTCCACCATTAGAGGTTGATACGAGAAAGCATCAAAGTAAGGGATTCAATGTTAATGCTCATTGCAATGATCATATATGTATTGGTCACACTATGGATATATGTATCAAGTTATGAAACATCATTTGGGATCTTATCAACTCTAATGCAATTGAATGGGATGAGCCCACTAAATCTCCTAAGCCTATAAATAACAATTCTAAGTTGAAAATCTTCACTAATCCACTTCCTAAGCATACTAATGACACATCTACTTCAGAAGTTCATAACAGTCATTATGTGGTGGCACCATATTATTATTTTTATCACTCACTTGATGTTAGGATTGGCACTAATACTCAAAAATCATCTTCTACACCGATCATTTATTTTGTTGATTTTGATATAAATGAGACACTCATTTTTGACATGTTATTTATTCCGAAACTATTCATTAGTTTCCTATTCATGGTGTCTTGGCTATTCCACACAGTAAGGATAATGTTTTTGCATGACCATTACTTCAGTCTCTTCTTATCTCTTTTAAGAGCCTTGTGTTTGATTTTTATTTGAACTTTCGATGCATTACACTACTATTGGTGAGAAAAAAATTGGGTAGATATATTGGTGGACTTCTTGTCAATGCTCTAGGATACTAAGTCCCGCTACTTGAATGGTTCAGCGACGTGTTTACATGCATGTGTGAAATGTGGTTTTGTGTGGTGATCTTGTGGTCGGGGATCCAACGGGGGCACTCCACGACCACAATGGAAAAATATAGAAGTTGTTTGCTAGATAGGACTTTGCTTAGAGAGTGAGAAATAGAGTGAGTAAGGAGAGAGGGATTAATGTTGTAGGTAGGAAATCATAGTCCTACAACCATTAATCAAAAAATTCCAACACATGTAAATTTAAAAGAAACAATTAAGCGGTAACAAGACTAGTTAAGATTTATGAGCACAAAATATCGATAAATCTCCTAGTCAAAAAAGGCAAGAAACCCCTTTTTTATGATGCTTGATAAAAATGTTACATGGCAAGAGTGGTAAGAATGTGTAGATGAGAATTAGAAGAAATGTTATCTCTTTGCTCCTTCACAAGTAATACTCTCTCATGGACTCACAAAATTGACAACTTTGGAAAGGGGATGCCTTTACAATTTATAGAAAGAGAAGAAACTCTTGTCCTACCCCCATGTGACCTTTCATATGTCTTTACACAACTTATGACTTTTTACATTCTTACGAAAAGGTTAAGTCCCCTTTTATAAAATAAGGGTAACTTATTACATTATAATCATAAAGTCACTTTTTAATTAAAATGACAGATTTATGAAAAAGTGCAACCCCAACGGAGAATTAGAACATGGAGGAGAGAGAAATTGGGGGGAAGAGAAGAGAGGGAAAGAAGAGAGAGAATAAGAAGAAATGTGGATGAAGAAGTTGCTTTTTTTGACCAACTGATCCTTGTTAGATGATCCATGAAACACTCCAATGTGATGACCTCTGGATTCTTAAACTCTTTACATTATGAGAAACCTCCTTCGGATGATTTACGGACACCCTGAACTCAAGTGTTTAGAAACACTTTGTTGAATGATCAACTTGATGACCACAAACATTATTCAATGAGCGTCCACTTTGAAGTAGATGAAGATTGAAACTGACCCTACCCTGTTTCGTTGACAAAGATCAATTTGGGAATGGTGAATTTTTCATTACACATCGAGAGAGTAAGAAAAAAACACTAATGAGTACACCATTGATGACATTGAATATTGTATGTTCCATAACATGAAGCACCACCATCCTTGTGATATTCTAGTTATATACCTGAATGATAAACTAGAACAATTCTTGAAAAATGGAGTCATGATAATTCAGTCATCCCAAGGACATGGATGAACACAATTTGGAATCAACCTACTCATGAAAATTCCATCCTCTATTGGCTCTCTCTCAAGTCACCAAACATTCGATCCTTCATATTTTTGAAGTCCCTATGAGTGACATTGTTATCCCTCACACATGAATACTCAGAGGAAAGAGCATGAACTAGTTTCACACCTATAAACTTGAACTTCATGGATTTTGGAACACTTTCTACACCTGAAAGGGGAATTTACTATTTTTAGTAAATTAGAATTTCTCACCCCTTCGACTTTGGTCACTCTGTTTCTCCTTCCTTCGGTGCTTCCTTTGTGCACACCACCTTCACTAGAATTGCTTCTTATGAGACCTTACTAAAAATAGTGAGTGCCCATGTAGGAGGCTTACTATTTTTAAAAATGTATTTCTAGGTGCCATATTTTGACAAAATTAATTTATCTAATATGGGTTTTTTTGCATTTATTGCACCTCTGAAGTTTCATATCAAACCGATTTCAGGAACAAGAGATATTAATTTAAGTTTTTGTTTGGGTAAACTAGAGTTTGATCACTATGAAAATATTTTTATCTTGCATGTAAAATCTAGCACCTAAGTTTTTTCATCCTTTGAGAATGGATAATAATGCAACAAGTTTCATTTTGATCCATGCACTAGTTTTTTAGATATTACTTTTTTCATTTTCCTGTGCACCGCTTCATTTTAGACAAAAATGGGGTTTTGAGCGTGGATTTTTGGGATTTTCTTACAAAATAATGGTTTTGAGACCAAAGGGAGATGGTGGAATGAAGGAGAATGAAAAAAATGCTAAAGGAATTCAAGAGAAAAAAATCCGAGTCTCGGTGTAAATGGAGAGGTGTGGGAGAAATGAAGAAAAAATGACAAGTGTTGAATATATAGTGTGAACAACTAAGAGGGGGTGGGGTGATTTTTTTCCCATTTTTCCCTTGGAAAGAGACAATGGGTGCACAAAAATGCACCCTATCCCTATGCCAACACAGTCACGCATGCATTCAATGAGAGGAATAGAAGAGGGGGTGGAAAAAAGCACTGGAAGCTTCTGACATCATATGATGAACCATGGGGAAAAAGGGGCTGGGGAACATTTTTTTGTCCCCATTTTTCCTTTGAAGGGGATGATAGGTGCAAAAAATTGCACCCTAGCCTCATAGTGACAAGTGGCAAGCATGCAAGGGTTAGTAAAGGAGGAAGTCAACTCGGTCAAAGGAACTTAAAGTGAGCCATTGGGGTCATATGAGTGACCAGAGAGCTTAAAGCGGGAAGGCACACTTTTTTACCTTTTGTTACTTTGGTTTGGTTAAATGGGTGCAAAAAATTGTGCCTCAGCCTTAGGTTTCCACGTGTCCCTTAGCAAATTTCACTAAGTATCGAATAGCATACCTTAGAGGGTGACTTAGAAAGACCATATCTTGAGCTCCGGATGAATTTTTGGATGCTTATTTATATGATTTTGCATGGAAAAGAAATTTTTAGAATAATGGGAGGGGTATCATGGATTGAATATTCTTTAAACACTTATAAAAACATGTTTTTCTCGGGATTTCCCACTGTGCATGGAAAGAATGAGTTGCCTAGAAAAATGCACGGGGTTTGAAGTTGATCTGTTTTTCCCAACATGTAAAGGGTTAAAAATTATTTCCAATGATATATTGTTGGGCTCCAAATCATTTTAGATATCCCGAATCACATCTCGAATCTCGGGTACACTTTTATGGTGCAAGCTCCTTCGCCCCCTAAAAACCCACTTTTGGTGAATTGGATCCTAAATCTCCAGAACTTCCCAGAATCTTCCAAAATCAGTTCCTTAATGTTCTTGGATATTTAATGCTCCTCCTTGATGAATTTTATCCTTTGATCCACTCCAAGGGTTGCGTACTTGTCTTAGGAAAGTTAATGATAGCCCTTCCTAAGATTGCTTGAAACTCCACTTTTAGATAGGCTGCTCCAAAAGTTTTTGAATGATCTTTTTCTTCCTAAATTTCTGAGGGGGATGGATGACACTCACTTGTGGGTCACTTTGAATGATAGGATAGGGTAGGTACGGGGAATGGGCTGACTTGGGGGTGTCTTGGAAAGGTATAACATGAAATTTTTTGACACTAGGGTATAGTTGTCATGTTTTCTAGTGAATTTTGCCCATGCAAAAACATAGGACAATAACTACCAATCATAGTTGGGTCTATCACTACAAAAACTTCATTCTTGGTCGCTAAATATGTTACTAGTTGAGTATTGCATCTAGGTATCCCTTGGATACATGCTCTTAGGGTTGTTCCATTGATATTTCATCGGTTTGTTGAGTTTATTCATTATCACTAAGTTTTTACTATTCGAGGTATTCATTTTAGGTATTTCTATCCTAGTGTTCCTAGTTCTACATTTTCTATTACTCTTCCTAGTGCATTTATGGATAGGTCTCTTATTTTTACAATACTTCACATAACACTATCCCTCATTGATATTTTTTAGGCATTTGGTTACACATATAGATTTACATTGTTCTACGTCTCTAATAGACCTTTAGTTGCACGTGTCACACCACACAGCTTATAGGGCCTCTGGTCTCCTCCTAAGCCTTATTTTGCACAAATTGTCTCCAATGGTTCACATTCGTATAGGATTTTACACAAATATTCTATCCTTGTGACTCCTAATACAATTTCTCATAGGTATTCTAGGAGTTCTCATTCTTCTAGTCCACCACATGAGTATCAAACTTTGTATTCTTCTTAGTGATCTTCTATTTATAGTTCTACTTATAAGCCTTCTTTGGCACATATCCTCACGATGGTTCCACTTGCACTTGAGTCACATTCTATGACACATTTGAGGTTTTACCCTCTATCATCTTCTACAGTTACTTCATCTCTTGGTGAGGTTATCTTGGGATAAATCTCATGATATCCCCCTTCTTATACATAATTATGCACGATAATACATACAAAAATATTTTTAAAATACAAAAACATTCAAAGTTTTACAATTGAATACAAAACCATGACCTATTTATATGGCATGCATTGGTTGCACTTTACATTATACATGTTTATTCCTTTGGTTTACTAGATATAATTTATTCTTTACACACATATGTTCATGTGGTATATTTATCACGATGCGGGACATATACAAAATGATACAAGATGACAAGTATTGGCCTAATATTTACCCAGATTGCTAACATTTGGGGCCATCTACTTTTACATACTATATATATATATATATATATATATATATATATATATATATGTAATATTTTTAATATAGTTCATTTCTTTACTCATTGTGCTTGGTCACATATATATAATGTGTATTTACTATCTTTTGGACTAACAGGACTAACACATGTGTCTTTTGCAACACTTACAATTATTACTTCACTGCTCTTTTATATCATATGTTATGTGATTTTCATCACTTTATTTGCATACATGCTTGATAGTTATGTGTGTATGTTTATTTGCTACTCGATTATAGTCTAAGGGACTTGATTGTCTTGTGACACCATATATGTCGATGTTTGTGACATAATGCTTTGTGTGGGGTTATGTGTCTCTTGGTTGTAGGATCAAAGGCCTTAATTTTCTTGTGACACCATGGGTGTCCCATGTTTATAGGAACTTTCCATTTTGTGTACATTTTTTGATATGTTTTCACTTGTTTCCACATCATATGCACTTGTTTTCTCTTGACACGTGATTTTATCAAGTTGTTATTACCATTTCAATGTACTTGATATTATTATGGTTATCGTGCTTCTTATTATTGTTGCTCTTATTTTGCACCATGGTTTCTACCATGTGCATCCCCCTTGCAGATATAGTTTCTTCTTGGTTGCCACCACATCAGTACTTCAGAGCTTATACATAGACTTCTAGAATCTCATACATGGGTATGCATCTTTTATTTTGAGTCGTGCACTCAAATTCTTGATCGCACACACCTCAAAAGAGGGGGAAACATCCAATGTTTATTCTAAATTTCCAGCATACACATAAATATTTTTGGGCACAACCATACATAGAGTTAGACTGAAATGACTCGAATTGGAATCAAACACAAAAATCTAGAAAAATCTATATGGGGTCGAAATGTACAGATCGTTACGACCGTGTGGATGGTTCCTATATGGTTTTTCCCAACATGGTATTTTCTCCATATTTTTCAGAAGTTTCATATTTTTCACCAATGGCACAGGGTTTTCACATGGCTTTATACTCAAATTGACTTAGTTTGACATAGATTTGGGGGTATGAAGCATGATATCTCTCTCCCTCTCTCACACACACACAACGATACTAAGTTTTAGGCACACTAGGGGCATGGGTCTCCTTTATCTGGAGAGATATCAACATGCATTAATTTTACTCAATTACTACTTAGTTGTTTAGCACATGGGAAGAGTATGGAGGCATTTATTCTCTTTTTAGGTATTTGTCCTAATTTAAAAAATTAGGCTTATATCTATTTGCAATGGTATAGTCCATGGGGTTATGAAAGGTATCAAAGTGGCTAAGTTCTTCGTAGGTAGTCCTCCTTATCCTCTTGCACTTAAGGGGAAGATATTAGATTTGTTGAATAACTTTGATACATGGTCTTATTCCTTTCAGGGTGCTTGACTCTTTTATTTTGGGTTCTTGTCTTCACCATTCATGTGTTGGGTTTAGTACACCTAATGCATCGACATCTCCTCGGCATGATTAGGGACTTATCTGATCAGGATCAATTTTAGTGTCAAATGTTCCCTAAACTTCCTAAACCATACCTATGTAGAAGATCATCTCGAGAGCTTTCCAATGACTGTGAGAACGTGACAAACGGACATCGGGAGCTCTAGTTATGTCCAGTCAAAGTTTAGATAGCGAGAAAGTCAACTCTGGTCAACTGGTCAATATTGGACCAATGGCACTGCGACACGTGGCGAAAAGGCAAAAGGGAGTTGTTTGATAGTTTTCGATCACCGGTCTTTGACGAGTGTAAAAATGGTGCACGGGAACAAGAGGCTATGGTATTATCGCCAACGTGGTGGGTCCACAAGCCACCACGTGGCTTGCCACCACTCATCGAATTCGCTCGATTTTCCTATCAAGGGACGACATCGAGCTATTTAGCTGAGTCATGCAAGGACCGAGTTAATTATTTCTACACACATTGTATGGGTCGAAATTATATTATCTTGGTAAATCCACTTTCCAAATGCCACGCATATATGCCAAACCGCTATATATATTAATGTTTATACATTAGTATTAAACCATACAAACTTGCCAACCGCCAAACATGCCAAGAATCCACGTAGTGGATAAGCGGGAAGCTTCCATGTGGAAGGGTGAAGTGAAGCGGTGTTGGAGGGGGCGGTTATGCCCACGTGGTCTTTTGACCACTTCAAACAATGCGTGGAAAGGCTTAATAAAGCCTAAGGTATTAACAACCCACAAAATGTGGGATATACATGCGCCTCTTTTGGGATTTAATCCCATTTAAAATGCAAATCCGCCAACGTGGGGATTAATCCCACTAAAACAAGCAAAATCCACGGCAAAATGATAGGAGGTGGGATTTGATCCCCGACCTCATCGCCCCAAGACACATCCGCCAACCAACTCGCCTAGAGGCTTGGGCGGGTTATAAAATGGGTCGCTTAACTTATACAAGGAGGAGGTCTGTGTAAAAGCCATAAGGAGGCAGTTTTCAGAAAATGCCATTTTTGAAGGCCTTGCACTCAGAATGGGAACTCGGAGTAAAAAGATGAAATGAAGGAAATTCTGAGATGATTCCAACAATGTAAGATTTGATATTTTTTGTTGAGTTTTAACCTATTTTTGGAAGCTTTGAATGCAGTTTTTAACAAGGATCTACAAGACAACTAGTTGGAAAACACGAATTTCAATGCACTTCTGGTCCGAATTGTGACTTGGTGTAAACATGAAAAGTGTTCAAAATTCAAAGATGATCTCAGATATATGATTTGTTTTCATAGAATGTTTTTAAATCTCCATTTGTAGGTGTTTTTATAACACAGTTGCAGGGAGATCACATTGTGAAAACACTGTAGGAGCCACGAGATCGTTCTTGGGACAATTTCTGCTATTTTTTAGAGTTCTTGGGACATTGATCAGCTCATTTACAGGTTGTGATTCATTATTAATTGTTTGTAAGAGTTATTGTACTTACATTTCAATATTATTAATGGATCGGTTCAATCCGAACCCAGGGATGTAGGAATTTCCGAACCCCGTAAACAATCTTGTTTTTTTATCTGAATGTTTTCAGTTTTCTGATTATTTATTTGCTACACAAGTTTTCCGCACTTCTATGGATGCATAATAATCAGAATTTAATCAATTTTTGGAGCTTAGAATACTTAAAATTTATTAAGAAAATCACGATCTTTGAAAACTTTTAAAAGTGAAAAAAATACAACACACGTTTTGATCATGATCACCCCTAACTCTCCATCAAAATTAAGTAAAATCTAGGATCTCCAAGGCACAAGAATGAAAGCACATTCCCTCTATAAAATAAATACATGTATTCCTTTCATGTTTTGCATCTCTTTTGGCATTTCTTGTTGCACATTTATTTACATTACTTTCATTACATTTTGAGTTACAATTCAATTTCCTATCTTGGGCATTGACTACAATTTGTGTTACATGTTTCATCTTGGAGTGTGCCAACACTAACACAATGGGACACTACAAAATAAAGTTACTACGAGAAAATAAAAAGTGTGTCTACACACTCAGGTATATTTTCCTTTTAAGCATGTAATTTTCAATTTCATACTTAAAGGGGGAGCAAATGTAGACACTAAAATTTAGCAATATATCCTTTAACACTATTGATTTTTACATCGCACACTTGTATGGACAAATGCATTCTCCCCACTCTTATTTGACACACCTTGATAGTACTTCATATACTTGTTTATATTTGCACACCTCTCTGTCATTAGTTTTAGAAATTTAATTGCATAAAATGCATCTAGAAACATCCATACTATGCCCATAAAGTCAAAATGTACTTTTCTCCCTTGTGTCCAAAAACATTGGTTTTGGTCAAGTTGTAAAATTACATATCAGCCTTACTGTATAGTATTGGAATGACATGTTGTGCATTAATTCTTTCAATTCCATTGCCTTCATATGAACAAAAATGCCCCTCTAGTTGGCCTTTCATGTCATAAAAACCTTTAGAAGCATATATAAGTAAGTAAAACATACCTCATTTACCAGGACACTTTATGAACTCCTCATGCAAAAGAAAACACTAAAGGCACCCAAAGCTCCCTAAACATCAAAATAACTCATGCACATCTATTAGGAAACACCCTCTACTGGTCTAAAGTATCCTTCTAGGTTTAGGAGTCTCTATTTATCATCCTATAAGCAAGAAAAGTGACCCTTCCCAAGCATTTGAGCAAGTGTGAAACTCAAGCAAGGCATTTTCAAAACATGGTTGTCAAATTATGATTGCGCTATAATAGATATCACATCTTTAGGAGAATGACGTGTGGTTTGAGGCCTCTTCAGAGTAGTGTGTACATTTTCGATACATAGGGGTTTTCATAACCCAACCAACATTGTTTTTAATAAACTCCTTATTGCACTACAAGGGTTTGAGTAGAGTTTATAGAGCCATTTTAAAGGTGAGAAAAGAATATTGACAGACAATGACACATATTTCCAAGCGGGAAAAACACACGTGAAGTTGCGATCTATATTTTAGCGGTTCAAGACCATGTAAAAGGGTTAGGAAATGTACATATGTTATAGACCAAGTCGTATAGTTTTTACTAGGCTCAATTACGAGATCACGCTTTTAGAAACAAAACATTTCTAGTTTCAAATCTACTTATTCCTGCACTCATACCACCTAGACACTTCTAGATCCACATAGAATCAATTAAGTGCATTCTCTCCCTTTTATTTTGACATTTGTTAAGTAGCTAGTCAGTTTGAAAAGTGTTATTTTGATTTGTGAAATTAATGGTTACGGTTAGTTAAATCAAAATATCCACTTGTAATGTTATTCATCTTTTTATGCATATTAATTAAAATGTTCTTAAATTAAAAGGGTTAAATCACCCAAAAAGGTGAAATTTGTAGTCTCCTTTGATTTAGTATATCAATCACGTGGTTGTTGGCTTCGGTGGTGGGAGTAACATGATCCTTCTTCCATGGACACTTAGTAATAGGGGGTCCCAAGCGGTTTCTTTAGGTGGAGTCAAATCTCCTTCAAGACCTTCCACAGTAGTCATCCTTAGACATCCACACCATATCGGTTCCTTACCATCACCGAAATAGGCTCCTCACCTATTATACTTAATGCTTTTGAGTTCTCTTTCATCTTGCCCTTTCATCTTAGCTTCTCCTTGTCAAGATCAATCTTCCCACACACTCTTTTTATCCACCATCCACCTTGTAGTGTGATGATTCTTTTAGATACTCATGGATAATGTTTCAATGCCCCAATCTACGAACGTCATCTTGATACATAAAGGAAATGAATAAATGTATGCCCCTCTAAGATCACACATAATCTAGTACTCATCCTCCTCTAGGCATGAATATGTAAAAATGTAAACTCCAATAAGTAGCTTCCTATGGGGCTCTCACACTAGATATCGATAACACACATCCACACCTTGTTACTATTCTTTAATATCTCAAGGCACTCCTTGGTCCAGGATACTTTCATCCAAGATTCTTGGGTTCTCTAGCAAGAACTTAGTAACCAATGTATACAAGTGGTGGGGAAAATCAAAAAGAATGTAGACCAATTCTCTATCTACCCATTTTCTTGGACCTTGTCCTTGAGAACTTAGATGACTTAATGAAAAATCTATCTCTTTCTCACTCCACCATTTTTCCACAAGCTCAATCGTGATTCTTTTAAACATCTTCCATTCTTATTGAGTAAGGTCCCAACAATGGAACCAAAATGTTGGGGATTTTCTAGCAAATACCAAGCATAATTTAGAAGGACTCAACCCAACAAGTGTGTGATGCCTTTTACCCTTCGTCTACATATGCATATCACACAATATTTCTCCCATGTGCTCACCTAAGGCGCATTTGGAGCGCAAAGTCCTTGCCAATTTAGGGAATGGAATGTGCATCATTATATTTAATAGAAAAATCACATGATAAAATACATCATCACTATGTATAGAGAGCTTATAGATTGACACAATGGATGAAAAACTAATCCATCTACTCATTCATCAAATCCAAATATTACGTACAAATTCTAGCACTGGTCTCTTTCTTGAGCATAAGCTCACCTAACAACCTAATACCTTCATTTCAACCACAAATATTGTTGGGACCCCAAAATATTGGCTAAGTACAAAAGGCGCGTAGGCACGCAAGGCCTAGTTGAAGAAGGGCATGTAAGGAGAAGGCATGTAGGACAAGGTTTAAGGAAGGGTTTAAGAAAACTTATGGCACGCGCAGATAGAGATAAGGTTTCAAGACTTAGCCATATTGGGCATTTTGGGTAGGACACAAGAAAAATGTGACCCAACTACGCATGTGGAGTGGATAAGGTGTCACCTAGCAACATGATGCCCATAAAAGGAATATGCCCTGCGATAGAAGGTTCTAGAAGACATCATGGCAAAAAGTGGAGAGCTCAGGCCTGGAGAAGCATGCTCCCATGGAGGACCACATTCAGACACTTGGCATCAGATCTGAGGCCACAAAAGGATGAGTTGGCACTTTGGGATGCCTATATATGCAAGTTCCCGTAGGAGAAAAAGAGGGATAGTAGAGATAGATCGGATAGAAAAAGAGAAGAGTATAGAGAGCGGAGCTCTGCAGAAATACTGCAAGAACTCTATGGGATTGGGTAGAGGCTATATAAAGGAGTAATGTATTAAGGGGTTGGGATATAAATTTTTCTTTATATGGATGAAGGACATGATCCCTGTTGTGATGCATGACTTCGGTCTAATCAAGTTGTGGTAGTCTAATGGATCCATTGAATGTAATGAGGTTACAAACATGAATGAGAAGGAGTGTAATTGATTTGGTTCATATCTATATCTGTTCATTTATGTTCATGGATGTTATGGAATAGATGTAAATCCTTATGTATTTTCCTTTCTGTTGTAATTCTATTTGTTATCTATAAGTACCCTCTGTTTGGAATGAATACAATTGTCTAGAGGCCGTTCTAAGTCCTATGATGATTGTATGTCTCATTTCCACATTTATTCATTAAGTTCATGACATAGATGATGGTTTCCCACTTAACTCACATAAAACAAAGACTCAGCACCCGCGCGTGCCTCAAGTGAGCACCCAACACCCGTGCGTGCCTCGAGTGAGCGCCTTGACTCCCATTGGGTGATATGTCGGTGCGCATGGGATTTCGTTCCTTTGTGATGAGTGTAAAAATGACTTCAAAGATGCTTTTTAGTTACAAAATATTAACCTACATCCACTAATCAATTATCAATTGACTATTGAACCCCTTATAATGATCCCATAAGACTCAATTTATACCTAATGGATGGCCCAGGTTTGAAACCTTTCCCACTCAAAGTGGTTATTTGCCTTGATTGTGGTTGGTGTACTTCACCTAGGCATGTCAAAGGGGGACATGTTGAATACATGAATGATGTATAGGTCCACCAACTTGGTAGAAAGGACAAGACCTCAATCCCTAAGATCGGTGTTGATAGATCATAGATATGTCAATTTCATCAAACTTTCATTCCTCCTACCACATGTTGTCATGCCTTTCACTTCATTGTCATCTTTTGTTTTTTTATGCCCTTTGTATGTTTTTTTCCGACTCATCCATCATATGTTTGCACATGGATTTTTGCTTACTTTCCCTCTTACTTTGCTTTGACCTCTATTCGTACCACGCCAACCTGACTTATGACTTACGCACTTCACCAAAACTACTTGTGCACACTTTAACTTTGATTGTACTATGTGTGTGCTCCTCTATGTTTTTCTCAAAATTATGGGATCAACAATAGGCTTTACTTTCTAGAGTTAAGGTATGTAATTTACGTTGTAAATCACCTACCACATGCATAAGGGAGAGAAGCATAAACATCTAAAGGCCCATTCAAGGGTTGGATTCTACCATTAATTGTAGATATGGTAACACTATTCCATTTTAAAACAATATGGGATATGGTTTCTTTTGGATATACCTTCGAATATCACAAGGCTCTATAGGTTTTATATATAAGGAAAACTGAAAGTAAACAAAGAATTAAATAAATAACATAATACAAACCTTCCTTTGAGTCTTATTGTAACCTCAAGATGAGATATTTGAAGTGTTACTACACTTGTTGGATCTCTTAGGATAGTTTGATTGTGGATGCTCCAATCTTGTCTCCAAATGAAGAGGAATGCTACAAGCAATTGAGTGGTCACGAGGACAACCTTTTGGTATGCAAATTCAAATGACAAATGAGCAGATGTTTATTGTAAATGCTTAAAGCTTCCAAGGATGAATTTTAAAGGAAAGAGCCTCATATTTATAGTTGAAGGAGAGGTCATGGATTATGGATCAAGGTTTGAATGAGTTACATGATCATGAATGCATTTTCCTAAAATAGCCATTTGATTTGGTCTATGTAGTTGGATGGTTTGAATATTCATTAAGGGGCAATGAATATTTGGTTGGCTTTTAGATTTTATTTGAGAAGGTGGTTGTACATGAATTATTGTTATTTCCACCTTTGTAGGGTTCTAGAACTTGAGTGGAGTGGGCTAGTTTAACTTGAGTGACTAGGATAGTGAAGTGGAGCTAAGTGGAGGGTGAGTGGATAATTAACTATTTATTTAATTAAATAGCTAATTAAATTATCCAAGGGATATAAGTGTATGGTTTAAGTATGATAGAATTAATTAAAATGATTATAAAGGGGTGTGGGTGACTTCTAATAGAATATGAAATGGGTAATGGTCTAGAATGCATTCTAGAGTTGATTTTGGCATATTATGCAAAGGATGAGGATAATTAGTAATGACTATAAATAGGTATGTCTTTTTAGGGTGTATACATTTGCCCCTCTTTAAAGTGTTATTATGAAGTAATAACATTTTAAAGATAGTAGACACGTGTAGATCAATGAGCAGATGATAGGGAAGCATGGTGGACCTGCTTGATATGCCTCGGTGAAGCATTTGGATGCCCCAATGAGTATGAATGCTAAGGTAATGCCCCTCTCAAGTGAATGGGTGATGTAATAAAGTGGTGGACAACCACTTGATAGGAAGAATGAAAAGATAAAGGATTCAAGGAGTAAAAGGAGGATGGGAGGGATTGTGCTCATAGCATGAGCTTCTATTTAGATAGTGAAAGTTAGAGAAACCTTATTTTGTTGTTGCACAATAGAGTTGTCACCATGATTATTAAAGAATTGTGATGTTTAACCCATTATGTGCATAAACAAACACACACACAACAAAAAAAAATAGGAAAAGTAAAACAAACCCAATATACATAGTAGATGTATACACCATGGCTATAAATGAACCAAGATGTTAACATAATACTTGTAATTGGTCCAAAGCAAAACAAAAGATAAAGAGTAAAACAAACCCAATATACACAATAAAAGTATGCACCATGGTTATAAATGAGCCAAGATGATAACGAAATACTTGTAATTGGTCAATAAATAATAACAATGCAACACAACTTGAAATAAAGATAATTAACTATGCCCCTAATGTGTTCCACAGTGATAATTAAGCAGATTTAGATGCCCCTAAGTAAGGATACTGACATGCAAGGGGATTAGATCATACTGAAAGAGCAAAGTTAAGCAACTCCTCATGACACTCTTGTTGGATCTGCATTAAAAATGATCTGAGATTGAAAAGGGTCATTGCCCCAAGCAAGGATATTGACATGCAAGGGAGAGAATGAGAGTCAAGATTGCCCTAAGAAAGGATGTATGTGAGGGAGATGATTGATTTGACTTGCCCTAAACAAGGATACATGCAAGGGGATAAGATGATTTGTTGTGATAGTCGTAAGATGGTTGGAATGATCACTAGATAGGAGTTAAAAGTTTGATTTTGTTGAGTTGTGTTGATTTGTTGGGATTTTTTATTTTTTTGTAAATTTTTAGAATTTTGTGATTATTTGAATGTTTTTGGATTTTTGTGATTTTTAATTTTTTTAAGTTTTGGATTTTGGATTTTTGAAATTTTGTTGGATTTTGTAAGTGTTTTTAGATTTTTTAAAATATATGAATGATAATAATAAAGACAAGGTGGCCCTAGACTGAATCAAGCATTATACAAATGAATAATCTCATTGAGACCAAGGGATGGAACACGATGGATACAGACAAACATGGTTGGTGTAATGTGGGAAACACATCCCGATTGGAAGGAACACACAATAAAGATGGTTTGGAATGATGTAGCAAGAAGAATAGAATGAAGGTACGAAACAAGTGGTTGTGTTAATATGCCCCCAACATGAGGTATACTCATAAAGGATTCAAGAATAGAACTTCTTCAGATGAACCACATTCATGGGTTCTTTAAGCTCTTTGTCATCTTCAAAGGATAGATTGTATGCACAAGACCCAAATTTAGCAGTAAAAATGTAAGGTCCCAACCAATTAGGTTCAAATTTTCCTTTTTTTCTACTCCTTGGTTGTATTATTCTAATTCACCTTGAGTACAAGATCATTGATTTTGAACTTTTAGGGTTTGATTCATTTATTGTAGCTGCACTGGAGTCAGATTTGATACACTTTTAAATGGTCTAAGGCATGAACCTGCTTCTCACATAAGAGTTATAGTTACGTAAGGCATGTTTATCGATAATCATCTTCATGAACTAGGTGTTGTAATGAGATATGACAGGATGGGAGCTCAAATTCTATGGGTAATACAACTTGAGTTATATACAAGGAGAAGGAAGTGGCTCCATTGGGGTATGAAATGAGGTTCGATAGGCCCAAAGGGTGGGATATAGCTGTGTATGCCAATTTTGATTGTGCTTATCAATGATCTTTTCTAATATTGATTTTATCATTTTATTAGATGCTTCAACTTGGCCATTACAATGGGTAGTATGGAGTTTCCCATTTGAGTTGGATATGAAGAAACTCTTTGACATTTTTTTTGAAAGATATGTCATTTTTGTGACAAGGGAGGTAGGGATCTCAAAGCAACATATGATATGGTTAAAGATAAACTTGGATATATTTGACCTAGTGACATAGGTTAAAGGAATGACCTCTATCCACTTGGTAAAATATTCATTGTAGTGATTATGAAGGTATGACCATCGAAAGATGTGGGCTTTATTTTTCCTACTAAGTCGAGCCCCATCAAGAAAAAGGCCAGGGTGAGGTGATATGATGAAGGGCTTGTGAGGGAACATGAATAATATTAGTGTGCCTTTGGCATTCTTGGCACTTTATGATGAATTTACATGCATTAGACTCCATAGTGAGCCAATAATAGACCACGTGCAAGATCGTTTTGGCTAATACCATATTACTTATGTGTCCATCACAAATACTTGCATGTACTTTGACTAGTGTTTGATTATCTTTGTCTTGATTGAGAGATCTTACGAGAGTCCCATTGTAGCCTCTTATGTATTAGGTGTCGGTAAGATGGTGTAGTGTGAATCACATTGTGTTAAGGCTCTTTGTCGAAGGAATTCATATTTGGAGGGTAGGTTTTATCTTAGATAAAGGTGTATATGTCATGGTACCAAGGATTTTCAAGACCAACTATTTCACATACCATGGTTGACTCGGAAAATTTTATGTGGGCACCAAAATATGTTCAACAAAAAAATCGTTGTACATTTTATTAATATCAAATCCAAGAAGGGATGCAATAGTAGCCATGACATTTGTTGATTTGTTCTGAAGATGAGGAACTTGTTCAAAGGTGATGATTTGAAAGTAACCTTTGAGACTATCAACCATGCATTTGTAAGGAATTAGTTTGTCATTCTTAACTTGGTATTCACCATTGACTTGCTTTATGATCAAAAGAGAATCCCCATAAACTTTTAATTCTTTGAGCTGCCAAGATATAGAAAATTTTAGGTTGGCTATAAGGGCTTCATACTTTGTGATGTTTTTGTGCAAGGGAAACCAATGCAATAATACTTTGGGATTACATCTCCATTCAATTTTCATAATATAATACACACTCTTTTCCCATAAATGTTGCAAGAGACATCGAAAAACAAACTAAATAAAGGAATTGCATCCACATACAATAGATCTTCATTTGGGAATTTAAAGTGAAGTAGTTCTGAGCTCAGTAAAGGTGTTGTGGAAATTTGGTCTATGAGAGCTTGCCCTTTGATCTCTTTTCGATTGGAAAATTTGATATCAAACTCACTGAGGAGAACAACCCAACTAGACATGTAGCCGGTTAGAATAGGTCTTGATAGTAGATACTTAAGAGGATATACTTTAGAAATGAGTTTAGTTGTATGATTGAGCACGTAGTGACGTAACTTGTGAAATGTGAACGCTACTGCCAAACATACTTTTTCAACCTATGAATGGTGCATTTCATGATCCATAAGAGTTTTACTAAGATAGTAGATGGCTTGTTCCTTCCCTTTGTCATTGTTTTGTGTAAACAACGCCCTATGGCATGTTACGTAGAAGAAGTATAAAGAAGCGATGCTTATCCCGAACATGTGGCATTAGCACCGACGAGAGTTGATAACTATTCCTTCAACTTGTGAAAGAATCCTAAATTTTTTGGGTCCATTTGAACTAGACATATTTTTTGAGTAGGTGATTAAAATGATGACATTTATTTGCTAGCTGAGATATGAAATGCCAAATAGACTAGATTTTTTCCTTGGTGTCCTTGTAGATCACGATGATTTTATGGGGTAGGCATTTCCATGATTAATTTGAATTTAGCGAGTCAAATTCAATTCCCCTCCATGAGACTATGAATCCCAAAAGCATTCCTTAAGTGATACCAAAGACATATTTCTTAGGGTTAAGGCATGCCTTATACTCTTAAATATGTGTTGCAGAAGATGGTTGGATGATATAATCTTGTTTTTAATTTAATAAGGATGTCATCGACATAGTCCTCCATGATGTCATGAAGCAAATCATGGAAGATGATAGACATTGTGCGTTGATAGGATACTCCTACGTTCTTAAGGCCAAAAGGCGTGGCTTTATAACAAAGCATGCTCTGGGGTGTTTTTTTGTGAGAGGTACTTGCCTTGTCATGTCGAGGAATTTTCCACATCACTTGGTGAGTCATCTCACTTAGGTGAGATCATAGGTCATATGTGTTTTAGGAGCTATGACAGATTTCATCATAGAATCTATCATATGCATCAATGCGTCATACGAAGTTGCTTTCCATTTCTGGAACATAACTCATTTCTCCTTGTGGAGGTATGATTCATCTTGCATTGGGAGTTACATAACACTCCTATTTGTACCTTATTTTCTGATCTATGAGAATGAGTAGACCCTTTTCTTTTACATGCACATTTCATGGTTAAATGTTTGCTTACTAAATAGAACTTTGTCACAATGCCATTTGAGTATAACTCGGTTGATGTGTGTGTCATCATGTTTGATCCTCGTCGACATTCTATCATGTGGTATCGAGCATGTTGTTGGGATCCACATCACTCACCCATCTTTTGTCACCTACTTCTCTCATTGTCATGTTCTTACTAGTTTCTTGTCATGACTGAAGCTTCGTAATCCATTTTATGTTTTTAATTTACTTGCATTATTGGGTTCATCTCGGTTTTCATGGTTTTTTCTAGTTTGTGTGTTGTTTTCGGTGCATGTGCGGGTTATTTACGACATTTGGAGTCTTTCAAGGGTTTTCGGCTAAATTTGGATGTCTACATGACTACATTTGGTGGAAAACCTATTTTAGAGGTTTTTTTAATGGTTGATAGTTTATTTGAGTTTTTCATTAAAATTTTTGATTTTTTTCTTAAAATATTTATTTCCTTCCATCCAAATTCTTTCCCTGCAACTATGCTCTTCTTTCTACCCTGCCTACCCTAATGCCTTACTCCACCCTAGCTCCTACCTACCCACTTAGCTCCTTCTCACTCGGCTAAGCTCTGTCTAGCTCAATGAGCTTTGTTTTGGGCTCCCCTTCCCCCGCTTTAACCCAACGAGTTGGCTTCTCCGTGAGTTGGGTCTTGGATTTTTCTTGGCATTTAATTTTGTTATTTGGGTTTACTCACTCATGGATATTTTCCTACCTTGCCTACTTGTCCTTCCCCTTTACACCTTGGCCATGTTGGTTTTTTTCTCTCGTGTTATTTTCTCATTGAAACCCCTAGTTGACCCGACTCAAACACTATGCATCCCTCTCTGTCTCCGGTCTCGTGTTGAGCTCATTAAGATCCTTACTTTCTTAGTGCCTTGGTTCTTTCATCATGGGTTTGTTGTTTTGCCTTAGATCGAGCTTTGTCTCATCTCCTTGCCATGTTGTCATCCCGATCTCTCGACTGCGCACTTATATCATCATTCTGTTGAAGGCCTTATCACCTGTAAGCTCGGTCTTCCCGGCCTCTTCCTCGAGATCCATCTTTGGGTCTCTCGGTCGATTTGAGCATCTCTCCCTCCTATCCCGTGGCTATTTTTTGGGTCATGCCCTTCCATTCCCTACTCGCTCCACCTCGGTTACCTTCGAGCTCCCCTACCCTCGCTTGCATCCAACATTTTCCCTTGCGTTCTGTGCATTCCGTTAGCCATGTCTTCTCTCCAAGTCCTCTTGGCTTGACCAATGAGTTAGAACCGTTTTCAAGTCTCTCGTCATTACATGTTATGTCAATCCAACTTGAGCCCCGCCATCTCACTCTCCTTGAGCCCACTTCCCTCCCAACCACATGCCAATCTCTCCTCTCCTTTGACCATGTACCTCCATTTTCAAAAAAACTATCATGCGGGTTTCATCAAATAGAATAACTTAATCATATATTGTTTTATTATATGTAAGGCTTAGTTAAATTAAAAGAAAGGTGTTTTTATTAGGTCTTAATTTTTTAAAATTAGGATCTAGTATTAATATATTAAGGTAGGTCATTATTATTATTATTATTTTAATATGAGGTTTAATTAGGTAACCTAGTTTTTAATTTAAAACTTTTTTTTCCATCCTAGAAATTAAACTAAAATTGGGCAAAAATTATTCTAAAACTAGGGTTACTGGGTGTTTTTGTTGTTGACTTTTTGTGGGAGTGTGTATCATTTTTTGTAGCTTATAGGTGTCATTTGGAGCCTTTTTGGTGTTTTCAGGTGGTTTGTTGCACATTTTGGGAGTCTTTTTGGCGTTTTGGGGGCCTTTTGACTCATTTTGGAGTCATTTTCATTGTAGTGTTCTTCTTCGCTTGTGAGATAGTGAGCACATCTACCTTGACCTTGTGAAAAGAAAGCCCCTTATGTGACATGAGATGTTTTTCTCACATCGAACTTTGTTTTTCCCTTGTTCCTTTCTTTCACCCTTTTGTACTTGTTTATGTGTTGTTCCTCTGCTTCCAATTGAAACCTATAATGGCCTCCACTCTTACGCAATTTTTCACCTACTTTAAGGTGAGATGTCAATTATTTCACGTCACATGAACACACCTTACTGTAACCAACAAACCGTTTATAAAGTTTCATAAAAAAGGGGGTTATCATTGTTCTTGGGTGTTATAATTGCATGCAGATGTATTCTCTGTTGAGTCTGACATCTTACAACATTGTATGTGTTCTCACACCCTTATTTTATTGTATTTTAGACGCATTTTCAGCTTGATTTTTGTGTCCATTTAAGCATGTATTTTTCATCCTTGTGACTCTTACTCGCACTCTTTTCTCTTTTCCTAGATCCACCGTGGAGGATGTTCTTTCCAGACTTGAGCTTCACATTATTACTTCTCAACCCCCATAGAGAGAATTATACATCATGGTGTGCTTACATGGAATGTTACCTTACTCATAAAGGCCTTTATCCCTTTTTGTATGGGAAAGTTCTTGCACCCACTGATCCTTATCGTCTTGAAGAATGGCTCAACACTTGTGATTGGGTTTATGGTTTCTTGTTTATACATGTTTCCAGTCTCTCCACCATCATGTGGTATACATAGAGTTTCCTCACATAGTTTGGAGCATTCTCTAATCATTATTTGGAGACCCTTTAAATATTTCCATTGTTGTTTCTTATTGTAATACAATTGTTTCCTTGCCTTCCACATGTGATGATAGTTCTGTTGATACAAAGTTATTTGTTCATATTCCTAACGATGAGGTTTGTTCTTCTAGTTATGATGATGAGAGTACTTGATGAGGACTCCTCTCCTCCTTCTCCCGGCCACCTTCTAGAGAATGTTGAACCTCCTCTTTACCCATCAAACATCAGGCAGTCTTGTTCCTAGCCTCATACTCTCATTGTATCTACCTTTGTTCCACATCCTATGTGTGAGGCTTCTTCTACTCCTCATTCTTGTGTTGATGATTCATACCTATCAGACATTGCTCGTCTATTCATCAACCAAACATTTCGAGACGAGTATTTTTGGACCTTCATTGTCTCTTTGTAGTGCCCACTTGTGTTGCGGACATGGAGTTTCTCTTCCTTCTACAGTGTTTTCGAGAGAAGTCTTTCATCTCTTTTGTTGGGAGTGCCCCTTTTGGGACTTTTGTCACTTCCACTATTTCAAATACCATCACTGATCCAATTCCTCTTGTGGATCCTCTTTTTACTATTGTGGGGATTGTTTTCTTGCCTTCACTTCATATGGACATTCTTTCAGTGAATTTTCCCTTCTCTCACTCTGACAGCTCTACTTCAGTGGCATTACCTTCAGTTCTTTTGCATGTGTTTTCTAGACCTATGTCACATTCCAGTGGACCAGATTCATAGTTCTTTGTACTAATGCCTTTGGTTTCCTTCATAGAGTGGGTGGACTTCCAGTACTCCATTTATATTCTTCCTAACGGAAGAAACATTATTCGATGCGGATGGACCTTCTTCAGTCTACAGGTGGAAGAATACATCATCAACACTCTTCTTGGAGACTTCGTAGAGTTACAAACTTCATATCCATTGTAGGATTCTTTACCAAACCCTTCACTAGGGGCAAGTATCCATGTGCTCATGTCTTTGGGAGGTCCACTGCAGCTTCACATCTTTTATGTTTTCCTAGTCTCCTTCCTCTCTTCTCTTCTTCTTATTCTTTTAGAAAGATTACAGTTTGTATATGGGTACCTTAGCTGGCCTTTAGTTATCATGACCCATTTGACGCATCTTTCTTAGGTTGTTTAAAGGATTCATTTATCTCTTCCAAGTGTATTTTTTTACCCATTTATATTTGCTCCATTACTTAAGATCCTTGTTGTACATGGGTACCTCATCAGGCGTAGCTTCTGGGACCCATTTCTCATTTCTGACTTATCATGCCTCATCCTAAGTTATGATGAAGGGGGTGTTCATGTGAGGTACTTCCCTTGTCATCTCAAGGAATTTTCCACATCACTTCATGATTCATCTCACTTAGGTGAGATCGTAATTCATAGGTGTCTTAAGAGCTATCAAATTTTCAAGTCACCTTGCACATTTGCATGACTATTCCTTGCAAAATCCATGTTTATTAAAGTTTTGATGCAAGACTCTTTTTAAAATTATTAAAAATGCCTAAGTATTTAAAATGCATATTTGCATGCATTTCGGTTTTGGGTTTCAATTTACAATTTACATGTAAATTACAAAATGAAACCCAAAACCTAAAATTGCAAAGTAAGTCCCAACATCCCCCAGGGAAGTCAACAATTGTAAAGCAAGTCCCAACTTCCCCGGGGAAGTCGACAATTGCACACGGTCCCAACTTCCCCGGGGAAGTCGGCGATTACAAAGTAAGACCTAACTTCCCTTGGGAAGTTACCTGCTTAAAGCGAGTCCCAACTTCCCCCGAGGAAGTTAACGGATTGCAAAATAGGTCCTAAATTCCCCGGAAAGTCAACAATTGAAAATTATGTGCTAAATTTCCCCAAGGAAGTCAACCGTTGAAAAGCATCCCAACTTCCCTTAGGGAAGTCAACAATTACAAGCAGGTCCCAAGTTCCCCCAGGGAAGTCAATAGTTGAAAAACATGTCCTAACTTCCCCAGGGGAAGTTAACGGTTAAAAGCATGTTTGACTAGTCGAGTTACACAACCATCTAGCTATTTTTATGGAGGACACTTTCATAGATGTAAGTACATCCTATTTTTAGAATGTAATTGGTTAAGAGGAGAGGTTGATATTTCTCAACCTCTTTAGCTACATATACAAGGATGTAAAATGTATTCAAGGACTTTTTATCAATTGTATAAAGAGGCTCTACCCTTTTGAGTACTTGTATACAAGCTCAAACCTTAAAATTATCTTTACAAAATTTATATTTAGCCTTCTTCTACTTTATGTGTTGTGTATTTTGATGGTGAATGTTTTACTCGTGAATATTTCTTTCCTAGTACTTACATGATCCATCCTTACCTTTATTTTAAGTTAATTCTTCTCTTAAAAGGTTATATGTTGTGAAATAAAACTCATCTATGATAGTTGTGGAATTGCATATAAATCCCTTCTATTATTTTTTAATTTTATAACCTCTGTAATTACTTATGTTAAGAAAGAAGTAAGGAAGTTGTGTGTTTTAATATCCTTCTATTAAATATGTTGTGCTTGCATAAGTTGATCATTTTGTTACTTCACTATTGGTGTGTCATCATTATTTCTATTCCAGTTATCCTTCTTCCCTTTTCTCAACAAATTTTGGAATAGTTTTAGTTTGTTTTTAGTATTATAGGTTTACATCCCGGTATTTAGCAAGAAGTTGGCCTTCTCCAGAGGTTCATTCTAAGGAGCCAAGGTCTCAAACCTTGGGAATGTTCCCATGTTACACTGGATCATCTAACAATTTTTTGGGTGCAAGATCCAAGTGACAACAAGAACTATGACATATTCCATCATATAATCTATCATACGCGTCGAGTGCATCATACAGAGTTAATTTCCATTCCTAAAACATAAATCCTTTCTCCCTTGTGGAGGTATTATTAGTCTTGCATTGGTAATTACACAACACTCCTATTTGTACTTTTTTTTATGATCTATGAGAATGAGTGGACCCTTTTATTATTTTGCTTGTGCATTTTATGGTTGAATGTTTGCTTACTACATGGAACTCCATCACACTACTATTCAAGTGTAACTCAAAGATGTGTGTGCCATCCTGTTTGATCCTCATTCTCTCACAAATTGTAAATGTCATTTTATGTTGGTCTACTTATACAATTTGAATTTGATTATAACTAGAAAAATCATCCATAAGAGATAAAATTTCATGGCCAACTGTAGAATCTATGATCATGTCAATATTGGGCAAAGGAAAATCATCCTTCTGGACAAGCCTTGTTAATATCCTAGAATTCAATGCAAATTTAGATCCCTGGTGTATTTTTTGTGACGGGTACCATACTAGATATCCATTTTAAGTAGTCTATTGATATGATGAAGTTAACTTCTAACAACTTATTAATTTCTACTTTAACCAATAATGCCACTTTAGGGTGCATTTTCCTGATTTTTTGTTTGATGGTTTTACATTTGGATGAACCACAAGATTGTGCATTATAAGGGGAGGATCTAAACCAAACATGTCTTTGTATGACCATGTGAAGACATCCAAAACTCAACAAGTAGTGTTGTGAATACTTCTATCTCTCGATTATGATAAACTTGTAGTCTTGCACCAAGTTGTAATAGTTTAGGATTCTCATTTGTGCCAATGTTAATTATGATAGTCTCTTCTACTAGTATTTTGGATGTATCTATTTCCTGAAAGGATGTTATAGGTTGATGGAGGTCATCTGTTTGATCTAGAAGTGAGTCTCCTCTCTCTGGTGCCTCAAAAATGTTTTCACCAGGAGATGCATCCTTTTCCTTTTTTTTATTTCTTTCTTTCTTTGCTTTTTTCTTCTCAAATAACACCTCAGTGAGGTTTTCACTATGAGAGATTGTATTTTTCTTTTTCTTTTTTTTTTTACTTTTTTGCTTTGGTGGCCTGGATTACTTAAGTTTATCACCAAAATAATTTTTAACATCAAGGTTTATATCAAATCCCTTCTTTTTATCCGATTGGATTGGGAAGAGGGTCTCAAGTCCAGAGAAACTCTTCGATGGTCAAATCATTCTGAAAGAGGTCCATAGATATGTGATTTTGTTGGTCCTGATGGATATGGTTGGGATATGTGATGTCAAAGTCAAGGGAACAAATGGAAAGATTTTTAATGAACATATTGGTTTTGGCTAGGTCTTTAAAGAGGCTATGTGTGGAACTGGTCTCAACATCGGAGTCAAAATCCTCCTCACTAGTAGTTATATCAAATATTAGCTGATTATTTTTAAAGATTTCAAAACCATACCATGATGGTATATATTTTCTTTATATAACATGGGTTTGATATTTCTTGTTCTTGTGCACCAAGTCCTCAGCCTTTCCATTGCATATTCTTCGTCATTTTATGAGCTTTATTGTAGTTAGAGGATTTGTAATAACTTTCCATCCAATCATTATATAACCAAGAGTTGTCAAAGCCATGAATGTGTTCATCCTCTAAGTGTTCATACCATTTCCATATAGTATTGCGGTGGTAAACAAGAGATTCTTTTAGATAGGGAACATTAGGTCGTTTATAACTACGTAGAGATAAAGGCAACTTACCAACATGAAAAGAATTTTCAAAATCATATTCACCAATATCTATTTGAGATATTTTGAGTTTAGGTGGTGGATTGGATGTAGAAGGTTGAGATTGGAAGAGTGTGTCGAATCTATATGGTTATCAACATTGACAAGGATGACATGAAGTGTGGTAGATTTGTCGGTGGAAGGACAATATTTTGCATGATTGTACTTTATCTCTAAGAGTTTACAATATTTTGATGGTTTGACATCTACCAAGAGGTAAATTCTTTTTCATCACGAGGGAATTTATATATTGGTGGATGGTGGAAGGTGGAAGGCAATTCCCGCATGAAATGTATTTATGGCTGACCTAGAAGAATATCAGTACGAGGTGTCAACATCGATAACATGGCAAAGAGTATTTAGCATTCGTAGACCAACTTGTATAGGTAAGGTGATTGTTCCAGAAGATTTTTGTTCAATATTTTCATAACCACAAATAGTTATAACGTTAGCTCCCAAACTCTCTTCTGTATGACCATGGCATCTCAACATCTTCATAGAGTAGATATTTAAGGCAGTCCCATTGTCGACAAGATCTCTTTTAATCTTATGATTGGTGGTGTAAGCTTCATGTATGATTAGTTATTGTTTTGAAGGTTAGGATTTAAGACGTATGGAGACCAAAGGAAAATATAGGATTTTTAGTTGAAAGATTAACAATGAGTGCCTAAAACTATTGTGTGTTGATATCCTTAGGAACACGTGCTTTATGAAGAGCACGAGTAAGGATATCTTGAAGTGTGGGCGATGTTTTCAGTAAATCCATTAGGGAGATATGTGTGAGCATCATCTCTAACTATTTGACAAGGTCATAAGCACTAGATGAGGAAGATTTAGCACTAGATATTGGTTTTGGATTATTGATAGTTGTAGGATTTCACACTTGAGGCGTGGTAGATGCAAATATTTACTTATCTACGAGCACCCAAACTTTTTCTCGATACTTGGACATTGCATAATTAGAAGCTTGAAACTTGATTGTGGTGATAGAGTTAGGTATTTATTGGATAAATGAAATTATTGAATTGAATTAAACATTTTTTGAAGATTTTCCTTTTTCAGGAGCTTTGTCATTTGTACCATGCTTTGGGAAATGATTTTGAAACACCTTTATATTATCGTTTGGCATTTTATTAGGTGATGGATCTTACATTGCAATATATCCACTATCAATGAGATCTTGGATATAATGACAGGGTCTCATGCATTGATATATGGTATGGTCGCTAATGTGATGGTAATCACAATATTTGTTTGCTTTGTACAGAGAAATTTTTGGTTTTCCTTCTTCGAAGGGTCTTGTGATGGGGTAGGTACCCATGTTGGCACTTGCCAGTTGATGTAGGACACTTGAAAAACTCTCTCCCATAGGCATGAATTTTCATTGTTTATAATCTCGAGGAGTAGTTTATTTTCTTAGAACAACAATGGTTTGTTTTGATTTAGATGGTTTTGAACATTATATACATTATGATTGTTATGACTCCATAATTGACAACATTATGATTTCTTATGATAAATTTGGATTTATATTGAGAATGATTATTGTTATTATTTGTTTGGTCCTTGGAAGAAGTTTTGATTAGCCCTTTTACAATGAGATATTTTTCAATTTGAGTCCCCTTCTCAATGACTTCCTCAAAATTAGTAAGACAATGCATCTGCATTTGAAAGGATAGTTTGTTATTAAGGTTAGGAATAAAGATGTTAACTAGTTGTTTCTCTAGAATAAAACATGAGAATCAACTCATGATTCCTCACCATCATTGTAAGAATTGGGTGAAGGTTTCATTTGTCCTTTGTTTGGTGTTACAAAGGTCCATCATTTTAATATCGAGTCTAAATTGAAAGAAAAATGTTTAACAAAATTCTCCAAGATGTCTGTGAATGTGGTGATTGATCCTTTTGAAGGTGAAGGAAGTAGTCTAAAGCTTGTGCACTTTAAGTATTTGAGAACAATCACATGAGATATACATCGTTCAGGCCACCTCTTAGCATGCCATAAATAATTCTTTGATATGTTCACATAGGTCATGTTTTCCCTTATATTTGTCGAATTTAGGCATTTCAAAATATTTTGGGAAAGGTATGCTTAACATGTCCCTATCGAATGGATAAAGACATAACTCTTCAAAGTTGAATTGCTTTGTGTGTTTTTGGAGCCCCATGAGAGTTTATTTCATACTCTTCCATTCTTGTGTGAATGGAGAGTTAGCTTGAGGAATATCCATGGTGACATCAATGTCATGCATTGATTTGTGCTCTTCCCTTGTTTTAGTATTTGTGTTGTTTTAAGTTGGAGTTGTAATTCTTTGATTTTAGCCAACAAATCTTCTTTCAAAGAATCAGATGTGGTGGTTGATTTAGTATTTTTCATGTTAGACTTGGGCTTGTCAATTAAATATTTTAAATGTTCATGCCCAAATTTAGAGGGTAGTTTTTCCCCCATTTCAAAAAGGTGAAGTAAGTATTGATTTTTATTTTGCATGATAACATGATCAATCAATTCCTTCTCACTTGTGGATAATTCAAAAGTGTTTTGATCAAATTGGACTTAATTGACCTGATATGCAAACCAAGTGAATGTTTAACATACAAAGTATAGATGTTGGATTGATTTGCTTAATACATGAATAACATGAATATTCAACGTATAAGACTTAGATAGGACTCGTGACTCGATTGTGTATGATTTGCCTATAATTGAATAAAGTGAATATTCAATGTTTAGGACACGTGATTGGATTTGATTAGATATGATTTTTCTTAAATTTTATAAATTGAATATCAAAATATAAAACTTAGAGGTTAATAAAGATTTCACTCAAACTTTGACAAATTGAATGTCAAAATAGAAGACATAGATGTTGAGAATGATTGATCAAATATGTGACAAAGTGAATGTCAAAATATAAGATGTGAGGAAAGAGAATGATTTTTCTACACTTTGACAAAGTGAATGTTAGAATATAAGGTATAGTGATGAAATGAATTGCTTAGATTTTGACAAAGTGAATGCCAAAATAGAAGACTTAGATATGAAAGAGGAGTGCTTAAATTTTAACAAAGTGAATGTTAAAACATAAGACTTGGGGATGAATGGGATTACTTAAATTTTAACAAAGTGAATGTTAAAATATAAGATTCAAAGATGAGGTAGTGCTTAAATTTTAACAACGTG
This sequence comes from Taxus wallichiana var. yunnanensis, assembly GCA_018340775.1. Taxonomy (NCBI): domain Eukaryota; kingdom Viridiplantae; phylum Streptophyta; class Pinopsida; order Cupressales; family Taxaceae; genus Taxus; species Taxus wallichiana. Next base: position 341,675,156 of record CM031238.1, read on the forward strand.
AATGCTAAAATAGAAGACTTAGAGAATGAAAGAGAGTGCTTAGATTTTAACAACATGAATGTTAAAATAGAAGACTTAGAAAAGAAGAGGGGTTATCGATTTGTTTAGCTTTAATGAGATAGGTATCCGAAGCAAAGGCTTTATGATTGAATTGTGATTATGCTTGACCTTGATAAAGTGAATACCAAAGGACAAGACTTGGATTAAAATGGATGTGCTTAAATTAGGATATGGGTATCTAAAATTTAAGACTTAGACATGAGAAATTCAATTTGGAATGGGTATACAAAAAGAATGGGTTTGTGAGGGTTGAGAACACATTTAATTTTTTTGCAAGTGGAATAATATGTAACTTGCGATAAGAAAGTGAAGTGCAAATTAAACTAATTTGAGAAAATGTGGACAAGAATAACGGTGGTAAGGAGTATTTATCAAGTAACTTGGCTTGATTGGTCAAGCTTCCTATAGATAGTTATCTCCCTAAATACCAAGTGCTTGTCTAAACAAGCGCAATACACTATTTCTATTCTTCGGGTTTACTTAACCCCCTTGATTAACAAAGTTGGATTTTACTTCGCTTGATCAATCAAACTGGGGTTGTCACTATGGATAACATTGGCTCTAATTCTCACAAGGTGTACTAGTCAAGTGGGTGGGGGTCCCATTTTTTTGGCTAGTTCCTTCAAGATTCCAACTACTTTAGGGTTCCTATGGTACTCCTCATGAGTTTCTAGCCCCTGGCCATGCACTTCCCACGGTTACAATGATTAGGAATAAACCCTTCTCCAAAAATTTAATTAAAAAGTGTTTTATAAAGTTTAAAGAAAAGATGATAAAGTTTGGTTGTCATGATCAAGGAAACATGCAGTTAGTAGTTTGGTTAAATTTTCAAGGTAATCTTTATAAGATATGGTCTGAAATCAACAAGTTAGTAGTTTTTCCTACAATGAAATCACAAAAGGAAAACTCATTATTTCTAATTTTCAAGATCACCCAAAAGGGTGTGAGAAAAGAGCATACGTGGTGGGCTTGTCTAGATTAAATTAAGTGACAAATAATAGCAAATTAAACACTTAAATTGATTAGTTATGAAAACCTACAAGAAAAGGATTAAAAAAGAGCCAAAATATAGATTAGAATAGATTTAGCATGTTGGAAAAATGAAGAAATCAATAAAACACGGATGTGAGAACACTAGCGCGTGCACTAAGGTGCACTAATATGGCAGGATACTCTATTGCATGCACTAAGGTATGCTAGTGTGACAAACTATGCTAGCACATGCAAGTGAACACGCTTATGTAACAAAGGATTTTTATGAATAGAGAGCGAGAAAAATAGCTTAACGCTAGCGCTTATACTGATACACTAATGTGTGCAAGGGACAAAGAAGAAAAACAAAGGTTGACTCTAACGTGTAAAGTGCTATGCTAGCATGTGCAACACTATGCTATTGCATGTAGTGATATGATAGTGTACTTCACGAGTGATGCTTTAGCTTGTATAGTGGTACACTAGCGTAAGTTTCGTGTAGGTGCTCAACATTTTATGGAAAGTATGTAAAATTGACTATTTTTTTGATGTTTTTTCTCATATATCTCCATGAAACACTCTTAAATTTGTATAGTAGGTATAAAACAAAACAAAGAACACACAAATGAAGTCAATTTAGCAAGAAATTAGTTAAAATGATAAATAATTGTGTGGAGCTCCCACCAGTCATGACATAATGTATAAAAGGAAAATTGAAAGTAAATGAAGATGTAAGCAAATAAAAAAATGTAAACCTTCATTTGAGTCTTCTTGCAACCTCAAGATGAGATAGCTAAAGTGTTACTACACTTGTTGGATCTCTTGGGATTGTTTGATTGTGGATGCTCCAATCTTGTCTCTAAATGAAGAGGAATGCTATGAGCAATTGAGTGGTCAAAAGGACAACCTTTCGGTATGCGGATTCAAATGAAAAATGAGCAAAGGTTATCTGCAAATGTTTAAAGCTTCTAAGGATGAATTGTAAAGGAAAGAGCCTTATATTTATAACTGAAGGAGAGGTTGTGGATTGTGGATCAAGGTTTGAATGAGTTGTAGGATCATGAATGCATTTTCTGAAATAGCCATTTGATTTGGTTTATGCAGTTGGATGGTTTGAATATTCATTAAGGGGCAATGAATATTTGGTTGGATTTTGGATTTTATTCGAGAAGGTGGTTGTATGTGAATTATTGTTGCTTCCACCTTTGTAGGGTTCTAGAACTTGAGTGGAGTGGGCTAGTTCAACTTGAGTGACTAAGATAGTGAAGTGGAGCTAAGTGGAGGGTGAGTGGATAATTAACTATTTATTTATTTAAATAGATAATTAAATTATCCAAGGGATATAAGTGTATGGTTTAAGCATGATAGATTAATTAAATCAATTATAAAGGGGTGTGGGTGACTTCCAATAGAATATGAAAGAGGTAATAGTCTAGATTATGTTCTAGAGTCAATTTTGGCATATTATGCAAATGATATGGATAATTAAGAATGCCTAGAAATGGGTATGTATTTATAGGGTGTCTATAGGTGTGGGCTCATATTGGGGTTTTAAAGGAGGAACACTATTATTTTTAATCAAATCATATATACTAGGAGAAGAAACATTACCATTTTTATTACAAGTTATATGAGGCAAATCTTGTTGCACCATGTTGCATTGGTGGTTGTTGTCATTGATGTCACATGGCATTTATGGAAAAGGGAGAGTGCAAGAGCATGTAGGTCAGGTGGTTTTCAATGGTGCTCAGTGGTTGAAGTTGTTTCAAGAAGCTTTATGCATGTTTCGTGTTGGTTTCAGTGCTACAAGCTCAAATTGATAGGTGGTTAATCTCTACAGGAAAATTATAGGTTGGTTTTCTGGTTTCGAGATGGTCTATAGGTCAAAAATGGTGTTGCAATCATAAACAAGAGGTCTCATGGGGTGTATCAAGTCATTTGGAAGAAGTTGCAGTTCAAACTAGGCCATTTAGGCATGTTTCTGGTACCTGATAAGGTGTGAAGAGTTGGTGTAGGTCATGAAATGTTCATAGGATCATGGGAGAAGCCTTTGAATAGTTTCTACAACATGTGTGAGCGAAAATTAGGCTCAATTTAGCCCCAAGAGTCAAATTTTAAAATTACACAGAAGATGGCCTTGAGAACTGACAGTGAAAGAAGAGGTAAATGAGATGGAATAGGAGAGTTCAAGAATATCTATGGAAAATGGGATTATGGACCATGTAGTAGGGTGATTTTGATGCTCCAGGCAAAATTTCATTAGATTCTGAGAAGGTATGTGGAAGTTATGTTAGCTTTTCTAAAACAAGCTTTTTAGAAATTGAATAAAAATTTGTCTGGATTCTTAATGCTCAATAAAAATATAATGCATCCTTTGGATAAATCATAGAAGGAATTTTTGTAGAGGACTCCAGGCTTGAGATAGTGCAAAAAGTTTCAAGACATTTGGACATGTTTTAAGAAAGTTGTGAGCATTTTTCGATGCTTCTTCTCCTTCCTGGCATGTGTCTTGAGTCTTCAAGGTCAAGTTGAGTTGTTTTTTCCTTTAATCAATATTTTGAGTGATGATAGCTATTAATAAAATCTAAGCATCATGTCAAGCTCATATGATGACAAACACAAGGTTTCAAGGTGAGTTTCTTAGGTAAATCCTTCAGTGGTCATGGAATGACAAGTTTGCTCTCTCAAGTTTGACTGTACAATCTTGTACAAGACCCCAACAATGGTGAAATGTTTGCAACAAGGGCCCAAACCTTCTTCACAAGTCATTTTCAAGGTTCTTGATCAGTTGAGATGGTTTCTAGGTGAAGGTCAAGGTGTGAAGTCATTCTCTCTATGTTGTCCTGGAGAGTGAAGTCAAGAAATCTTGCCTCAATCTCTCATGGAGTCACTGTCCTGAGGTGTTTAACTTCATTTTCTTGATCTTGATCATAATTGATCTCATATACAAAGGCTAGAGAAATCTTGCACCTCACTTGGTGACAAGGTTCTTGGAGGTAAGTTCATGGCACAAGCTTGTCAAATCAGTGAAATGTGTTGCTTCAATGTTGTTCATGTGGTCTCAGGTGGTTGAGAACACCTATGGAAGGTGTTGAAGTCCTTCAAATCCATCCACGGGTCTCAAAAGGTAAAAAAAAAAACTGAAATGCTTCCACAACCAAGAACACTTACACTTTACCAGTCTATACCCTGCAACATTTGATTTATGGGAGCATATGGAGATGTTTCAATATTGGAAATTTATTTGAGGAGATGGAGGTTGATCCCATGAAATTACAGAAGAAATAATTTTCAAGTTTCATCCATTATTGAGGGAGAAATCAAAATTTTCCTTCTCTCAAGCCATATTACCCTGCCCTAGGGTTTTTGCAATCATTTTTTGCTCGAATAACTTTTTTTAGCCAAGAAAAATTCACAAAATTTTGTACAAATATTTGTATGCATTACAACCTTGTTGTAAAAAGAATTTTTGGAATTATTCAAGTGTGTCGAGAGAATTCTTCGATAGAAAATTCAAATACCACATAAACAATGTACGAGTCTATTTTTAGGGTGTTTGAGTGAAATTTTTGTAATCTTGAACTAGAAGCTTCACAAAATATTTGCATTAGCTTGTTAAGGGTCTAGTGAGTTTGAATGTGTCATTGCATCACTTTTAAGGCCAAATTCTAAGTGACAGTGATGAAACAGTGAGCTAATGAAGCTTTCCAATGCTATTTTCTCAGTGTAGGACATACCAATTTGACTTGCAAGGTCTTTAGAAGTAAAGGGTTGATCAATAAAACTCAAGGAATGTATGAAACATATGGAGTATGCTTTAATAAGGCTAAACGATCATCACAAAGTGATGGAAGAACTTCAAGAAGTTGAAGAGTTGTTGTAAGGACAAAGAAAATAATTAAGTTCAAAAGCTATATAACTCTCATAAATGGAATGTGAAGAGTCTAAGCTCTCAAAATGAGAGAACTCAAACTAATTCATGTAAGTTGTAACGAATAGGAATAGACATCGATTGCAAGCGCAAGATGGAATGTATGTAGAGATTTTAAGAGTCTTATGTGCTTTTAATTTGACAGTGTGAAAAAGGTTTTTAAAAAGGGAGTTCGAATATTGAAGGAGAAGTTGAAGAGGTGAGTAACCGAAAGGGGATAGAGTTATATATTGATGTGTAAGTTGAGATGCATGTGTTGAGTTATTCAAAGTTTACAGGTTTGAAAAATAAGGTGTGGTAAAAGGTATGTGAAAGCAAGACAATGACAATCCCTAAACAATGCGGTTAGTGTAAAACAATGTCTAGAAATTTGTATCAGTCTTGAAACAATGAAAGAAATGTAAGATAGTGAACAAGAAACTTGTAAGGAAGACTAATCAAACACACAAAGGTGAATTGACATTTAAGAAGATGGATTGTAGGGAGTGTGTGAAAGCTCTTGGTGAGTGAAATAGTGCAAGTGAATGCTCAAAGTAGTGAAGGCATGCAATGTTGATATGTTCTTGAATAGATATATGATTGTGTTGTATCATATATAGGGAATGTGTGAAATTAGTGCGTAGTGTGAGTTGAATTGACTAGTTTAATAGGTAAAGTGAAATTGGAAAGGACATGCATGGTATTCAGACTGAAACTAAGGCTTGAAGGAGTTGAAGACAGAGTTTAAATGCTAGTGACATCCACATGACAGTGTTGACTATCAATATTGAAGAATATACGAACTTTGAGCTTATAAGCTAAGAACAGTGAGTGAGTGTTTCAAACATTCAAACAACAAGTGAAAGGAAAACAAGAGCTTGAAAATTGACAAAATAACAGGTGAATAGAGTTTTGAATGTTGATGAAAACTTTGCAGAGGTTGAGTATTGAATATGGAAGAGAATACTTGCATAGATTGAAGAACAAAGAATCATCACCATAACAAAAGAAGTGAGAAAATCAAGAGATCATCATCAACTATGTAAGACAAAGAAAAATTTGTGACCAAAACTCAAGAACAAGTCTAAGTAGCAACTTATCATACATGGGGTTGCAACCTCCTTATAAGTAGCGGCTTACAAAAGACCAGTTGCAGTTGGTTAAATTTTGGGAGTTGAAGCTTCTAGACTAAGTAGCATCTTAGTCAAATTTTGGAGTTGCAGCTCTAGGTTGAGTAGAAGCTCAACCTTGAAATCAATGTAACTAAAACAGGACAATTTAGTCCTAAGCCTAGTTCATGGTTTCAGTGGGTTTTTTCCTAGTTTGGGTTTCCCACATTAAATCCTGTGTCTCAGTGTACATTCTCCTGTAATTTTCTTGTGTGTGTTTTTATATGCTTTTCATAACAAGGTTAAGGAAATGAAAATGCTTGTAAAATTTTGATTAGACACTGATTCACCCCCTCTCAGTGTCCTAGTTTCCAAAAAATCTACATGTCCACATTTGATATCAATATTCACAATATTATGTACAAGAGGTAAAGGAGAAATATAAATATGGTCGTGATTCTTATTTTCATTATTCATAGTATATACAAGTGGATCATGAATTAGATCATTACTTTTGCATTTAAGAGGAAGATTATGAACACAATTTGAATAATTCATAACAATATAGGTATCACAAACATCTTCATCACTTATGCAATCATCACTAAGAGGATCTATATCACTATTAAAAGAGTAATAGATACCATCAATGAGGGTGTATATAGAAGGAATATCATCCTCAGCTAAACTAGAAACACTTTCATCATCACTAGATTCTATTCTTGAGCAAGAACATCCACTTAGGGAGGGAATGGGTTTGTTCACAATCACTAGCCCATTCATTGAAATCAAAAGTGTGACAAGAAGAGTTATCATCAACAAGAGAAGTGGAACCACCACCATCATTAATATTGCATTGACATATGTTGGGAAGAACATAAGCACTAGTAAGGGCAACCTAAATATGTGGAGGTGTAGTGATGTACATTATTAAATAGAAAATGGATAACCTTAGATTAAAATAAATCATCAAAGGGAGGTCTTACAAAAGGAAATTTCGCTTTAGATTTTGAAGGAGAAGGTATGTAGTATGTGTAAAAACATGTTGAAAAATTCGGAGTTGGTTAGTAATAAAGGGATGGTTCACAATTAGGGATCACATCGTCTAAGTTAGCATATGAAGAAATAACAACCGAACTTGTAATTCCAAATGTTGTATGCGATTGATTACATGGATGGTAATCCTCATGGTTTTGCAAAGCCCTATGACAAACCATAGTCAAATAAAGAATAGAAATTATGAGAGGTAAGATCATACACCTATTAACACAACCTCGGGGTTTTAGAAATCAAAAGGCCCTATAAAAAGGCTAAGGAAGACTCTAAATTAGGTGAAGGGTTCGAACAAAAGCGTGTTCACCATATTATTAACACCCTTTTAAGATTTATAAAGGAAAGTAAGGTTTAAAAACTAAGAATTATTTTGATTAATTAACTTCCAACATTAATTATACAACATTAGAACAACATACTTGGTTTTTACAATGAATGATTACAAGCTCAAATATACAAAAGAAAGACAAACTTAGCCATACAAGTTGTACATAAGAGATTCAAGTACATAGGGTGGAGAATATGAGTGCAAAGACTAAAAACTTCACTTTTGATAATGTGACATGAAAATACCCTGGTGCAAGACCATAAAACTTGGTCAAGATTTATAATCCACTCATGCCCCTTTTATGAAGTCTTTGCCTTTAAAATTGATTTTTGTAACTTTCTGTGTCCTTCGATGGCCTGAAAATACACTTCACCGTTAAAATTTAGTTGTCGCATAGTCCTGAAATGATACATAATCGATTTAATCATGCCAAAACCCTAACCATGGGTGGAAGACCCTACAATAAGGTTAGTTTTTGGGTTGAAGTGCAATCAGTGCACTACCTACGTCGTCACTACTTTGAAAAGGCCTCAAATAACACTTAGTTCTCCATCTAGCTTTTAACATCTATATGAATACAACTAGTTGGTAACTCGAACCATTTTGATCATGTTTGATACAATTGTTCTCTTGTTAAGACTTTGTAGTGGGGAACTCAATGTGCTTGTAATTGAGGGAAGATAGACTCCTTAACCTAGTCAAGTGTTTCAAAACTATATTAGTGGTTTCCTTCATGGATGTGCATCAACTTTAGGAGATTTAGGGAGCCTTGTGTGCCTTCTACGAGTGTTGCAGTGAGTGTCAATAAAATCTCATGTGATTGCCAAGTGAGTAAATGAGGTGATGTTAACTTGCTTATATAGGGTTTTGAAGGTAAATTATCATGATAAGGTTGACCCAAGAAGATGAAAGGACCCAACAAATGATATTTCTTTGAAAACAATGTTAGAAAATGATTCGGTACATGATCGCACATGTCGGTTAGGACTAGATTATACAACCTCGACCGAACTGCACGATTTTGGACAAAGAAGAGCTAAGTGAAATCTGAAAGCCACATCTTGGAAAAAGAGTTTTAAAGACTGGTCTTATGTATTAATATTCATATTTTGTTGACACATAGGTGTATGAAAATGAGCAAGTTAGGAAAGAGATGACAACATGCACTAAGTGGGGATAAGATGTGGGTGTTTGTCTTAGCCAAGAAGCACAATTGCAATAAACAATGTCAAAAGGGTAAATTTCCAAATTTGAGAGTCTCTGATAGCTCATAGTATTCTAACCTTACTTTCTTTTTAGTTTGTTTTGTATTTCATAACAATATGATCTCAAGTTAATCTAAAAAATGGTGTAAACAATGATTTATTATTATTATTTGTTGATACTCTTACATGGTTATTATTATCTATAGTTTGTGATCTTAAACCACAAACTATACAAGTTTTCATTGTAATATACATAATTGCAGTAATCATCAAATTGAAATTGATTCCAACAATGCGCACGGTTCGAGAAATCCACATAAATTTCTAGGAATTACAATATAAATAAATAGTGTACATCTTAACTACATATATATGAACTTTTAGTTGAAGCGAAGTGGTCAACAACAAGCTTCATGGACCACCGAAAACAAAAGAAAAACAAGGCACTCGCCGAAAGCAAAAGAAAAACAATTATATTACAATATCACATACCCACATATTTATCATAAATAAAAATAGTACTTTTTATGCCGAAGGCGTTCCCCCTATGGTAAAGGACCTCCGGATGTTTCGCCATGATGTTAAATTTGACTGGCCCTTCTAAAATTTTTACACACAATTAAATTTGACGGCCTTCTAAACATTTTTTTACACACGATTAAATTTGACGGTTGTTTTCCTTTTTTTCTATTTTTAACTGTTAAATGGAAACACATAGTGGCGATTGCGTGGGGTTTTCCATCCTAGGAGAATAAACCGTGTCAACAAGATAACCACTCACTCTAGAAATGTAACAAAATCCTTGCAAATATCAAAGAATTACCGTCATTTTCTCTGTGGGTTTCTTGTTTTCTTTTACGACCATTACGAAATGCACTAACCTCTTTAGTGCGACTAATTTCCATGCCCAAGAACCTATCTCCCATGTTGGGCTTTAAATCTATGGCCATTTCTGTCAATCCAGGCAAATACCAAAGGCGCACACCCTTCATGATGTCAATGCTCAGAGTTTTTTCTCTGCCGAATTCTATGTTCTCCCTTCCCGAATTACACGAAAGGTTGCACCGTCTCTTCTTTCTCAACCAGACATTGCAACAACTTGCTTCGGAACCTTGCATACCGAGCTCTACGCTAGATTTCAGTTAATAATAAAATTTTAATCTCCTTTTGGTTTGGCTTGTATATGCCAATAATAAAACTTTAATATCTCCATCTTATGGAAACATTATAAATATTTGCAAGATGAAATTAATTAATGAATTACAAAATAGTTCAAAAAAATAGTGTTATTTGGACTCGTTAATATTTCAATCTATACAATGGAATTTGAGTCTAGATTTTAAAAAAAGAGAGAATTCATAATTTCATGTCCAACATATTAGTGTGAGTAAATACCTAAGGGCATGGGTGGATTATCTTATCTTCTAAAAATGAATTTAAGGAAATGCAATGGTGTGAAAAATTTACCTGCTAACTTTGGAAAGATGACTGCACTACAACAACTGGACATTTCATGCTTTGTGAGAATTTGAGGAACTGACTCAAGACATAGCCGGATTATCTTGTCTGCAAAGATTGAATTTAAGTGGATGCATAAATCTGGAAAAGTTTGGTAACCTTGGAATGTTGACTTCATTACAAGTCCTGGACATCTCAAAGTGTGAGAATTTGAGGGAACTTCCTGAGGACCTGTGGGTTATCTTCTTTACAAACACTAGATTTTAAAAGATCAATAAAGTTGCAGTGATTGCCAGAAAGCTTAGGAAATCTTTGCATGCAGTCCTCCATTCTGACTCACTTGACAGTTTAGCAGAACTTCTTTAAAGTATTGGAAACTTTCTATGCCTCCCAGATCTCTCATTAGATTCCTGCAACTTATTTACTTGTCTTCCTGATAGCTATGTGCGATTGAAGAAGTTAGATAAGTTACAAATAAATATTTCATTAGATTTGGTGCTTTGCCAGGTGATTTTGGCTGGTAAGTTTCTTGAAGGAATGTTTTTTTAATAGATAGCCGAGGTCTGAAGGAGTTGCCTCATGGATTTCAAGCATTGCCATCTCTGCATCAATTACTATAGAAAAATTGTCATTGTCAACATTGTTGTGTGAATTTGAAAACATGGTATCTTCGTTGCATCTTGATATCACCAGTTGTCCTATTTTGGATGGGGCCACAATGGAGAGAATAGTGAATTTACAAAAATGTTCTTTTGTATATATGGGCAGTTCCATAAAATTGATGAAGTGCTAGGAAGAAATGCGGAAGGAAGAACAAAATCTAATGGTTGTGCATAATTTCTTGACTGCAATCACTTATCTTGTATTTTACTATTTTTTTAGTATTATATAGACGCCATGTATACTAACATATTAAAGACCACCTCACACTGATGCTCATAGATGGTTGGCACCATTACGACTATTGATGGCTCTAGATGATGCCACCTTTTCCGAAATGTCAGCTATAGATATTTGCTTTCTAATCATCTTCATTAACTACAAGGTTACATCCTGGAGGAGGCTCATGACCACCCAATACCATGTTTTCAAATTCACCCATCAAGTGGGGACAATAATCGTAAGTTTTAATCATAGATGGTTGTTTGCACATTTATTTCTTTCCTACATTTACTCAAACTTATACTTGAAAGGGGGCAACCAAGGAGAAAACATCATGGTTGGGTTTTGAATGAATAACCTATTATATTTCCCACATTTTATATATTAACTCTTTAAGCCCTACTTGCACTCGCATGAATGATGCAAGTGAGATGAAGACAATAATGTAAAGCACATATAACAAATATTGTTTTGGTAAGAACAATTTCAACCATTGAATAAGTGCGGGACATGTACGTATTTAATTACCACCTTATTTCTAACTTTTCATTAATGCCTTCATCTTATGTACCAAATTGAATAACACCCACTTGCAGTCCTTGACTCTAATACATGTTGATCGATGAATCCATCAACACTATTGATCAGGGAAATCTTAATCATTACCCTTATAGCTAAAGAGAAACCCTAATGACAAATGTATATGAAATCACGACCCTCGCATGTCATGCATGGTCAACATCTCTCTATCTACAAATTGTCACTTGAGACACGAATGTGAATTACCCTAACATATATGTGTGTTTTAACTACCCACAAGACGCCTATAGATCTAGAATAGAGAATTCCATAAAAACTCTTCCTCGTCTCCCATTTCCAATCGTCCTTCACATCCCCGTTGTAAAGATGTTTTGCTTGGTGTCCATATAGCGACCATTTCCTGCTCTTGTTCCCCATCACGTTTTATTCTTGCATAAAACTATTCTTCATGTCAACTGCATTTTCTGTAAATTTTTCACATTCTCTCTGCTCACATTTCAGGTACTTTCCTTTAAACAATATTCACAAATATTTACTCCTCTCTAACATTACCACACATTACACCACCACCCTCCGTACTAATTTTGACTTCTATTGCACTCTCTCTTTCTCCATATAATTGACAAATCAAATAACTAACACAACTATGCTTCTCAGTTTACTTTCCTTCTCCATATTTCTTCCTTTCACAAAATCCCTTTCAGCGTTCACATCGCACTACTCATGTGCGATTGCTAATAATTAAACTTATAAAATCCATGTAAACATTACCTACTTATTTATTACATTGCCAATAAACATGGTAATAATATTTGGAAAAAAAAAAAACACAAAAAACTAATATCTTTTAAATTGTCTTTTCTAAGAATAAATAAATTATTACACTTAAAACCTCTCTTTCTATTTCTTATGGGTGAATCCTTGCACCCTTTTTGCTCTTTAAGATGGAATCCACGGTTTGGACTAGGTAACGCAAACTTCCCTAAAAAGGGTAAAATACACACCTCGGCATACGCATACATATACGCTTACGCATACGCATACGCATACGCATACGCATACGCATACGCATCCACATAAACAATAAACCCTCGCTTATACACAAAATGACCAAGGCGGCTTAGGGTTTCTGATCTATCTGTCACTTTTTATTGCGCAGGGTTTTACATTAATCTTCACGCGGTATTTCGAGCGGCAGGGCATTTTCAGGCTGTTTAAGAAGTTCTGCAATGCCCATTTCATCCATGTCGATTTTTTCTTTGGGGATTTCGCTAGGTTTTATTTTTAAATATAAAAGTGTGATATGGTTTATTTTTATGTAAGTTAAAATTAAGCTAGGTTTTACCCTGAGACTTTATGATGTGCAGTAGCAAGCTAGATTGAATTCGCGGGGGTATTTCTGTTGTCCGTGACTTATTATTTAGCCCCGTTTGGATGTCGCGAGTGGTTTTTCATAGTTTCCCGACTTTGTGGGTTGGTCGGAGCTCTAATTGTTTTCTTTCTCTGGCCATTGGGGTTTTGGTGAAAATGGGTCATTGCTACGTGGTTTTATTTTATTTCTTACGTGACTATAGGTTTTCGATTTGTTATTCATATTTATCTTTATGAATTAAATGTTGAGACATGATTGCTGTGTAAATTTTTGGATGATAATATTTGAAGTCTTTAGTAGGGTTTGGTCGTGGTTTTGTAGTAATTTTAAGGAAACAAAGGTGTTGGGCTTGTCATACCTATTTCACTTTCACTTACCAGTTTGATATTTAATTCTTATCCGTGCCTATGGTATAGACGTGACACATTAAGACCATGTTATTTTGATGTTTTTAAATTTTTTTGGTACATGGTTTGGATCTTGGGCAAGGATATTGGGCTGTCTTCAGCATGGTGTGTGGTAAGCTTGGACATCATTTTCAAGTAACCTAAACATGGGTTGCTTTTCAATGTACTACATAATTCTCACCTTAAGTAGCCTTGTTGTGGCGACAGGGTTTTGAACCGTAGCAATGCTCTTATGAGCGCCCTTTGTTACCCAATTCACAACAACCTATATTAGTTTGATGTGTCTACATAGCTCAAACTAGATTCTATATACTTATATCACCATGAAATAACTGATTTTTAGGAAATATGTTTATTACTTGCAGTTGGTGAAGTGCATTTATATCATAGTTACCTGGAAACTTCAGTATAGGGATGAGGACAGTTTCCACATCCACATGCCCACTTCCTCCCAGTGAGTAAAGTTATAAATTATATTCTATCAATTTGCTTCCACACCCTGATTGGAAATGGTGTCCTGGTCGCAGTTCTGGTAGTCAATGTCTCCAGCTGACTGTGATTTACTTCTAGTCAATTTAACCCAGCATAAATGGAATACCTGGAGGTGACAATGTGAAACATCGAGTTTATGGTTTATATGGTTATTTTTAGCTCTGGGAAAGGCAATTTTTCAAAGACAATTTAATTTAGACCAAGGATGCATTTCCATGGAAGGGCCATGGGCTCCTTTTTCTAGAGCAATATTGGTCATGGAGTCAAAACAATATAGCTACACGAGTAAATGAAACTATTCCTGTAAAATAGGAGCCCCACATTTTTCAGCCCACAGGCTTTTAGGATGTTGTCCCGTGGAGGGGGCTTGGTCTCCTATTTTTACATGGAGATTGGTCCCATTAAGTTGAAACCTAAGTTACCGAAACATTTTGGATACGGGAGCGGGAGCGGGGTATCCGATATGCAAACGGCAAATTTTTTTTTGACCCCGGATACGGCGTAGGATACGGCAGTACAAAAACTATATAAAAATTAAAAAATATATAAATTTCAGCCTTCTAAATAGGAATTTAATTATTAACCACATATTATGCATATGAAAGACAAGATAAAAGACAAGTTATAAGCTAAATAAGTGAATAACCACAACAAACAAGCTAGGATACCGATAAAACTTAGAAACTTAAAAGCTTAAAAGTTAAATTAAAATTTAAAATACTTAAATCGAACACAATGTGAATGTCATGAATCTCATGATATATTAAATTCAATCATAGATCAATATTCAAAGCTCAAACTATCTTTCATTGTCAATATTCATCATATTCCTCTTCATCAAGAGGATCAAAACCAACTACATCATCATTATTATGTGGTTCATTAGAACCACATGGGCTTGAACCACTCGCACTAGGGCCACTGCCAGTTGCACCCCCTTGTGCATGTAGGTCTCGTGGTGCCACAAAACTCCTCTCATCATCATATGCTCCATGGTGGGAAATGGAAGCATCCAAGTCAACTATCTCTGGATCAATGTCCCAATGTCTTGTTGACCCTTCCTTGTACTTTGGCTACTTGTGGGATAAAAGGCGCAAGTTGGAATGTATGTATACCAAATCTTCAACCCTTTTAGCCCCCAACTTGTTGCGTTTCTGTGAGTGGATGAAATTATACGTACTCCAGTTGCGCTCAGAGGAAGATGAACTTGCAACCTATTAAGGCAACCCAAACTTCAAAGTCAATGCAAAGTTCAACTTCAGATTTAAACACTCAAACTTAAATTTTAAAAAACTAAAAGAAAAGAGAATAAAAAAATTAAAAACTTACCTGTGCCAAGACCTTGATTGCAAGAGGTTGCAAGTAAGCCGATGAAGTACCATGGAGGTACCACCACATATGTGCATCCATCTTGTATTTGCTCCGAAGAGCGAGAAGGCTATGACCCGTTTCTGCTATGAAATTGCCAAACTCTACCATAACCTGGTCTTGGGCCTCAGGATCAGGGAAGAGCCTAGCCAATGCCGCCATATATCCCTCACGACTTCTCGCATCCCCGTGTGGTGCTACCCTCCACTGCAAGGAAAGGATCTCTGTGCTTTATAAAATCTAAGAGTCAATGCAAAAGCTAGTAGATGTAATCGGGTGGTCATTTTGTTCCACCGCTGCTCAATGAGGTTTGACTTCACTTGTTTGAAAAATATTTCCTCGGGATCTTGTTCTTTTGCATTTATGACGGTTTTCATCTTCTCAATCATTGAGTCGATGCTATCATATATCTCTCCTAGACATGGTTGATCCGTGTCAGTAAACCGGATCATGCTCATAATGGGCTCCGTAAAACTCAACAGATAACCCACTCTATCCCACCAAGGGTCCTCCAAGATCAAGTTCTTCACTTTTTGAGCCCCTTGAGTGTTTGATTGCCTCCATATAGACTAAAGATTGGATGTTACCATCCTCATGAGTGCCTCTTGCACCTTCACAAGTCGTCTCAAGACGATTGTGTGTGATGCAAACCGAGTCTCAGCAACCTAATAAGAACGAGGAACAAAAATTAAAAATAAAATTTAAATTATAAAATTGAAAGCTAAAAGAATACTAAAAAACTTATATTAAATTTTAAATTAAAAAGAAAGAAAGAAATAAAGCTTTTCCTTACCTTCAGTAGCTCCAACTGCGAGAATGATCTAAAAATGCCTGTGACATGTGGTGGTTGGTGACAAACATTTGGATTTCTTCAGCTTCTGCATACACTTGCTGGATCCACTCTATTTTGTTTGCCATTTTCTTTAGCATTAAATTCAATGAATGCACAACACAAGGTGTCCAAAAAATATGCCCATACCGTGCCTCAACTAGCATCCCCGCAGCTTTGCAATTTTTGGCGTTGTCCGTTATCACTTGGACAACATTTTCAGGCCCCACTGCCTCAATGGACTCAAAGAGAATGTTGGCTATGAATTGGGCATCCTTCACTTGCCCCTCACAATCAACCGCTTTCAAAAACATTGCCCCCTTAGGGCATACTGCAATCACATTGATTAAAGGGCGGTTTCTTGCATCTTTCCATCCATCAGAAACAATGGACACACCAGTTTTGGTCCATGAGTCCCTAATTGGTTGCAAGGAGGTTTCCACATATTTTTTTTGTCTATCCAAAAGGGTGGTGCGGATCTTCTCATATCCTGGTGGTTTATACCCTTTTGGTGCCTCATTGATGGCTTTCACCATCTCATGCCAATAAGGTGATCTCACAACATTAAAAGAAAGCCCATTAGCATATACACACCTTGCAATGCATTCATCTGCAATCTCCCTGTTCTCATTCTGAAAGGCCTTTTCCAATGGCCCTTTTGTCTTACTTTTCTTTCGTGCAAGGGAAACATCCTCATCTGTGGAGATAGGAGCCACAAATGGATGTGGCATGGCCACAATTGGGGATCCACTAGGTGATGGAGCAACTGGAGGCCTTGCTGAACGAGATGAACCTCCTCTTTTGGCCAATGGATGACCCGCTCTCATAGCCACTTTAGCCTCTGCATCCTCCTGCTCTTTGATATATGCCAAAACATTTGCTTTTGGCACCCCAGCATTATTCCTCCCCCTGCATACTCTTATACCATTACCCGTTATGGCACACAAGTGGCTTTTCACCCTACTGTAAGAGCCTTTGAATAGTCCATCACACTCATTGCATTTCCATTCAAAACAACCACCACCTGCAAGTTGTCGAACTATTGTTACGTGCCTCCATAACGGTGAATTTGGGTCAAAGTCTTTGGCCAAAGATTGCCCAGAAGAAGCAGAACTTGTTGCCATTGTAGAAATACCTACAAGGTTTAAAAAAAAATTAAGCAAAGAAAACAATGGCATGCAATTGCATTGTGATTGAACAATGAAAAGAAAGAGCAAAATAAAAATGAACATAAGCAAAAAAATGTAATGTGTGAAAGATTAAATAATAAAAAAAAAAATAGAGGAACAAGGCTAGAAATTAAAAAAAAACTTACCTTCACTTAGTAAACCACAAATCAAATCCTTCACAAATCCTTCACAAATCCTCCTTTGCAGCTCCCCACACTCCTGCAAGCTTAGCAATAGCTCCTCACACTCCTACAAGCTTAGCAATAGCTCCTCAAACCCTAGACAAGCACAATGCAATTTTGGAGAGCCACAATGTGAGTTTGTTTGCTTTATGTTTTGTTTGTGTGTTGTTCTTTTGTTTTATTGTTTAGAGGTAGCTTTTAGGTTTTAGATTAGAAGAATTTATAATTTTTTATTGTTGTGTGGCTTTAAAAACATAAAAAAAATTAAAAAAATTAAAAAAATGTTTTTTTCAACATGGGAGTGGTACCGGGTGTTTCCGCAGCCCCTGGCCGCTCCCACCACCGCTCCCGCTCCTGCTCCCTGCCGCTCCCGCTCCCGAGGCCTTCTAAGGCGTTTCCGGTAACCTAGGTTGAAACAAAATAGGTGCATGCTGCTATAGGAATAAATTGAATCTTTCCTGTAAAATAGGAGCCCCGTATGTTTAGGTAGCAAACTTTCAGCTACTGCTAAAGAGGGAGGCTGAAAATTCCCCCCACTAGCTTAGGGACATAATTGTTCATATGGCACCATGAACAGTATTTGTTTTGAGATTTAAAATTTGATAAAAAACTGGACCACTTGTTTGCATGTAATTCCTAAATTTCTCAGCACAACAAAATTATAAATCATGGCACCACTAAACTGGAAAAGGCTCCTACATTATCTCAGAAGCTCCAGCTAAGAAAATATGGGAAGTCCCCCCCCTCCGTAGGAGCACAGCCTCAGCTGCAGCTAAAGAGGGACTGAAAGTTTCCTGCCGGCTCAGGGACTTTTTGTCCATAGGGCACATTGAATGATATTTTTTGTAGATCTTAAAATTTGATTAAAATGTGGGCCACCATTTTGCATATAACTCGTAAAATTACTCGCTTAAAATTTCTCAGCACAAAAGAATTAAAAAACTATGGGACCGCTAAAATGGAAAAGGCTCCTAATATTTTTCGGCAGCTCTCTCCGAGAAAATTTCTCAAGCCTCCTTCACAGGACAATAATGTCTCAGCATTCTCTGAGGCATCTTATAATGTACAACAAAGAAGGCATGTTATATTCAACTAAATATTGGAAACAATTTAATGTTATTCTAATTTAATTTATCTTACATCCAATGTTCTGAAATATAGTGTTATTCTCGTAGTAGAAAATTGCTCTGGGATTTTATGGTCTTTTCTCCTTGCCTGCTAAATAATAATAAAATTTAAACAGTTTAGCAAATTATATCAGATCAAATCCCTGACAGGCATTAATTATATGAGAATTTTTCTTTAAGTTGTTTGACTTATCAATTAATAATAAAAATAAATGCTTAATAAAAAGAATCTAGTTAAGTCTGTCCCTTTAGAATTGTTTGATGTTTTTGGTTTGTTTCTCTGTATATTTTATAGATTGCAATTTTTTTACCAAATTTTTTCTAATTCCAATAAAGAGATATGTTTACATGGGATATGTAAGACCTTCTAACCTTGTTAGAGGTTTTTCCTTAATTAAATATGACTAAAGCTATTTATGAGGATCATAATGTCTGACATGCTCAAGAAAGTGAGCGGTTATAATTTGAAAATTTGAAATAAATGATGTTTATTATTATTTATTTAGGTTGGAGGTGACGTGTCTTTGCTGTGGTGACAGGTTTGAGAGTATGGCATATACAGAATCCATAGTTGCAGCAATGGAGTCCACTACATTGAAGAAAGAACAACTGCAAAAAGCCTTTGAGGAGCTTGATTCTCACAAAAGTGTTATGCAAAACAGCATGATACAATGGAAGGAGCTGGATGAGCATTTCTCTTACATAGATGAAAGCTTGAAGAAGAGACTTAAGGAATTACTTGAAAAAGAAAAAGAATTTAATGCCAAGGCTTCAGTAACTCGAAAGGTGCTTGAGAAACGAGATGAAGATGTTGTGGCCAAAGAACAGTCTTCCTTGTTTAGAGTACAGAAGCAAAAGGATGCTGCTGTTTCCATCATTCATGAGGCTAGTTCTAAGAAGCAGAAGGAAACACCGTTAGATTCTTCTGCAAAAAGTGATGGAGATGCTGCTGTTTCCATCATTCACGAGGCTTGTTCTAAGAAGCAGAAGGAAGCACCAGTAGATTCATCTGCAAAGAGTGATGGAGATGCTGAAAATAAGGTAAATGATTCGCCTGTTATGGACGTAGAATCAAGTGTTCCTACATTCGACAAGGAGGAAAAATCTCATGTCAAGTCTGATGCTCCCAAATCTGCAGCAGCTTTTGAAGTAAAGCCTCGCCCCCAACTGAAGCAATTTTGTGAACAAATGGATTCAAAAGGGCTTCTTAATCTATTATCAGTAAACCGGAAATATGTTTCTGCCCTTAGAGATGAGGTTCCTGCAGCGTTACGCTTTGCAATTGACCCTGCCCGTTTAGTGCTGGATGCTGTGGAGGGTTTTACCCTCCAAATCAAGGGAATAAAATGGAAACTGGTCTACCGGCTCAACGCCGTTCATGCATTCTGTTATTGGAATCTCTTGCGCCCTTGTTGGCTGATCCTGTAATGCGTTCTGATCACCCTGAGGTTGAATCCAATGTAAAGGAGCAAGCTAAGATGATTGCAGACAATTGGAAGTCCAAGTTGGCTGATGTTGACACTGATGCCTCCAATGGCAATTCATTGGAAGCTCAGGCATTCCTGCAGCTCCTTGTCACCTTTGGTATTGCTTCAGAATACGATGAAGATGAATTGTGCAAGCTTGTTATTTCTGTTTCACGGCGCAGGCAAACACCTGAGCTCTGCCAATCTCTTGGACTTGCAGAAAAAATGCCAGGTTTGTCTTTAGTATCATGGTGCCCTTTTTGGGCTGACTACCTTTTAATGTTTTGCAATGGATTTTTTTCTTTCTTTTTGTTACCATGGTAACTTAGAAATGGATTTCCAGAGCTCTGACAGTAATGCATTTTAAACCATGGTGAGGTCAAATGTCATTACTTACTATAATCCTGTATGGCGATGCATTGCTATGGTGCACTGGAAATCTAGATGATAAGTACGGTGGCACCTGCATGCTCCACAGGTATCTTTGATTTAAGGAGATTCTATTGATGTCAAATAATTTAGAGTTGAAGTGTTATGAGCTTTTTAACAATTTGGGACCTTATGTGCTATAAAAAGGAATGACTTGTTAAAGTAATTGGGTCATGTAGCCTAACTCGTTTCTCAGAATCTTGAACCAAATGATTTGGAACTATTGTTTTCTTGAAAGAGTTCAATCCTTTCGTTAAAAGATTCTCTTGGATTGAGGAGTCTAACCTGTTGGTTCTAATAAATGCATTTAACAATTTTGGGACCTAATTTGTGACTTTCTAAAGTGATTGGCTCATGTAGCCCAATTCTCAGAAACTTGAACAAATGCTTTGGAACCCTTGTTTTCTTTAAGGAGTTCAAGCTCTTTGTTAAAAGATTGCCTTGGATTGACGAGTCTAACCTGTTGGTTCAAATAAATGCAGGGGTTATGGAGACATTGGTCAACAGTGGAAAGCAAATTGAGGCTGTTAACTTTGCTTATACTTTTGGACTAGTAGATATTTATCCACCTGTTCCTCTATTGAAGGCATATCTGAAGGAGGCTAGAAAGGCGGCACAGGTTAAAAGTGGAAATACTTCTGTTGCTGCACAGGTAGTCTCACCATCTCAGCGTTTATATTTATAAATTGATCAAACAGGTATAATCAAATTTGCTGGGATTTTTCTAAATGTTGCCATTTTTTTCACTTCAGAATGAAGCAAATGCAAGAGAGCTTTTTGCGCTGAAAGCTGTGGTTAATTGCATCGAAGACCATGATCTTGAATTGGAATACCCACTTGAAACTCTGCGGAAGCGTGTGCTTCAACTAGAGAAGGCAAAGACAGACAAGAAAAGATCTGCAGACGCTATTAGGGGTCAGCATAAAAACCTCGTGCTAATATGGCTGGAGGATATTTGCCCACAGCATCTGGTATTGAAAGAGCTGGTGTATATGCTACTGCAAGTGCCAATACTGCTGATATGAGTTTATTTCGGTCTGCAGATAGAATACAGTATCCTAGTTCAGCAGTCGGAGCTAGTGCGTACAACCTACCTGGTCATAACAGTTATGACAGGTCTAGCCAAGGAATCTATGGACCATCATCCCTTCCACGATCTTACATGTATTCAGGTGATAATCTAGGATCGTCTGGGTTAGGCTCTGGTTCATACAATGTAAATTCTAATTACAACAGCTATCATCATGGCAGTGGTCTGACTTCCGCTCTCTCTTCTTCCACACACCCTTCGTCTGCTTACCCTTCTTCTGCTTACCCTTCTTCTGCTTATCCTTCAACCAATTATCCTTCAACCAATTATCCTTCTTCATATTTGCAATAGATTGTGCTTTTTGGTTTTAAGTGTATTTTCAGTCATTGCATATGGAGCCATCTAATTTCATGTTAAGCTCACGTGACATCACGGGCAGGTCTGCGTTTTTGAATACCAACTGAGCAGGTTTTGAGTGGCAAATGCTTATCAGTACCATCTTTTGTCTGGAGTTTATTTTAATATTTGATAGTGCAAAATGTACAAGGTGAAGTGCATTGGCACTTCTAAGTACGGTGTAAGGTTTTCAAGTGCTGAATAACTTTGGATACACTGAAGTAGGACAAACTACATTTGAATAGGTTTACATCTTCAAATATGCAGAGCAACAGACATTTTTGTGTATTGAGCCAAGCACCATTTTTGAGGACCTGCCCTTGGTCGTTAATTCATTGGAGCTGGATGAAGAATATTGCTTGTGTAATGCTTTTGTTTGTTTCATTTAGGAGGAGTCTCTTTTTTACCTGTAGATGGATTTCTCAAGGCATTTCTGATTCTGTAGTCTTAGATTTGATCACGTTTTTTGTTCACTTCAACTTAGATATGTATTGAATTAAATTTAGAAGCGTAGTTCAGATATGCTTTTCATTAAACTTTGAACTTTTATTATGTGGCGACAGCAGTTGTTAGATCATAGACGTTCTAGGTGTCCAGACATTTAAAATTTAGATGTTTCAGTGTTTAACATTTACATAAATATGATTGTTATATAACTCAGAACCTTTGTTCTATATTGGATGTAGCTGGTATTACCAGAAGATGTTTTAGGTGTCTGGGACATCTAAATCTAGATGTTCCAGTGGTAAAATTTAGAGAACTATGGCATTTTGCCATTCTTTTATAAGGATGGTTTTGAAAAATTGTTAAAAGAAGTAATTTTTGATTTGTTTGCTTGCAAAACTTACTGTGCAAGCATATATTAAGCACATTGTAATGAAAGATTCTAGAGCTATTGGAAGAAAGAAGCTATTTAAAAGGTAGATAAAAGAGCTAAGAAAAATATCAGCCTTTTAGAAAAGGTGGATTCATTTAATTTGTGTAGGGTTTAGATTAGATTTATCTGAGTGCTGTTGCAGGCTGCCATGTAAGCAAATTAACATTCTATATTGGTATTTGGTCCTATACGAACTGACATATTCTGGACAATATACTTTAAATACTAGTAATTTCATTAATTACATCCTGACTATTTTGGATGCATAACAAAATTGTCTAAAGATCCAACCACAGTTTCCTGATAACTTCACGTTGAAGTTAATGTGGTACTGATAATGCTTTTTAAAGATTAAAAACAAAAAGCCATGTGGTTACTGATAATTGTTCTCCGTTGATACCTGATAGGGTCATTCTAGATCTTTGTAGGACCCAGACTTTTTGATGTGAAGCTTGATTCTTTGGCCATTAAATTGGTTACCATTTTCAACTAGAAGCTTGATCATTTTGCCATAAATTTTGACCTTAAACTTGTAGTCTGCCCCAGGCTGGCTTTTTTATGATGAAGTGCATGGCAGTTTTTTTGATGCATTGGCCTCAGATCTCTGCAATCATAGAGTTCCTCGGCCTATCTGCTCTCTGTGACATTAGCTTATGAATGATGCTGTACCTACTGACTTGGGTGGGAAAGGGTGTGTGAATGCGGCTGGAAGATTTAACATCGAGAAGGGATTTTATTATTGACTTTTCAGATTGAATTTTCAGGACAATTCTGAAGTTGTACGGTAAATGTGTGTTATTTTTATTTGATCACATGTTTTGTTTTTTATGACTTGGGATTTAATTTAGAGAGCACCTTGAATATGATTTTCAGTCAATTGTGAATATTTGTTATGCAGTGAACGTATCTGTTTGTACCAGATGTTTTCGGTGTTCAAACATTTAAAATTTAGATGTTTAAGTGCCAAAAATTATGAAAATATATTATCATTTAACAGACAGTCGGGATGTTTATATCTAGATGTGCAAGTGGTAATTTTTTTCAGAATTATTTTACTTCCTATTGTAAGGATGGTATTGAGAAACTGTGCTTAAGAAGTTCGTTACTTTTGATTAGGTTGCTAGCAAAACTTAACACTCGAATATACTAGAGAAATTGGAGACGAAAATCAAAGGAATGATAGGAATGGTGATAAGACTGCACCTCTAAAAATCCAAATTGGCAATGCATTGTCAATGAACTTCTAACTATTTTAGATAACTATTGACATGATCTTACCATGATTTGTTTGGGACTATTATACACGTATTTTTAATCATAGATTGGTAAATAGGACATTTAATTCTGTCTGCAGTGTTTTTGTATCTATGGTACGCATAGCATTCTTTTTCTGCATGCATTGGTGAGTTTTTTCGCATATGTAAAAGAAATGTTGAGAGGGTCATTTGCTCTATCTGATCCTTGTATGCTTGCAAAGGATTAGGTGTAACTGGAAAAATGTTGATGTAGAAGGGTTGTTGCTTTGTCAATGGGTTTTTTCATAAGGACCACATGGCCTTGATTTTGTAGGCGTGGAGAGTAGATTTGCACTAACAAATGACCTACATCAAAACTATTATTAATTGGGTCTAAATACAAACATAAATAAATCAGACATTATTATGGGAACAAATTCATTCTATGAGCATATGCTATTACTAGAGAATTATGATTTTAAGAGTGATTGTTAGTTTGTTACAAATTCAGAGATGGTAGTTAGCAACATTGCGTGGAAAACAGGGCCAGACAATGTGGCGAAGCAGAACCAGGAAAACTAGTAAAATCTTATTATCTTGATTGAAGCCGTATGAGTAATTTAGAGGCACGAGCAGAAAGTAGCAGTACGAATCCTGTAACTTTAACAGCTAGAAAATTGATTTCACGGTTCTGATCCTCTAGTCTTTAGATTTGAAAGCCTTTCTTACTGTTCCAAAATTTGTGATGAGGCATTGGGAAATGCTCTCCTTCAAGGAGTGGATTTGAGTGCTTGTCTTAATTTGATCCCCTTCAAGGAAAACAATCAATACTGGTCAACAAACAATCTAGTGTATGCAAGTCATCCAACTCTTATTCTTTCAATAGATGAAACGAGTGGTAAATGGTAGATGCCTCCTAACTTGATTCTACTTTTTGGCACGCAGAAGCTTTTGCAACAAATAAATTCTGAAATAACCTCTATCATTGCATTTCATTCTATCCATTGCTATGATTGTCATCCATTCGCTGAAGTATGCTACGGTTAGGAAATGTCTACAAAAGAAAAAGTCAAACCTTGGAGGCCCAAAATAAAGTTCTAAAGGGCCGACGATTGAAGAGCAAGGAGAGTAGTATGGTTTTGACAAAATAGAAATGTACTGTTATGATTTTGGTAAATGTCTAGAAAAAGTATGGAAACAAGGAGAATAGAGAGAAAACCACGGAGGAGAAGAGAAAGCATGGAAGGGCAAACACAAAGGAACACACAGTGGATAAGACAAAGATAGTTGCAAAGAGGTTAGCAAAAGCTTGAAAGTCCCCCAAAAAAATAAGACAAGTTGATAGTAGAACAAGATACAAGGAAAGCCAACCAACAAAAGCTTAATTTAAATCAATAATCAAGAAACACACAAACGCACTAGCACCATGGCAACTAAGTAGTCCCGTACCAAAATTAGGTGTACATAATGACCCGATGATATGTGTGTGCATACATATAAAAGTAAAATTGATTTGGATCAATGGGGCCCACAATGATAGTGGGGAGTACAGTCCTATACTTAGAGATACACTGCTAGTTATAAAATGTGTAAATGAACACCAATATGGTAGTAAACCAAAACACATTTGAATGTAGAAGATGTGGGCTAAGAAGGTCGATATATAATATTCTCTTCTCAATGATATAGATTAGGATATAAAGAGA